>JAQQAC010000477.1:13862844-14157292 GCA_029783875.1 Phataginus tricuspis
AATGAAACCAAGAGCTGGTTCTTTGAGAAAATAAACAAAATAGATAACCCCCTAGCCAGACTTATTAAGAGAAAAAGAGAATCTACACACATAAACAGAATCAGAAATGAGAAAGGAAAAATCACTATGGACACCACAGAAATACAAAGAATTATTAGAGAATACTATGAAAATCTACATGCTAATAAACTGGATAACCTACAAGAAATGGACAACTTTCTAGACAAATACAACCTTCCAAGACTGACCAAGGAAGAAACAGAAAATATAAACAGACCAATTACCAGTAATGAAATTGAATCAGTAATCAAAAAACTACCCAAGAACAAAACCCCTGGACCAGAAGGATTCACTGCTGAATTTTATCAGACATTTAGAGAAGACATAATACCGATTCTCCTTAAAGTTCTCCAAAAAATAGACGAGGAGGGAATACTTCCTAACTCATTCTATGAATCCAGCATCACTCTAATACCAAAGCCAGGCAAAGACACCACAAAACAAGAAAATTACAGACCAATATCCCTGATGAACATTAGATGATAAAATACTTAACAAAATATTAGCAAACCAAGTTAAAAAATACATCAAGAGGATCATACACCATGATCAAGTGGGATTCATCCCAGGGATGCAAGGATGGTACAACATTCGAAAATCCATCAACATCATCCACCACATCAACAAAAAGAAGAACAAAAACCACATGATCATCTCCATAGATGCTGAAAAAGCATTTGACAAAATTCAACATCCATTCATGATAAAAACTCTCAACAAAATGGGTACAGAGGGAAAGTACCTCAACATAGTAAAGGCCATATATGACAAACCCACAGCTAACATCATACTTAACAGTGAGAAGCTGAAAGCTTTTCCTCTAAGATCGGAAAAGACAAGGATTCCCACTCTCCCCACTTTTATTCAACATAATACCAGAGGTTCTCGCCACAGCAATTAGACAACACAGAGAAATAAAGGGCATCCAGATTGGCAAGGAAGAAGCTAAACTATGACTGTTGGCAGATGACATGATATTGTACATAAAAAACCCTAAAAAACCCACTCCAAACCTACTAGAACTAATATCTGAATTCAGCAAAGTTGCAGGATACAAAATTAATATATAGAGATCTGTTGCATTCCTATACACTAATGATGAAATAGCAGAAAGAGAAATAAGGAAAACAATTCCATTCACAAGTGCATGAAAAAGAATAAAATACTTAGGAATAAACCTAACCAAGGAAATGAAAGACCTATACCCTGAAAACTACAAGACACTCCTAAGAGAAATTAAAGAGGACACTGATAAATGGAAATCCATCCCATGCTCTTGGCTAGGAAGAATAAATATTGACAACATGGCCATCTGCCTAAAGCAATCTACAGATTCAGTGCAATTCCTATCAGAATACCCACAACAGTCTTCAACGAACTGGCACAAATAGTTCTAAAATTCAAATGGAACCACAAAAGCCAAAGCGATCCTGAGAAGGAGGAATAAAGCAGGGGGAGTCTCGCTTCCCAACTTCAAGCTCTACTACAAAACCACAATAATCAAGACAATTTGGTACTGGCACAAAAACAGACCCATAGACGACCAGAGGAACACAATAGAGAATCCAGATATTAACCCAAGCATATATGGTCAAATAATATACGATAAAGGAGCCATGGATAGACAATAGGGAAATGACAGCCTCTTCAACAACTGGTGTTCTCAAAAGTAGACAGCTACATGTAAGAGAATGAAACTGGATTGTTGTCTAACTCTATACACAAAAGTAAACTCGAAATGGATCAAAGACCTGAATGTAAGTCATGAAACCATAAAACTCTTAGAAGAAAACATAGGCAAAAATCTCTTTAATATAAACATGAACTTCTTCATGAACACATCTCCATGGGCAAGGGAAACAAAAGCAAAAATGAACAAGTGAGACTATATCAAACTAAAAGCTTCTGTACAGCAAAGGACACCATCATTAGAACAAAAAGGCATCCTACAGTATGGGAGGATATATTCATAAATGACATATCTGATAAGGAGTTGACATTCAAAATATGCAAAGAGCTCATGTACCTCAACAAACAAAAGAGCAAATAATCCAATTAAAAAATGGGCAGAGGATCTAAACAGATATTTCTTCAAAGAATAAATTCAGATGGCCAACAGGCACATGAAAAGGTGCTCCACATCACTAATCATCAGAGAAATGCAAATTAAAACCGCAATGAAATATCACCTCATACCAGTTAGGATGGCCACCATGCAAAAGACAAACAACAACAAATGCTGGCAAGGATGTGGAGAAAGGGGAACCCTCCTACACTGCTGGTTGGATTGTAAATTAGTTCAACCATTGTAGAAAGCAGTATGGAGGTTCCTCAAAAAACTAAAAATAGAAATACCATTTGACCCAGGAATTCCACTCCTAGGAATTTACCCTAAGAATGCAGCAGCCCAGTTTGAAAAAGACATATGCACCCCTATGTTTATCGCAGCACTATTTACAATAGCCAAGAAATGGAAGCAACCTAAGTGTCCATCAGTAGATGAATGGATAAAGAAGATGTGGTACATATACACAATGGAATACTATTCAGCCATAAGAAGAAAACAAATCCTACCATTTGCAACAACATGGATGGAGCTAGAGGGTATTATGCTCAGTGAAATAAGCCAGGTGGAGAAAGACAAGTATCAAATGATTTCACTCATCTGTGGAGTATAAAAACAAAGCAAAAACTGAAGGAACAAAACAGCAGCAGACTCACAGAACCCAAAAATGGACTAACATTTGCCAAAGGGAAAGGGACTATGGAGGATTGTTGGGAAGGGAGGGAGAAGGGGGAAAAAGGGTCATTACAATTAGCATGTATAATGTGTGAGGGGTCACGGGGAAGGCAGTACAACACAGAAAAGACTAGTAGTGACTCTATAGCATCTCACTACGCTGATGGACAGTGACTGCAATGGGGTGTGTGGTTGGGACTTGATAATAGGGGGGAATCTAGTAACCACAGTGTTTCTCATGTAAGTGTATATTAATGATACCAAAATAAATACATAAATCCCTAAAAAAAAAAAAAAGGATCCTTGCATAAACTCAGGAATGTGATTTCTTCAAAAAGGAGAGACCCTGAAATTTGGTTCTGCCTTTCTTCAAACCTCCTCCTCCTCCAAAATTGCTGTCTAGAAAACTTTCCAAATGAACTGCCTTGTTTTTCAGCTGAACAATCTCTTCTCTACTTCTCCCCATTTATTTTAACTTGTAACAGTCAGTATATGATTACACACATTATGCTTATTTCACACATTTGCATATATCCATACTCATCTTTTCTCCCCTGCTATAAGTTGTAAAGCTCTTATAGATTAGGTACTCTACTACCAATTTCTGTATAACAAATTGCCTCCAAATTTAGCAGCATAAAACATTAAGCATTTATTATCTAGCATAGTTTCTACAGGTCAGAAATCTGGGTGCAGCTTTGCCGGGCTGCAGTCATCCATTTAAATAAAAGCTTACTGGAGCCGGAGGGTCTGCTTCCAAAATGGTACACTCCAGGGCTGGCAAATTGATATTAGGTAGTTTCTTGTTACCTGGACTCCTCCTTAGAGCTACTCAATTGTCTTTGTGACATGGTATCCGGCTTCCCCTAGAGTAATTCAAAAAAAAGGCAAAAGGCAAAGGCCTCATTGTCTTGTGATCTAATGTCAGAAGTCACACACTCATTTCCAAAATTTCCTATTCTTCCCTTCCAGGTCTAATAATTAAATTGACATAAGACAGATCAACAGAAGAAAAATACCATATGTACAGAGCCCCATAAAAATATGAGACCCAAAGGGCAGCCAGGCAATTGAGGCTTATAGGCCATCCTGAGGTAAGGAAAGGGTTAGAGGTCTAGGGATACAAAGGGAAGGAAGGCCCTTCACGGGAAGGCAGAAGAGATCTTTAGAAAACAGAGGTTGCCCTGTTATACAAGTGAGTTTCTTGGGTAAAGAGGTATCTCTGGTACTAGCTGGTACAAACCCCCTTTCCGATGTCAATTTAGGTAGCTTAGAGGGGAAGGTAAAGAGCTTCTTCTGAATTGCTTGGTTTTGATTATCTTTAGCTTAAAATAATCCCTGTGCCAAAAAGATATCTTTTGGGGTGGCAAAATCATTACATAGATGATCATTACATAATCATTACATAGTTGGCCCTCTACAGAGTTGTGAATATCGGGAGACAGGAGACACTGTGGCCACCCTGGAGGCTAGCTACCATAGGGACCCTGTTTTTGGTTCATTTATATTATGCCTCATAGATCATAGATCTTCGCATAGGTATAATCACTTAAAAGAACTGACTGGGCTATGTAGAAATACTGTAATGAATCAGGAAACCGGTTCTTTTCATTAAAACTGATGACACATGTAAAAAGACAAGTCTTAGGTCTGGTAACCTGCGCAACATTTCCAAGATACAAAATTTGCATGCGTGCAAGGCAGAGATTTGCATGCAAGTTTATTGTGGAGAGCCCTCTGGAGCTCTCCCTGTGGTGGCGGGGAGGCAGGAAGGTTGGGACCAGGGAGCTGAAGAACTAAGGCAAATGCCCAGGGGTCCCTGGAGCTGGGATAGCCCTGCAGAGGAATGAAAATTGGCAAATAGCCTGATTTGATCCCTGAGTCAGTTATTCATCATTTACAAGCACACCCGTGATCTACTGAATTCTTCTCTGAGATCCAGAATGTATTATTTTAGAATATTAAAATTTCTGAGAAGTCCTACCATAAGGAAATGTGTTCAACTTTATGAAATAAGAATTTCCCAAACATATGGAATGGGTATAAATCAGTCCACAGAGTAAAGTATACAAGCAGCTATTCTGGATCCTTTTCTTCCATACTGATGAAGGGAAAAAAAACAAAACACAGCTCCCTCCCTCCCTCCCTTCTAGAACTCTCTCCCTACTCCCAGTCCCTGGGCTTGTCAGGTTCAGGGTGGCAAGAGAGGTGCCCTTCTGATTCAGGTCCTCACTCACTGGTCCACCTAGGCACTGCTTGGGTTCCACAGATCCCTGCCCACAAGGCCCCGCCAGCTCTGAGATCTGGGCCAGCTCTTCTGTGACACACTCAGGGTAAAGGAATCCTTGTCCTTTAGGCAGAAGGCACCCTCTTTCCAGCTCCTCTGTCTGCAGCATGTCCTGTTGCCTCTCAGGCCTGTTCATACACCCTGCCTGGCTCCTAAAGGCTTCTGAGTTGCAAACCCTGGTCTAGGTGGCCTTGCAGGCCATTTCCTCGGCCACCTCCCTGGGCTCTGCTGAACTGCACACAGATGCAGGATTCCTCCCTCCAGCCCCAGCTTCTTCCGCCTTTTTCCTCTTTCTCCCCACCCCTCCTTCTCCTTTTCCCCTCCTTCCCCCCTCCCCTCCTCTTCTCTCCTTCCCCCACCTCAAAAACTTTCCACACTGGGGTAAACCCTCTCTATTGTCCAGGCTTTGCTGGAGAAACAGCTGAATTCTACTAAGGATTTAGATTTTGAATAACAAAAGCAAGAAAGGCCGGTTGTTTTGTTTCCTTTCCTGACAGAATTCTCCCCTAAGGCAATGAACACTGTGCCGGCGTCGCCCTTAAGTGAGAAGAAAGTGTGAAATCAGGAGAGGAGTGGAGAAGCTCATATCTGTGATCCTTTCACTCCATCACACCTGTTTGACCTTGAGAAGCGTTTTGGAGCACAGTTCAGGGACACTGCAAGTGGCTTCCCACCTGGCCTGCAGAAGAAGCTGCTGGTACCAAGGAGGTGCCACAGTATGGGCTCTGGGCTCCGTGTGGTGAGGACGCTGGACGGACAGTCGGGAAGCATCTACAGACTCGGCTGGCCCTTCGACAGTCGGGGTCTGAGGGGGCGGAAGGGTGCCGCTGACCTGGAGTGACGGAGTCCCAGGGCTGCTGAGGGCATCGGGAGGTCGCTGTGGATGGCTTTTTGAAAACTTGAGAACTTTCTTACAAGATCGCAACTTCGCTGTCGGCACTTGTGTCTGCACGCGTCATACTTTCTCAAGGGCCGGTGGCAAGTTTGAAAAGAATACTAATGCCCAGTGTGATAGTAAAAAGCTCTGAAAGCATCTTCAAATCTCTTGGAAAATTAATATATTGATGTAGAGGGGACACCAAAAGGCAAAGACTGCACCAGACTAAAATAAATCCAGACCTGGCTAAATGGACATGATTTAATAGCAGGCCATTTCTAAATTGTTTATTTTACCCAGGATTTATATTGGTGGCAACTACAATGACAAATCCCAGGGCCTTGATAAGATCGACCAATTACCGGCTGCTCTCCGCCTAGAGACAGCCACTCTCTCTTTCAGCCATTAAATCTCTTGCGTGGGAATCTGAGCTGCCTTGGGAGCCCTCGCTCCCTGATCCTCCTCCACGAATCCACCTTCCGTCTCCCCGGTTGCTCGATCTTCCGCCCAACATCGGCCTGCGAGTTGATTCCTACTCCTCCATCCCAACAGGACCACTTACACCTTCAACTCCACAGACTACAGATTCTCCAGTAACCTGCTCTACAACCCAAACAGGACCTCTCCGAATCCAGTTTTCATCTCGGCCGACATCTCTTCCGGCCATCCCCGAACACCACAAAGGACAAGTGCAACACCTATATAATTTTACTCATTTCCTATGAGCCCAAACTTGCATAACTTTGCTCATTTCTTAGCCATCTTATTAGGAGGACTTCCCCAATACTCACCCTCTACCCCCCTACATATAATAATTCAAGATTAATGGCTGCAGGGAACCCTTTCAGACTTCTCCCCAAGCAAAACTACTACCTTTTCTTCATGTATTCTCTTACTCCAAGCCTTATTCTCTTAGTAATACTCACTCACTCAACCTCTAACCCAATGGCTCAAACCCTTCCCACATACCTCAATCAAACAATCTCTCACATGGCCCAAATCATCCAAACCTTCAGTGGAACTATCCAACCCCCTTGCTGGGTCTGTCTTCATCTTTCTCAGTTAGCAGACTCAGCAACCCCTGCTCCCTTAACTGCCTGGATCAATACCTCAGCAGGACTTCACTTCACCGAGACAGCTAACCCCAGAGGCACAGCCCTGGCGGAGGGATCTGACATCAGACTACCGTGAGCACTGAAAGGCATTAGACAAACTTTGAAAGCCCACCAACTTCCCCAACGGGCCATTATTGGCCCATCCCAAAGTAAACTTCATATGACTCATCCTGCCCCCTTATGCATTTCTCGAGCCCAACAAGACCACTATATTCCAGTAGGCTCTCTAGGTCCTTCCCTCTGCAAACACAGCCTCCAACTCCTTCCACTATCAAACCACCACAGTACTAACCATCTGGGAGCTCTCTTAAGGGTCCCTGGATATCACTCTTTCCGAGGCAGTCTAAATGCCACCACATCCCAATATTGCCAAGACAGAGGAAAAGACCCCCTAAAGGACACTCCCCAAGCCCATAGGGGAAACCAAGAATGCAAACAACTCTATATACCTGAAGGTAGAATCTTCTTAAACCAAAAATATGCAGCTCTCAGCCAAGAAAGTCCAGCCAAGATACAACCAGCCCCACCTCTATCCCCTCTAACAGTTGCAGCGTTAAGCTCCTCTTTTCAAATATGGCATAAATTTCAGGCAGTCCGACATCCCAGATCTCCTCCTCTTATCCTGCTTTGACCTCATAGGATGTCTATTCTTGGAAACAGGCATCTTTTGGGTATGCGGAGATAGAGCATATGTCTGCTTGCCAACCAACTAGACTGGGACTTGTACTTTGTCTCCTTACTCCCACCCTTTCCTTAGCCACACCTGACCTAGCCATTCCTGTCTCCCCTATAACCCACATCAGAGTGCGCTGTGCTGTTCAATTAGTTCCCCTAATTGCTACCCTAGGAATAATCATGGGTACTGGAACAGGAATTGGAGCTCTAGGAATATCCCTTGCAGAATTCGCTAAACTATCAAGGGAACTCGCAAAAGGGCTGAAAGAAGTCTGTAACCAATTAGAACACCTACAAGATCAGGTAGACTCACTAGCCTCAGTTGTTCTCCAGAACCTCAGAGGTCGAGACCTCCTTACAGCTGTGCAAGGCGGCATATGTGCCCTACTCCAAGAACGATGCTACTTCTACACCAACAAATCTGGTCTCATCCGGGATGGCGCAAAACGCCTCTGCGAACAAGCCTCCAAACTTCTAGAAACTCCCCTAGCAATCCGTTCCCTTACCCCTTCAACTGGCACCTGCCCCTCCTGGCCCCTATTACCTTTATTCTTCTTCTTCTCCTTTTCCTTCCCTGCTTCATTAACCTATTCCAAAAATTCATTCAAAATCAGATTTCGAAAATTTCTAACCATACTGTCAACCAGTTACTCCTCCAGGACTATCAAGGCCTTCTCACGAAGAATAACAAAACCAGCCATGACGACATCACGAATCATCTCAAGATGCCCGCCCTTCCAACTCTACAGCAATGGCCTCACCAACCCCAGAATCTGCACCCCCTTCCAGCAGGAAGTAGCTAGAGAATGAGATTCTATGCCCAGTTCCCCAGAGGCCCCATTAAGAAAAGAAAAAGATGGGAATGAAGGCAAATTCTGGCGCACTAAGACGCCCCACCCCTTAAGATCCAATCACCAACGTCCCGTAGCAGAACACACCCTACCCCTACTCCTTAAAAACGCACTTCCTCACCCACGAGCTGCTGCTCTCCGCCTAGAGACAGCCACTCTCTCTTTCAGCCATTAAAATCTCTTGCATGGGAAAGAAAAAAAGATCAACAAATTACCGAGTGCTAATTGTTTCTGCCAAGTGTAAGTGAGGAGATAAATAGCTTATAAATTAAACAGTGATGTCTAAGGGTGCCATGCCCAGATTCCTGGGCTGTTCTGCACTCTCCAGGAAAATAATTTCCTCTCATCCCATAATTAGACACTTTCACCTTTAGAAACAGCACTCATTGGAGACAAGTCATGACTCTAGAGCATCTTACTACACTGATAGACAGTGACTGCAATGGAGGGGGGGTGAGGACTCAATAATAAGGATGAATGTTGAAACCACAATATTGTTCATGTGAAACTTTCATAAGACTGTATTATCAATGAAACCTTAATAAACAAAATAACAACAAAAAGTACTCATTAATGAATATGTTATCCTTTCATGGCCAAATATGGAAGAGAAGAAAGAGGGTAAGGCAGATACAGTGTGATAAACTGAATGCCAATCACATCTCATCTTTTTGTCGTCATTGAAATACAGTCCATCTTGGATATATTTGGTCATCTATGTAGTTTTCCCTTGAGGAGCTACTTGCCCCGTGCTGAAGTATAGTGATCATCACATCCGTACCTTTCACTGCCATTCAGGATCTTGCCTCAGATTCACTTATAAGTGTTATTATCCCATCAAATGTATTCAATGCCAGTTACTATGTCTTACGTTCACATGACTACAAGTTGTTCCCTTCCCAGAATCCCATCTCAAGTGAGAATACTATGGATTAAATATCACTACCACATTGTTTTACTGAAAACGCAGGCAGAGAGTGCAATGCAGTGTGAGGAGCTGTTTTCTTTCCTGTTTTCATCAGCCTCTGAACATCTGGTTAGAAGGGTGTTATCTGGATAATGTTATTTTTCACTCTGCTTTAGTCATGGTATGTCAGATGCATTAGAAAATCTGAGGACGAAAATGTATCCATTCCTTGTTATTTCATCCATCCATATGTTTGCTTCATCATTTATTCTTCACATGTTTACCAAAGGCTTTTGGTTCAGACCCTGTGCAGGGTGCCAGATGAAAGACAAATGTGATTCTGGCACATGTCCTCCTGCAGAGCCCAGAGGGAAAAGCCAAAATTAAAAATACTGATTACAGTATAAAGCTGTGGGCAGGCCCCACCCAGCTCAAGCTTGGGCAGGAAGAGTCCAACGAGGAGATGATAAAGCAAAGAGGAGCAGCAGCTCGCAGGCCCCTCTGCTGAGCTATCCTCAGAAGCAAGTGAGTGCCTGCCACGTCTGGGGGGCCAAGTGCAGGCTTGGCCAGACGTAGCCTGTGAAGATGAGGTGCAGCACTTGACAGAGGTTATCGCATTTTATTCTCCCAGGGGCTCCAGATGCCCCCTGTGGTGGGGAGGAAGGACAGAGGAGAGATCCAGGTTGCTCCTGCACACCTTGACCCAAAGAAAGGAACTTAACCCTCTGGGCCTCAGTTTCTTCATATGTTAAATGAAGATAAAAACAGCTTTTATCTCTCAGACTTGTGAGGATGAAATTAATGTATATATGTAAAGCACTTAGAATAGTGCATGAGTTCACTAAATAGTAGCTATCATTACTAATCCCGTTATTGATTAAGCTTAGTGAGTACAATTAAGTGAGCGGAATCACCCAGCCAGGAGGGGCAGAGCCAGGGATCACCCCGCTTCGTTACTCTTCTGTGTGTGGTGTGCCACGGGACCACACAGGCTGACCACCTGATCAAGACTGGGTGCAACTAGGAAAGGCTTCTTGCAGAAGGGCCAGGAGTTTGCCAGGGAGAGAAGAGGGGGAAGGCATTTCAAGGAGATGGATCAGATTGTGTGAAGGCCCAAAGGCATGAGCAAGCCCGGGCCACTGTGGGGACTGCGCTGTCGCCTGGGGGTTGGGGAGTGGGTGGCGCCGAAGCACAGATGAACACCAGCTGAGGAGTCTGGGCGGGGTCCTGAAGGCCTTGCACATTCTTTCGTTTTCTGTGCTAGTTATGTGCTTATATAAGGGGTGGGGAAAAGTGAGAGAGAAACTTGAAAATATGGGTCATCTATACTTATAATTTGCTTACTGTTTCTCTTTAAATGACTGCTCTTTTGACGTAAATTTATTTTTAAAAGAAACCTTGTATCACAACCATAAATGATAAGCTCACAGTGCCGGATGTGTTTGGAATTCAGATTTTTTTTCCTGATTTTGAAAGACGATATAGTGCATACCCAGTTAGTTAACAAGTCCAGAGGGCAAAAGAGTCCATGAATATTTCTGCAGAGAAATGTAAGAGTATTTACACTGTGTAGAATAAAAACGATCCACAACTTGCCTCAAATCAGCTTTGGCTCCAAATTTACAAAAAAACTTTCTTTTTTCAGAGCTTTGTGGATTTTACAATGTGGCTGAGTAGTATCCCTTGCTGGAAATAGAAGGTAACAGAAACTATCTTCCTTGCAAAGGAAGGCCCGTGGTTGGAGTCTAGCGCAGCCTCCCTGCTGCGACTGCGGAAGGGCTCCGGCTGAACAGCACGTCCACCTGGGAGGCTTTCACAGCCCCCGCTGGCAGTGCCGACAACAGGGAAACGGGTGCAGGGCACACAGGAACTCTGTATGATACACTTGCAACTTTTTGGTAAATCTGAAACTATTCTAAAATGAAGTTTATTAAAAAAAAAAAAGTCCACTAGCACCAACCCAGACTTTCTCCTTGACCCTGAGAACCGAAAGAGAATAAAACAAACAAAACCACTTTTCTCATTCAGTGATTCCATGTTCTGATGCCTCTTCCTCATCCTCGTAAAACGATCCCATGGACACCCCCACTCGCAGAGCAGGCTCCGAGCCTTGGGAAATCCTGGCTGGGTCTGGGATGGGCCAGGTTGTCTCTGAATATCAGGCCAAGGGCTTGGGATTTTTCTTTTTTTTTTTTACATGAGCAACATTATGTTTACTAGACTCCCCCCATCATCAAGTCCCACCACATACCCCATTACAGTCTCTGTCCATCAGCGAAGTGAGATGCTATAGAGTCACTACTTGTCTTCTCTGAGTTGTACAGCCCTCCCTGCACCCCCCCACCTTACGTCTGCTAATCGTAATGCCCCTTTTTCCCCCTTGTCCCTCCCTTCCCACCCATCCTCCCCACTCCCTTTCCCTTTGGTAACTGTCAGTCCGTTCTTGGGTTCTGTGAATCTGCTGCTGTTTTGTTCTTTCAGTTTTTTTCTTTGTTCTTATACTCCACAGATGAGTGAAATCATTTGATACTTGTCTTTCTCCACCTGGCTTATTTCACTGAGCATAATACCCTCTAGCTCCATCCATGTTGTTGCAAATGGTAGGATTTGTTTTCTTCTTATGGCTGAATAATATTCCATTGTGTATATGTACCACATCTTCTTTATCCATTCATCTACTGATGGACACTTAGGTTGCTTCCATTTCTTGGCTATTGTAAATAGTGCTGCGATAAACATAGGGGTGCATCTGTCTTTTTCAAACTGGGCTGCTGCATTCTTAGGGTAAATTCCTAGGAGTGAAATTTCTGGGTCAAATGGTATTTCTATTTTAGTTTTTTGAGGAGCCTCCATACTGCTTTCCACAATGGTTGAACTAGTTTACATTCCCACCAGCAGTGTAGGAAGGTTCCCCTCTCCACATCCTCACCAATATTTGCTGTTGTTTGTCTTTTGGATGGTGGCCATCCTTACTGGTGTGAGGTGATATCTCATTGTGGTTTTAATTTGCATTTCTCTGATGATTAGTGATGTGGAGCATCTTTTCATGTGCCTGTTGGCCATCTGAATTTCTTCTTTGGAGAAGTGTCTGTTCAGATCCTCTGCCCATTTTTTTTAATGGATTATTATTATTATTTATTTATTTATTTTTATTTACAATTTATTTTGGTATCATTAACCTACAATTACATGTGCAATATTATGGTGATTAAACTACCCCCTTCATCAGGTCCCCCCCACCAACGCCATTACAGTCACTGTCCATCAGCGTAGTGAGATGCTATAGAGTCACTACTTGTCTTCTCTGAGTTGAACAGCCCTCCCTGTGCCCCTGCTACCTTACGTTTGCTAATCGTAATACCCCTTTTTCCCCTTTATCCCTCCCTTCCCACCCATCTTCCCCAGTCCCTTTCCCTTTGGTAACTGTCAGTCCGTTCTTGGGTTCTGTGAATCTGCTGCTGTTTTGTTCCTTCAGTTTTTTTTTTCTTTGTTCTTATACTTCACAGATGAGTGAAATCATTTGATACTTGTCTTTTTCAGCTTGGCTTATTTCACTGAGCATAATACCCTCTAACTCCATCCATGTTGTTGCAAATGGTAGGATTGTTTTCTTCTTATGGCTGAATAATATTCCATTGTGTATATGTACCAACATCTTCTTAATCCATTCATCTACTGATGGACACTTAGGTTGCTTCCATTTCTTGGCTATTGTAAATAGTGCTGCAATAAACATAGGGGTGCATATGTCTTTTTGAAACTGGACTGCTGCATTCTTAGGGTAAATTCCTAGGAGTGGGATTCCTGGGTCAAATGGTATTTCTATTTTGAGTTTTTTGAGGAACCTCCATACTGCTTTCCACAATGGCTGAACTAATTTGCATTCCCACCAGCAGTATAGGAGGGTTCCCTTTTCTCCACATCCTCGCCAACATTTGTTGTTGTTTGTATTTTGGATGTTGGCCATTCTCACTGGTGTGAGGTGATATCTCATTGTGGTTTTAATCTGCATTTCTCTGATGACCAGCAATGTGGAGCATCTTTTCATGTGCCTGTTGGCCATCTGAGTTTCTTGTTTAGAGAAGTGTCTATTCATGTCCTCTGCCTATTTCTTAATTGGATTATTAATGGATTATTTGCTTTTGGTTTGTTGAGGTGCATGACTCTTTATATATTTTGGATGTCAACCCTTTATTGGATGTGTCATTTATGAATATATTCTCCCATACAGTAGGATTCCTTTTTGTTCTATTGACAGTGTCCTTTGCTGTACAGAAGCTTTTCAGCTTGTATTGGTCCCACTTGTTAATTTTTGCTTTTGTTTCCCATGCCCGGGAGATATGTTCATGAAGAAGTTGCTCATGTTTATGTCCAAGAGATTTTTGTCTATATTTTTTCTAACAGTTTTATGGTTTCATGACTTACATTCAGGTCTTTGATCCATTTTGAGTTTACTTTTCTGTATAGGGTTAGACAATGATCCAGTTTCATTCTTGTACATGTAGCTGTCCAGTTTTGCCAACACCAGCTGTTGAAGAGAGACAGTCATTTCCCCATTGTGTATCCATGGCTCCTTTATTCTATATTAATTGACCATATATATTTGGGTTATTATCTGGACTCTCTCTTCTATTCTACTGGTCTGTGGATCTGTTCTTGTGCCAGTACCAAATTGTCTTGATTACTGTGGCTTTGTATTAGAGCTTGAAGTTAGGGAGAGTAATTCCTCCTGCTTTATTCTTTCTTCTCAGGATTGCTTTGGCTATTTGGGGTCTTTTGTGGTTCCATATGAATTTTAGAACTATTTTCTCTAGTTCATTGAAGAATGCTGTTGGTATTTTGATAGGGATTGCATTGAATTTGTAGATTGCTTTAGGCAGGATGGCTATTTTGACAATATTAATTCTTCCTAGCCAAGAACATAGTATGAATTTCCATTTATTAGTGTCCTCTTTAATTTCTCTTAAGAGTGTCTTGTAGTTTTCAGGGTATAGGTCCTTCACTTCTTTGGTTAGGTTTAGTCCTAGGTATTTTATTCTTTTTGATGCAACTGTTAATGTGATTCTTTTCCTGATTTCTCTTTCTACTAGCTCATCATTAGTGTATAGGAATGCAACAGATTTCTGTATATTAATTTTGTATCCTGCTACTTTGCTGAATTCAAATATTAGTTCTATTAGTTTTGGAGTGGATTTTTTAGGGTTTTTTTATGTACAATATCATGTCATCTGCAAATAGTGAAAGTTTGGCTTCTTCTTTACCAATCTGGATGACTTGTATTTCTTTGTGTTGTCTGACTGCCATGGCTAGGACCTCCAGTACTATGTTGAATAACAGTGGAGAGAGTGGGCATCCTTGTCTTGTTCCTGATCTTAGAGGAAAAGCTTTTAGCTTCTCGCTGTTAAGTATGATGTTGGCTGTGAGTTTGTCATATATGGCCTTTTTTATGTTGAGGTACTTGCCCTCTATACTCATTTTGTTGAGAGTTTTAATCATGAATGGATGCTGAATTTTGTCAAATGCTTTTTCAGCATCTATGGAGATGATCATGTAGTGGGGTGAGGAGTTTGGTGGGAGCCAAAAAAGCTGAGCAAGGGGAGGGAAAGGTTGGTGGCCTGACGGGACAGATTATTGGTGGACAGGAGAACTCAAAGCCTTGGGAATCCAGGCCCACTGGAGAGTGTAGGAAGGAGAGTGCATTAGGGGGCTAGCTGGGGAACCGTGCTAAGTTTAGGAGCACACGGTACTTTTCATCAAATGACCTTCACAGGACTGGAAACCAGAGCTCAGAGGCAGAGATGCAGGCTTAGATGCCTCCCTTTTTAAGATTGTAATAGGGCCCTGGAGCAGAAGGACATCTCCCGGGGAGAGAAAGGAACTCTCAGCTCCCCCAGTCCCCTCACCCTGTCGTGTTCCAGTGCAGTCTAACTTGCAGGAGACGCAGGCTTTCTACAAACTGGGAAATAGGCAGAGGCCTTCATTCTAGGTGGAAGAGGAAGCATCTCTCCCAGTTGTTAACCGTCAAGCCAATCGAATTGGACAGAAGTGACAGAATGGTGACCCTCACCTAGAAGACCTGATGCCCAGAGCTGTCTCAGTAGGAAACTGTTCTACAAAAAAAATGAAAGATGCAGATAGAGACATCCTGCAGAGAGCAAAGAAACAGGGCTTTCCTGTCAAAAGTCAGCAGGCCTGCTCTGCATGCAGAGGATACCCATCCTGCCCGCGTGCCTAATTTTGCCTTTAAAAACCTCTCCTGCCCATCAGTGCCTTGCCTGAGCCACTGACATCGGGGATTGTGTGCCAAGCCAGTGCTATTCTGGGGTTTAACCTAGCTGCTGGAAGCAGGAGAGAAATGGGGGCCCTGGAGCAGTTGCTGAACCTGGAAGCTGGCCAAGGGGGAGAGTGGCCCTGAGCAGAGGCCACCCTGGCCCTGGCTTACCTGTAGGGCCCTGGCCCCCTGGGTGGGAGGAGTGGCCACCAGCTGCGGGCCTGCCTGGGATGCTGGTCAGCCTGACATCCCCAGCAGATGTCAGTCTGGGAACAGAAAGAAGCTTGTTTGGGGCTTCTGAAAATAAATAAATAATAACCGCAACCACAAGAACAGTCTTTTTTTCCAAAGTAAAAAAATGCTTTAATGACTAGAGTAGTTAGCACATCGGGGGTTTTCATTGTTTTCAATTATGTGCAATTCTGAAAGGAGAGCACAAATTCTGAGCCTGAATGGAGAATTGTGGGGCTGTGGATTTGTGCTGTTTTAAACATTTGCTTTACTACTTTAAGAAGAGAACTGTAAAATGGAAATAATGATATATTATTATAAGTAAATTACACTGTGGAGCAGCATTAATATTGCAGTTGAAACCTAGAATTTGAAATAAAGATGGAAATATTCATTTGTACATAGTTTTTGTTCTTAGAAAATGATTTGGAATTAGGCGAGAAGCTTCCTTCTGCGTGCACTCCCGGCGGGGCTGAGGGCCCCGGCCCGGGTTGCCCCACCCGGCGTGCAGCGGGGACCCAGCAGCCCGCTGGGACAGGAGCCAGGAGTGATCGGCCCTCGGGGCGCTGATTCAGGCTGGGGTCCTCTGGGCTTCTCCCAGTTAGGGGAAATCAATGCACTACAGACGCGTGTGACGTAGGAGGCGGAAATCCCAGCAGCCTGGGACGGTGGGTGGATCTAATGGTCTTAGGTGCTTGGGGACAGACCGGATAAGGGGAAGGTGGCAAAGGTGACAGACAAGGCTTGCTCTTTGGATCACTCACTCCCTTCTCGGAAGCAGACCCCATCTGCCATGCGTGGGCCCCCATCCATACCTCCTCCTCGGGGAAGAGGCTAGAAAAAGGGCAACAGGAAAAAGATTAGGGTCCATAACTTCCATTTATCTGTCAAGTGTTTTTTAATTTTTATTTATATTTACTTTTTCTCTACTGGGGACCTATCCTCCCTCATGTGTTTTTTAAACCAGTTTAATGTAGCTGAGCTCTTAACTGTTCTAGGACCCAAAGCCTGCTGTGGGCAGTGAGTTCATAAATGCCATGCGTGGCCGCACCTCAGAAGGACCCACGTTAGAACTGAAGTGAGAGCCCCTGATGTAAGCTGTTGAGGTAACAATGTTTAGAGACCTTTCTTACGAAAGAGACTATATTTCCTGTGAGTTATTACCCTTAAGAATATTTATTTTTAATACCAAATGTCTAAATTCATCTATGCGCTAGAGGTCATTTCATCTCGAACTGTGTGCTATCTCAGCGGAAAAAGTGCTTTCCCCAAATGTGTCAGTTCTATTTTTAAAAAGGTTCAGTGACCTATTTCTGTAATTCTTACAGACACCGAAAGAAGAGCAGAACCTAGTTAGGCTCAGCTTTGTCACCAAAAAGTTACCCCTGCCAGGTGTCGCCTACCGAGGCACCATCCCGCTTTGCAGTAAAGTAAGTAAGTACGCATATTGTCAGAGCGAGATCATGGGGCACAAACACCACACACGTACACGTACACACACACATACACAAACGTCTCCATTGCTGAATGATGTCATGATGACTACGGTCCAACTTTAGCCAAACTCAACATTAGGAGATTGCTTAAGGACCAACCATTTCCTGGACAAAGGACTTGAAAAGATAACTTACAAAAGTGGAACTACAATTAATCAACAAATACGTTGAAAAATGGTTAACTCCTCTAATAATCAAAGAAATGAGAATGTCACTTTTCAAAACTAACCCATGGTGTGAGAAGTCAGGACAGCAGTTACCCTTGGCTGGGGTGCAAGGGGGATAAAGGGGGCATGAGAGGGGCTCCTGGGGTTCTGGTGTTTCTTGATTAGGGGGCTGTTTACTTACAGGTGTTCCATTTTGTGAAAATTCACTTATGATTTAGGTAATTCTCTGAATGTGTGATAAACCTCACTATAAAGTTTTAAGAAGATAAGCTCACTTTCTACCCATTAAGTTAGCACACAGACAAAATAAGTTTTTTTAGGTGACAATATTCAATGCAGTTGAAGCTGTCACAGTGCTGGAATCTTCACATTTGGCTAGTGACAGTGTTTATTAATACACCGTCTCTGGTGAGCAGTTCAGCAATATGAACTTAAACCTCTTAGAAGCATTCATATTTGTTAACTCAGTAATTCCACTTCTGAGACTGTATCTTAAGATATAATCCTAAATGTGAAAAAAGGCTTATATATACGTATGCATTGCAATATCACTTATAATAACAAAAAAGTTACAATAACAACAGATTGGGAGCAGTCTCAAAGTCCAATGAGAGGGCAACGCTTAACTTGGATAAATCCTCATGATGACATTTTACGCACAGATCACAGTAAACTAAAGGGGGTAATGACAGGAAAAAAACCCAGTATGGTCAGTAGGAAAAGCAGGATATGAAATTGTAGGCACAGTTACAACAATGTTTAAAGGAAAGAAAAAAGGAACAACCCTCTGCAGAGAAAATCACCAGAGGATAAACAGGCGAGCAGTGCTCGTGTTTGGATGACTGAATCATGGGTGACATCTTTTCTTTAGTTTACTTTCCCATGTTTCCCAAACTCTATTTAAGCCTGTATTCCTATGGTAAAGGAGGGAATGTTTCAAAGGTCAGCCAGGGGCTGTTGGCAGTTTCACAAGTGTATATGTTATTGTTTCCATATCAAGAAGCAATCGCTAGTTAATATTTTTATAGTTTTGATGTCTTTAACAAATTGCCTTAGCTATTTGCAGAGGCCTATGGGATTTGAGGCTGAAAGCTTCTCCGGCCGCCACTAACGTGGAGACGTTGTACAAAGTTCCATTCTTTGCTCAGATGTCCCAACCGGAAGAGGCCACCGTAGGCGCCAGGCCCACCAGCATGGGCTCTGGTTGTGTGTCTTCCCCCCGATCACTGGAGGGATGGTTAATGGTAGTGTCACACCTCCAGGTGTTGGCCCTCTTGACTGATGAGTGTGGGCACCGTGGACCAGTGGCTATGTTGGCCTATAGAGTAAATGGACTCTATATGATGGAAGGACTCCCATCCAGCTTCCTGTTTGCTGTGGGAGGTGTAGGTTCTGTAATCCTGGACCGATCCAGTGCACCAAACATTCCCACACGCAGTAGATTTCTTCTTTACTCATTGAATTCATCCGTGTCCTATGGGATTTTTCATGGTTAGTGTATTCATGAGAGTGAGACTGCTAGGCTCTCTGATGGGTTAGAGTATGTTTCAAAAAGAAATCAGTGCATAAAGGATTTGCTCCTGTTAATGAAGTTTTAAAGGCTGCACCAATCCTCTGCTATGAAAAGCAGCAGAAAAGCCTCTGTGAAAAGATAGGGAGCCCATCAAGGCTCGGACTAGAAGTCTTGGTATCAAAGAGACAAGCTAATCATAGTATTTTTTCCTGCTGACCTGTACTGATGTGCTGACGGTGTGAAATGGAGTTTTCTTCTTAGGTTTTCATTTCTTAAAGAAATATACTCCCTTTCTACAACTATACTATTGAATAAAATGAATATTTTTTACGGCTCTCTTAATATTTTTTGAAGATGACATTCCTGATTTTCAGAAATTAATGTAGGCTCAGGAAGGACAATCCCATAAACTGGGAACCTGAGACAGCTGATGAGCTTTACCGATGGTGTTTTGCCTTTAAACAGAATGTATGATAGCCCATTCTTTCAGATATGTATGTAAGATTGTTTCCTGGACAGCAAAACTTATGAAAAAAGCAAAAATAAATGATTTTTCTAATAAATAATTACCTTTGAATATAGCAACAAAATCTGAGCACTTCTCCATTAGTTGTCTAACTTCTTCCTTAACGTAGAAGTGCCTGTAACAAACACTGGAGACTAGTCTGTTCATTACTCAACGTTGTGGATTTTCTTTGTTCACAGACACTCTGCTGTGTGCAGATCCACCTAGAAAGGTGAAGAGGAAGTAGGGGCTCCCACCCCTCCCCAAGACAAGGCAGCTCTGCTGGGAGGCTTCGCTCCAGAAAGTCCCTTTGCTTAGAACCCTCCTCCCTCCGGTGTCTGCTTGGCTGACATCCTCGGCACCCTCGAGTCTCCCACCACTTCAGTGAGTCCCACCGGGGCCACCCTGTAATACGGCAGCCAGCCTCTTGCCCCCTGACTGCAGGGTCTCCCTTACCCTGTTCTGTTTGTTCTTTTACCCACAGCAGCTGTCAGCCGCTCAGCCAGTACTGCTGTGTGAGCACTGTCTTTAAGGCTGACGCACACTCCCCCGGCTCCCCCCACCCAGCCCACCCACCCTCTACAGCAAGGTGAGCTCCCTGAACATACGCTGCTCTCTCCTTTCTGTTCTCTGACTGTCCCAGGGGCCTAGGGCAGTTCTGGTCACTTAGTAGGCCCTCTACAGATATTTTTTGCATGACAAAAAGAGTTATTTCCGTGGCTGTGACTCCTTAATGAAATAGGAAGGGCTGCAGCCAACCCTTGGAAAGATGGGTGGCTTTGCCATACGAGGGAGCCAGGCAGTCACCAGAGGCAGCAAGTAGAAGGGTTTGGCGGTACGCAGGGTGCGGCATTGAATGCCAGCATGGGAAGCGTGGATTTCCTTCAAAGGCAACGGGAGGGAAAGGAAGAGCTCTCTATAGAAGGGTTTTGAGCAGGGAAGAGGCTTGATGCAAGTGATATTTTAGGAAGGTTAATCTGAAGGTGGGGAGAGGTCCCGTCAGGAATGTTTTCCTCAGTCTCCACCCCTGCCTTCCCCTCGGCATGAGCACTCTGGGGCTTTTCTGTGCCCCCATTTTCTCTGTGCTCTCACTGAATCTGAAGGTGTGAGGTGTGTGGCACATCTTAGATTTGGAGGGAGAGGTTTCCACTCTGCCCACTTCTCTGGGTGAAGTCATTATCCATGGCCCCTGGTCAGAAATGGCAGGCGTCGCTTGGAATGCTTCATTTTACTTCTCCATCTTCTAATTTGTGCCATGGCCCCCCAAAGGGATGAATGAATGCTTTGAGGTTTCCCTAAGCCACACCAAAATTCCAAAGGAGTGAAAGGCCCAGAGCCCTTTGCCCGGCACATCCGGGATGTGGGCAAACTCAGCCCTGGAGCCTGTGTCTCAGCGGCAGGTCCGACTCCGAGCAGGGCGACCAGCCCATTAGTGAGAGCGCTTGGAAGCCGACTTCCCTGCCATCTCTCCAAACACACACACACACGTGTGCACACTCTCACATGCACACGTTCCTTGGGTGCTGTGAAGATCAAGGCCAACTGCAAAGGACCCATTCCCCAAGACTCCTAATTTATGTTGGGAACTAGCTATAAAGCTCCCCCGGTCCGCAATCTTCCCTTGCAATGATAAAGAGCATGTCACATCACACTAAATGTGACACTTAATCAAGACCCATCTTCTTTAACAAACCCGTAACCTCCTGCTCACGAGAGTCACCAAGGCCAAGGGATGAGACAGGGAGCCGGCTCAGGCGGTACGTGCTTTGATTAAGATGATACAGGTGTCCTTTTATTTCACTTTCATCAGAGTTGTAAAATTCGGATCTGTTCCCTTTTTGATTTGACAACAGCACATTTCAGTAGAGGTTGACACCAAAAAAAGACTGAGACTTGTTCTCTCTTCAGCCGGGAGTAGGCAATAATTTCTCTGAATTCCCTTCAGTAATGGTCGTCAGAGCTTCTGATCTTCTGATCCTCCCATAAGCAAGTTTTGCAGGGAACATGGTTAACTGAAGCACAACCCTGGCTGGCATCCTGTTCCTTTCTTAAGTGGTGTTTAGATAGTCTTTATCTATAGGCCCTGGAAAAGACCTTCCCTTCCCTGCCTCCTTTCTTGGTATTTTTTCCTGAGACTTAAAGCCTCAAATGAATTCTTTTGCCAAATTTCTGGGGTAGGAAATTTACTTCCCTGTCACATAGTAGTTTAGAAACTTCTGGAGGCTCCAGCAATTGTCTATTTCTATAGCATGGCCTTTGTGGGATTTTGTTTTAGAATTATTTAATCACTAGCTAGTTCCCAATGGGACAAGCGCATTTCTATCTGTTCAATATACATTTATCGAATCCCAATTATGGATGATGTAGGTGTTATAAGAGAGAAATATTTATTTCTGCTTCCAAGAAGCTTTCAATCTCAAAGTAAAAGGCAATGGTGGTAATCCATAGTAGAATGTGACAAGTTATAGCAAGAATTCCAAAGCACCAGCAGTTCAAGCATCCAGTATTAATCACCTACTGTGTGCTAGACTCCATTCTAGGCACTGCGCTACAGTTATGCACAAAACAGACAACATTCCTGCCTGTAAGGTGCTAACATTCTAGTAAGGGCTGGGCAATGTTTTCAGGTTTTGTGTAGTTGGCTTTTGAACAACCCACACTTGCGGGCTTTAGAAATTGACCTTCTCTAATCACCTTTTGTAGGCCGAATGTGGACTCTCACATACCCACTGACAAGTGGCACATCTGAGCTATTGCATGATGTCACACCAGGGGGACTCCAGTTCAGTCTGTGTGGAATCGATACCCTTATTATTCACTAAAAATGAGCAGAAATCTTAAAGATGTGTGTATGCTATATGTTCTCATTAACATATTATAATTGAGACAAAGATGGAAACCATTAGGAAGGAAAGAAGCAAAATTAGAAGACCTATTTAAAATGTAGAAATATCAAATATCAAGTCTGACATTTAGGATTGTTAAAATATATTTTTTGTTTTTGTGAGAGCAGGCTTTCTTATAACATATGCTGTCAATCGCTCGGGTGGGTTTTCAGCAACAGCATTCTCTAGGTTCCACCTCTTTGTGGGAGGTCTTCCTTGCCACCCTGGAGGTCTGGCTGCTGTGGTCAGTCCCAGGAATGGACCAAGCATGGCCCAGGACCAGTAAAAGGCACGTACCTTTTACTCAAGGACCTAAACAAAAATAGAATACTCAGCATGTTTCAAAGCAGGAGGAAAAACAATGGTTTTCTAGGGAAGCCTGAATTTCAGCCAGAAAGAGAAGAGAAGAAAATAGTAAAGAATCTTCTCTTTCCCAAGACCAGGTTAAGATTAAAGATTACAGACTAACTTAGAAGGGGAACGTAGAGGTTGGTGGCAAGAGACAAAGCTCGGAAGGTACCGAACGTCAGGCTTGCTCGGACCCTCTAACCAGACCTTCTCCCTTGCCCCGAAGGACAGTCTTTATCCTGCCCCGCGCCTTGCAAGGGGGCTGGCATGGGAGTATTCCTGAGTGCAAGTCTGTGAACGAGGCAGAGCAGGACCACAGCCAGCACGCCGCCTGGACGTTGTGTGGTGCAGGTAAGGGCACAAAGAGCATCCCGAAGCTGTAATAACAAGACCTTTCCTTCGTTACTCCGTGCCTCAAGGTCTGTGTCCCACGTTCTCTCGCACAGGCCTGAACTGCGCAGCACGCCCAGAGGGAAGCACAGCCCCAAACGCCAGCGGGAGCCGGGCGAGGAAGCCGGATTTGCTCTGGGAGCCCTTCTGGCCTTCTTGCCGGGGGGGGAGCTGCCAGTGGTGCTACAAGCCTTGGTCAAAGGGGAGTCACCTTCCACTGGCCCCTTTCTGTCACCTTCCTGTTGTACCCAAGAGCTGAGCCCTCCTGGCCGTTAGGAGGATTATGAACCCTCAGTAAAGAATTCAATCCTCGGTAAGGTGGGTAAACAGGTGTGTTTCATTCTCCTCTGTGAGCTTTTATGATAAAATTGTCTACATTTTAAACTTTGTATTATAAAAATTATTTTTAACATACATAAAAATAGAGATTATAGAATCCTATATACCCACCCTCTAGACTTAGGCATTCACATCTGATCGTATGCTATAATCTGAACGTTATGTCCCCCCAAAATGCATATGCTGAGGCCTAATCCCCAATGTGATGGTGTTAGGAGGTGGGGTCTTCAGGAGGGAATTAAGTCATGAGGGTGGAGCCTTCCTGAGTGGGATCAGCGCCTATAAAAGAGCCGAGAGCTCCCTCACCGCTTCCAGAATGTGAGGGCGCGGCGAGAAGGCGGCCATCTGTGACCCAGGAAGTGGGCCTTCATCAGACCCCAAATCTGTCGGCACCTTGATCTCAGACTTCTAGCCTCCAGAACTTTGGAAATAAATTGTATTATTTATAAGACCCCATCTACAGTATCCTGCTGTAGCAGCCTGGACAGGCTAACACAATGTATTTGCTTCATCAGGCTTTTTTCTTCAATATTTAAAAATAAATCCCAGATATCATATTTCACCCCCAAATATTTCAGTATATATTAAAGATGAGGACATCTTCTTATGTAACCATAATACCATTATCACACATCAAAATTGATAATAAATTCTTAAATATTTTCTAATGCCCAGTCCCAATTCAAATGTTCTTGATTGTCCCAAAATGTCCTTTACTGTCCGTTTGAATCAGGATCCAGACAAGGTCCACTCATTGCATTTGGTTGGTCCATTTCTTCGGCAGCTTTAACCTAGAGGAACATTTCTGGAATTTTACCCAGCGGGTTGCTCACGCCCACCTGCCCCTCCATCCAAGGCTTCAGTGCATCGCTCCGTGTACTCTGAGGCCCCTCCCTTGTAGTCTAGGTGACCCACCAGAGTGACTGGGGCCTGAAGGAATCAGCCTTGGCACAGAACCAGAAGCACCAATTCCCAACATGAGACCATGAGTGTTTGAGAAATGTATGATGCAGTCTCTGTCCCCTGGCTCCAGACAAGATAGAGCTTCCACCTGGAGGAGAGAGAGAGAAGAGGGACCCAGGATGGAAGCCGAATCAGGAGAGCACTGCTCGCACTGTGCGCCCAGGCAGAGGGGCTCAGTTTGCAGCTTGTGCTGAGAAGCCGGGCAGCTGCCCTCCTCAGGGTCCCCCTGCGAGCATCATAGCTGGTAGTCTCCTTGGGCTTTTCCAGGGGAGGGATGCCCATCTCTCAGGAAAACCTTTGCTGTCAGAGGCCCATGGCACAGGGAGTTGCCTGCACAGGGGGTGGAGCCCTGGATACCTAGAGGGTTGCTGGTGCTCAGAAGGAAGCCCCTCCCACCCCAGCCCCGGAACCTGGCCAGCACCATTGAGGTCAGGCAGGCAGCGGGGCTGGGTGACTCATGTCCTCTGCTCCATCTTTGTAGGACTGCCTTGTCACTGGCATACTTGTGCTCCCTCTGAGAGTTCAACCATATGCTGTGCTGATTTCCCCCAAATGTAAAACTTTGCTCCTAAGAACAGCATTCCTTACATGGGAGGAAGGAGTGCCTGGAGCCTGAGTTCTGTCCCCTAGCACCATATTCCACCTTAAACCACGCCCTGGGCCTCTTGGACCAGAACTAACCATGTTATTGGACCCCTAGAGAAGTGGCCCCCATGGACCCTGAAGACAGGATGCAGAGGGCGTGAGCCACACCCAGATGGTGGCTGTGCTCCCGGCCGTGGCCACTCCAGAGCCCTAGCCACCTTTCTGTTTGTGTCTGCGGGAAGCTTTGTGCCTGAGGAACGCGTTTGGGGAACTTCGTCTTCTTTGATGATCTAGTTAGTGCTCTTTGGGCTCTTGTCCTGTCTTTACTGGCCCTGGGGACAGTGGCTCCAGGAAGCCTTTGCCCTCAGGGAGGCTTCCCCTGGGACCCCAGAAGTGCTGATGTACCAGGATGCTGGGAGCTTTGGGAAGATGCTGCTCCGCTGGGCCCCTCCATGGAGCTTGGGGATCTTGGCAGCTGGCGATCTGGTCTGCATCTGATCAGTTTTATCTGCAAAGTATTCAGAAAATTTCTCCCCCAAAGAACATGTTGACCCTCTGAAGGAGGAAATGCAGTGTGGATCGCTTGCTTGAAGACCTTCTCCGTTTTGATGAGGTTGTGCAAAGACCAAGATAAGCTGCAGAACATGAGCCAAGTGGGTGGGGGAAGGCTCCCCTGCTGACACTCCGCATCTCCCCCTGCCTTCCATTCTACGTGTTTACCAATTGTGAAAGCAAATCCAGCTGCTGGGAGGAATTACTTCCAGATGACATTATGGGAAAGGAAAACACACTATTAAAAAGCTGCAGAATAAAAAGCAGAACATGTACGCTCTGTGGGCCAGGACTTCATGTGGACTATTTCCTGATATTGTGCAATAAGCCAGTTCCTGGGGTAATAATAAGAACAGTGCAAATGTTCTCCATACTAGAGTCAGGAGACCAGAGCAGGACGGGACTTGGCAGAACTTGCGGAAAATCACTTGATCTCCATGGGCCACTGTATTTTCTCCCACTCAAGAACTGCTTCCCACCTTCACTGGGGATCCCTGTGAAAGCCTCAGAAAATATCTTCCGTATGCTGAATGATGTGACAGAAACTATGACAAAGCAAGGACATTTTGCTTTTGAAAATGGAATGCATTTCTCAGCCCCCCCAGAACAGAAATTTGCTGTGTTGGCTTTCTCAAAGATTTTAGAAGCTCTCTAATGAGCTGGAATTAAAGTGTCCTTTTACTAATTTGGTTTTACAGGTCACTGGATAAAATCTACTTAGAGTGGTTTGGAAGAGGATTAGGACATTTGTGTCTCTTCCAATTTGACTTTCCAGGCAGGGTCGGTCAGCAGCTGGAGACTCCTTTGGCTAGGGGCCAGAGCTCTTTTGTAAGCTGGGAGTTTGTAAGGGCCTGGTGTGCACACTGGAACTCTGTTATCCAAGACACGAAGTTTGCAGGAAAATGAAAATGTAAATGTATAAAAAGCATGGCACAGATTCTGGTTTGCCTGCCTGGAGAAAGTGCCAGAAAGCTTGGCACGACAGTTCCCCAAGGCAACAGCCAAGGCCACCGAGTTACTCTCTAAAGCCCTGAACGGACTTCAGTGGCTAGACAACTGCCTTACACTCCGCAAAGCTTCTTAGATGGGCACCATAGCCACTAGTCACATGTGCCTATTAAAATTAAATAAAATTAAAAATTGCTTTCCGTCTCACGAGCCATATTTCAGTGGTGCCTTACTGCCCTCATGGAGGTTATGTTCTAAGGGCGAAGATAAACAACAGACAACAAACACATGAGTAACTTTGTATCAGCCGTGGTCCCGGCAGGAAACAGATGACGCCCCCAACTGAGTCACCGAGAAGAGTTTAACAATGGGAGGATTTACCAAGATGTGGTCGGACGTCATGAAAGCCAACAAGGAACGGTGCAGAGCCCAGGGATCGCCCACCGCGAGGAACCGTGACCCACGCCGAGGCCTCAAGGGGCAGGAGGAGCGGCAGCCACGGGAGGGACCTGGCCGGGTGAGGCTCACAGGTGGGCCGGAGCCTCAGAACCCCGTCCCCCCGACCAGAGCTCCTGCCTGGGCCTCCGCTGGCTGGGCCCTTGGGAGCCCGGGAGCAGAGAGCAGGCTGGAAGACGCTGGACAGGGAGTCCAGAGGGCACGGCAGCCTGACAGGCTGTTAGAAGGCAGCAGGCGGAGGAGGAGCAGGTGAGAGGGGCGGGGACTGGGCGGAGGTCTGCAGGGTCTGCTCCCCACCGCCGCCCCTTCCTGTTTCCTTCTGCCTGCCCGTGTGCCACCATCCCCGTCCATCTCGTCTCTGTGTCGCTGCCGCCTCCTGCATCCCCTCCCTGGGCACCCTCACCAGCCCCTTGGCGCCGTCAGGATGGCTCTGAGTGTTCGGTGGGTTTCCATGCTCTGCTTACCTTTGGAGCACAGGTGGGGCAATATTTTATTTTTATCTTTAAATAGACTTTATTTTTCAGAATAGTTCAGTTTTACAGAGACATTTAGAAAACAGCATAGAGAGTTCCATCTACCCCAGGCTCAACTTCCCCAATTATTAATAGCTGATGTTGGCATGGTGCATTTGTTATAATTAATAGCCAATAATGGCCTATTAGTAACTGCAGTCTGTATTATAGTTTGGTTTTCGTTGTTTTCCCACCGACAGGAGCTTTCTCTATGCCTGCTCTGCCACTCGCTGTACCCACCATGTGTTTTCTCGAATCCCCTTCCAGGCTTGGAAAAGCATTAACAGAGAAAATCATAAAACCGGGATGAGTGGGTCCAGGCGAACGAGAGAACACACGAAGCACTAAGTAGTTACAAAGCAATCCGCAGACATTAGGTGTCAGTAGTAGCCTCCTACCCAGCCCCTCAGCTTCCGGCACCGCCCTCCTCAAAGCCTTCCCCTGGTGTTGATATCTTACCACCGCAAGGTCACCAAACTGAGAAGCTGGTGTTGCCAGGAGACCACTAACTAAACCACAGACTTCATTCAGCTCTCACCGGTTTTCTCACAAAAATCCTTTTTTGGTTCTAGAATCCGATCCAGGGTCCCGCGATGCATTCACTTGTCCCGTCTCCTTGGTCTCCTGCCATCTGTGACAGTTCCTCAGCTGCCCTTGTCTCCAGACCTTGACGCTTTTGAAGAGTATTGGTCTGGTATGTCGTTGAATGTCTCCCAAGTTGTGTTTGCCTGATGTTCTCTCGTGACCGTCTGGGGTTATGGGTTTTGAGGAAGAAGAGCACAGCGGGGAGGAGCCTTCTCATGACGCAGTTTCAGGGGGTTCATGATATGAGCATGACACAGTACAGGTGACATTAACCTTGATCACTTGGTCAAGGAGGTGTCTGTCATATTCCACCGCTGTAAAGTTACCGATGTTCTTTTTCTGTACTCTGTTATCCGTAAGTCACTAAACCCAGCCCACAGTCAAGAGAAAAGGCATCGCCCTCCCACTCTGGAGGAGAGGGTATCAGAGAGCATGTGGACATATGTCAAAAGCACCACAGTACTTAATTAACATTTTTGGGTAGATACTTTGAGCCTGCATGAAGATCCAGTTTCTCCTTAAAGCGTCACCCACTAATTTTCATGTTCCTCAGTGGATGTTGCCTGCGGCAGTTATTACTGTGGCCCTCTAATAGGGTATTTCACTTCCTTCATTCCATCTGCAGTTACAGTTTGGAATCCTTCTGTAAGGACAGTTTGTCTCTTCTGCTTATTTATTTATTTATATCAGTATGGACCCACGGATATTTATTTTTTCCTTGAATTATGATCTAATAACTAGTGTTATTAATTTTATGCTTAAATTGTTCCGGTTTTGGACACTGGGAACTTCCCCAGGTTTGCTCCTATGTCCTTCTGACACGCCCTCCTCCTCTTTGTGTTTTACTTTGTTTCGACCATTACTTTACTCTCTGTCAGTGTAAAATGCCCCACGCTCACCTTGCAAGTTCAGCCCCAGCTGCCCCCACCCTATCATCTGCCATTTCTCCAGGGGACCTCCCAGGGCATTTTTAATTTCCCTGCTGATATGCCAATGACTTTATTTAGGGGCTGCTGCTCTGCCAGGATCGGAGTCCTATCCGTACAGGAAACTCTCACCGTGGTCAAGAGTCTGGCAGATTCCGGGCTCCTGGCCCAGCACTTAGTCATTTCGTAACTTTGGGCACATAACTACATAAGCCTCAGTGTTCACTTCTGTAAACTGGGGAATAATCATTCTTTCTTGTGGGGTTGGTTTGAGAGTTCCATGAGAGAATGCAGGTAAAACATAGCCATCATAAGTAACCAATACGTATTTTTTGATGATAATGGAGATAGTGCTGTTTTTTGTGGGAGCGATTGGTTTTAAGGGTAGACTGCCTGGCTAAGTAACCTTAATAAAACTCTCTGTGCCTCAGTTTCTCATAGGGAACATAAGGATAATAACAGTAAATGATCTCATAGAGTTTTTGTTGGATTAAATGAGTCACTACACACAAGGCCCTGAGCACAGGGCCTAGCATATAGTAAGCACTTGTTAACCATTAGCTATTATTGCTTTTTAATTATTATTTTTGTAGACTACATCTCTGGTTCCTTTGGTGTTATTCTACCCATGGTTAGTAGGCCAAGAATTAATGGCTGAAAAATTAAACTCTCTGGTTAAAATAAAAACTTTGAAATTTAAAGGTAACAGATGGTTAACATCATACAGTTATAATCCTGAGAAAGAGAACAGCCAAATTCAAATTCATAAGTAGTTTGGTCACCACCATGTGCTGCTGACATTTTCTCTTCTGAGGTGCTGTCAAATGGCTGAGGCAGAATTTCTCAGTTCACATTTGCCTTGCACTGAATGCATGGGCTTTGGGGAAACTTTGTAAATCCATCAAATGTGGCCATTAAAAAAATGATAACTATGATCAGCCAATGCTGAGAGACCCATTTTGTAGAAAAAAATAATGGAACCAATACAGTTAGTGACAATAATTAGGACGCAAGGGAGACTGCTGACAATTTGGAGCTGTTTTCTTGGAGAAAATATCAAATGCCTTACAGTTTGCAGGACATTAATAGATAATTACATTGGCAATTTATGGCTGCAGAGGGACAGCTGCTTCCCTCTCCAGGCACGCGGGGTCGAGCATCAGAGGCGATTCCTGCCCCATCGTAACCGTAGGATAGGGTACCATGATGACGCCTTCCCTCCCGCTGGAAACCCCAATGAGTTTTCTTGTCAAGAACCTTAAGATTTTCTTACTGGTAGCATTAGAGTGCAGCTGAAGCTACACACTCACATGGGTCATTACTAATTTAATATTTTTCTTTTATTAAGCTCATGTTTGAAAAACATGAATGCCCAAGCTAGCCTCATCCTAACCAACAGTATCTATGGCTGCATGGGCTCTGATGATGAGAAATGTCAGGCGACCTCAGCGAGTGGCTAGGTGGGGTCTCTCCTCTCTATGAGGAAAAATCCACTCTGACCTGGCTGGGAACAGAAGAGCACAGACAATGGCCTGTAGGAGAAAAATCAGGCTCTGTTCAAGGAGGCAGACTTCTCCAAACTAAGACCAGGACACTGGCAACAAGCCCCTCCAACATTCACGGATACATGTCTGTTCACCATTGACAAACATCAGGGTTCCTGAGGTCCAAGGGCATGAAGGGCAAGATGGCTGGGAAAAGTGAGAGGGAAGGTTGTTAAATGAGTCAGGAGTTTGCAGAGTGGAGATGGTCAGTGGGTCTTGCAAAGCCACCCCAGGACGTTCTGGTAGGGGCTCAGCATATTAGGAGGGACCTCCTACAGTCTGTTACAGCCCCTTGGCAGTCCGCTCTGATCTCTGGTTGGGTCACTGGCCACTGTGAAGAAGATAGCGGTCCTTCTGGGCAAAGGCAGAGTTGCAAACATTTGGACCCTACCAACATTAGGACAATAGGAATAGTTCTTACTGGAGCATAACATGCAAGGAGTGAAGCAGTGAGAAGGCTGGAGCGGGGTCTGTAGGGGTCAGATTGTAGAACACCCTGCTCGCAAGGCAAAGTATCCAGACGTTGGTGGGAAGCTGTGAAGGACTTTAAGAAGGTGGTGACATGAACAGATGTGTGTCTTCAGTCACTCTAGTGGCACTGTTTTCATCGCACTGAGGAGTTAGAGGGCTTTGAGACGAGGGGCAGAGAGGTCAGTACTGATCATGTGGTCCAGGTGAGAGCAGAACTCAACCAAGGTAGTTTGTGAAGGTGAAGAGGCGATAGCAGATTCCTGAAATCAGACCTGATGGCTGAGCTGATGGGGGGTTGTAGAAGGAAGAGGAGCTTATGATGACTTCTGGGTTTCTAGCACAGGTAATAGATATCATAACCAAGGGGAGGAAGAGCAGGGTGTGGGACAAAGGTGATGTATTCAGTCATGCACATGATGAGTGGGAGTGATCTGTGGGACCTGTCTGTGGACACACTGACCTAGGGTTTAGGACAGAGGGATAACTTGAGAAACAGAACAAGAGTTCTAGGGTCCATGTGGGAACAAGCTGTGGGCACGGGTAACCTCATCCTGGAGGAAGAGAAGGAATCAAGCGTTCACTTAATAACATGAGGAAGGAGAGAATAGCCCATGAAGGAGATTGAGAAAGAGCAGTCAGAGAAATAGGAGAGACCAACTGAGTCGATGGCCTTTTTGTTTCTCCTTGAAGTAATCTTAGCCAAACTGGGTGGACATTATTTGGGTTCCCCTTTGGTAACCATTCAACATTATTGCTCAGAACTCTGTCCCTTAAAAATCAAACAAAAACCTTTCGTGTTTAACAAAACAAATGCAAATTGTACTGGGTAGCAGTTATAAGAGAATTGGCAATTATGTTAATATAGGATGTCTGTGTACCAGGATTCTTACCCAAACTCAAGTATTCTGTGAACCTAAAGGGATGGGACCATGAAACAATATTTTGGATTCAACAAACATGTAGGTTCCCTTCACCATTTCTATTCATTTACTCTACTTTGGAAAATTTAGTTTTTTGCTATCCAGATATACCCAAGTTTTTTGTTGTTGTTTTTTGATGGATCAACTGAGGTAGCATATCCTTATGACTTACTCACATAGGTTATTACATCAAAATAATAATAAGACCAGCACATATTATGCCCATAACAAATATTTCTGAATAGTTATGCAGATTAAACATTATTTTCCTGGCACTTATGCTTTCTTTAGTGATAGCAGGTATAAAGCAATGTTTTTCAACCTTCTTGTGTTCTTGTCAGACTTCGGATTAGTTATTGGTGGCATGGGTAGTCTCAGGCCAGAAGCTACAAATTAACAGCCCGTGAAATGAGTTTTGATCGTCCCGCAGGTATTTTTCTAAAAGTTTGAATCACCCAACAACATTTAGCAATCTGGTGATTTCACCTAAAAATTTAGATGTCTGGCTTCTCTTGAAAGATTGGGAGATGCAGTAACCTGGCCCCGCATGTCAACAATGAATTCATATGCCTCACGGTGGCTCTCCCTTCAGGCCAGGCCTGTCTTCTCTGGTTCTGCAGTCCCAGCCCCTCAGATTTATATTTCCTGTCTTTTCTCTGTAAGCATTTGAGTTTGAGGCCAGACTCCTGTTCTAAACCAGTTGACAGCTGCTCAAAGTGAACAGCGGCTCACATTGTCACCATCATCATTCGCGTTTGTCGCCTCTTGAGACTGGGAACTCCTTGAGGGCTGGAGTATTACTTGCTTTATGTTCTTCTGTACCTATAGCCCTGTGCTATGCCTGGCACATGGGCACTTAGTTAGAGTTTGGTTAACAAACTATGAGGTTTAATTCTTTGCAAGCTTTTGGCTACAGATGTGGAAGGTGAAATTGCAATGATATGCCTCAGGCCCCAAAGTTTAGAAATCCCGAGTATGAGATCCATCCAGCTTGCCTGTGATGAGGGGGTCAATAAAGAATAGGCTTGGTGTTCAAGCAAATTTCTTGACAGATCCATCAGTCCTGCAGTGCCGATTCCTAGGAATCGCTTTTGAGTCACAGTGTGCATACCAAGGGCTCTAAGAAATTCTGCAGTAAAACAACAAACGACTTGTTTTATTTGGTTTAACTGAATGTTTCTTAATCTTCATCTACATTTTCACTACTTTGATGCTCAGCTGTTGATTCATAACATTCCCTTTTCTTACATGTACTAAACGGCAAGCTATTATTTAATGGTGATGAAATGCAAGTACCCTGGTTAAGACAATTCTGCAAGAATTTTGTGATAGTCTCACTGGTCCCTGGGGTCTCCTTCAGGGTATTGCTAAAACAGTGTTGGGAAATACAGCTTTCACTGCGGTCTTGTTAGAAGTCAGGGTTAAACTATCCTATTTCTTTTTCTCCTTGGACTGGGCCATAAATCTCTGAACATATAATAGTTTACTTTGCATGGCATTTTATCATTTTCATGATTACATGCATTATCTCAGCTTTTCTTCACAACAACCCTGACAGTAGGGAGTTTTACTCTATTTTATAGATGAAGAAAAGGTCTCAAAGAGCTTCAGTGACTTGTTTAAGGCCTAAAACCAGTGAGAAGCAATGGCACGTCTTTCTGCTCTAGATCCTATCATCTTCTGAAGTTCTGGCTTTTTTTCTTCGGCATATCCTGTTGCTTTTTCATCACATCAGAATATGGCCACATCACATCAAATTCCTAAGATCTGTAATCCCCTATCCCCTACCGAAAATACGGACTCTATTGTTCTCTAGGGAAGCCTGAGGACCACCGGGGGAAGGCACTAAACACGTTTCTAGCACCTCAAGGGCCTGGAGGACACAGTCAGGGACGTCACAGAGGCCCGGGACCGGCGAGCTGGGTCTGACCTGGGACTTCTGCTCCTTCACCTAAAATCCTTCCCATTCTACACTGTGCATCGGGGCCACGAGCCCCAAACATTTTCTCTAAGGAGTTGCGAAGTTTCAGTTCCCCGGTGCTAAGGAAGGAGCCACTGGTGTGAAACGCGGTATTTGCCGGAAAAGGCTTCCTCGGGACGCGTTTGGGCGCCTTTAACCTGCTTGGAAGGTGTCCCTGGCTCAGTGTGTGCAGAATCTGGGCCGGAAGCGCCGGGACACCGGTGGGCGGGGCGGCGGAGCCTCGGTTCCGCAGCTCCCAGCGGGGGAGACCGAGGAGGGGCAGAGGCCGGCCGGGGCGCGGGGCGCGGGGCGGGGGGCAGGCAGGCGGCGGGCACGTCCCAGCGTGGAAGAGGCGCGCAGGCCGCGCGGCCCGGGGCGGCGGGGGGACCGAGCGGAGGCCGTTTCGGATTGGCTCCTGCCTCGGGAACGTGGGTTTAGGACCGGAGCGCAGCCGCGCTCTCTGCACCCAGCAAAGGCCTAGAGGGCACTGGCTCCTCGGGAACTTGCTGAGGACGCGTGTGGGTGTCGTTCGTGAAGCCCGTGTCTGTACCGCGTGTGGGAGCTGGAGTGAGCGTCCTCCAAGGACGGGGGTCCTGGTTCCACGAAACCCTCTCCCCAGACCTCCAGTGAGCGGTGGGGTGAAGTGCTAGGGCCACCCGAGGGTGAGGGCGAGGCGGCTTGTTCAAGTTCATGAAGGCAGGAGGTCCCCAGGCCAGCCTCATCCTCCGATGGGCCCGACGTGCGGCGCTCCGGAAAGGACGGCGCCCACGGCCCACCTCGGCCCCTGCTCTGCGCGCGCCGATCTCCTGGAAAGCTTATCATGAACCCTGGAGTTCACTGCATTTGCTCTCCCTTCTCGCCCTGTTCTTTGCTCCCAGCCCCCGGTTACTGGCTCATGCTTGTGTTTCTGCCAACACCTGGTTGGATGTCCCCCTTACTCTGGACTCTCCGGTCCCCCTCGGGCCTCTGGACATCTCACAGGAGGCGGTGGTAAGAGCCCAACTCTAGAGACAGACTTCGGTTCTATCTCAGCTCCACCACTAACTAGTTCTATGATTTGAGGCAAATTACCTACTCTCCCTACAGGGCAGTTCCCACTTCTGTTAAATGGAAATAAAAATAATATCCACCTCACAAGGCTGACTGGGGGATTCAGTGAAATGATTCATGTGGACTTTATCTAGTCTTACCCCCCAGAGCCATGAGCCTGCCTTCTCCTAAGCTACCTTTGGTATTCCCACTCTGCCACCTGACTCATTACACAGAATTGCTTGACGTGTGTTGTCTTTGTGGACAGACGGCTTGTTTCCTCAACCTGCTTTTTGAGTTCTTCCAACATTGTCACTTTTATTTTTATGTATATTCAGTGTCATCAGTTTGATACATTGCCCAGATTGATTCAGTGGCCGTACATTGAATAACTTGTATTCAAAAAATGTTTTGTTGACTGAATGCTTAATGAAATCTCACTGATACCTAGAGAGATTTTTCTAGAAAATCTGAAGTTACGGAAAAGAAAAACCACATGGGGCAGGGTAAGGAGAAGAAAACTTAATATATGAAGTTATTAGTTTAGGACCATAAAAATGTGTCATATATAGTAATCTCAAGATATATTTTTAAAACTGCAAAAGAGACTTTTGGAAGTGAATGTGTCAAATGTTTAGTTGATACCGTGGTGCAGTAGGGTTATGACTGGTATTTCTTCTCTTGCTTTATACTTTTTAGCCCTTTCCAATTTTTCTGCGGTCAGTGTGTATTACTCTGTTACTCAGAAAAAGTATATATAATTTAGCTGATAAAAATGATCACATTTTGGATATGTAGGGATGGAGGGAAAAAATTCTGAGCCAACCACTAGGGTTTGGAAATCTCATCACACTCAAGTTTTGGCTGCCTGTTATGATTTGAGTTTTAAAGAAACCTGGCCTGGATCTAAAACTCTGAAGCTTAGAGTTAGTGCTAATAGCCCACAGAGTTCGTGTTATGTATTTAATCAGCCGTAACTGAGCCGTTTTAAGGCTATTTGATTATGTCCTTTTCTATGGGTAGAAAAAAGAGATTAATTGATAAAATGTCTAAGCTAATCTAAAAGAGCATTTTTCCTAGTTTATGACAATGTCTGGGGCTTCTAAGAACCTCCACTTAAGTCTCAGCCCTGTATTCTCTCCAGGGGCACAGGACTTGAAAGATATTTGATAGAGACAGAAAAGGATATGGCAAGCAAGAATATTTGTTTAAGTTGAAATTATGACCTTGTTTTGCCTCGGTAGAGGGTCCCAGATACAAAAGGTATTGAGGGCTGTCCTGCCAGAGACCATAGTGAAGGCAGGTGGGTAATTTTCTGGGTTAATAGCTTTATTTATCCTGTCTGCAGGACTAGCTCTCAGAGTGTCTGTTTTCAGGAAAGGTGGGGCCAGGAAAGGATGGACTATCTCTGGCAAAATATCTGGAATCCCCACCTGTGACTCAGGTACCTCTATCCCCTTTTTAATAAGGGCCCACAGTGTGACATTCTTCATTTTTGAGAATGTCAAGCCTGGAATCTTGGAAGTACGTTTGGCATGGAGATTGCTGGGAAACAGGACTGGCAAGGGATGTGCAAAGGCATGTGTCCTGGCTTCGCTAGCTCTTCTCTGAATCTTCTAAGATGGAGCTTCCTTTTGCAGTTATAGTGAGGATACAATAATGTCAGAGAGAGAAGCCAACCAATTCTGCAGACAGGCCTAATGAGGGATCATCACAGTTGCATAGTCTCCAAAACTCGAACTGTGAATGTAACTAGAATGATCAGATTCTCAGGAGCTGATTCATGCTAGCCAGACTCAGTGAAGGCTCTTGAGTGAACAGAGTGCCAGTTCACCATGGGGACATTTATCTCCAGTGACCAGAAGACTCATGTTATGTTCTCCAGGACCTTCACTGCTAACTCTTGGATACCTGGGGGAACCATCTTAGTAACTAGGAAGTTGTTCGTTGATGTCAAAATCCAAGAGAGAAATGGTTAGTGTTATGGTTTGAATTGTGCACCTCCACATTCATAGCTTGAACCCTAACTCCTAGTGCCTTGGAATGGGACCTTATTTGGAAATGGAGTCATTGCAGATGTAATTAGGTATGATTAAGAGTAGAGTGGCCCTGATCCAATATGACTGGTCTCTTCATAAAAAGCAATGGGAACAAACTTAAGTTGTTATTGAATATAATAGATAAAGGTTGTTACGTGTAAGTTTCATGGTAATCACAGTGCAAAAATCTATAGTAAATACACAAAAGCTTGAGCAATCTCAAGAGAGAGACAAAGCTGGAGGCATCACACTTCCAGATTTCAAACCATAGTATAAAGCTGTAGTAATTAAACCAGCATGGTACTGGCATTAAAACTGACACACAGAAAGCCCAGAAATAAACCCATGTATACAAGGTCAATTAATTTATGACAAGTGTTGACAAGGGTGTGGAGAAAAGGGAACCCTTGCCCACTGTTGATGGGAATGTAAACTGATGCAGACACTATGGAAATCAGCATAGAGGTTCCTTGAGAAATTAAAAATAGAACTATTATATGATACAGCCATCTCACTTCTGGGTATTTATCCAAAGAAAATAAAAACACTAATTTGCAAAGATACATGCAACCCCATGTTCACTGTAGTGTTATTTACAATACTCAAGGCATAAAAACAACCTCAATGTCCACCAGTGAATGAAAGGATTCAGGGATTGTAGTATATATACATATACATATATGTACAATGGAATATTAGCCTTAAGAAGAATGAAATTGTTCCATTTGAGACAACATGGACTGATCTCAAGGGCATTATGCTAAGTGAAACAAGTCAGAGAGAGACATACAAATACAGTGGAATCTTATATGTAGAATCTGGAAAAAAACCCAAAACCCTAAGCTCATGGATGCAGAGAACAGATTGCTAGCTGCCAGAGGCAGGGGGTAGAAAGGTGAGAGAAGTGAGTGAACTGTTTTTGTTTTAGTTTAAATAAATTGAATTTAAAAATAATTATTCTTTTGTTGAACAACAACAACAAAAATATTCTCTTTTAGATTCAGTGATTAATTGCATATGACCATAAAAATATCAAAAGCAAAATCTAGTCCTATAAACTGAAATGAATTTTAACAAAATATTAATCTAGTTGTATTTAAGCAACAGAAATAAAAATAACATTGTTTTCTGAATATTGCATACTTGTTTTAGAAAAATTAAAAAACACAGATAAATAAAAAGGAAATAATCTAACTGGAACTCCAACTCTCAAAGATCATAACAATTTCAACTTAGAAGTATTCTTCCAGATTTTTGCCTATGTGTAAATATTCACAAATATTTTTAAATGAATAATTATATATATATAAAGCATATATACATACATATATCAAACCTACATTTGTCTCTTAACAATATAATGTAAATAATTTTATATATCAGTACATATACATCATCTCTGTAATAAAAAAAAGGGAAAACCAGACATGCGCCCGCAGGAGGATGGTGTGTGAAGATGAAGGCAGAGATTGGGGTGATGCGTCCTAAGCCAAGGAGCGCCAACAACCACCAGCACACCCCCAGAGGCTTAGTCCTTTGTAGTATGGGAAAAACCCTCCCCTAATTTTGGCCTTTGGCTTTCCTTTTCCTACATCCAGGAACATCTTCCATCTTCTGTTTATATATTCTTTCTCCTGACGGGTTAAAGCACTTATGTCTCACGGTACAGCCATGTTGCCTCTGCCAAGCATACACGCACACTCCCTGGGCCACTCTCAGTTTTAGTGAATAAAAGGATCACCTTGGGGCTCCTGATTTAAAAAAGAAAAGGAAATGAATAAGAAAGAAACAGAACGAGGAGGAGGAGGAGAAGGATAAAAGGATTTATGACCCCTTAAAATTCTGATGTATAAGTTTTTGGTGGGACCCAAAAATAATAATTTTAAATAAGCACCACAGGTGCTTGTTAACCTCTCCGATAGTCTGTTGATTCTTGCAAGTTTCTTTCTTAGAGCATAATCTAAATTCTAAGGTCTGGAGGCATCCAGCTTGGTCCGACTTTGGTAGGTCTTACTCCTAGCTTTCAGGACTCAGGCATTGTCCCCTAAAAGTTCAGAAGTGGAGTGGGTGTCCAACCCAGTCCAATTCATTCATTCCTTCATTCCTTCATTCCTTTATTCATTCATTCAACAACATTTTTTGAGCACCAGCTATTGCTACAAATCAAATACTGTTCTAGGATCTGGAGGTACATCAATAAAACAAATAGAGACAAATTCCTTACATTCTGACTGCGAGAAAACAGTCAGTAAGTCAATAAATACACTAGGTGAGCAGTATTATAGAAAAAAATAATCCAAGTAGGGGGACTGTGAATGCAAAGAGGCTACAGGCATTGCAGTTTTCATAGGCTTCACTGACCAAGTGACTTGAAGGGGAGCCCTGTGGATCTCTGGAAGAAGAATGTTCCCGGGCAGTGGGAACAGCCAGTATAAAGTCCCTGATCAGAAGCTGAGTGCACCTGGTTTAACAGAAATCAGAGGCCAGTATGGCTGGAGTAGAGTGAGAAAGTAAGGAGGTGGCAGGGGCAGAGGTCAGAGAGTTTACAGGAGAGCAAGGTCACGCCCTTGTAGGTCATTGGCTTTTTTTACTCAAGTGAGATGGGGAACCACTGGAAGATTCCAAGCAGTGACATGATTTTTAAACTATCACTCAGGCTGCCGTAGGGGAGACAGGAACAGAAGCAGGGAGACCAGTTAGGAGATGAAACTCTGGGACCCCAGGTGAAATGTTGATGGCTGGCAATAGAGGTAGCAGTAGAGGTGATGAGAGGCAGTTGGATGCTGGATATATTCTGAAGGTCGAGCCAATAATTTTCCGATAAACTGGATATGGGTGTTGGGGATGAGAGCTGTCAAGGTGGGCCCTCATCAGGATGAATGTCGGCACTCTTGCTTGGCTGCTGAGCAGAAGCACCCCCAAATGAAGAAGGATGTGGCCTGCTCCTCTGATCCGGACTCTGAGGTGTCTCCCAAATGCACACTTTGCCTAAAAGAAGCTTTTCACAGTTGCAGCAGAGCCAGTCTTGAGACCTCAGGGATGACTTTCCCAAAACGTTTTTTTCTCAGGCTTCTCCCATCTCATCCATCTCTTGGCAAATTGTAAACCCCTTAGAACTATGGCAGGAGCAGGGTGGACACACCTAGCCTGGCAGAAAGCTTGAAATGACAGCACATCTCTGAGGGGTGATGGAGCAGTGATGGTGGTAGTAGTAGTAGTAATAGTATTGTCTATGTTACAAAGTTGAGAGCAGAGATTAAAGGACCTACCCAGGATCAGGAAGTCTTCTACTTCAAATCTAAGATTCGTTTGTTTTATTGACCAATCACAATCTACCTGTCACAGAGAAGAGAGAAGAGCTTTTCAGGAGGAGGCCATCTGGCTGGCTACTTCACTGACTGGCAATATATTGATATGGATACCATAGATCTGATCCCAATTTATAGATCCAATAACTGCTCAGCCCCTCCACTCAGGGTGGTTAAGCTGTAACAGATTAATTCATTATAGCCAAATTAATAAGAGACTGATGTATAAACAAGTTTGTCAAATTATTTATAATAGGAAATGTTTCTCAAACTTGAAAACTTGTAGACTTTTGAATATATCTCATTTGAGAAACATTGCATTCACACTTACATTTTGAGATTTTAGGTGATCACTTGACCAAAACAGTCATAAATGCAAATCTAGTTGGGGCATTGATATTGCATGGCATTACTCTGTAAGAAGGTGGGAAATCAGGTGATACGTGTGTTACTGTTTTTATATTAGATTTAGAATGAAAATACAAAATTTTTAAATTATTCTGAAAAATTCCTGGACCTCTGAGAATAGGATTAAAGACTCAAACATGAAAAACAATGCAATAGTAGAAAGGCTTTGTTTGAAAACTGGGACTGGTTATGTATACAGGACACTGTAAAACAAATCCACTCAGGAAACCAGACTGCAGATCAGAAGGCAGATCGGTGGGTGCAGAGTAATAACAGGGAGTTGACTGTTCTCAGGATCTCAGCTCTCAGGCAAAGGTAACTAGTTACCTTATCTACATTTGCTCCATACATATTTCTGTTAAGACTCCACCAGTCATGGAGAACAGACCTCTATCTTTCTTGCATTACGGGAGAGAAACTGACAAACTATTATTCACTAACTGCTTTTCCTAGACTTCATCTTGAATTCATGAACTCTCCCTGCCAATGCATCATTTTAGGTAAATAAGAATTGCACTTTCCTCCTGACAAGGAAGGGACTTGGACAGAGAGGTGGAACTCCAGAGATCATGTTTTTTCCAACTAGCACATGGCTATTTTCTGTACTGAACTAAAATTATAAGGGACCCTTATATGCTATAGGAGGTGCTAAAAGGAACTTTATCTGTCCCAATTTTGTCTCCAACGGACTCTGAGAATGGATCATTCTTCTCAAATGACTTGCAGTTTTTCTGCCTGTTCCTATTTTAGATCCACCTTTGACCAACCTTCCCCTTCCCATCTCCTGCCTCAACTGAGTCAGTGCGAAGAACAAAGGAGCACCCTCTGCTCCTGGCCGCATACTCCCTCCTGGCTCTGGAGCTAGATTGGGCTAGAGCCAGACTCAGCCCCGGGCTGCCTCCCAGCAGGCTGAGAGAATGCATCCTGTTCCCGGGCAGCCAATCCAGGGGCAGCATTCAACCGCCAATTCCTCCCTGGCCCTTCAGAGCCGGGCAAGGGCATGGAATCCCTTGGGCCATTTGGCAAATGGCTGCTTGTTCTCCAGGACAGTCAGAACCGGGTTGGTGGGGGTGGGGGATGCCTGGCCAGCTTAGAAATGTGAATGCTCGCAGAGAGCGTGCCCTGAACCCCAGGGAGCGCTGCTCAGGAGCACAGTCACTGCTGTCCCCTCCCTTACCTGTCCGTCACACCCTCTCGGGGCTGATGCCTGCGCATGCGTCACCAGTGGAGTCCAGTCCTTCTGGAGCCTGGAATGTCCATCCCCTTTAGCTTTTCCTCATCAAATCCTCCCCACCCTTTAAAAGCCACAGCTGAAATGGGCCCTCCAGAAAGCCTTTTATGATCTATAACCAGAAACGATACCTCCTTTTTTTGTCACCAGCCATACCCATTTTCCTGGACCTATCTTAAAACAAAGACAACTTTCTGGTTTCTGTTTGTAGGTCTAAGTACATTTCTTATTTATTCTGCAAGGAAATATGGTGGGATATGAGGGCATGTCTGACTGCCTTTGTTTTTCCCATAATATTCTGCACATTGTAGGTACTTAATATTTGTCAAATGAATAACAAATCGGTAATTAAATAAATAATAAACACTGCACAGGTGGTGCACAAGTTACAGAAGACTGGATCCTTTACAAGTTTCCCTTCAGAAGGTGGGTGTTGGGGAAGTTGGCTGTTGCGGAACCTGGAAAGCTGGAATGGTTTCACCTTTCGTTAATTACTTGTGTAACCTTGGGCGAAAGAGCAGTGGCCTGGCAGTGAGTAGGTCTGAGTCCTAGTTCTGGTGTGGACACCTGCACTCGGATCTTGGGTGGATCGCGTGATGTTGTCACAGTTAATTCAGCTAGCTCGGTAGGGGCATGGTTGAGGTTACAGTGAGGTCCAGGCTGCTCAGTGCCTGTAGAAAGTCAGGAATGGAGCCTCAGAAACACATAGGTGAAGAGTTAGTGTTTATATGTTGAACCTTCCTGTGCTTTAGTAGGATATTTATTGGTTCTAGACCAAGACTAGGAATTGAGCATCTTGCAAAATATGGAGAAAATAAACAGGTGCCCTCAACATCAACCTGATAATATGCCTAAGAGTCTGAAGTATTTTTGCATGAAGCAGGAAGTGTTTCTTGTTATGTCCAATCACCATGCCTCTTTTCTCTGTAAAGACAATTTTTGTCATGTAAGTTCTCTGTTATTTCTCCTCTGAAAGGGCTCATGCACGTTGCCAGATACACACAGTGTGTGGTGTAGGTTATGTGAATGTCTGGCACAGTTTAGTGTATTATCACTGCTTTTGGTACTTGGTAAAAAAAAAAAAATCATGTGCTGGTTATATTTTTCTTTGCAAATAGAATTGCTTAATAGAAGAAAAGGAAATAAAGCAACTGTTACGAAATGACCCAAAAGCAGAAGTTGGGTGCCTTTCGCATGAGTATTCAAAAGTACTTCCGCCACACATTTGGTCTGGCAGCTTGGAACTGGGGAAGGCCTGAGCCATGTTGGCCCAGTCAGAAGAAAGCTTTCTATGCTGCTAGGAGAGCAGGCAGGCCACAGACGCTTGGAGGGGGTGTTGGGTGAATCTTTGAGCAGAATCACCCAGGTGTCATGGTAGCCATGAACTCCAGTCACAAATCCAGTTATAATCACGTAACAGAAACACATGTTGTGGGCTTTCTAATTTTCCAGACACATGTTATGTTTCAGGAATCTTGAAATTCCCTAAGGGAACTTCATCTGAACTGGCTCTGTTCAAGGCTGAACCCCTGGCAAGCTAACCAGTAAAGTAATTTTTTAGATTTGGAAGCCATTTCGAATCTGAAGTCTTGAAAATAAGCATATTACAATAGTTTGGAATCTGGAACAGAGATTACAACTTCAACAATATGCACTTGAACATGAACTGTTATCACTGGTTAGACCGGTATCAAATTTGTCCAATCCACAGTTCCTAGCCTTTTTTCCCCATAAAGCCACAAATATAGTGCCAGTGCAACATAAAGGTTGCTGGATGAGCGGTATGACTGTTTCTGCGGCAAAGGGAATTTTCATAACTCATTCGTATGCCACTGACTTAATGCTAAGACTTGATGTTGGCTATTTATTGTACATTTCAAAAAGTTGGTTCTGTTTTTAATCTTGGGAGGAGAGCAGTTGTTATTTCAGGCTTCAAAGAAGGACGGGTTCTTGAGAGGGAATAACACTGACAGGCAGGGCCAGAGTGTTAACAAGGGGAGCTTTGTTACACAGACACGATTTTGGAGATGGTATTTTAACACATTCTGCTTCAGAAAATTAAGCTTTCTGATTGCATTTGTTGATAAGATACAAGTATATGAAATACGTGTCTGACTAGTTTCGAAACAAGAAGGCCAGTCCCCAAATCAGCTTATACCAGATATAAGCTGATGCTTTGTTTTTACCTAAGTTTGAAGTTTGATGTTTTGAGAAAGACTTTAAATTTACATGTGATTACTAAGGGCCAGTGCAGACAATTATCTCCTTCAAGTCTCTGCTCAGTGTTGCTGTGGCGATGAGGCCCACCCTGACCGCCTTATTGAAAATCGTGATACCACCCCACTCCCCAACTTTCGTAGCACTTATCACTTTCCACTTCCTGCTTTAGTTATTTATTACATTTATTGTTCACTATCTGTGTCTTCCTACTAGAAGGGAACCTCCACAAGGATTGTTGTTCACTGATGTATTTTTTTTATTAAGGTATCATTGATACACATTCTTATGAAGATTTCATGTGAAAAACATTGTGGTTACTACATTCACCCATATTATCAAGTCCCCCCCACCCCACTGCAGTCACTGTCCATCAGCGTAGTAAGATGCTATAGAGTCACTACTTGTCTTCTCTGTGCTACACTGCCTTCCCGGTGCCCCCCCTACATTATGGGTGCTAATCATAATGCCCCTTATCCCCCTTCTCCCTCCCTCCCCACCCACCCACTCTCTCCACTCCCTTTCCCTTTGGTAACCACTAGTCCCATCTTGGAGTCTGTGAATCTGCTGCCATCTTGTTCCTTCACTTTTGCTTTGTTATTATACTCCACAAATGAGTGAAATCACTTGGTACTTGTCTTACTCCGCCTGGCTTATTTCACTGAGCATAATACCCTCTACCTCCATCCATGTTGTTGCAAATGGTAGGAGTTGTTTTCTTCTTATGGCTGAATAATATTCCACTGTGTATATGTACTTTATCCATTCATCTACTGATGGACACTTAGGTTGCTTCCATATTGCTCATGTATTTTTAATGCCATAAAGAGAGCCTGGCCTTTAGTGGTCATGCAGTAAATGTTGAATGAGTGAATGGACATCTGTATATCTGCACTTTCAAATCTTCTGTCCAAAGGGCACTACCAACATTTAAGACCCCTAAGGTGCATTTCTTGAAGGCTAAACCCCTGTGGGTATATGTGATCAAAGTATAGACAGAGAATTGATGCTGGGCACAAATGCTGTGAGTTCTAATAGCTCTTGGAGCATTACCAGAAGCAGCTAAGTGCCAGCTCTGTATCAGACATAAGGCAGAAGTTCTCTCAGTTACTAGGAAGTCAAGGAAGCAGGTACCTGTGAGGCGCTACGTGCCCAGTGCTGAATCCCCTGTGAGGGTCCCGAAGAAGAGAAGGCCCTGTCCTCATTCTCACATGTTTGCCATCTGGCTGGAGAAGGGTCTGTAATAATGTCTGCCTGTGGTTCATGACTCTTATTAGCAAGAGGATCCCCCTAAGTTTGATAAAGGCACTGCTCCAATTTGAGGATTTAAAAAAAAAATCTCAGGCCAAAGATCACTGAAAGCACTTGCAACCAGTTGCTCAGACCAGTAGCCCATTCCTTTGACCTGATATCCAAAAATTTTGAACATATTTATTTGTGGAGTGAAGCCAAGCTGAATGTTTTCAAAGTATCTTCATATCTGACCATGCTTGCGATGCAGACAGCTCGCATGTTTCCCTGCTGTCCTCTACTTGCTGTGAACAGTTCAGTCATGAGAGGGTGCCTGATGCTTGTTTATTTAACCAAGAAGCAAGTCCATCCTTGCCTCTTACCCTGGCTCACCATTCAGAGCCCCCAGGGGCTCCCTAGCGAGTTCCCGGCGCTCTCATCTGACCGGTGCCATCATCTGCTGCTCTGTCTTGGTCCCTCTACCTCCAGCCGCTCCGCACCAGAGCCAGATGAATCCTCAGTCATGGCTCTCACCTTACCATGCTCCTCTTTAGGAAGGACTACGAGATGCGTACAACTAGATCCAAACTTGTCACTCTAGAATTTTAGGCTTTCCGTCAGTAGCTCTGCCTGGTGCAGATGCCCTCGGGGCCTGTTCTTTGCCTCACAACTAACGCAGTGCACCAGTCTCTACTTTTTTTCTACTTTCCCCTTCCACTTTCTCCTCTTCCTTTTCCCAGCCCTTGCTTTCCATGCTTATACTCCTCTCCTTGCCTTTGTTTGTACTGTTACTCATTGTTTCGTTCATTAATTCATTAAACAGATGAGTTTCTACCATATACTAGGCAGTTTTTTGGACCTGGGGATACAAACTCAGCAATTTGGAAGCCCTCTTCTCTTCTCCCTCAATTCAAGGCATTCCAAACCATACACTACCCTCCAGAAACAATTCAATCCTCATTTTCCCAAAGGTTTCCTGACTGACCCCCATGGGCAATGGAAAGGAGACAACTGTAATGCTTACAAGCAAAGGCATGGGAATCAAATAAATCTGGGTTGGAATTTTTGCTCTGCCACCAACATCTATGGAATATTAGTCAAGCAACTCAACCTTTCTAAGCCTCCAATACCTCACTTATAAAATGGGATCATAGTACCTTATGGGTTTGTGGTGAGAATGAAGAGAAATAATAGTCAATGATGACTTATTTCCTATCTTTTCAATGTTACTATCTTTTTTTTCTCTGAAACTTTATAACAGATAAATGATGCCTGGTCATTTAAGAAAGAGTGGATATTGTTGTAATGGTTTTGTGTGTTTTTTCATGAAACTCCTTCCCTGCTCAATAGTCCTTAAAAAGTGTTTGGTGGATGTATGTATGGTAAAAGGACCCTCGGCTGTCTCATCATCTCTCCTATTGGATTCCCAGTTCCTCAGGGACATCAGCTTTTGGGGGTCCTTTCTATATCACCTCCCCATCAAGATGAACCTTTTCTGTGAACCACAAGCCATCAAGATACAAAGGACGACACCTTTATCCGATCTGGGGCTCATGGAAGAGGGAAAACTCTTACAAACTGGAGGATGCCTGAATTTCCAGCTGGTGTAAGTGCCCATAGCAGAGTGGACTCCACGGCTTCACTTTGGTCTGTCAGAGAGGGAATTAAAAGTAAATTTGAAGTTTCACAACATAGTTCTCTCCATTATGGGTGCTGCTGTGCATTCAAATTGTCGGTGTGAGGTTCATTGGGATGGGCCGAGATTCAATCACTGCTAATGGCTTAAGGAAATGGGGTGGTGAGAATTAGCGTCATCCATCCCAATTGGGGCAAGAAGGAGAACCAGGAATGTGTTTTTCAATCTTGACATCTTGCCAGCTGGAGCTAGAGGGAAATGTTTTTCTGAACTCATTGAGCAGCGTACTCACAAATCATAGAGATAGCTGCATTCGTAAGAATAGATATAATTTTTATGTGGCCTCGTTAAAGACTTGCACCACCCACTCAGAGTTGTGCAGAGCACCCCTTAGGGACCCTTGAAACTATACCACTTCACTTAGGAGAAGCCCACTTTAGCAAATGCCACGATAACTGGTTTTACGCAATGAGGCTATTTACATATCCTCAGCAACGTATCTCCTAGTAACAGTTTGGAATCTTATAAGAAGAATATGATATGCATATTTAGCCATCAATAGATTACTAAGATTTTATCTACTAGGTATAATATTTAGGTGTGGTATCTGGTTTTGTATATGTGTTGATGTTAAGTAAGGCTTTAAAAAAATGAATATTCTGAATAGCTTACCAGCCACCTTTATAGTTTTCAAAAAAACACATGATCTCATCTGGTTTTTATGACAACCCTGGGACAAAGAGCAGGGTGGATAATTGTCACCGTTTTACAGGTGAAGAAAGAGAGAGGTTAAGTGATTTGCCCAAAGTCACAAAACCTCTAAGTAGTAGAACCAGGGTGAGACTCCTAGTAGACATTATTGTTTTATTTCTGTGATGATTGTTATATTGACTCGCAGACATACTTGTCTGATTTTTCTTCCCTTCTGTCCTGTGCACTAAGATGTGCAGAATGCATGTGCCCCTGGGCTGCCTCTGCCTGCCCTGGTCTAGGGAGCAGGGTGTCCCACTGGGCCTTGACTTCCACTGGGGCATCGAAAGGCTAGATGCCTGGCCTGGCCTTCTGGGCCCATTTCCTAGCTTTGCCTGGGGCAGGCCCGAGTGGGATGGCTAAAACTGAAGCCCTTGTTACATTTCATGTTTTTCTGGTTTCTAAAAACCAGGGTGAGAAACCCCTGCCGCCTGAGTGTTTGTTCCAGGCAGGGCGTTCCGCCCGCCGCCTCCTCCTGTGGGAGGATCGGCCTGTAGGCACGCCTGTTCCCCTATCTTGGAATGGGGTTGCTCTGACAAGTTTTAAAGATATATCACATTCAGTGCTCAGATCTGACTAGGGAATTAGAATGCAAATGGAGTAGGTGACATGGTTTCATTTCATTTTAAAAACTTATCTGAAAGTTGAGAGTTGCACCTGTTTGCTAATTTATGCGAAGCCTTAAGAAGTTATTGTCCCCAGCCCCTAAGGAGTCAGACTGGATGGCCTGACTCTGGGAAGGAATGGTGGTGACCAGCACAAGCTGCCAAGAGCTGGTCTGGTGGGGGTGGGGTGGGGTGGAGTGGGGTGGGCTGCAGCTCAGGCCAGGGCTGGGGCTCTGCTGTGTAATTATCTGAAAGAGACCATTCATTCTTATTTGGTCTTCATTTGAATTTGTCTTGGAAAAAAAAAAAGGGAGAGAGGAAGAAATATACCCAAAATTCCAAATAATGGAACTTCATTAAGTTGGAAGCACCAAGGTTGAGTGGATGGGGAGGGTTTAACTTTAAAAAAAATGTAAAAGCTTGCTCAGCTGTACCCTATCCATACTGCACATCTGTATGACTCCTGCCGCCTGTGCTTTCATGGTTGTTTCTGAGGGCAAGGACCTGAGTTTCAGATGCTTGCCAATCAGAACCATGCCAGGGGAAACCCAGAAACATTTAGCAACTCTACCTGGAGCATGCAAAATAGTCGCACCCTCCCATTCAGTCTACGTTACGCATGGCTTAGACATGGTAGACTCCAAAAGTCTTTTTAATAGGCTGTAAGAACATGCTTTCCACATAAACCCAGAGACATCTGGGGAGAGAGACAGATTAGAAGAAAGACGAGTGGAGGCAGGAAGACCTCTGTATAGAATAAGCCAAGAGAGCAACAGCAGCCATAAACGTGCCAGAGGAGGGCAGGCAGCCAGCCAAGAGTCTCTGAGCAAAAGCTAAGCAGCAGGGCAGGCCCCTCTCCCAGCAGAGTCACTGGCCTAGAAGAGTTGGATGGTGCCCACCAGTTGCCTAAGCAACCAGAGGGTGTTCAGAACACTCTGGAGGTTCATAAGAACTCTGGGCTCCAAGGAGGGGCCTCCTTATTCTTTCCTAACTTTGTAGTGAGCAGCTGGAGGGTCTGAAGAAACCACTGTGGTTTGGGAGCTTCAGGAACCGCTTTGTGCCTGGCTAGGTGAGTCCCCGGCCTTGGCCGTCTTGTGCTCAGGAATGGACTGAGTCATGGCAGCAGCTGTGTGTCTCTCCAGCTAAAAGCTACATGTAAAATCATACTCGTTGTATCCTAACCCTTTCAGCATAGATGTGACTTGATTTTTAAATTGTCAAATTAAACAAATTTTGCAAAAGCCAGCTGGGGACTGTGTTATCCCAAGTCACTGCCTCACAGTTCCTGAGTCTCCACTGATCTCCACAATTAAGTTTGCCCCTGCTTCCACCCAGGCAAGACGGAAAGGAGCATCGTGCTGCCTGAAGTATCTCAGCTGCCAAGTCCTCAAAGGATCAGGCCCCAGAGAGAGGAGGGGCCCTCCTGTGCACCAGCTGTGTGCCATCACATCCGGGGGCTAGGGGGACCGCCATGGCCAGCCTCCTCCAGCCTTGGCACCCCTTCTTTCCAACCCTCTTTCCTTCTCAAACAAAACTGCATCCCCCAGGCCACCATATCCTAGTTCCTAGCTCCCAGAAATCTTTGGTGTGAGAACAGGCAGAGGAATCTCCTGGGGTGTATCTGGAAAGAAGGGAGTAAGCGCTGGGTTGGATAACTTCCACAGGCGGAATCTAAATCAGTGGTTCTTAACCCTTGTGCACAACAGAATCATCTGCGAGCTATTAAAAAATTGCGACGCCTATGCCCAGGCTGGAGATTCAGTTCAACGCGCCTGGACAAAGGTTTGTTTTTTGTTTTTTTGGCAAAAGTTGTTTGGAACAATTCCTAGGCAATTCTGACATGCAACCAGGGATGAGAGCCACTGCCGAAGGTGAGTGTCCTGGGCCCACGCGGTACATCATGGGTCTGCACCCAGTTGGTCTGCTGGAAGCCCCTCAGGCTGGGCCTGTCAGGCAGCTGCGCTCCAAGGTGGAGACCTCTTTCTTTCTTTCTCTACCAGATGTGCCTTCCACATATCTGCAAACTTGAGGGAGGTGCTCCTGAGTAAAAAGAACCCAGCTCTGTAGCACCATTATAGTAAGGGAGCTTTGGAGAAGCAGCTGAGGAGAAATACAACCTCTGAGCACTGTGGGGAGAGGGAGTAGTTAGCTGGGTTTTTTCTTTACATCTAATAGAAACCTAGAGTAGGGGCTGGGGCAGAGACAAAAGGAGGGAAGAAGCAGAAGTGAAACAGAAGATAGAGTGGTGAATGAAAAGGAGAGAATCCGGGAAGGTTACTCCCGCCCCCGCACACCTGTTATTTGAGAATCTCAGAAGGGGGGGCTTTTGCCTCAAACAATTAAAATGGCCAGCGGCCTTCCTTGGAAATCTGTCCCAAATCTCTTGAATAGCTATAGCTCTGGCAGCTGCTTTGGGACAGTTATTTCAGTGTCCCAGAGGAAAGATATTTTGGGGTTTGGTCCCTGCCAGAAATAAGCCAAGGGAAAAGGAGAAACATTACAGAATCTCCAAAAATATTTTGATAGCAATGCAAAAATTTGTGGAGGCTTGAAGAAAAATTAGAGTATACTCTTATTTTAAGAATGCCTAGTGGACTGGCTTTGTATTTGGGCTAGTACGTTCATCATGTTTTCCTGCATTGTCCTCTGTGGAAGGGCCTGCAGGTTCACAGATGTGGGAAGCTATGTGTCTACGTGTGTGTAGTGTATCCATGTGTACACTTACTTACAAATTTTTAGTTAGTGTCATGATTTGTATATATGGAATAGATAAGGTCTATTTAAGTTTTAAAATAACATAGAACTTTTCCTATTTGGGAAAATGAGGGAGATGACATCAGATCTAATTCTGGTAGGAAAGTGAAACAGGGAAGGCTTCAGTTAGTGATTTAAAGTTGGATACATGTCAAGAAACCAAATAGGACCCTTCCTATCTGTGGTCATCAGGGTGATACTGGTCCATTATCATAATTGACTAGGAGGAAGTAATGCCCTCCTAGTAAAGCTTGCTCTTTTCCTCCTCCAGTCCTTTTTCCCTCTACCATTACCTGCTTCTCTCTCACTGCCTAGCAAAAGTCTCTTCATTCTAAAGCTTCCCAGTCTTAGTGGTTAAAGGACTTTTCTCCTCCCCAGTGGCCAAGCAATAAGACTATTTTATGGGTTCTTATTTTTAATTAGTTTAAGCTATTAGTTGTTGTTCTGTAATATTTTATTTGTTATAATGTGCTCATTTTCTCTACAAGTGCCCAAGGGCTGTGTTACACAGGTTACAATTTTAAATATAATTTTAATTATGCTCTAGAGGTCAACAGATGTGAACTTAAGAATGACTGCACTGCAAGGGTGTCCCTCAGTTCCGTGCATCCTCGTAAGTATCTGCCCAACAGTCAGTCACCATGTCTGGGCAGCCGAGTCTGCAGAATCAGTCTGGGGTCAAAGATACCAAAAGTGGCAAAGCTTTGCTTATCTCCGCAAAGAAGGTCTTCATGCAATTTAGGATCAAATAACAAACATTTCCATGGTGGAAAATGAAAATAGAGAATCAGAAGAAACAAGATTTTCCCAGCAGTCCAAATGTGAGCCTTTTGAAAGATGGGCGGCTAACACTGATTCTTGTTTTGCTCCAGCACTCAGCAATTGAGTAAACAGTATCTGCTCTATGAAGTGGGTAGTAGTGTGTAGCAAAAAACTCACCCCAGGAGCTTAAGTGTAATAACTTTTTTTTTCCTTTCAACTTTTCCTTAAATATTTTTTAGTTAAAAGGAAAGAAATATATTTATTCATATTATTATGCCTGTAGGAACTCCCCCAAAGCAGAGTTTCAAGTTTGTATTGTTATTACATTTAAGATTGAGTTTAATTAGGAAAGTTTTCAAGTTGAATGTTAATTGACAATGATTAAGATTTTACAGTTCTTTACAGTTAAAAGTATTCATATGCTTGCTCATTTAATTTTCACAATGTAGAAAGGAAGATGAGGCAGGTTTTATTATCTCTATTTCATAGATGGAGAGGCCAAGACTCCAGGAAGTTAAGGATCTTGGCCCAAGTCATAAAACTGGTACATGAAGAATGTAAGTCTTCTGATTCCAAACCCGTGCTCGTACTTAAGTGCTGATTGATTAGTTGGGAAGGACTTAAAATGAATTATGTATTTGTGTCTTGGGCCTCATGGTTTCTTGTTAGCTTTAAGTTTTGCCAGGGTGCTTTAAGAGAAGAATCTCAGATGGTAAGCAAACTGAAACTTCCTATGATTTCCATTCTCTCTGTCCCAAATCATTAGCCTTGTTGGGTCAGGCAGCTGTTGCTCCTAATCCCAATACTGAATAAGATCTAGAAAAATTCTCTTTCCTCTTAGCATAGTCCAGCCCAGCTGTGACAACACTGGACACTTTCAAAACAAGCTTATCCTAATAAACTTTTATTTATAATTGAGGAAACAATTATAAAAACCTATAAATGGATTAGTGTGTGGAACACAGGTTTCTAAATTCTAATTTAATCGTAGTCTGGCTAGTTTGGCATTAACCTTCGGGACACCTACCTCCAGTTCCTATGCCTGCTTTAATCATCTGGGATGATAGAAAGGAGGTGACACGGAATTCCTCAAACACCTAGCCTGGGGTGGATTTCAGGTGGACATGGTGTTCTGCACTCGCAGGGGTCATTCTCAGGTGTGAGCTCTCTCTGCCCGTGCACCCTGCTGTACCTCTGCTCTGCAGCCACTTTTAGCTCTTTGGGCCTGTTAGATGCCACAGGGGCCGTTACTTATAATGTGATGGAAAGGCACCAGGTCGGGAGGAGGGTGTAAGCCGGGGTTCCCCTGTATGATGCCTGTGAGTCCCTCTGCTCTCCTGGGTCCCGGCCTCCACCTCTGGGAGGCAGTGGGGTAAACTAGACAATCTCTCATATTTCTCTCACCCTCTGTCCTGGAAGTTTCTCTCAGTAGTCACAGGTTCCCCATGGCCAGAGCCTAAGAAGATACAGGCTAAGGTGGTGAGGAAAATGTCGCATTTGACCAGTACCTGAGCCTGTGGGAGAGGGGTGGCTTGAGCCTGGGACCCAGAGATGCAGAGCCCCTGCTTCTCCACAGACTTAAGTAAGCTGAAAACAGACTCATTCAGGGCCCAGAGATGTAAATAACAGAAACAAGTAAGATAAGGACCTCTAAGAGTTCAGACCTAGACAAGATGCAAAACTACCACAAGGACTGATAGGTGATGATGCCTGGATGGGTCTCCTTGCTGCTAGGATGCAAACCTCACCAGGGCAGGGGTTTTTACTCTGTTTAATGAGGGATGCCACACATAGGCCCTCAATAAATACTATTGAATGATGAATGAATACTTCAGACTTGTGATAAACTAAATGAACAGCGTGAGATTATCTAATTTTTCTAACTACGTTCACCCTGTGTCCCAGGGCCAGTCTCTGGGTAGCGGCGGTTAGGTTAGGGTCACTAACTAATCACTACCCTCTGCAGCCGCTACCCGTAGCCTTCCCTTTTACTACTTGCACTTTCTCTAGTTTGCCTCCTGCCTGTGGATGGTGGGTCTGACAGTTACGACTCTGCCCACTGTCAGTTAATAAACATCTCCGGACTAATCAAACCTTAACAATTCAGTCATTACGCTGAAATGGTAAGATCATGCAGACTTCTAGAGCCTTTGTACAGAACTAAGGGTGTGTTGCTGTGTGGGTAGATTTGTAAGTAAGTAAACACTAAACTGCGAAGAGGAGAAACGGACGAGCATGCCGCCATGTCTGAGTGCGCCTCTCTGATATCAGGGATGCGCTCAGACCCGTTTAAAAATACCCTGCTTTGCCTGTGTTCTCCTCAGAAAACAGACTTACCGTGTAAAACGGTTCATTAACATCACTTTACATATAATGACAGCAGTCAGGGTTTTTTGAACACAACAAAAACCTGACACAAATAAGGAACAAACCAAACAAGGTACCAGGGCGAGAACCAACCTGCTTGGAGCCAAAGCCAAAGCCCTGAATGCGGTCCAGCCACGCCTCCTTGGAGGCTGGGCGCTTCCCCGGTTTGCACTCTCTCTCTCTCCAGGCAGGTTCAGGCTGCTCTCTCTTGGGTGTATCTCCCCTTCAAAATGTAGTTTTTTTGAGCTCACAGTTTTGCTCTTCTGCTTAGTTCCTACTAGGGGTTGCTTTTTTTCTTTTCTACCAACCTCGGTCCTGCCCAGGTTTCTGTCTCCTTTCAAAAGATTTCCTCGCGGGTGTGCTGGTCAGAGCGCTGGGTGCATCCATCTGCCTGTGTGTGTTCCTCCCAAGAGGCATGTAGGTTTACATAGTTTGGCTTATATGTGATCCTTGCCCTCCAAGCAGCTTACAAGCAAGTAAACAGATAAGGCAGGTAAATATTGGGTGATGTGTCAAGACGTAAGTCAACTGACTACAATGCAGATTATAAGAAATACATTTAAAAAGCATAATTCACAATGAAGTAAGACTAGTTGCTTAAAGATCTGGTGGATGGGATGGATTTGTGATTTGTTCTTTCACGCAAGAAAACTAAGTCAGTGTGCTATGTTGGTAAAAGAAAGAAGATGGATAAGACATGATTCCTACTCTCAAAGGTTATAGTTTGTAAAAGAGAGGTTGGCGTTTTACACACATATCTAAAATACAAGATAAAAGGTGTTAAGTGTTACAAGAGGTACACAAACAAGACTTAGGCAAGCACAGTGATTTCTGGCTGGGGAGGAGGTAGAGGCATTTGAGGTGAACTTGAGGTACCGGTGGGATTTTATATTTTCACATAACCGATGTTTCACCATGGTACTGATGCCTTGAGGTATAAATAAGTCACATTAACTGAAAAAAAAATCAGTTTTTTAGCTTTTGCCCATATCTGCAATGTAATATTCTCAAATCTTACCAATTCTGCTTGCCCTATGATCTTACATTTTTGAGATCACATTCTCTTTTCAGAACCTGAGAAATTTATAGAACCTGTTTCCAGAAAAATAAAACATAGCCTCCCAGTAAGCTGCATACAGTTTTCAGGAATTCCTGGAGCCCTGCATCTTCTTTATGGACTCCCAGGAGTCCACGGTCTCCAGTTTAAGAATTCCCGATGCAGTCTGTCCCTGAAGTGTGAACGCCATCAGGGCTCAGTGTTCCGCAGGGCCACACCGCCGGAGCCTTGGGAACGCTACCGTGCAGAAGCCAACTGTGTTCCCTGGAGTCCTCAGTGCCCAACCCCTCCAACCCCTAATGCAGGCTGATCCGTATAACACTGATGGCTAATTTGGGTGTTAAAGCAGTGCAGCTTGCTAGTTGCACCCATGGGTACACACAGAGTCAGAATGGGGGGTGCATTTGTTCAGGGTATTCATATTTTTTAAAGTTTCCCTGGTGATTCTGATGTCTGTGATGTGTCCTCCCCACACCCATTGCCTTAGGATGCTATTTTCTATGAGCCTCTTCCATCCCTCATGCTGACAGACTCCTGGCAAGCCCATCTGACATGCCCAGACTAATCTGAATCCTGGCCCGGAGACCAGCTTAGGCTCAGGCTAGGTGACTCCTCCACTCCCCTTCCATGCTGAAGTAATATTAAAGCTGAATGTCAAAATAAGGTCACCAAAAAGGGAACTCTAGAAAGCAGGCAGTTTATAAATGTTGAAGAAAACACTTCTGTAGCACAGCTTCATTGAGCAGGAGCGGGACTGGAGCTTTTCTGAATCAGGACTGTGACCTGGGGTTGCTGGCTGAATGTTGAGCTGTTCTGATCTGCGGCTTCAGAACTGGACCAGCCTCTGAGGGGTGTGAGTAGGCTGAAGTGACAATCATATCCTTTTTCCTATTTTTTATGCCATTTAACATCAGTGTGGTATCTCCTTCAGGACCATGGCAGGTTACCCAGAGGGCACAGTCAGCACGTGCTTGCGCTTCAGCACAGCGCCTCCCAGTTCCCACTCCCACCTTAATCAAGGCCAGGTGGGCTCTTCTCTCCATTGGGATCCCCTTCTCCACTGGAAAGGGCAAATCAGGCAGAACTGTAGGTACCCTTTGATTTCTGGATGGCAATCTCTGAAGACTGGAAGAAAAACAGCTAGTTCAGACCCTAGTACTTCCCAAGACTTACGATATTTCCAACAGTTACTCACAAATACTCACTCTATCTGGATATTGGGTCAGGCACATCAGAGAGGAACTATTTATGGTGAGTTTGTGACGGGTAGATAGTCTGGGGAGCGTGTGAGGAGGAGGCCTCCCCAGACCCCTTGACTCATGACATAAGGGTGACTGTGCTCACCGTTTGCCAACCAGGCCTTCTTCAGTTTCTCTTTTTTCTTCACTTGTTTTTTCTTGGTTTAAATTTAATGTAAAAGTTTTGCTGTCTTAAATGATTTCATTTAAAAGAAAAAGAGGAAGAAGAAAGCTTTTAAGTCTTTCTAGTTCTTTCTAATAACTTTCAGTCCTTCCCTTTGCCCTGGAATTGTTGTGACTTTAGACAGGGCAGAAAGGGAGCGAGGAGGAGGAAGCCAGGAGAGAACCGGCCTCCCCGAGCCTGACTGCGTAGCGCAGACCCTCCTCCCTGTCAGAGGGAGCGGGGGAAGGGCCTGGCGGCAGGGCTGGGCATCCCTACTCTGTACAACACTAAAACTATTAAAAGACACACTTCTAAGGTATGGGGACTGAATTGTCTTAAAAGATGGGATTTTTTTTTTTCTCCTACTGAGAGTTATTATCCATGGCATTTATTTCCTCCTAAGTCAGCAGCAGCCTGACTTTGGCAGTTTTCAGGACAGTGTGCTTTTGAATTTGCTTTCATTTCTTTTTTCTCTCTTAAAACGTAGGACTGTGAAGACTCAGGGCATTCACATAAGGAAAGGGAGCATGTCAACCTGGGCTGAAGTTGCCGTGCGACAGGATTCCTAGACTCACGTGAGCTGCCCCAAACAGGAACAACCAGGATTCGGGACAGAGCTCAATCTTAGAAACAAACCAAACAAAAAACCAAAACAGCTACCAAAGGCAGAAAACAAAATGAATTCCACACCTCTGAATATCTAAATATCATTAAAAGGTAAATGAAAAGCTGGGAAAATGATGTATGAAGTATATAGGAGAGAAGTTTAATGTCATTAATGTGCACTTACAAATCAATAAGAAAATGTGAATGCCTTGATGAAAAGTTGGATAAAGGGTATAAACAAGTAATGCACAGTACAAGCGATACAAATGGCACTAACCATAGAAAAACCCTCACTTGTAATCAAAGAAGTGCAACTGAAAACAAAACAGAAAAGGTGATCTTTCTGATTATTAAAATGGTAGATTAAAAATAAAAATAAAAACTGAGTTGGTGAGTGTATGGCTACTCACTTTTGTAAGTGACTAATGCCTGTATATATTGGCAAAACCTCTCTGGAGGGCAATTTGATAGTGCAAATCAGAAGCCTTACGATTGTGTACACCCTTTGGTACAGCAAGTCCACTTAAAGGAATGTAACCTTAGGAAATTATTGTAAGTCTGTAAATATTTAGCTACAAGGATGTTAAATGGTATGTTTACACTATGAAATATTATGCAGGTATTAAAAACGATGTCACAGGTATTTGTGTAAAAGGATAGTCATGATATATCAAATTTTAAAAGGTAATTAAAATTAGCATATAATGGTATAACCTAAGTTTTACAAAAAAAAAAGACTTTATGGATACAAAAAAAAGGTTAACAGTTATAACCAAAGGTTTTCTAGGGTGATGGAATTATAGGTAATTTAATTTTCTTCCTTTTCATTATCTCTATTTTCTAAATTTTATGCAAAGAATGTATTTTCTTTTCATAACTAGAAAAATGAAGCTCCATAGCTTTATCTATTTAGCCAAATGGTAGTATATATTTATCTTCCGAGGCTGGTGCCAGAGGAGAAGCTTTATGGCTTCAAAGGTAACTGGCCAATGAGCTCTGTCATTTTCAAAGTTTAAATAAGAATTCTTTGGATTTGAAGCAATTTGATTTTGCCCTTTGTGGGATAGTTTTGTGAGAACTGTATCTAGAGTAAAAAATTCACTCTGTGATTTAATCCCCTTTGAAAAATTGAAATGATATTCTGAGGAATTTCAAGTCCACAATGGCTAATGCAACCATACAAATAAGCATTGATATTTGCAGTGTTAAAAATAAAGGCCCCAAAGCCCATAACACCAGTTATAAGAAAAACATCAGACAAACCCAAACGGAGTGACATTCTACAACATACTTGACAATTACTCCTCCAAAGAGTCAGGGAAGCAAAGAAAGCCTAAAAAACGATCACAGCCCAGGGGACACTAAGATATGACAGCCACACACTGTATGGTATCCTGAATTAGATTCTGGAACAGAAGGACATTAGTGATAAAATTGGTGAAATCCAAATAAAGTTTGTTGTTTAGTTGGTAGTAACTCACCAGTGTTGGTTTCTTGGTTTTCACAGATGTACTACAGTAATATAAGATGTTCACATCACCTGTAAGGTGATCAACCATCCAGGTTTGCCTGGGAGAGAGTTCCTAGGGATGTGGGACTTTTGGTCCTGAAACCATGACAAACCCAAGAACACTGGGACCTTTGGTAAACTCACAGTAGGGGAAACTGGGTTAGAGGTAGACGGGAACTTTGTATTACCTTTGTAACTTTTTCGTAAGTCTAAAAGTATTCCAAAATAAAAAGTATTAAAAAATAACTAAATAAATTAAAAACAAAACATGAAACAAATTGGGGATAGCTGACTAAAAGTGAGATGACAGGCTAAAGAAGGACAATAGCCTGTGTGCCAAGTTTTCTGCTGGACTCTGCTTTGAAGTGGACAAGGCAGATACATCTAAGGATTCAGGGCTCTGCTCTTTATTATCTTGCTGATATGTTTTCAGAGATATGTATGTGTTCGTGGGGAATTCTGTGGGTTTGTTCATTGGGCCTTTTTATGCATTCACTTTTTGCATACATCAAATAAGCTTTAAATAGTTTGTGCTTGCTTGCAGTCCATTGCTTTATCCATGGATTTTACCTACTCCCCAAATAATTGTTTCTAAGCCTTTGTTCATATGCTCCTGTTTCCTCCTCAACAAGTTGCCATGATTAGCTACCTCTCTGTGTACAGGTCCCTGTGTTGCTCTTACGCTTCCTTTCACTTTCAGTATTCTAAATTTTTAAATGTGAAGATTCTATTTACTTTTTTCTTTCATTTAAAAAATTACAGGATAATTTACATACAGTAAAACTCACCCTTTTCAGGCACAGTTCTATGAGTTTTTTACTACTCTATTAGATTGACTATTTTAATTAAAATATTTCCTTCTTGACTTAACAGATGTTTGAATTCATCAATAAAGGTGACTAGAAATACTTACAGACTATGTCTGTATCAGTAATGATAAATAAAATACTCCTTAAATTATTGTTTGTTCCCTAAATATCCTTTTTGTCCTGAGTATAAGATTCAGAATGACTAATTTCCACAGTGGACAAGACATTGGTACATTTTGTAGGAAATCAGTGACGGGAAGTACCAGAAAGTTATGATTTAATTTAAAGAGTCACCATAGAGCCACATCTTATCTGCCTCAATGATGTGAAGTGATCTCTGTGTCTAATGACAAATATCAGCTGACAGAAGCCAGGAAGCAGTCCTTGGGGATAAAGTACCATGACAAGAATAGCACACAAACAGCTAATTTAGAAGTTGGAGAAGTATGGTACAGGGATGAACTACTTTAAGTAGATTAAACATTGAGTTTGATATCAAAGTGTGGAATAGTTTGGAATGGATGGACTAAAAAGCCCCAGGAATCAATATTAGGACCAATTTTATTCATTTTATATGTCAGTGACTTAGAAGGAACATGCAGTAAGCTTGTTATACAAAACCAGAGGGAGGGACAGTCAATACAAAGAAGGAATGAAATGACTTAAGTAGACTAGGAACATAAGCAGATAAGTGGCTTATTCAATTCAGTGTGGAGAAATATGAAGTAGAAAGATAGTCTCATAGTAATGTGAAATCAGAATGCTCAAACTGGACTAAAAAAGTAAAAACTCACGAGATGAGTAAGCATGCTAGAAGTAAAGTAATTCAAATGCTTTGAGTAAGACAGGAATGGTGACCAGAATTTAAATATTAATTTAAATTTGGTATTTTAAATACAAATATTAATTATATTTTTAATGTATTAAATTAAGAAAATAACTCACTGGAATATATACAATTAGAGCAAAAATAGTGACACTTGGCTGTGAAGGATGATAGAACCCTTACTTAAATTATGGGTGATCTATTCATACCAGAAATATCTCAAATTAAGTGATAGGGTTAACCAACTTATTATTTACCACACTTTCTAATTCACATATTTTTTATGTATCCAATGCTATGTAACAAAAACACTTAAAGAGTTCCTTATAAGTTTTTGATGGTTTATTTGTTCAGCCTGTGAATACTAGTTTTGTGGCCCCTATATTACTGGTAGTTTTTCCCTTAAAATAAGTCTGAAACTTTTATCCTAACAGAATCCAAATCCATGGTTAATGAAATCAAGGAATCATTCAATAGATATTTGTTGATTATCTTCTGTTGCTCAACACTGTAGAATTGTTTCTTGAATTATTTTATTAAACATCTTTTTTGATAATGCATAAAAATTTAACTTTTTCCTTTAAAATTTGATATTCAAATAAGTTAATGTCATAGCTTAAAAGCAAAGTCCCAGTAGGACAAAAGAAGAGCTGTTTTGTTTTCAAACCACACCTGTCTCCTTTCCTGAAGGTTGAGACAGCCTGCTTGTGCACTAAATGCTTACGATTTAAACTGTGGTGACAGCACACTCATGAATTAGGTGTAATATTAAGGGTACAGACTAAATGTAATGAAAAGTTAAAGTCAAGGGAAACACTAATTGCTGGAAGCAATGGCTTTAAGGAAAGAGGTTAAGACTTTGAATGGAAACTTAAAGGCTTGCTAGAATTTGCATGAGCACAGGGGAGAGGGAAGGACAGTCCTTGAGGCAGACTAAGGAAATGCTCAGGGGTAAAGGGGATTAAACACAGGGCAGTGAGGAGTTAAGAGAGATCATTGAATGCGTTAGATCTGGGGCATCACTAATGATTTTTCTTTTAATTTTGGTATCATTAATGTACAATTACTTGAACATTATGGTTACTAGACCCCCTATTATCAAGTCCCCCCAGCATACCCCTTACAGTCACTGTCCATCAGCGTAGTAAGATCTATAGAATCATTACTTGTCTTCTCTGTAAATACTGCCTTTCCCGGGTCCCCCCTCCCACACCCCCTCTGCCACGCTACATTATGTGTACTAATCCTAATGCCCCTTTTCCCCCTTATCCCTCCTTTCCCACCCATCCTCCCCAGTCACTTTCCCTTTGGTAACTGTTAGTCCGTTCTTGGGTTCTGTGAGTCTGCTGCTGTTTTGTTCCTTCAGTTTTTGCTTTGTTTTTATACAGATGAGTGAAATAATTTGATTCTTGTCTTTCTCTGCCTGGCTTATTTCACTGAGCATAATACCCCCTAGCTCTATCCATGTTGTTGCAAATGGTAGGATTTGTTTTCTTCTTATGGCTGAATAATATTCCATTGTGTATATGTACCACCTCTTCTTTATCGATTCATCTACTGATGGACACTTAGGGTGCTTCCATTTCTTGGCTATTGTAAATAGTGCTGTAGGGGTGCATCTATCTTTTTCAAACTGGGCTGCTGCATTCTTAGGGTAAATTCCTAGGAGTGGAATTCCTGGGTCAAATGGTATTTCTATTTTGAGTTTTTTGAGGAACCTCCATACAGCTTTCCACATGGTTGAACTAGTTTACATTCCCACCATCAGTGTAGGAGGGTTCCGCTTTCTCCACATCCTCGCTAACATTTGTTGTTGTCTGTCTTTTGGATGTTGGCCATCCTAACTGCTTTGAGATGATATCTCATTGTGGTTTTAATTTGCATTTCTCTGATGATTAGCGATGTGGAGCATCTTTTCATGTACCTATTGGCCATCTGAATTTCTTCTTTGGAGAAATGTCTGTTCAGGTCCTCTGCCCATTTTATAATTCGCTTATTTGCTTTTTGTTTGTATGGTGCGTGAGCTCTTTATATAATTTGGATGTCAACCCCTTATTGGATATGTCATTTATGAATATATTCTCCTATATTGTAGGATGTCTTTTTGTTCTACTGATGGTGTCCTTCGCTGTACAGAAGCTTTTCAGCTTGATATAGTCCCACTTGTTCATTTTTGCTTTTGGTTCCCATGCCCGGGAGATATGTTCATGAAGAAGTTGCTCATGTTTATGTCCAAGAGATTTTTGCCTATGTTTTTTTCTAGGTGCTTTATGGTTTCATGACTTACATTCAGGTCTTTGATCCATTTTGAGTTTACTTTTGTGTATGGGGTTAGACAATGATCCAGTTTCATTCTCTCACATGTAGCTGTCCAGTTTTGCCAACACCAGCTGTTGAAGAGGCTGTCATTTCCCCATTGTATATCCATGGCTCCTTTATTGTATATTAATTGACCATATATGTTTGGGTTAATCTCTGGACTCTCTATTCTGTTCCACTGGTCTGTGGGTCGATTCTTGTGCCAGTCCCAAATTGTCTCGATTACTGTGGCTTTGTAGTAGAGCTTGAAGTCAGGGAGTGTAATTCCCGCTGCTTTATTCTTCCTTCTCAGTATTGCTTTGACTATTCAGGGTCTTTTGTCATTCTATATGAATTTTAGAACTATTTGCTTTAGTTCATTGAAAAATGCTGTTGGTATTTTGATAGGGATTGTATTGAATCTGTAGATTGCTTTAGGCAGGATGGCCATTTTGACAATATTAATTCTTCCTAGCCAAGAGCATGGGATGAATTTCCATTTATTAGTGTCCTCTTTAATTTCTCTTAAGAGCGTCTTGTAGTTTTCAGGGTATAGGTCTCTCACTTCCTTGGTTAGGTTTATTCCTAGGTATTTTATTATTTTTGAAGCCATTGTGAATGGAGTTGTTTTCTTGATATCTCTTTCTGCTAGTTCATCGTTAGTGTATAGGAATGCAACAGATTTCTGTGTATTAATTTTGTATCCCGCAACTTTACTGAATTCAGATATTAAATCTAGTAGTTTTGGAGTGGATTCTTTATTTTTTTTTTTATGTACAATATCATGCCATCTGTAAACAGGGACAGTTTGACTTCTTCCTTACCACTCTCGATGCCTTTTATTTCTTTGTGTTCTCTGATTGCTGTTTCTAGGACCTCCAGAACTATGTTGAATAAAAGTGGGGAGAGTGGGCATCCTTGTCTTGTTCCTGATAGTAAAGAAAAAGCCTTCATCTTCTCACTGTGAAGTGTAGTGTTGGCTGTGGGTTTGTCATATATGGCCTTTATTATGTTTAGGTACTTGCCTTCTATACCCATTTTGTTGAGAGTTTTTATCATGAATGAATGTTGAATTTTGTCGAATGCTTTTGTCAGCATCTGTGGAGATGACCATGTGGTTTTTGTCCTTTTTGTGGATGTGGTGGATAATGTTGATGGATATTCGAATGTTGTACCATCCTAGCAACCCTGGCATGAATCCCACTTGATCACGATGGATGATCTTTTGATGTATTTTTGAATTCGGTTTCCTAATATTTTGTTGAGTATTTTTGCATCTATGTTCATCAGGAATATTGGTCTATAATTTTCTTTTTTTGTGGTGTCTTTGCCTGGTTTTGGTATTAGAGTGATGTTGGCCTCGAAGAATGAGTTTAAGAATATCCCCTCTTCTTCTACTTTTTGGAAAACTTTGAGGAGGATGGGTATTAGTCTTCACTATATGTTTGATAAAATTCAGCAGTGAAACCATCTGGTCCTGGCTTTTGTTCTTAGGTAGTTTTTTTTATTATTAAAGTATTATTGATATACACTCTTATGAAGGTTTTGCATGAAAAAACAATGTGGTTACTACATTTACTCATATTATCAAGTCCCCACTTATACCCCAATACAGTCATTGTCCATCAGTGTAGAAAGATGTCACAGATTCACTGTTTGCCTTCTCTGTGCTACACTATTTCCCCCGTGATCCTCCACACCATGTGTACTAAACATAATACCCCACAATCCCCTTATCTGACCTCCCCACCCGCCCTCCCCTTTGGTAACCACTAGTTCCTTCTTGGAGTCTCTGAGTCTGCTGCTATTTTGTTTCTTCAGTTTTGCTTCGTTGTTATACTCCACAAATGAGGGAAATCATTTGGCACTTCTCTTTCTCCATCTGGCTTATTTCACTGAGCATAATATCCTCCAGCTCATCCATGTTGTTGCAAATGGCAGAATTTGTTTCCTTCTTATGGCTGAATAGTATTCCATTGTGTATATGTACCACCTCTTCTTTATCCATTCATCCTACTGATGGACACTTAGGTTGCTTCCACATCTTGGCTATTGTAAAAAGTGCTGCAATAAACATAGGGGTGCATATGTCTGTTTGAATCTGAGAAGTATTCTTTGGGTAAATTCCAAGGTGTGGGATTCCGAGGTCAAATGCTATTTCTATTTTTAGTTTTTTGAGGAACCTCCATATTGCTTTCCACACTGGTTGAACTAGCTTACATTCCCACCAGCAGTGTAGGAGGGTTCCCCTTTCTCTGCATCCTTGCCAGCATTTGTTGTTCTTAGTCTTTTGGATGGTAGCCATCCTTACTGGTGTGAGGTGATATCTCATTGTGGTTTTAATTTGCATTTCCCTGATGATTAGGGATGTGGAGCATCTTTTCATGTGTCTGTTGGCCATCTGAATTTCTTCTTTGGAGAATTGTCTCTTCATATCCTCTGCCCATTTTTTAATTGGGTTATTTGCATTTTGGGTGTTGAGGCGTGTAAGTTCTTTATATATTTTGGATATTCACCCTTTGTCGGATATGTCATTTACAAATATATTCTCCCATACTGTAGGATGCCTTTTTGTTCTGCTGATGGTGTCCTTTGCCGTACAGAAACTTTTTAGTTTGATGTAGTCCCATGAGTTCTTTTTTGCTTTTGTTTCCCTTGGTCAAGGAGATGCGTTCATTAAGAAGTCGCTCATGCTTATATTCAGGCGATGTTTGCCTATGTTGTCTTCTAAGAGTTTTATGGTTTCATGACTTATATTCAGGTCCTTGATCCATTTAAACTTTACTTTTGTGTACGGGGTTAAACAATAATCTAGTTTCATTCTCTTGCATGTAACTGTCCAGTTTTGTCAACACCAGCTGTTGAAGAGGCTGTCATTTCCCATTGTATGTCCATGGCTCCTTTATCATATATTAATTGACCATATATGGTTGGGTTTATATCTGGGCTCTCTATTCTGTTCCATTGGTCTATGGGTCTGCTCTTGTGCCAGTACCAAATTGTCTTGACTACTGTGGCTTTGTAGTAAAGCTTGAAGTTTGGGAGCATAATCACCCCAGCTTTATTCTTCCTTCTCAGGATGGCTTTGGCTATTTGGGGTCTTTTGTGCTTCCATATGAATTTTAGAACAATTTTCTCTAGTTTGTTGAAAAATGCTGTTGGTATTTTGATAGGAATTGCACTGAACCTGTAGATTGCTTTAGGCAGGATGGCCATTTTGGCAATATTAATTCTTCGTATCCATGAGCATGGGATGTGTTTCCATTTATTGGTATCTTCTTTAATTTTACTCATGAGTGTCTCATAGTTTTCACAGTATAGGTCTTTCACTTCCTTGGTTAGGTTTATTCCTAGATATTTTATTCTTTTTGATGCAACTGTGAATGGAATTGTTTTCCTGATTTTTCTCTCTGCTAGATCATTGTTGGTGTATAGGAATGCTACAAATTTTGGCATATTAATTTTGTATCCTGCAACTTTGCTGAATTCAGATATTAGACCTAATAGTTTTGGCGTGGATTTCTTAGCGTTTTTTTATGTACAATATCATGTCTTCTGCAAACAGAGGCAGTTTAACTTCTTCCTTGCCAATCTGGATGCCTTTTATTTCTTTGTGTTGTCTGATTGCTGTGGCTAGGACCTCCTGTACTATGTTGAATAGAAGTGGGGAGAGTGGGCATCCTTGTCTTGTTCCTGATCTTAAAGAAAAAGCTTTCAACTTCTCGCTGTTAAGTATAATGTTGGCTGTGGGTTTGTCATATATGGCCTTTATTATGTTGTGGTACTTGCCTTCTATACCCATTTTGTTGAGAGTTTTTATCATGAGTGGATGTTGAATTTTGTCAAATGCTTTTTCAGCATCTATGGAAATGAACATGTGGTTTTTGTCCTTCTTTTTGTGGATGTGGTGGATGATGTTGATGGGTTTTTGAATGTTGTACCATCCTTGAATCCCTGGAATAAATCCCACTTGATAATGATGGATGATCTTTGATGTATTTTTGAATTCTGTTTGCTAATATTTTGTTGAGTATTTTTTCATCTATGTTCATCAGGGATATTGGTCTGTAGTTTTCTATTTTTGTGGTGTCTTTGCCCGATTTTGGTATTAGAGTGATGCTCGCCTCATAGAATGAGTTTGGAAGTATTCCCTCTTCTTCTACTCCTTGGAAAACTTTAAGGAGGATGGGTATTAGGTCTTCACTAAATGTTTGATAAAATTCAGCTGTGAAGTCATCTGGTCCAGGGATTTTGTTCTTAGATAGGTTTTTGATTACCAATTCAATTTCGTTGGTGGTAATTGGTCTGTTCAGATTTTCTGTTTCTTTCTGGGTCAGCCTTGGAAGTTTGTATTTTTCTAGAAAGTTGTCCATTTTTTCTAGGTTATCCAGTTTGTTAGCATATAATTTTTCATAGTATTCTCTAATAGTTCTTCGTATTTCTGTGCTGTCCGTAGTCATTTTTCCTTTCTCATTTCTGATTCTGTTTATGTGAGTAGACTCTCTTTTTTTCTTGATAAGTCTGGCTAAGGGTTTTTCTATTTGGTTTATTTTCTCGAAGAACCAGCTCTTGCTTTTGTTGATCCTTTCTATTGTTTTATTCTTCTCGATTTTATTTCTGCTCTAATCTTTATTATGTCCCTCCTTCTACTGACTGTGTCTCACTTGTTCTTCTTTTTCTAGTTTCATTAATTGTGAGTTTAGAGTGTTCATATGGGATTGCTCTTTCCTGAGGTAGGCCTGTATTGCAATATACTTTCCTCTTAGCACGGCCTTTGCTGCATCCCACAGATTTTGCAGTGTTGAATTATTGTTGTCATTTGTCTTCATATATTGCTTGATCTCTGTTTTTATTTGGTCATCGATCCATTCGTTAGGAGCATGTTGTGAAGCCTCCATGTGTTTGTGGGATTTTTCATTTTCTTTGTATATTTCATTTCTAGTTTCATACCTTTGTGGTCTGAGAAACTGGTTGGTACAATTTCAATCTTTTTGAATTTACCGAGGCTCTTTTTGTGGCCTAGGATATGATCTATTCTTGAAAATGTTCCATGTGCACTTGAGAAGAATGTGTATTCTGCTGCTTTTGGGTGTAGAGTTCTGTAGATGTCTGTTAGGTCCATCTGTTCTAATGTGTTGTTCAGTGCCTCTGTGTCCTTACTTATTTTCTGTCTGGTTGATCTGTCCTCCAGAGTGAGTGGTGTGTTGAGGTCTCCTAGAATGAGTGCATTGCATTCTATTTCCCCCTTTAATTCTGTTAGTACTTGTTTCACATATGTAGGTGCTCTTGTGTTGGGTGCATAGATATTTATAATGGTTATATCTTCTTGTTGGATTGACCCTTTTATCATTATGTAATGTCCTTCTCTGTCTCTTGTTACTTTCTTTGTTTTGAAGTATATTTTGTCTAAGTACTGAACTCCTGCTTTTTTCTCCCTATTAGTTGCATGAAATATCTTTTTCCATCCCTTTACTTTCAGTCTGTTTATGTCTTTGTGTTTGAAGTCAATCTCTTGTAGGCAGTATATAGATAGGTCTTGTTTTTTATCCATTCAGTAGCTCTATGTCTTTTGATTGGTGTGTTCAAACCATTTACATTTTGGGCGATTATCAATAGGTATGTACTTATTGCCATTTCAGGCTTTAGATTCATGGTTACCAAAGGTTCAAGGGTCATTCCCTTACTATTTCACAGTCAAGTTTAACTCAGTTGTATGCTATTACAAACACAATCTAAAGTTTTTTTTTTTCCTACTCTTTCTTCCTCCTCCATTCTTTGTATGTTATGAATCATATTCTGTACTCTTTGTCTATCCCTTGGGTGACATGTATTTAGCCTTTGGAATACTTCCATCTATAGGAGTCCCTCCAAAATGCACTGTAGAGGCGGTTTGTGGGAGGTAAATTCTCTCAGCTTTTGCTTATCTGAAAATTGTTTAATCGTTCCTTCAAATTTAAATGATAACCTTGCCAGGTAGAGTATTCTTGGTTCGAGGCCCTTCTGCTTCACTGCATGAAAAATATCATGCCACTCCCTTCTGGCCTGTAAGGTTTCTGTTGAGATGTCTGATCATAGCCTGATGGGTTTTCGTTTGTTTGTGATCTTGTTTCTCTCTCTAGCTGCTTTTATACTTGATCTTTGCCATTTTAATTATTATATGTCTTGATGTTGTCTTCTTTGGGCCCCTTGTGTTGGGAGATTTGTGAACCTCCATGGCTTGAGAGACTATCTCCTTCTCCAGATTGGGGGAAGTTTTCAGCAATTACCTCCTCCACACTTTCTATCCCTTTTTCTCTCTCTTCTTCTTCTGATACCCCTATAATGCAAATACTGTTCCGTTTGGATTGCTCACACACTTCTCTCAATATTCTTTCATTCTTAGAGATTCTATTTTCTCTCTGTGCCTCAGCTTCTTTGTATTCCTCTTCTCTAATTTCTACTAAATTTACCGTCTCTTCTATTATACCTAATCTTCTTTTAAATCCCTCCATTATATGTTTCATTTCAGATATGGAATTTCTTAATGATTGAATCTCTGACTTAAATTCGTTCCTGAGTTCTTGATTATTTTTCTGTACCTCCATAAGCATGTTTATAATTTTTATTTTGAACTCTCTTTCAGTAAGATTGGTGAGTTCAGTTTCATTTTTCACTTTTTCTGGGGTTTGTGAGATTTTGGTCTGAACCATGTTCTTTTGACATTTCATATTTCTGTGTGGTGCCCACTAGTGCACAGAAGCTACAGTCTCTGGAGCTGCTCAGCCCCTAGAGTGAGGTTGGGGATTGTAGGGAAGCAAAGCTGGTGCCTGGGGGGAGGAAAGATCTGTTTCCTGATTCCCGTCTGCGGTGCCTGTCTCTAGTGTCAGAGCCAGTGGGCCAAGCACACAGGTGTAGCCTCTGTGCTTTGCGTCTCTAGCTGTTGTAGGCGGGGCCTCCCTCTGGCTGGCCTGACACCAGCACAGTGACTGCCAGTTTGCAAACAGGTGCCAGCAGGCTCGGAGGAAGGTACAGCAGGCTGCGTGTCACAGTGGGGGGGCCTCGGAGCTGAGTAGGCAGCCAGGGGGATGGAACACCTGAAGTTTCTGAAGGTTCCCAACCGGCTGGGCACAGCATGCCCAGACAACCTTGTCCAGCTCTCCCTTCTCCCATGCAGCAAGCTCCGTGCAAACCCCGCCCCTTCAGCAGCCCTCTCACTGCTAGGAAGCCTCTCAGACTGCCTGCCTTTCCTCTTACACAGAGTGGCCAGATATGGATCCCATCCTCTACAAACGGCCAAATGTCAGTCTCTCAAGCACTCCTCCTGTCCAAGCTCCCTAATGTCCAGATCACCAAACAATATAGGTTGCTGCTCACAAAGCAGATCTCCAGGGCTAGGTGTTCAGGAGTGCCAAGCTTCCACCCCCTCCCCGCTCCTTTTCTCTTCCGCTGGTGAGCTGGGGTGGGGGAAGGGCTTGGGTCCCACCAGATTAAAGCTTTTGTATGTTACCCTGCTTCATGAGGTTTGCTCTGTTTCTAAGGTCTGTATGCAGTCTGGTTCAGCCTTCTTTCTTGTTGCCGTTTTAGGGTTAGTTGTATTAATTACCTATATTTTTGTACTATTTGTGGTTTTGGGAGGAGTTCTCCATGTCACCTCTCACGCCACCATCTTGAATCTCTCTACCATCCACTAATGATTTTTGAGCAAGGAAAAGGAAGGTTAATTTGGGGGCAGGTACAGAACAAAAAGGAGCAAGAGAGTCTGGAATACTGGCTATGGCTTCAGAAATGCAGCTGAGGCAAAACATGCCTTGATCTCTTTCAGAAGAAGCTGACTGACTCCCAGTGATTTCTGAATTTGGAGGGAACTCCTTTGGCAATGAATCTTGGGCATTTTGGGCTTTGTTCTTTCTCTTCTGTACTATCTGAATTTGGGTATGTTTACATTTGGTCTCTTACTTGGACTATCTGCTTCTTGAGGTTAGGAGCCATGCTGTATCTTGCAGGGTGGGTTTCAATGAACGTGTAGCCAAGAGAGATTCTACAGGAAAACATTGGGGCCTGATAACTGCCTGCTAATGGGAGAAGAGAGAGCTGTGTCAAAGGTAAATTCATGCACAGCCATATGAGAAAACGATGAGGACATTGCTGTCAGAAACAGGAATGTCAGAAAGGAGATGTTTCTGTTTCTGTAGAGAAAGCTATGGGTTCAGCTTCAACCTTTCTGAATTTGAGGAAAATTGAGCCATTCAAGAGGTATTTACAGTGCTTGAGGAACTCAGGTAACATGGGACGACTAAAGATAAGATTTGGGATTGAATTTAGAGACACAGCTGATGTTATAGGAATAGCTGAGCTTCCAGGGAATGAGCTTGGGCAAAGCTCAGGGAATCAAAACCTGAGTCTGGAGTAACTAGAAGGAGGAAAAGAAACCCTGAAAGCTATATTGTTCAATATGGTGGTCACTAGCCACGTGTGGCCATTTACATTTAAATTAATTAAAATGAGATACAATTAAAAATTCAATTCCTTGGTCACATTAGCCACACTGCAAGTGCTCAATAGGCACACATGGTTAGTGGCTCGTGTAAGGAACAGTGTCAACAGAATATTTCCATCATCACAGATAGTTTTTTGGCTAGCTTTGCAAAGATATGGAGAAATGCTCATCTGAGTGAAAACCAGGTGACCTTTCAAGGAAGGAGAGTGTTTTAAAGGAGGAAATGTTTACAGTATCAAATGCTGAGAAAACCTGTAAAAGCTTATGTTCACCAGTTTACCATAAAGGATCTAGATGAATAGCTAGATGAAGAGATGCACAGGCAAAGTTTGGGGCAGGGGCGTGGAGCTTCCATTTTCTCTCTGTGTGTACACTACCTTGCTAGCACTTGCATGTGTACAGCAACTGGGAAGCTCTTTGAACTCCGTATTTTAGGGAATTTTATGGAGACTTCATCACATAGGCATGACTGATGATTAACTCATTTTGTAGCCTTCTCTGGAGGACGGGGGTTGAGACTGAAAGTTCCAAAGTTCTAATCATGGATTGCTTTCTAGTGACCAACCCTCATCCAGGAGCCCACCCAGGAACATCACCTCATAAGAACAAAGGATGCTCCTATTATCCAAGAAATTCCAAGGGATTTCAGAGCTCTGTGTCAAGATCCAGGGTCAAAGACTAAATATTTGAACAAAAGATGCACCTAATGCTCTTATCACTTGGGAAATCACAAGAGTTTTAGGAGCTCTGTGCCAGGAACCCGGGGCAGAGACCAATTTTTATGTTATTTCACAGGCCCCAAAATCCATGCCCTGCACTTGCTTCTCTTTTTAGCTCTAGGTTCAAATTTACAATAGTCTGTGGATATCCTCAGGGATATCCTGCTAGCACCTCCAGCTCAACACATCTAAAACTGAATTCATGATTAACCATCCCATACCCATGCCTGTTTTCTATATTCCTTATTTCAGCTCAATTTTCCACTTACCAAAGCTAGGAAATTTGGTCTTATGAGAATTATTTTCTTCCTACCCTCCACCCCTTCAGTCAATCAGTTGCTCAGGGATGCTATTACTACCTCTGCCATAGACTCATTTATTAACTTATTCTTTCAGCTTGTTTAAAATAATGATTATGAAGTTTTTCAGGCAAAGAGACTACTAACAGAAACAACAACATATTAATAATATACTCAGCCTAGCTTAAGTAAAACTTGCAAACACAAGGCTCCTGGAAAGCCCATTCAAATCCCATTCTCTGCTCCATACCAAGGATAATTACTATTTAAAATTAAGCATTTCTCATTCCCATGCAAGATTTTATAGTTACTCCACATCTATGTATTCACATATTGTATAGAATGTAAGTTGGTATGTTTTTAAACTTTATATAAATTATACTGTTCATCCTTTCTTCACTCAGTAATATTTTTTGAGACTTATCCATGATGAATCATCTTTTCATTTATTTTAGATGTTATTTAATGAATATATAATAAGTTAATAATCATTGTGGATTATACTATATACAGTATGTGTGAATATATATACATATATATGTATCCATATGTATGTATGCACGTACAATTGTATTTTTTTTTTTTACCTCTTGTGTTGAAATGGGGTGATGATATGGTACATTTTAGGGATAATTGGAAAAATTCTATCAAGGCAGAAAAAATTCTTTTCAATATTTTCTACAATTCTATCCAACTATCTCCCTGCCTCTTCACTCTTTTTTTCCCTCTTCATCTTACCTTCTGTAACTAGGCCTTGCATCTGGTTGGCTTTTTTGAGAACAGTTGATGGATATGTCTGGCTTAAAGGATTAAAGGATAGATAAAAATTCCACTATAAGGTAGAGATTGAATCATGAAATAAAGTATGCATAAACTTCATGCTGAAGGTTTTTGTTTATCATTTAAGGACACCACCCTTTAGTGGCATTAGGTTATTTATTTATCAACATTATTTGTTAAGTAGTTACCTAGTAAGTTTGCTAATTTGCAACCAACAGAATTTCTAGCATCTGTATGATTCTGAGATAATTAACAAGACATTTTTTAGCATTCTATATTCTTCTAAGACAGATTATTAAGAAGGTAGAAATACATAAGCCATCTTTTCTCAGAAAATTGCAGTGACTCAGAAATCTGCCAGTGAACTCAGCTTCCTGGACTGACATGAAGATGCCTTCAGAAGTATTACGGATAATTAGAAAATTTAGAATACCCGGGGATATTGATAGCCTGGGTAGAGAATGGGATTCCTTGAGTTATAAAAACATCAGTCCTCTTGTATCATGCTGATATTGTTGGTGTAGAGCCTGAATGAAAATGAGGGCGTAACTCATTTGGGAAAGGTGCTCTTGGCGAGGTGAACTATTATAAGGTTGAAGAAATTTTATTGTATGGCATTTATTTATTTTTATTATTATTTTTGTAGTGATATATAGGCTTTTAATTACAATATTAAATAATCTGGTCTCACTGTGGTATAATAGCAATCATAATTTCAAAATAGTGATGATAATGACATTTACAGATATTTATACAACTGCAATTTCATAGAGAAAAATACAAATATGGAAATATCTGTGATTTTTATTAGTGACAAAATCACAAGTACTGTTTGATTATACCGTGACTTGATAATATTTACCGTCCAAATTCCTATTTGAAGGAAATTCAAACTTTCAGTTAAAGGCTAATAAAACTAAAGATACAATCATGTTTTATTTTCCATGTAAAGCCAGAGATGACCTCAACTCTACCCATAAATCTTATATTAATAACACTTGCTGTAGATATGAAAACTATACTGCTTCATGTTTCAACTGTTAATTTTTCTAAGCCAGAAGTTCATAAATTGATAGATCAACAGATCACCTGGGAGCTTCATTTTTAATTTTCTTATTGTACAGTATTCATTGGTTAATTGTAATTTTTATTCATTATTCATTTTACTACAAGATAATTGTCTTGACAATCTTTCTGCTTAATATTAAACATCCATAACATATTCCATAACATAGAGCATTCAAAATAGATGACCCCTAACACAAGGAACTCACATTCTAAGACTTGCTTCAAAAATGATCTTCCTTATAAATATGTACCTATTTTATCTAAATTGTTTTATATTTCCTTTTGCATAATGGATGGGCGAATCTCAAATTGATTGTTAGAAGACTTGTTAATTGGTGAGACTGAAGCATGTGGGTTGGAATCCTGACTCTTTCACTTATTTGAAAAATGATACTGAGCAATTCTTACACTCTTATAATCTTGTTGAGCCTCAGTCTTCTCTATAAAATGATAAGCCTATAATACTTATCTTTTAGGGCCCTGAATATTTTAAAGATGCGAAGGAGTTGGCACATAGCAAAGGCTCAAAAATGTTACCTCTCCTTTTGGTAGATTAAGAAAAAGAAGACAAGCAATATGGCTTTTGAGGTACATTTTGAGTAAGTAGGGAATATGGAAGGAGTTTAGTATATCTTGTCAGTCAACTAGAATACTTCCGAAATATGATAGTGATTATGTGTAGAACAATCTTGAAGATTCTTGAAATCCAGTGTGAAAAGTTAAAGAGATCTAGGGGAGGGTAAAAGGACTGTCCACAATAATGGCAGCAAAGATTATGTTAAAGAGACACTGATTTAGGCAAAATGATACAAAATTGCCACCTGTTTAGATAAAAAAATGGTTGAATATTGGCAATTTCATATAGTCTGCTTAATAGACACTCAAAAGGGAAGAAAGGCAGTAGGGGCTGTGAAGGAAAGAGCAGAGTCCTTCAGGTGCAGTACCGTTAACCGTTAACCAGAGATGTTGCTGTTTCTAATATACAATGGCTAGCCTACTGCAGCTTTCAATCAAGCATCATTTAGAGGTCTCATCTCTGTAGAGAAAAAGGGGGTTGAAGGTGAAAATTCATGCCAGTGGGTTTACAATAGTCATTTAGGCCCTTTGATGTTCAGTTTCCAAAGGATTAAAGAAAACGTACTGAACACATATAAAACAAATGAGGAAATTGAGGATAAGGGAAATAAAGTGACACCCAGATCTACTTTGATGTAAACAGAGGCTAGCACAGAGTTTCCTCAAATCATCTTTGGAAAGGACAAAGTATAAATAATATCCAGCACAGTGCTTCCCTTCCTAAGCAACTGCAGTTCTGTACTCCTAAGTATTTAAGATCTGAGAAAACAGATCTCTTTTAATTAACATAAACTGTATTTTTAACATTTGACTATAGTACTTGAATAGTTAAGGGAAGGTGTTCATTCTAGTGACTATCTTCATTTCCAGCCATCTTAAGATAGTCCATGATCATCACTCTTTTTTAAGTGCGGTCTGAGAGGGTCTTCTGAAGCTGATTTGTAGTAGTAATACTTTTGGTATATGTATCTCTTAAAAATATTTCACTAAAAGCAGAACAGTTAGCTCTAGTAGGATATTTTCTCTTTTCAGAAAGATGAGATGAAGTGTTGTCATCTTGTCAAAATGGCCTATGAAGCAAACAAGTTTGAAAATGATTTCATTCCTTTTTTCAGTTGGTAGTCATGAGGGAATCAACTCCTGTGTCCAAGTGTTTTGCTCTGTGTGGCTGTACTTTGTTAAAGGAGCATGGAGATAGTATGTGTAGACCCATAAAACACATCTCCACTCCTGAAAAAACACCTGCAGATGCCTGAATTCTGTCTCCTTAGGAAAAGTGCTATCCTTCTCTAACGTATCCATTTAAGAAAAAAGAGTGACAGTGCTGTGAGTTACCTCCCTCCCATTCATTTTCACTTCTGTCCTCTTCAAGTCTTCCCTCTACTTTTTTCTTTCAAAAAAATCAGCTCTTTCCACACTTTAATTTTTCTTTAAAAGAGTACAGTGTTGATACTATTTACCTTTTAAAGTGATTAAATATGAGACAAAAGGTCTTACTATTAGAAGAGATCAAGCCTATTCTTGGATTCAGAATTTCAAATCTTGTTTCTTCATGTTTGTGGTTTTTAGGTCATTTCCCTGGAAGTTCTATCTTTTGTACAGTTAGGTGCCAAGTAACCATACAATGTTTCTGATCCTATGAGTATAGGTGGCAAGTATAAGTGCTTTAGAACTGAGAGGCAACAGAGTCTTTCAGATGGGTCAGAATTTTTTCTGTTAGTGTGGGCAAAATCTAGTTCACCTGCTTGGACTTTATAACCCCACCCTCCAGCACAACTTTGTCACACAAAATATAATCATTACAGTAATTGGGACAGATTATTGTCCGATTTCTAATAAAAAGGGTATTGTAGACATATTATTTCCACCGCTTGAATTTGACTTGTTTCTTGGCAATTAGATCTAAAGGTAACAGGCAGAGATATCTCTTAGTTGGCAAAACACACACACACACACACACACACACACACACACACACACACATCCTGAGCATTCCCCCACCCCCGCGATGACAGCTAGATATCAAGGATGCCAAAGAGCTAAGGAGTGTTAACCTAATTCAATAAGTGAAAGGATATTTTAAAGTATAACTAAAATGTTCCAAGAGAAAAAAATACTTCGCTGAGATGCATTTTTTAAATGTTGCCAATTGTTGATGACCTTTTTCAGATGCTTGCCTTATTATCAAGACGATTAAGAAGCAGGGAATAACATGTTTGTACAGCAAAATTATGACTTATTTTTTTAAAAAAGGATTCTGCATATATATATATATATACACATCACATTATTAAATTAAATATTCTTTGCCTGTCTTGGTGCCACCGGACAGAATGCAAGCTCTCCGGTATGAGGTGAACTGACATTTTTTTTTTTTTAAATGCCTGGCTCCAGGAAAAGTGGGAGACAGGTTGGAAACCTGGGGTTAAGGGGGATGGGAAAGAGATGGCTCTGACTGAATCTAAGAGCTGAAAGTGTGTGAGAGAAAAATCCTCCTCCAGCCTCGGAGGGGGTGTCTCCCCCAATACCAACTCCCTCCCCCAGGCTCGTGGGGCGGGTCTGGTTTGCTCAGTAGCAGCAGCGGCCGCCTCACCAGCCCCGGGGCTGAGCGGCGGCGGCCTTCTGGCAGCACTGGGAAACGGCGGCTCCGAGAGCTCGAGGCCCTGGGGAGATCCGGCCGGGAATGCCGCCGGGATGGAGAAAGCGTCGAGTGGAGTCGGAGGCACGGGGGACGGATTTCCTCCCCAGCTCAGGTCCCCTACGGCTTGCCGGGGCCTGCACAGACCGCCTGTTAGGTGGAAGAGGCTTGCGCCTCCGGCCTGGCAGCGGCAGCCGGCGAGCGAGGCGGGCACAGCGGGGTAACAGGCGAGCCCTAGCCGCTCTCGGGAATCTACGCCGCCACGGCCGCTCATTGTCTTTCCCCTTCCACCCGGGGGCAAACAGGAAGCGCGCTGCCTAACCGAGCGACGGACGGCCGTCTGAGCCAATGAGCAGTGCCATCGGAGAGCGTGGCGGCGAATAAGGACGGAGAAGAGGGGCGGGATTTCCGGGCGGGCTGTCACCCTCTTCCCCCCTTTTGGGCTGGAGGCTCCACCTTTTGTGTTTCCCGCACAGTCAATCAAAATAGGAAAAAAAAATCCCGGACCGCTCCGGCCGTGTCCGCCGCCGCTTCCCGCATCCTCTCCCGCCGCCGCTGCCTTCGCTCCTCACCATGTGTAAGGCGGCGGGGAGCCCCGCCTGAGGTGCCCTAAACACACTATGACCGGTACGTAAAGCCGAGAGAGAGCAACCCTTGGTGCCGCCGCCGCCGACCACAGCCAGCCCGGGGCCGCCGCAGCCGGCTCCCGGCCCCGTGCGTGCGACTGAGTGTCTGTGAGAGACAGAAAGCCGCACTCCCCGCCGCCTCCCTTCCCTCCCCGCCGGCCACCGTCCCCCCTCAAGCCCCAGCAACGCCGTGTCCCCGTCGGGCCCCGGGGCTTGCGGCCCGGTCCTCCGGGAGCGCATCCCCCTGCGTACGGGCGCGAGCGGCGGGCGGGCGTGTAAGTGACTGACGGTGCGAGAGGAGCGAGCGCGAGTGAGAGCGAGCGGCGCGAAGGGAAAGGGGAGGAGAGGAGAGGAGAGGGGGCAGGGGCAGCGCGGGGAGGAGGAGGAGGAGGGAAAGAGGAGGAGGAGGAGGGCTACAGCCAGCGGCGGGCGGGGGCAGCAGCAGGAGGGAGGAGGGAGCCGCCGCCGCCGCCGCCGCCGCCGCCGGGGGGCGGGGGGGGGGGGGGAAGGGGCCTCGGCCCGAGCTTTGCGAGTGATTTCGCCTCGGCCCGCGGGCCCCCTCCCTCTCCTCCACCCGCCTTCCTCCCCACCCCAACCCCCCCCGCGCTGTGCCTGCAGCTCCCGAAAAGCCCGTGAAACAAGAGGAAATGGCTGCCTTGGACGTGGACAGCGGCGGCGGCGGCGGCGGCCACGGCGAGTATCTGCAGCAGCAACAGCACGGAAACGGCGCGGTGGCGGCGGCGGCGGCCCAGGTGAGGAGCGACGGAGCCGCGGCCCGGCTCCCCTCGCGCCGCTTTCTCCTCCCCTCGCCTCTCCCCTCCCTCCGCGCCTCTCTCCTCCCCTCCCCCCGCCCCGGGAGCTGCCCGCCCGAGGCGCCAACGCTCCGACCCCGCCCGCGCTCCCCTCCCGCCGCCTTTTTGTGAGCGTGAGCGTGTGTGCGTGTGTGTGTGTGCGCGAGTGCGAGTGTGTGCGCCCTCCCGGGGTGCGTTCCGGGCGGAAGGTGGGGGCTCGGCGCGCTGCCCGCCTTCCCGCGGACGGGGAGCTGGGTGCGCACGAGCGGGAGGACGCGAGCCGGAGGCCGGGGGGGAGGAGGAGGAGGAGGCGGCGGCGGCGGCGAGCGCGGGCTGGCGCTCGCTCGGGCGCCGCCAGCGAGGACCGAGTCGCACTTCCTGTGCGAGCGGCCGCCCGGCCCTAACCGCCACTCCCTCCCTGTCTCCCTCTCTGAACCCGCCCACCGGGGGTAGGACACTCAGCCGTCACCGCTCGCTCTGCTGGCCGCTACCTGCAGCAAGATAGGGCCGCCATCGCCGGGCGACGACGAGGAGGAGGTGGCTGCCGCAGCCGGGGCCCCTGCCGCCGCCGCCGGAGCGGTGAGTCTCGCGCGCGCGGCCCGCCCCCGCCGAGGCCCTGCGCCCGCCATCCCGGGCCTGAGGCGGGCCCGCCCGCTCAGGGGCCTCCCGGGCGCCCGCGCCGTTCGCGGTGCGGCGGATCGCGCAGCCAGGGCGTCCTTTCCTGCTTTCTCGCAGGCCTGTGTGGATCAGAAGCCAGCCCAGGCTTTCTCTAAATTGTCACTGCGGCACCTCGATCCAAATTCACTACAAAATGAAGTCTGAGAGGGTGGGGGAGACGACTCCAAAATGGATGTTAGAGCAATTCACATCTGTGCTGAAAACTCCTTCGTTGAAGCACTACGAAATTTTCAAGCACAGCCTATCGGCCATAGATAGTATCAACTATAGAGGCACTGTCTTTAGTTTCTAGTATTTTTGAACCTGGAGCTTTTTTTTTGTTGGAACTTAATGAACCTCACTGATTTAAATCATAAACGTTAAAAAAATATTAAAGGGAATGAGGTTTACCCTTTGAATCTTTTGTATGCAGGAGTAAACACTTTTTGAGTGCTCTTTTAGGGGCCATTGCAAACTGTTGAGTTTTAGTTTTTGCAGACTACTCAAATTGGCAGTAATTTTTCATAAGTGGATTAAGTGGAACAATTAGTGACCACTGAAGTCAGCAAAGTTAGTACTTTGGCTTTTGAAATTGAATGTGAATACAGTTACAAACACAATTACACGTAAGTTATTCTATCTACATGAATGCTAATGCATACCATACTTACAGTTGAATTTGGTTGGTAAAAGCTGTATTTTCATTTTCATATAATTGCTACTCTGATAGGATGTGGTGGGATTCTTTTTGTACTGTTCGCAATTTGGAGCAGGGGGAGGAGCTGGCCAGTGTGTATAAGAGTTTAATACACATTAGCTGGAAACAATATTTTAGACTTAATTTGAATTTTATATTTGAATGATTGATGTTGCATTAGTTTCTAACGTGTAGATGTGTTCACTTACTATAATAATTGAAACCTCGCCGTCATTTTTGGGTGTTTTGGTGGTGTGTTATAGGAATTGATTTGTGTAATGATATTGTAAATAGTCACCCTAGACACAAAAGTTTGATACTTGGTATAGTCTGAAGGGAATTCTTAGTGTGTCTAGGATTTAAAAGTGAAGTTAATGTTAGACTATATTGTTAAATACTGTATGTGTAATTTTAGTGCTTCAAATTATACTCCAGAGGGATGTGAATAGTTTAGTGTCTTATTAAAAGTATGGTACTATATCAGTCTAGCCCCACAGGGCCTGAACAAATTGTTTACCTAAAAAAGAAACCCAGTGCTTTGGTAAAATTGAAAAGTAGATTGCTTTTATTTATCTTTTTAAATAGTTGAAATTAGAACAAATAACTGATTGCAATTTACCAAGTTTAGATACCAGCTCACAAGAGGGGAGATGTGAAGGAGGAAGTTATGGATGAAAAATATGTATATGTGAGTCTCAGCCCTAGGAATAAATCACTATCTCCAGTGTCAGCCTATTGTGCCTATGTACTTGGAAAGAAGTTCTTTTCAATGCCTCTTCAGCTCTTCCTCTTAACTACCAAAACTTTACTGACATCACATTTCCCACCAGATGAACATAATCTAGAATCAGCACTGGGTTTTTTTTTTGTATGTATGGTTCTTTTGCATGAAAATTTTCACTGAGTAAAATCAGACTAGCTTAAATATGTTTGTTTAAGCAAGTGGGAAAATTATTTTCCAGTTTAAAAATATATTTCAGACATGTACGTCTCAGAAAATGAAAGAGAATTTAAGTGACACTGGGATTTCTTTTCCAACTTAACAGTGTGCTTAGATAATGGTACTTTAATTACTCAAATTACTGGGAATCATAAGACGTCTGTAAAAGCTTTTTGTAGCTGTGCTTTTGAAAAATTTTATTTTGGAATAACTTTATAGAAAAGTTGCAAAGATAGAAGTAAGAGTTATACTCTTCACCCAGCTCCCCCTAAGGTTAATATAACCATGGTACATATTTCAACTAGAAACCTAACACTAATACAGTGTTATTAAATAAACTACAGGTGATTTCAACAGTTTTTTTACTAATGCACATTCTCTGTATTAGAATCCAGTCCAGGATGCCACATTGCATTACAGTATTGTGTTTAAAACCAAGTGGAAATACACACATACAGTTCAACTTTCTTCTAGTTAAGTTTGGTATTTTAAGATTAAAAGGGCATTGAAAAGCCAGTCAACTGCACTGAAGATTTGCTTTAAATACTTTGAATTTAGAATTTGTTATAATATGATACAGATTTTTCCTGGAGCCTGGCCAAGAATGTTAGGTTACTCTTAATACAATGCTGAATAGGCCTAATTACAAAGTAATCTCACCTGTAATGTCCCACAGTATGGCCTCAAGTTGGTTTGATGACAAGACTCTTGTACTTCATTATTAAAAGTTGTGTAGTTGATTACAGTGACAAATCAGGAAATAGGAAAAGTAGACCTTTATGCAGTATTAACTTGTGTGCACTTACAGATTATTAGTTTGCTCATTTCATTGTACTTTAATAAACTGCAGAAGTAAATATTACAAAAGTCATTTCCTTACCTTCAGTTTAGGTTGTAAATTTAGTGTTCATTAATTAATTACGTAAATGTTGGTAAGCTAAGAAATGAAAGATTATTTCAAAAAAAGGTTATTTTTACCATTAAAACAAGACCTATACTGTCATTGCAATGAATTCATTGGGGAATTGTTTTATTTTAAGTCTGTTTTGAGTTCTTTAGTGTTCCTTGAGGATTTTAAGAAACATGCTTAACCTAAGAATAGTTCTTAGTTTGTTTCCACCTTAGCTTCACACTGGTTCTTGTTTTCAGTTACAGCTCTGTCCTTACCTGTTTCTGGCTTTAATAAAGGCGTTTCTGAGAGCTGAGAAGTTAATAATCCTTTGCAAATGCTGTGCAATAAGTGATAGGAATTTCTCCTTTTTTCCTTCCCACAGGTATTATTTGAGAAGATAGCCTCTTTTTTTCCCTCTCTTAGCTTCCCCTCCCCCCTCCATTTTTATGCCTGGTTGCACCGGAGAATGCCCTTATAATGAATTGCTATGGCAACATCCCAGGGCTACTCTGGTTGTGGTCCTTTCTACCTTGTGATTATCTGTTTATATATAGAGAGAGACTTAAGAGTACCTTCAGTTACAACTTTTTACAGTAATGCCAACTTCCATGTTAGTTGGTGGTAGTTATCTAATAAGAATATTAAGAGTTACTGATAGAAACTGGTAGATTTTCATTTTAGTGTGTAAGCTTAATGGAGAGGGTTATCTTAACCTAAACTGAAAAGTAGTTCTTGCTTGGGTTATATGTTTTTATGTCTCTTTTCCTTTATTTCTGTGGTGTTTCCAGTAGTCTACAATCAAACATTTTTACAGCTTTTTTTTTGGTGTTGGATGATTTTCTAATTTATCTTTTAGTGGTATGCTGCTGATGAAATCCTTAGTGGAATTATGGAAATAGGTTTAAAATTGGTATAGAGTTTTTCATAGAGGACTAACATATCAAGGTTAGCTTTATTGATCTATTTTTCTATCATTTTCTTTGCAATGATTTTAAAGTATATACCTTTATTCAATAAATACAGATTTTTGTGCCAGTGCCAGGAATTGTGCTAGGCATCTAATGGATGTTTCTCAAATTTATCCTTATAATCTCAGTAATTATAGTGATCTGTTAGGACTGTATAGTGCTTTATAGTTTATAAAGTTTAACTCTTGCTTTTAGTTCTTATGACCTTGCAAGGTAATATAGTTCCCATTTTTAATGTAAATTGAGTGCTGCTGTAAATCACACACAATTCAACAGTCCTACCTGGGACGACAACTCAGTTCTGAGTTCTTTTAGTGTAATAAAACTCCCCTCCCCCAAGAGAGTCAATCATGAGAGACTAGTACTTTTCTGATTTAGTTTTTCTTTTCAGATTTTTTTTCCTCAATTCTATTAAAAAACTTAAATTAAAAAAACTGTACATATGTCATTTAAAAAATCCTTTTTGTTGCCTTTTGCTTAAATTATCTGTTGCTCTTCCCAACCTTCCCCAGGCGTTGGCTTCATTAATGTTTTTTGTGTATGCTTTTTACCTTAGATTTATTCAAAAAAGTTCAAGTACATCATTTTATCCTGGGTTTGGGGATTTCCTTTCAATTAATAGCCTGCATTGTTGGGAAAAGTAGTACTACAGTTTATTTTTAGTTTCTAGAGGGGGGTGCTTGGGTAGTATTTACCCAGACTTGCCATTTGAGTAGTATTTATTTTCAAGGAATTTCTTGACCAGAATGCTGTTCACTGAAAGTTGAATATCTGTTCTTATTTCTATTTTGAGAAATAAAAAAATACTCTAGAGGCCATAATTTGACTGTTTTTTAAGGATGAAAAAGGGGCAAAATGCCACTAGTGCAGGATGAATTTGTACCTGAGATACTACTGTATGCTTTGGTGCAAGTTGAATAATTATAAACTTAATAGTGGTCAGAAAATTCAACAGTTGATTCTCCAAAGGTGAGCAGTAACCTTAAGGATTGGGTTTTAGATAGTATTCTTTAGTGTAGATTTCAGTATAAGGTAGGGATTTAAATACTTTTATTTAAAATTCCAGGAGATGGAAATGAAACATGAATTGCTATTCTAATATTGGGAAAGGTGACTTAAGCTTGTAATTTTTATACCAGATAGAAAATTAAGGATACTATTTGATTTTGTCTACATTTTAATAATTTAAGTTTGATAATTTCAGATGTTTGCATTTAAAATATAGATCATTATTTTTGTTCAGGTCTGGACATTTGTACTGGGTCCCACAGTTTCTCTGCCTTTAAGTTTGTTTCACCTTTCTTTCTGTCTCCTATTCTAGCTCTTAGTTTATCTTTATAAAACAGATCTGATTTTACCAGTCACTTGCTTAAAAGCTATACCTTGTATAGCTTTCATTAACTATCTGCAGGATAAAACCCAAACTCCTTAGCAGACTCTATGAAGCCATTTACTACAGGCCCTGATAAAAATGTCTGGTCCTGTTCCCCATTACTTTTCTCTGAATATAAGGCTTTTCTGGATCCTGTCTTGAACTTCAAAGTACACACTGTTCTTCAGAGTTTCTTTTGGTCTGTGGCTTCATTTTTCCTATACCTTTATGAGTGCCTCAGTTTATCTCTATTTCCTAGATGCCCACAGTGAAATCTTGAATTTTATTCTGATTTCTTTAAATACCTCTTACGTAAAAATTTTTTTTCTCAATCTTCCATATTCCTAAAAAGTGTTTTGATCTCATGGCTAGTGTACACCACTATTCGCATAGTAGTAGCACGTATGTGTATGTCTGCTTGGATAGACTGAACCATTTGACGATAAAGATTGTGTATCTCATGCATGGGCTTACTCCTATGCTTATTTCATCTTGGCAGATAAGCTCAAAGGTCTTGAATTGAGTCATGAAACTGGTTCATCCATTGAAATGTATACTTTTCAAGTGTGCATTTACATGAAAATTAAATAGTGATTTTAAGAAACTTGTAAGATCTGGTTCTCTGATATTTTTATTAAATTCTGTGAAATGGTTTATGTTGAAAGAACAGTATTTGTCTTAACCTTTTTTTGTGGTCATAGACTCCCTTTGAGAATATGTTGAAACCCTAGGTTATACCTTTCACCCCTCAATTGCACTTTCTCATGAAGGTAGTATGCTATCTCATGAGGAGTCAAAGATCCCTTGAAGCCCAGGCATGGATCCTAGGTTGAGGATGCTGGGCTAGGTGTGTGTGTGTCCTCATTGTCTAGTGATACGTGGAGTTACAGGAAATCACATACAGATCTTGAAGAAAGTGGGGGGACAGGAATGGCTTTTTTTTATGTTAATTTACATATGATCTCATTCCTCATGTATTTAGGAGACAAGTATGGTGTAGTATTTAAGGGCCAGGATGCTGGAGTTAGACATCGCCCATTTTTCAATCCTGCCTTGGCCATTTGGTAGTCATGTGATTTTTGCCCCTCAATTTTCTCATTTATGAAATGGGATATTAATAACACCTGCCTCATAGGATTGTTTTAAGGAGATGATAGAGTCCTCTAAACCCCTCTCATAGTACTTGACATATAAGAGAATGCTCTCAAATGTTAGACATTACTGTTATTCCCTTGAAAAAAATTTACCCTTTGACAATGCTTTGTAGTATTCTGTGAGTTTCTGTTTTTGTACATTGGTATTTTTCCAGTGTTGCCTAATCCATAAAATATGGGGATGATACTTGAGAATCTAGCAGGTCACAATGCAGATATGTATATTTGGCATTCTATTGCAGAATTTTAAATAGAGTAGTAGATAAAGCCATAATCTATATATCCTCCAGGTTTTAGATTCTAGAAAAACCTTTCAGATGGGGTGACTTTATCATGTGGTCACAGAGCAATAACCTTTCTTCTTAAATATTTTTAAGATTTTTTTTTTTTTCTTTACTGGTTCATGGGGAAACTTAAAGAATTTGATGGCTTGCTAATGGAATAGCCCTAGTCAAGAGTTTACTCTGGAGTACATTAGTACACGCCATAAAAGGGTAGCTTTAATTGTTTGCTTTAAGGTTTTATAACAGTAATATACAAATTTTAATCTTAACTTTTCTAACGCAGATGAGTTGACAACACAGCACTAATGTTTCTTTTTTGTACACAAATATGCACCTTAGTGATATATTTTTAGTGGGATATATACTTTTCATATTCTTTGCAGTGTTTAAGGTGTGTTTGGTTTGAGCCATCCATAATCTTTTTTAGCCACTTCTCCTTTTATTTATTTATTTTTAACTGTATAGCATCAGATTATAGATGAAGGATTAGATAAGTTTGTAGTTGTAAAACAAAGAATAAGCTAAAGTTTTTTCCTGATCAAGTAGCATGAATTATCTTTGCAATAACTAATAAAATTGGAAATGATAATTATTATGATTTCTTTAGCAGTGCTTCTGTATTTGAACTCTGTTGTGTTATTAACAGACTTTTATTTTCAGGTAGTAGGATTTGTATCGGTTTTTAGAGTTTTTTGAGGATTGGTTTAAATATACCACAAATACATATCACAACGTTTTTGTTTTCTTCATCCAGACAGGTGATTTGGCTTCTGCACAGTTAGGAGGAGCACCAAACCGATGGGAGGTTTTGTCAGCCACGCCTACAACTATAAAAGATGAAGCTGGTAATCTAGTACAGATTCCAAGTGCTGCTACTTCAAGTGGGCAGTATGTTCTTCCCCTTCAGAATTTGCAGAATCAACAAATATTTTCAGTTGCACCAGGATCAGATTCATCAAATGGTACAGTGTCCAGTGTTCAGTATCAAGTAATACCGCAGATACAGTCAACAGATGCTCAGCAGGTTCAGATTGGTTTCACAGGCTCTTCAGATAATGGGGGTATAAATCAAGAAAGTGGTCAAATTCAGATCATTCCTGGCTCTAATCAAACCTTGCTTGCCTCCGGAACACCTCCTGCTAATATCCAGAATCTCATACCACAGACTGGTCAAGTACAGGTTCAGGGAGTTGCAATTGGTGGTTCATCTTTTCCTGGCCAAACCCAAGTAGTTGCTAATGTGCCTCTTGGTCTGCCCGGAAATATTACCTTTGTACCAATCAATAGTGTCGATCTAGATTCTTTGGGACTCTCAGGCAGTTCTCAGACAATGACTGCAGGCATTAATGCCGATGGACATTTGATAAACACAGGACAAGCTATGGATAGTTCAGACAATTCAGAAAGGACTGGTGAGCGGGTGTCTCCTGATATTAATGAAACTAATACTGATACAGATTTATTTGTGCCAACATCCTCTTCATCACAGTTGCCTGTTACTATAGATAGTACAGGTATATTACAACAAAACACAAATAGCTTGACTACTTCTAGTGGGCAAGTTCATTCTTCAGATCTTCAGGGAAATTATATCCAGTCGCCTGTTTCTGAAGAGACACAGGCTCAGAATATTCAGGTTTCTACAGCGCAGCCTGTCGTACAACATCTACAACTTCAAGAGTCTCAGCAGCCAACCAGTCAAGCCCAAATTGTGCAAGGTATTACACCACAGACAATCCATGGTGTGCAAGCCAGTGGTCAAAATATATCACAACAGGCTTTGCAAAATCTTCAGTTGCAGCTGAATCCTGGAACCTTTTTAATTCAGGCACAAACAGTGACCCCTTCTGGACAGATAACTTGGCAGACATTTCAAGTACAAGGGGTCCAGAACTTGCAGAATTTGCAAATACAGAATACTGCTGCCCAACAGATAACTCTAACGCCTGTTCAGACCCTCACACTTGGTCAAGTTGCAGCAGGTGGAGCCTTGACTTCAGCTCCAGTTAGTCTAAGCACTGGTCAATTGCCAAATCTACAGACAGTTACAGTAAACTCTATAGATTCTACTGGTATACAGCTACACCCAGGAGAGAATGCCGACAGTCCTGCAGGTGAGTCTTAAGTCATGCCATACTGTAGATAGATTAAGTTCAGTGATTTGTTAATATGTAGGGAAGTTTTTTGCTTTAGGTGTTTATTGACATCTGGCTATCTTTAAAGGTGATGGTAAATTTCCCTGTGTCTGTGTTAAAAGTAGACATCAAAATGTCTTCCAAATTGTTCTTCATTGAAAGTTTGTAGTTTTTGAAATCAAGGATTCATTTCTCTATTGGGCCATTACATTTGTAATTTTTGCTTCTCATATTTTCTTTTGCTTATATTTTTGTAGCTTACGTTTTGTAGTTTAACCTTGCATTTGTTTTCACATCTGGTTGGTATTGTCAAACATAAAATTTTTATTTTGCAGGTAAGGTGTCTTGGTTGTCCTAGGTATGGTGTAAATTAAACGTTGCATGCCTTATATTTGGTTGGGGAATCAGATCGGCATAGTGAAAGCATGGTACTTGGGAGTCAAGATTACTTAACGTTGTTCACCCACTAGCTGTGTGGTTTTGGTCAAGTTCCTTTTTCTTTCCTAAATTCAGTTCTTTCATGATGTAAAATGGGATTGTTTGACTAGGTAACTGCATTTAGGGTAACTTCCAGACCTAAAATTCTTTGATTCTGTGATAGTTTATTCTTATAAGTACATAGTGGCATTAAACTTAGCTCTGCTAGATAGATAAGTTAGTACTGATAATATGGGTAGGAATTTCAGAAGTGTGCTCTTTGTGCAATAATTAAATAGTAAAGTTTTAAAAGAGATAGTATCATTTTTATTTAGATGACATTTTATAAAATGTTTTCTTATGCACTGAATCCTTACTTTTACATTTCTACTTAAAGTGTTTGGGTTCTTACGGAGATTATATTGTTGTTACAACCCATCCTGAGTCAGTGATTCCAAACTCTTGAATTGGGACACTTGAATTTAATTTATTGAAGTAATTCCCATCACCATAAAGATTTCTTTTTTTTTTTGAGAAGTTTGTGTTATATGCTTAGAAAATTGGAATTGTCCTGAAGCCTCAGATCTGTACTTGGAAAGCCTTTCATTGCATTTGAGACTTCTGAAGCTGTGGTTTAGAGCGGCAGTTCTCAAAGAGTAGTCTGTGTACCCCTGGGGGATCCGTGACACCATCCAGAGGTCCTTGATGTCAAACTACCTTTCTAATACTAAAGTTATTGCCTTTTTTCACTGATGGTGGCTAAAATGGCTTGTATTTTAGTACAAGGTAAAGCAGTGTCACTAAACTGTACTAGTAGTTGTATGCTTCATGACCTTGTGCTGGTAGTTAAAGAAAAAAGGCAATTTCACTGAAGACTGATCTTGATAAACCAGTCAAAAGTAATTTTTACTAACTCTTGACCCTTGAGTGTTGTATATCCTTTTAAAAATAATAGCTTTATTGAATAATAATTTATGAACCATAAAATTCACCTCTTAAAGTATACAACACAGTGGTTTCTAATATATTCACAGACTTGTGCAACTATTACCAATATCTAAATTTAGAGTATTTTCATAACCCTGCACCCCTCCCAAAACATCTCATGCACATTAAAATCGTTCTCATCTCCTTCCCTCCCCCATCCCGTGACAACCACTAAACTATTTTCTGGCTCTTTGAATTTGCCTATTCTGTATTTGCTTATTATTTCCTATCAGTTGGAACCATACAATACATGTCCTTTGTGTCTGACTTCTTTCATTTAGCATAATATCTTCAAGGTTATTAGTTTTAACTTGGTTTTAGCTTGTATTGGTATTCCATTCCTTTTTGTGGTTGAATAATACTTCATGTATGGATATATAGCATTTTGTTTATCTGTTGATGGACAGCCTTTCTCCTTTTTGGCTATTATGAATGATGCTATGAATATTTGTGTACAGCTTTGTGTGTGGACATATTTTTGTTTCTTTTGGGTGTATAATTAGAATGATAGAGTTGTATGTAACTATGTTTAATATTTTGAGGAACTGGGAAACGTTTTTCCAAAGTGCACCATTTTCCATTCTCACCAGCAGTGTTTGAGGGTTGGTTCTAATTTCTCTGCATCTCCATCAACTCTTACCATTGTCCTTCTTTTTCATTGTAGCCATCCTAATGTGTGTAAAGTGGTATCTCGTGTTTCTGATTTGCAGTTCCTGCTGTATGTCCTTGTAATATTCTGTGACAAAATGGGAAGTATGCTTTAATAAAGCACTTACGCTGTATACCATAAGATGATTATCTTTGAAAAAATTTTTTAATTGTGCAGTTGTATGAGTTGCAAGCTGAATTACAAGCTGTTTTCATCACTGTTTTTATTTAAAAGAATGACTGACAAACTGGTTATTGAGAGACTCATATTTAAGTGGCATATTTTCTTTCAAAAATGAATTGAGTGATCTTGTTGCTTAAAGGTAAAAAAAACTATTTGCTCTCAGTAATAAAATTTGGGCTCTCCTGTAAAAATTAGAATTTTAGAAAACTCAGATCTACTGTCAACTTGGTAGCTTATTAATAATTAAATATTTTCTGATTAGATGGATACTGATGTGAGTAAATAGGATTTTTGTGGATGCTATTATAATGAAATGTTCCAACATTTAGAAGATCTGTATGGTAAGTCAGTGACCCAGTAGTTTTCAAATGACCATCTCATGTTTCAAAAATCATGGTAAAAGATCCATTTAGAGTTCTCTGTAGACCAGTAACAAGCATATGGAAGGTTTACCAATATGGTTTTAGATCCTACATTTCAACTGACCTTTAAGAAACTGCCACTTGTCAACTTTGGTATAGTATCAAAGAATACCCACAAATGGCTGAAAGGGCATTAAATTACTCCTCCTTTTCTAGCCATATATCTTTGTGAGGCTAGATATTCTTTATATGCTCCAGCTCAAACCCACACGTAACAGATTGAATGCAGAAGCAAATATGAGACCAGGTGTCATCTTTTAACCTAGGTATTTATAAAGAGATTTGCAAAAATATAAAATAAGGACTCTCTTTACATTAAACTTTTATATATTTTTGGAAAACAGTTTTCATAAAATGATTTGTGCTAACAAAATAGATTTATTAATTTTAAATGAATTAAAAAATGTAAAATTTCTCTTTTATGGTAATATTGAAATACATAACCTATGTGAACAAAACCTTTTGGGGACCTCAGCAATATTTAAGAGTTTAGGAGGAGTTCAGAGACCAAAAAGTTGACAGTACTCATAGAATGACAACTTCTGGATATTTAGAAGATAGTTTTTAGAGGCCTTTAAAGCTTGTACAAAGTGAAGGTTATGGAGATCTATACATTCTAGAAAAACATCTCTATAGAGAATTTATTTGTGATTTTGTTGATTTATGTTGGTCATGAAATTAGATTGGCATAAGGACCAAGAACTTCAGGGCAGTAATTTATCTCCAAAATACAATATAATTTATTTCCAAAATAGCAATATTGTATGAAGTAAATAGAAAATGGGATTTTTGAAGTGGTAGCTTAGTTTATTGAATGGTGGCAAGGAAAAAACACTCAGAAGGGCCACTAAATTTGAATTGTGCCCCTTTTAAAGGAATAGGCAAAGAATTTGAAGAAAATTAGAAGTTAAAGTGAAAGGGAATAAAAATGCACAGTATATAGTAGCATATTTAGCATTAAACATGGGAAATTTCAATTTAGGGGATATTTGGTAATACAAAACTGTCCCTTGATGTCCTGCCTTAATTGGTGAGAAGGAAGATAATTTTATTTTAGGATGTGTCTCCCCTAAAAAATCAACACTAAAACATTTTTATCTGTGTCAGAGCATAGTATGCCCAGATGAAATGCTTAAAACTTTGACTTCATTGGTTTGCATTTTATGTTTGGTAAGTATGGAAATAATGTGATGATTTTCCAAAATAAATGAGAATGCAGTTCTTTACCAGGGCTCTGGAATTTCTTTGATTTTTCATTCTTCCTTTTTTTTTTTTTTAAATCTCTCATTTAACAAAAATAACCTCTATTCCATCCTGTTTGAAGCAGTGATTCTGACTCTGGACCTCTTCTCCTGAAGGGTATGTTTAGTGCCTCTTAACTCCTTGGAAACCACAAGCCCCTGTCTTCCTTGGAACATAGAGCTCATCAGGCCCCAAGCTGCAGCCCCACTCTCTGGTATATTTCTGTTCTTTTCTTCCTCGCAGAGAGATGCATGCTGTTTTAGAGGACTTCTGTTTTTGAAGTTTTACTTTGTCTACCATTGCTATCTAATGTATCTGAAACTGGATGAGAGGAGACAAAGTTTGAACTTACTTACTTTCCCAGTGTCTTTTCTACTGAGGGAATTTCCCCAAAACTCAAGCTAATACTTACTCAGTTTCAGTCTTTTGCCAGATTTTGTTTTACCTAAATACAGATTTAAAGACTGTGTATATTTAAAATGCAGTCAGATGTTTGAGGTAGAGAGAAAGGTTTATACAAGTCATTTCTTTAAAGCAGAAAACCTAATGCTTAAAATTCCCCATTATCCATGGAAAACTACATAGTTGTGGATTAATTGGTAACTGTGCTTTTAAAACTAGTAGTGAGAGAGTAGAAACACTACAAAAAGTTGGATTTTTAAAACTTTACAGTTAATTATTTAATAAGTATTGAAGGGCAAAAGGGAGAGATCACTTATGGACTTCTGTTGTGCCAGGTGCTATTTAGATATTTTTAGTTATATTATGTCATATAATTCTTTCTCGGAATAATCCTGTTACTATTCTGACATTTGGGAGAAGGAAACTGTCTCCAAGTCTTCATAACTAGCCTTTTTTTCTGCCCCAATATGCTGTGCCGACTTAAGTGTTCTACTATTTAATTTACATCAATAATGTACCTTTTGGGGGGCTGTTTTGCTTTAGTTTTTTTCCATTTTTGGAGGGAACGTACTAGCCTTATGTATGTTTTTCCACTGGTAAGTGGAGGAAATGTCTCTAAAACATTTTTAATAATCTTTAATTGGTTTTACCTGGGGAATCACATGTCAAAACTGTCTAATTACAGACACAAATACTGCTAAAAGGCCAAACCTGTTGCTTGAACAGTAGAGTATGGTGCAGTCTTTTAGAGCTAAAGAGAGAATGGAGAAAAAAATGTGACTGTGGTCCATATGGTTTTAAAATAATTGTTAGATCTTGTTGCACAAATAGATCAACCTAGCTATTGTTTTATATAGATTGCACAACAGTTCATTATTAACACAACCTGAGGACATTTTAGTTAGGTATTACACAGTATACTCAGCTTTGTTTCTCATTCTGAACTCTTTATTTGGGAAACCAAGTATATGCAGGCCATAGTCTTTCACTGAATATTTGGGAATTTTCTAAAACTTTTATTTTAAAGCTTGGGAAAAATCATTCGTATTCTGATTTCCCCCAAAATTGTTTTTTGGTTTACTCATTTTCAGTCTTAACATAAATAATGTGTTTTCTGTATTTTATTAAAGTTTGTTTTGTCTGCTTACAAAAGTAATAATACATGTTTGGTGTGGCAAACAAAACATGGAAATTTTAATGTGGAAAATGAAAGTCTCTCTAATCTCATCTCTCAGGAATAAAACTTGGTGTCATACATTTTTCAATATTGTCATAATTATACTCCTGTACAGCTTTTTAATCCTGATTAATTTTTACTTTTTAAAAATAGTAATTATTTAGGTCAGGAATTATATCCTACTTAATTATCTATTAATAAAGATAAAAGCACCCCTCATGAGGAAGAGCCAGAAGAGTCAAATTCACTGTTTAAACCTGGGGGTTGGAGTAGTCACCTTTTTGTTAAAGGGGAGCTGAAAAAAAGCTGTTGTTACTCTAAGGTATGGGTTAAATGAGGCAGTACACTTTCAGAGATGAGGACACAAATAGGAGGATGTCAGCACAGTCTTGTGATCAGCGTCTGAACCCATCTGGATCATTGAACTGTTAGCTCAGTATTTAGATTTGTGATATCTCCAGTATCACCTCTAAAGGACTATATAAGACCTGGGTCTGCACTGGGGCCAGAGAGACTTGGTGGAAGCATGTGCAAAAATAGCAGGTGTGGAGGAGTAATATGTAGAGAAAAATTGTGCTAAGTCTGAAAAGCAAAATGGTGGAGGCAAAATCTATGAAAGATAGCCAGTAAAATAAACACTTAGGAAATGAATTCATGTAAAATTAAAGAAAGACAATAGGACAATATGTTAAATGTCTAAAATCACTGTGTTTATAATTGTTAGTGAGATAAAGGAAGCTGTACCATCTTTAGAAAAATTGTGAAACAAAAAAGGAAGATAGGTAAAAAATAAACAGAAATCCTAGAAATGAACATGTTTTTCATTGATTCAAAGACACACATTACTTTAAGATTTTAACATTTCTGAAATCAGGATCTATCTTTAAAATCCATGGCATGTTAATGTTTGATAGTGCTTTTTCTTTTTGATTTGTGGTGTGTCTTGTCAACATTGTCTTAGATCAGATGAAATAGAAAAATTTGGGGTGGGTTAGAACAAGGACAACCCTTCGGCTGAACATAGCAAAAGAAAGAATGAATAGTAATATACTAAGGAATTTACCCAGAATTCATAACATAGAGATAATGAACCATCAGTCAAGAGACTTGAAAGATAAATCGAGAGCCATCAACATAGGACTTCCAGAAAAAGAGAATAGAGTGAATGGCAAGAGAAGTAATATTTGATGAGATAATAGCTGAGAATTTTGTGTTAAAGAAATACAGTCTACAGATGAAAATTTTACTTCAAATATTAACATAAATAAAAATTAAGTCTACCCCTGACTTACAATAAAATTATGGGGAAAGAGAATACAAATTTTAAGAGACAGAAGAGTCATATTACTAACAAATTACAGACCTACAAACTTCTCATCAGCCATATAGATACTGAAAGATCATTCAGTAATATCCTCATAGTACTGAGAGAAAACAACCAGTAGCCAATAATTCTATATGCAATTGGACTCTTTAAGAGTTAGCATATAATGAAGACATTTAAAATGTTCAAGGACTGAGAGTTTAAGAGGAAATATTAAGAGATCACAAAAATGGATAAAAAATTAATTTTACTAGTAAACTATTACAACTTTAAAAAATAGAGAAAATTAAAAAAATACACAAAAGCAGAGAAACGTATAAAGAGCCGTAATGTTACCATCTCCTAGCTTTAACAGCTCCTGTTTCCTCTGTTTACATCACTTAACATTTTTTTTTTTTACAATTTATTTTGGAATTTTTAACCTACAATTACATGTGCAATATTATCATGATTAAACTACCCCCTTCATCAGGTCCCCCCCACCAACCCTATTACAGTCACTGTCCATCAATGTAGTGAGATGAGAATCACTACTTGTCTTCTCTGAGTTGTACAGCCTTCCCTGCCTTACGTCTGCTAATCGTAATGCCCCTTTTACCCTCTTATCCCTCCCTTCCCACCCATCTTCCTCACTCCCTTTCCCTTTGGTAAATATTAGTCCGTTCTTGGGTTCTGTGAATCTGCTGCTGTTTTGTTCCTTCAGTTTTTTTCTTTGTTCTTATACTCCACATATGAGTGAAATCATTTCATACTTGTCTTTTTCGGCTTGGCTTATTTCACTGAGCATAATACCCTCTAGCTCCATCCATGTTGTTGCAAATGGTAGGATTTGTTTTCTTCTTATGGCTGAGTAATATTCCATTGTGTATATGTACCACATCTTCTTAATCCATTCATCTACCGATGGACACTTAGGTTGCTTCCATTTCTTGGCTATTGTAAATAGTGCTGCAATAAACATAGGGGTGCATCTGTCTTTTTGAAACTGGGCTACTGCATTCTTAGGGTAAATTCCTAAGAGTGGAATTCCTGGGTCAAATGGTATTTCTATTTTGAGTTTTCTGAGGAACCTCCATACTGCTTTCCACAATGGTTGAAATAATTTGCATTCCCACCAGCAGTGTAGGAGGGTTCCCTTTTCTCCACATCCTCGCCAACATTTGTTGTTGTTTGTGTTTTGGATGTTGGCCATCCTCACTGGTGTGAGGTGATATCTCATTGTGGTTTTAATCTGCATTTCTCTGATGATTAGCGATGTAGAGCATCTTTTCATGTGCCTGTTGGCCATCTGAATTTCTTGTTTAGAGAAGTGTCTATTCATGTCCTCTGCCCATTTCTTAATTGGATTATTTGCTTTTTGTTTGTTAAGGTGTGTGAGTTCTTTGTATATTTTGGATGTCAACCCCTTATCAGATACATCGTTTATGAATATATTTTCCCATACTGTAGGATGTCTTTTTGTTCTACTGATGGTGTCCTTTGCTGTACAGAAGCTTTTCAACTTGATATAGTCCCATTTGTTCATTTTTGCTTTTGTTTCCCTTGCCCGGGGGGATATGTTCATGAAGAAGTCGTTCATGTTTATGTCCAAGAGATTTTTGCCTATGTTTTTTTCTAAGAGTTTTATGGTTTCATGATTTACATTCAGGTCTTTCATCCACGTTGAGTTTACCTTTGTGTATGGGGTTAGACAGTAGTCCAGTTTCATTCTCTTACATGTAGCTGTCCAGTTTTTCCAACACCAGCTACTGAAGAGGCTGTCCTCTCCCCATTGTATATCCAGAGCTCCTTTATCAAATGTTAATTGACTGTAGGTGTTTGGGTTAATGTTTGGATTTCCTATTCTGTTCCACTGTTCTGTGGGTCTGTTTTTGTGCCAGTACCAAATTGTCTTGATTACTGTGGCTTTGTAGTAAAACTTGAAGTCAGGGAGCGTAATTCCCCATTTTATTCCTCCTTCTCAGGATTGCTTTGGCTATTTGGGGTCTTTTCTGGTTCCATATGAATTTTAGAATTATTTGTTCCAGTTCATTGAAGAAAGCTGTTGGTAGTTTGATGGGGATTGCATTGAATCTGTAGATTGCTTTAGCCATTTTGACAATATTTATTCTTCCTAGCCAAGAGCATGGGATGCATTTCCATTTGTTAGGGTCTTCCTTAATTTCTCCTAGGAGTGTCTTGTAGTTTTCAGAGTACAGGTCTTTCACTTCCTTCGTTAGGTTTATTCCTAGGTATTTTCTTCTTTTTAATGCACTTGTGAATGGAATTGTTTTTCTGATTTCTCTTTCTGTTCATTCATCATTAGTGTATAGGAAAGCTACAGACTTCTGTGTGTTAATTTTATATCCTGCAACGTTGCTGAATTCAGATATTAGTTCTAGTAGTTTTGGAGTGGAGTCTTTAGGGTTTTTTATGTACAGTATCATGTCATCTGCAAATAGTGACAATTTGACTTCTTCTTTGCCAATCTGGATGCCTTGTATGTCTTTGCTTTGTCTGATTGCCGTGGCTAGGACCTCCAGTACTATGTTGAATAACAGTGGAGAGAGTGGGCACCCCTGTCTTGTTCCCGATCATAGATGAAAAGCTTTCAGCTTCTCGCTATTAAGTATGATGTTAGCTGTGGGTTTGTCATATATAGCCTTTATGATGTTGAGGTACTTGCCATCTATACCCATTCTGTTGAGAGTTTTAATCATGAATGGATGCTGAATTTTGTCAAATACTTTTTCAGCATCTATGGAGATGATCATGTGGTTTTTGTTCTTCTTTTTATTGATGTGGTGGATGATGTTGATGGATTTTCGAATGTTGTACCATCCTTGCATCTGGGATGAATCCCATTTGATCATGGTATATGATCCTCTTGATGTATTTTTGAATTCGGTTTGCTAATATTTTGTTGAGTATTTTTGCATCTACATTCATCAGGGATATTGGTCTGTAATTTTCTTTTTTAGTGACGTCTTTGCCCGGTTTTGGTATTAGAGTGTTGCTGGCTTCATAGAAAGAGTTTGGAAGTATTCCCTCCTCTTCTATTTTTTGGAGAACTTTAAGGAGAATGGGTGTTATTTCTTCTCTATATGTCTGGTAGAATTCAGAGGTGAATCCTTCAGGTCTGGGGGTTTTGTTCTTGGGTAGTTTTTTGATTACCGCTTCAATTTCGTTGCTGGTGATTGGTCTGTTTAGTTTTTCTGTTTCCTGCTTGGTGAGTCTTGGAAGGCTGTATTTTTCTAAGAAGTTGTCCATTTCTTCTAGGTTTTGCAGCTTGTTAGCATACAGATGCTCAAAATATTCTCTTATAATTCTTTGTATTTCTGTGGGGTCTGTCGTTATTTTTCCTTTCTCGTTTCTGATTCTGTTTATGTGTGTAGATTCTCTTTTTCTCTTAATAAGTCTGGCTAGGGGTTTATCTATTTTGTTTATTTTTTCAAAGAACCAGCTTTTGGTTTCATTGATTTTTTTCTATTTTATTCTTCTCAATTTTATTTATTTCTTCTCTGATCTTTATTATGTCTCTCCTTCTGGTGACTTTGGGCCTCATTTGTTCTTCTTTTTCCTATTTCAATAATTGTGTCTTTAGACTGTTCATTTGGGAATGTTCTTCCTTCTTTAAATAGGCCTGGATTGCAATATACTTTCCTCTTAGAACTGCCTTTGCTGCGTCCCACAGTTGTGGCTTTGTGTTGTTGTTGTCATTAGTCTCCATATATTCTTTGATTTCTGTTTTGATTTGGTCGTTAACCCATTGATTCATTAGGAGAATGTTGTTAAGTCTCCATGTGTTTGTGAGCCTTTTTGATTTCTTTCTGAAATTTATTTCTAGTTTTATACCTTTGTGATCTGAGAAGTTGGTTGGTAGGATTTCAATATTTTTGAATTTGCTGAGGTTCTTTTTGTGGCCTAGTATGTGGTCTATTCTGGAAAATGTTCCATGTGCACTTGAGAAGAATGTGTATCCTGCTACTTTTGGGTGCTGAGTTCTGTAGATATCTGTTAGGTCCATCTGTTCTAGTGTGTTGTTCAGTGCCTCTCTGTCTTTACTTATCCTCTGCCTGGTTGATCTGTCCTTTGGAGTGAGTGGTGTGTTAAAAGTCTCCTAAAATAATTGCATTGCTGTCTATTTCCTCCTTCACTTCTGTTAGTATTTGTTTCACATATGCTGACGCTCCTGTGTTGGGTGCATATATATTTATAATGGTTATATCTTCTTGTTGGACTGACCCCTTTATCATTATGTAATGTCCTTCTTTATCTCTTGCTACTTTCTTCGTTTTGAAGTCTATTTTTTCTGATACAAGTACTGCAACACCTGCTTTTTTCTCTTTGTTGTTTGCATGAAATATCTTTTTCCATCCCTTCACTTTTAGCCTGTGTATATCTTTGGGTTTGAGGTGAGTCTCTTGTAAGCAGCATATAGATGAGTCTTGCTTTTTTATCCACTCTGTTACTCTATGTCTTTTGATAGGTGCATTCAGTCCGTTTACATTTAGGGTGATCATTGATAGATATGTACTTATTGCCATTGCTGGTTTTAGATTCGTGGTTACCAAAGGTTCAAGGGTTGCTTCTTTAGTATCTAAGAATCTAACTTAACTTTCCTGTTAAGTTATTGTGAAAGCCGTCTGATGTTTCTTTATCTCTCCTTTCCTATTCTTCCTCCTCCTTTCTTTATATATTAGGTGTTTTATTCTTTGCCTTTAGTTAGTATTTGGATGGTCTGCTTTCTTTGGTATGATTTAATTTCTCCTGTGACATCTTTTTGGCCTTAGGGGTGTTTCCCTCTAGATATCCTATAGTGGTGGTTTATGGGAGGCAAACTCTCTCAACTTTCTTTTGTCTTGAAATTGTTTAATCCCTCCGTCATATTTAAATGATAATCATGCTGGATCCAATATTCTTGGTTCGAGGCCCTTCTGTTTAATTACGTTAAATATATCATGCCATTCTCTTCTGGCCTGTAAGGTTTCTGTTGAGAAGTCTGATGACTGTCTGATGGGTTTTCCTTTGTAGGTGATCTTTTTTCTCTCTCTAGCTGCCTTTAAAACTCTGTCTTTATCTTTGACCTTTGCCATCTTAATTATTATGTGTCTTGGTGTTGTCTTCCTTGGGTCCCTTGTGTTGGGAGATCTGTGGGCTTCCGTGGACTGTGAGACTATTTCCTTCTACAGCGTGGGAAAGTTTTCAGCAATTATTTCTTCAAAGACTCTTTCTATCCCTTTTTCTCTCTCTTCTTCCTCTGGTACTCCTATAATGCGAATATTGCTTCGTTTGGATTGGTCACACAGTTCTCTTAATATTCTTTCATTCTTAGAGACCTTTTTATCTCTCTCTGCCTCAGCTTCTTTGTATTCCTGTTCCCTGTCTTGTAATTCCTTGATCGTGTCTTGAACCTTATTCAATCTGCTGTTGAGCCCGTCGATGGCTTGTCTCATTTCTGCATTGTCTTTCCTGACTTCCCTCACTTCCTCCCTCAGCTCTTGCACATTTTTCTGTAGATCCGTAAGCATGGCTATGACTTTTATTCTGAATTCTTTTTCAGGAAGACTGTGCATATCCATTCCTTCAGATTCTCTCTCTGGGGTGGTGTTTGTCTGAAGGTTTGTCTGTATCATAATCTTCTGTCTTCTCATGACTATAGAATTGGTTGTTGGTAGTTGTCACGTATGTCAGCTGGGCTCTTTATGACTTTAAAAGGGAAAGAGAAGAAAGGAGAGAAACGAAAAAGAAATTAAAAAAAATTCTACTAATAAAAAAAAAGTAAAAAGAGAGAGCAAAGAAGGAAAACAAAGGAAAGAAAAAGAAAAAGCAGCAACACCTAAAAGAAAAAAGAAAAAAGAAAAAAAAAACGCCCACCGGGGGTGGTTTCTGTGTGAATGCTGTAGGTGGCCCTGTTGCTCCACTATTCCAGAGCCGTGGTCGCGTCGCTCCGCACAGCCCTTTAAAGCTGTGTCCGGGGTGAGAATGAATGGAGGTTTTCTGCTGCACTCTTGTCTCTTTAAGACCGCTGAAAAACAAAGCGCACGTTTCTCTTTTTTTTCCTTCTCTCTTGTCCTTCCCTGAGCCAGCCACGAGCAAGCAGGCGTTTAAGACTGCTGAAAAACAAAGTGCGTGCTTTTCTCCTTTTTTTTTTCTTCTCTCTTCTCCTTCCCTGAGCTAGCCGTGAGCAAGCAGGCATATTCCTGCTCCGACCGTGCACCCTCCATCTCTCCAATCTCCGCAACTCCACACTTTGTGCGCCCGCATTCCCGCCGGTTCGGGACTGGTTATCTCCTGGGCCTGCACTTCCACTCCGTCCGGCTCTGAATCCTCTCCTCCCGCCAGTGCGCTGGGGTGGGGGAGTGCTCAGGTTCTGCCGGGTCGCGGTTCGCGGTTCCGTTTCTTATCCGCCTCGCCCGCTGCCGAGTCCTCTCAGGTGTTTCTGCACTGTGTGCGCTTTCCTGTTTGTTCTGGTCTCTCTTTTAGGAACAGTTGCGTTTGCTGTGTTTTCGTGGGTAAATATAATGTTGGGAGGAAAATTCTGTCTTTCCGTTCATGCCGCCATCTTCCCGGAACTTCCTCCATCACTTAACATTTTATTCTTGCTGAAATAAAGTAAATCCCAATCATTGTATGATTTTACCCCAGAATACTAATGGAGTGTGTGCCCTGAGACCCTTTTCATGGGGGACCATGAGGTCAAAGCTATACTTGTAATAACAGTTAAGATATTATTTGCCTGATTCACTTTGACTTCACAAGTAGTTTACAATGGAGTTTTCCGGAGGCTACATGTTGTGATAACAGGTTGAACACAGAAATAGGTGTGAAGACCAAGCTGTTTTCTAATAAGCCAGATACGAAAAAGATTTGCAAAAATTTCAAATTATTCTCACTTAAAAATTTTATTTTCATAAAAATGTTACTAATGTTCATATTTAATGAGTTATTTTTAAATTAATAGACCTTTAAAATGTTCCCACTTTTTATTCCTAATATGGTAAATATTGACAATACTTATGTAAACAAAGGCCCTTTGAAGTCCTCAAATTATGGAAACCAAATTTTTTTTGTAAAGACATAATTAAATGCAGTAAAGTTCACAATTCTGCACATATTGACAATTGCACACAAATGTGTAATCACCATAATCAAAATACAGTATCATCTCACCACTCCTCCTCATCCCATGTATTACTTCATAGTCAGCCATTCATCCTTACCCCATTTTCTGGTACATAGGTGTAACTTATATGGACTAAAACTCCTTGAAATCCTCTGCGATTTTTAAGAGTTAAAAGTGATCTTGATACCAAAAAGTTTGAGAACTGCTGCTCTAATGAGTAAGGATTTTTAAAAGCATAAGCACAGTACATTATTATTTACAATACCTTAAATTTATAGTAATCCTTTAATATGATGTAATATCTTCCCAGTTGATTAAAAATTTCTAGAATTGATTTGAATTAGGATTCAAATAAGGACTCTTTTATTGGTTGATAATGCCTCCAAGTTTTAGCTTTTCAAGGATGGTTTTAGCAGGTTTTCATTGTCATTTGAATTCATCACTAAGGTTTGTAAAATGGTGATTTTTCTAATTTTCTTAATCTTTTTGTCTTTATAACTGATTCTACCATAAAGAACCTCTCTCTCCCTCATTTGCTATTTGGTTGCCCAAAAGCACAGTTATTACAAGAAATTCAGGATAAACTGTTCGTTTCTTTTATTTTCAGAATGAGTTGGTGCCATCTTAGCTGCCATCAGAGATTCTCTTTTCTTTTGGAGTATCATTATGATCTCATTTTTTATCAATTGTGTTTTAATACTTGGCTATCATGATTCTTGGTAGTGGTAGTTAGTGTTTTAGAAAAAGTGGAATGCTAAGCATGTAAACAAAGAAATAGGGGTGCTGGGACTGTGTTGATTTATCTGTGGGTAAAGGTTCTTGTCATTTTTAGAAGAATCCCAAGAATAAGTTGCCCTTTTTACAGAAATTTATAATTTGGATTTAAATATAAATAGTATAAAAATGCAATTTTACTAAACTGGGCAGGAGGTAGAAAATTGTCAATGCAACAGAAAATGGGAAAGAAAGAAGCAATGTAGCAAAGAAAAAGAGTAGTAGTAGATACAGAAATTCACGACAGACCTGAAAAGGAAGCAGGAAAAAAAATACTAGTAATTCCACAGCCAATACAGTTGGTAAATTGTCTTCTAGTATTCTGCTATATAATCTTCTAGTGCTTTTTCTGTGCATATTATATACTGTAAATGTCTTTTATAGAGTTAGGGTTACTTACACACGCAATATCTTACCACATTTTTTCAAACAATAATACATTGTGTGCATTTTCTCGTGTCAGTGTAGAAAACTACAACATGGTTATTTGGTTTCATGACTAAGTATTTTTGTATGGCTGTTCCATTATTTAAGTAATCCATTATTGTTAGGTGTTTAGGTTATTTCTCATTTTTTCCTGTTGCATAGAAATCTTTGTTCACATTTCTAATTATGTCCTTATGCAGAAGTACAAAGAGAGGAATTTCTCAGTTAAAGAATGTCATCATTTAAGGGTTTGATATATATTGCAAAATGCTCTTTCAACAGCATTGTATGAGAGTATAGGGTTTTGCATACTTCATCCATACTGGGATATCTCAATTTATCAAAAGGGCAGAGTTTTGGTCAGGGACATAAGTAGTATCTAATGTATTTATTTATTATTAGGAAACTTGCAGACAGTTTTGTGTGTTTATTGGCTATTTGTGTTTGGTCAGTTGACTTTCATATTTTTTGCTTGTTTTCCCCCCATTAATAATTTGTAGTACATCTTTAAAAAAATAAATTTTTTCAAAGGCATGTTTATGTATTAAGGACGTTAGTCTTCTGTCATACCACATATGTTTTCTCCATTTGTTAGTCATTAAGTTTGGTCATGGTGAGTTTTAGCATATACAAGTTCTTACTAGACCTTTTTTTTTAGCAGAGTAATTCAGAAACTGAAGCATAGTTTTGGAGTTGTGTTGATTTACAAGTCACCTAATGCAGTTCAACAGTTTGTGCAAGAAATTGGGAATTTGACATTATAAATCCGATGACTAGAAAAATATCTAGGATACGTTATGTGCCTTTTAAAATAAAATCATTTTTAATGTGTATTTTGGTCACACATTATTTTCTTAGTGTTCTGTGGAAAAGTGCTCACAGATTCATGACGAATTACTTGATGGTGATACAGCAGCCTCAAGTATCTATTTTTGTTTCCCTTTTTAATTTTTTGTTTTATCTTCACAAATCTCTAACATTGGTAAGTATAATAAACAGTATTATTATGTGATATAAACCATGGAATCTTAGAGGTAAACTAATATTATCTTCAATGTATAGCTGCTCAGTGTTTTTTTTTAAGTACCTTTTTATTATTTTCTGAAGTGGTATATTAAATTTGTGATTAACCAAATTTATGCCTTAATATAGCCAGTAATAATGCAAATTAGAATTTTGGATAGATACAATAGAGAGGAGATTGTCTAATGTGTGGTTTTTATTAGTTTGCTTTCTTTGATATATTGTTCTATAGTGTTATATTATTTTAAGAGAATAACTTCATTAAAAGCTAGTCTATAAACTACTTGGTCATCTTAGTGGTTATTAGGGACAGCTTTTGTGTCCAGCTTTATTATGTGAGGATGCTTGATATATGAAACTTTCCATAAATTCTCCTCCATTGAATAGTACCATCATCCTGCCAGCAACCTAGATTAGAGGAGTCAGTCATCATTCATTCAGTCAACAAATGTTTGAGGGTCTTTTACAGTATTTCAGGTAATAATGACAGAGAAAGAGACAAAGTCCTCACTCTTAAGAATTTTGTGTTTTAGTGGATGAAGACAAATGGGCAAACATCTAAATTAATTTTAGAAAACTAGTGTTAATGAAAATATTGTTGTGGAATAATAGGCAATAAGGAAAAACCATGGAGGATGGTGGTCATTTTAGGTAGGGTGATTAGGAAAGACCTCCATATAAGGAAATTAAAGTACAAATCTGACCATTGTGAAAGGAGCCTATCATTGAGATCTCAAGGAAAGAATATTCCACGAAGAGGGAATGAGCTAAGGTGGCTGGAGATAAGCGAATGAGTTGTTTAGAAGATGAGATTGGAAGTAGACGGGGGCCAGATAATGTAGGCATGGTGCAAGTAATTTGGATTTTTTTTTAAATAGGAAAACATTGGAGGGTTTTGAGTAGGGAAATAATACCATTTTCTTATGTTTAAAAAAAGATCCCTCTGGAAGGTCCCTGTAGCAGGTGGGCCTGGAGGGTGGGGGTCAGAATGGCAAAAGTAAGTACTGTGTAATGCAGTAACAGGGGCAAAAGAGGACAGTGAGTTTGGTTAGGCTAATAATAAAGTCTGGGGAAAGTTGGAGTGAAGGGAGAATTAAGACTCCTGCTTTGGCTTTGTTAATTTTAAAATGCCGTAGATGTCCAAGTGGATGGTTCAAGCAGACAGTTGGCTATCAGAATCTGGAGTTCAGATTGAGATATTTAGAGAGAAAATTTTGGGAATCATTAATGTAGACAGTTGTGACTAGATGAAATCATTTGAGTCATAGCTTTTCAACATTTGGCTACATAGTAGAATCTCACAGGGAAGTTTTAAAAAAATACCAACAACTTGTGTTCACCTTCCTCCCAATTCTAATAATTAAATTTGCTCTGCATGAGTCCTAGCAAAGATGTATTTTAAAGTCCCCAAGTGATCTTGAAGTGCAGCTCCTTTGAAAATTAGTCACTTAGTAGGGAGAGAGTATATAGATAGAGCTGAGATTGGAAAATAGTTAACATTCTGAGCCTCCAATTATTTTTCTAGATTTTTCAAAAGCACATGTTTAGCATATAATCAAATGTAACCAGGCATATGAAGAGATGAGATAGCATGTGTGAGAAACAGCAGAAACAAAAACCGGACAATAGAGAGGACAACAGAAATAAGATGGGAACTCTAGATACTAGAATTATCAAGCATAAACTAAAAAAATTGTTTACTATGGTCTAGGAGATAAAAGCCACGCTTGAAACATTTTATCAGAGTTGGAGAGTATAACAGAAATGACACACCAGATTTGTAAAAGAACCAAATAGAAATTGAATAACTGAAATTTAAAATACCCAAGATTCATCTGAGAGGCTGAAGCTTAGGATGTTTTCAGTATTAAGAGGGCAAGAAGTAGAGGAGACAGAAAGCACTTCCAGGAGAGAGTGATATCCTGGAGCCAGCTTCTTAAGAAAATTCTTACCCTTGAGATATTGTGGAGGGTATATAAGATGATAGAGAATGGGAGTTCTGGTTCTTGGTGACAGGTAGTTTCAGTGGAGTGTGAGGGAGGAAAGCCTGAATAGAATGACCAAAAAGGAGATAAAGGAAAGGAAGTGGAGACAGTAATTACAGGCACATTTTAAAGGTTTTCTTCTGTTAAGAAGAGGAACTTTGAAAAAGAAGATGGTAGCTGGAGGTGGACTTTGAGGTCAAAGGTGGGTTGTTTTTCTGGGACTGTCCCAATAACATTGGGTGAGAAATTGATTCAGGGAAAAGGTATAATAGAGGCAAGTTTTTAAGAAGGCAAGCAAAATGAAACACAGGGCATAAGCATAGGGGTTGGCCACAGATAAGAGTGGGGATAATCATGTTTTAATGGGAAAGGCAGAGGATAGAGCTTTGCAGGTGCATTTGTTGGTAGGAAGATAAGGTAATTCTTGTCATATTGCCTCTGATTTCCTTTTGTAATAAGCAACAGGCTGAGATGGGTGAGGAGGTCAGGGGTTAGATATTTAAGAAGGAAAAAGGTATAACATGGTCATATGAGAGAACTGGAAAATAATGTTTTTGGTGAAATGTAGAGTTGCAGGGGTTTTGTGGTACCCACTTGAATATAATTAGCACACTTGTGTTTTTTCTGGTTGTCTTTTAGCTATTTGGATACAGGTACAGGGTTAACTCTTGTCTGTTCCCTAGTAGAAAGTTCTTGAGTCTGATTTTATCTCTGCCATGTTTTTGTGATCCCTCTCCATTCTTGTGTGTTAGTATGGTTTTTACTGTTCTCCTACGCTATTGTTACAACATTTTATCTGTTTTCCATGCCTCTAATCTTTCCTCTTCCCAGTGCGTTTAAAATTCTTTTTAGAAAATGCATTTATTTCTTGAATAGAACAAGCAATGCCTGCATAAGGCACAAATCCACAAAGTCTAACAATAATTAAACAGTTTCTCTTCTACTTTATCTTAACCTCTGCAGTTCCTTTCCCTAGGGTAGCCATTGTTATGGTTTTTTTTAATGTATGGAATATGTCTGGTGGAAGTGTACATTTACAAACATTACCATACTTACATATTCTACGCCATTGTCTGAAATTGTACCATACTGTACTTATTATTCTGCATTTACAGTTTTTATGTTGGGAGAACAGATTCATGATTGCCATAGAGGAAGAGGGAGGAGGGATGGGTGAAATAGGTGAAGGAGATAAAGGGTATAAAATAGCAATTATAAAATAATTCCAATTATACAATAATTTAGTCACAGGATGACATGGGAACATAGTCAATATCGTAATATCTTTGTATGTTTAAGGATGGTAATTATGCTTGTTTATCTTGGTGAGCAGTTAGCTGTTGTTGTATCACTATGTTATAAACCTGGAACCAACTTCATACTGTGTATCTGTCAGTGAACAAAAAATTTGTGTTGGATCTTAATATTACAGGTATACAGCTATCTCATGCTTAGCATTGGCAATAATAGTATCCTCTTGGACAAGTATCTTGTCACTTACTTAATAAAATCCTTATTGATAGGTACTTATTTTCAATTTTGCTTCTCATAATGCTGCAGTGAATACCCTTATACACATGTATTTTTTTCCCCCTCAGAGTATGCATATCTCAAGGATATGTATCTAGAAGCAAAACTCTTGGGTTAGTGTTTATGTACATTTTTAATTTTGGAAGATACTGGAAGTTCCAATATGTTTGTTACATTAGTTATCTTCCCTAGACACAGGTCATGTAGTTGACTTCTTTAAAATCTTCACTGGCTCTTCCATTGCCTTTATTTATTTTTTGTTTCACTTGTATTTAGGTTTAATTTTTTATTTCAGTTGTACTAGGTATAATCAACCTAAAATTGTAAAATTGTAAATTTTCTTAATGGGGGGGCAAGATTCCCCCCTATTCCTTTTGGGAACTGTTGGGTTAGACATTTAGAAGATTCTTACGTAATGTGGTAAATGGTGTACTAACATTGAACCATAATACTTTAGGAACAGAGAGAGAGAAGAAAAGTAAACTTGGTTGACATCTTTCAAGGTTTAGCTCAGTTACTACCTTGTTCCACTGCCTTTCCTGCCTCCTTCCTTTCAATTAATAGCTTGTTTAACAACATCCGTTTCCTTTGTTTTGTATTTTAGTTAACATGTTCATCTCCTTTTGGAATTCAGCAATCATTTCTTATTCATCTTTCTGTTTGCTTTTTTTTTGACAACAAATAAATGAAGAAATATCAGTAATAGATACAGAATAAATACAGATCTGTGTGGTAACGTTAAAATGTAAATTTTACCTCTTTGCTTCTGAAATGCTAACTTTGTTCAGATGTATGATATACGTGGTACTGTTTATTTCATACCACTACCAGTTGTACAGTTGTGTTAAGTTTGTCACCTTTAAAGACTCTTGACATTTAGAATTGTTTCAGTAAACCTTTGGGGAAAAAATCCAAGAGAAGAAAAGGAGTTTAGATTTAGTCTTGCCTGCATGTGAAGGAATTTAGAAGAATTAAACGATTTCCCCCAGAGTCTTTTTTTTTTTTTAATACTACAGGTGTTGTGTATTCTAAGAATACCATAAAGAGAGATTTAAAAAATGTTTAAGTTATTTATTTTTGAACAGTGCATACTGAAATATTTGTAGATGAAATATTGTCTGGGATTTGTTTCAAAATAATATGGAGGCAGTGTGAGGTTTAGATGAAATAGAATGGTCCCAGAGTTGATTGTTGAAGCTGGGTGATGGGTCCCTTGAGATCTGTTATGTTGTTCTACTTTTGTATATGTTTGAGGTTTCCTATAATAAAATTTTTTGAAAAATATAGGTTTCATTTTCTCCTGTTTTTATTAGTGGACATTTTGAATTATTAGATTTTTTAAGAAGAAATTTAATGTACAAGTAAGATTGGACTTTAATTTTGGTGTCGAAAGTCCCCTGTGATGTTGGGGTTAGTGAGCCTTGTTTGTACTAAGCAAGAGCTTGGACAGGTTTTGAGTACTTTTTCACAGGTGTCACTCTTATGACAACATTAAAGATGGATTTTGGCCATTGACACTGTTTCTTCCTGCTCTGTTGCCTGTAATATGAAGAAGGTAGTTGATAATAGAATAGCCAGTCACACTAAACTACAGCAAAGTATTCTTGTTTTTTTGTGTGTATGAAGGGGAAAGTTACATTTTTTTTATTAAGGTATTATTGATAGACACTCTTATGAAGGTTTCACATGAGAAAGTGTGGTTACTACATTCACCCATATTATCGAGTCACTGTCCTATTTAAGTCACTGTCCATCAGTGTAGTAAGATGCCACAGATGCACTATTTTCCTTCTCTGTGCTACACTGTCTTCCCTGTGACCCGCCCCACACAATGTGTGCCAATCATAATACCCACCCCTCCCCTTTGGTAACCGCTAGTCCCTTCTTGGAGTCTGTGAGTCTGCTGCTGTTTCGTTCCTTCTGTTTTGCTTTGTTGTTATACTCCATAAATGAGGGAAATCATTTGGTACTTGTCTTTCTTCGCTTGGCTTATTTCACTGAGCATAATATCCTCTAGCTCCATCCATGTTGTTGCAAATGGTAGGATTTGTTTCTTTCTAATGGCTGTATAGTATTCCATTGTGTATATGTACCACATCTTTATCCATTCATCTACTGATGGACATTTAGGTTGCTTCCATATCTTGGCTGTTGTAAACAGTGCTGCAATAAACATAGGGGTACATATGTCTTTTTGAATCTGAGAACTTGTATTCTTTAGGTAAATTCCTAGGAGTGGAATTCCTGGTTCAAATGGTGTTTCTATGTTTAGTTTTTTGAGGAACCTCCATATCACTTTCCATAATACTAGCTTATATTCCCACCAGCAGTGTAGGAGAGTTCCCCTTTCTCTGCATCCTTGCCAGCATTTGTCCTTACTCTTTTCGATGATGGCCATCCTAACTGGTGTGAGGTGATACCTCATCGTAGTTTTAATTTGCATTTCCCTGATAATTAGTGAAGTGGAACATCATGTGCCTGTTGGCCATCTGAATTTCTTCTTTGGAGAATTGTCTCTTCATATCCTCTGCCCATTTTTTAATTGGGTTATTTGCTTTTTTGGTGTTGAGGTGTGTGAGTTCTTTGTATGTTTTGAATGTTAACCCCTTGTCAGATATGTCATTTACAAATATATTCTCCCATACTATAGAATGCCTTTTTGTTCTGCTGATGGTGTCCTTTGCTGTACAGAAGCTTTTTAGTTTGATATAGTCCCATGTGTTCATTTTTGCTTTTGTTTCCCTTGCCTGAGGAGATACGTTAAGGAAAAAGTTGCTCATGTTTATATTCAGGAGATTTTTGCCTAGGTTTTTTTCTGAGAGTTTTGTGGTTTCATGACTTACATTCAGGTCTTTGATCCATTTTGAGTTTACTTTTGTATATGGAGTTAGACAATAATCCAGTTTTGTTCTCTTGCATGTAGCTGTCCAGTTTTGCCAACACCAGCTTGTTGAAGAGGCTGTTATTTCCTCATTGTATGTCCATGGCTCCTTTATCATATATTAATTGACCGTATATGCTTGGGTTTATATCTGGGCTCTCTAGTCTGTTCCATTGGTCTATGGTTGTGTTGTTGTGCCAGTACCAAATTGTCTTGATTACTGTGGCTTTCTAGTAGAGCTTGAAGTCAGGGAGCATATTCCCCCCTGCTTTATTCTTCTTTCTCAGTATTGCTTTGACTGTTCGGGGTCTTTTGTGGTTCCATATGAATTTTAGAACTGTGTGCTCTAGTTCGTTGAAGAATGCTGTTGGTATTTTGATAGGGATTGCATTGAATCTGTAGATTGCTTTAGGCAGGATGGCTATTTTGACAATATTAATTATTCATATCCATAGGCATGGGATATATTTCCATTTATTGCTATCTTCTTTAATTTCTCTCAGGAGTGTCTTGTAGTTTTTGGAGTATAGGTCTTTCACTTCCCTTGTTAGATTTATTCCTAGGTATTTTATTCTTTTTGATGCAATTGTTAATGGAATTGTTTTCCTGATTTATCTTTCCGCTAGTTCACAGGAATGCAACAGATTTCTGTGTATTAATTTTGTAGATACATTTTTTTTTTATAAATGCTTTTGGTGCTTAGATTTTGGCAGCCTTGTTGGGGCATAGGTATAATAAAGGCTCAAGAAATTGAGAGAATAGAGAAGTTGAACCATGTTTCTTAGAGTGGAACTGTACTTAGTCAAGAAGGTCAAATAATTAGCACAATTTTAAGACTGTGTGGTCTTTAAGAGAGTGTGTACATTTTTGAGTTTCCAATCAAGTTTCCTGTAGCTTATGGATTTGGTAGAGGTATTTAAAGCAGACACATGGAGCAGTAATCAATAATATAAACCAATGTGTAATTGACAATATAATTTAACATAATGTTACCAATTGCATGATACAGGTAATGGTAGAGAAGTTCAGGGGATTGAAGATCAAAGAGGGCCACAATTGTCAGACAAGACTTCATAGAGATGGGAAACCTCAGTGGAGGGAATCTAGATTTATATAACTAAAGAGATGAGGGGAAGATGTTACCAACAATGCAAAAAGGAACAAATGAGAATAGAGGCAGCCTATCAAGAAGACAGTTCAGTAGTGCAGCATTTCCCAAAAGACGGTTTATAAGATATTAACAGGTATTATTAAATAAGCTATGAAAATTCTCACTAGCATGTTAAGGTTTCTGAGAAATCCTGTGGAAAATAAACCTATGACTGTTTAGGGAAAGGAAACAACATCCATTTTCTTTAAATTTTAGATTATACATCTCAAGAGATTAGTATTTCATTTGGTTAATTTTGAAGAACACGTTGGGAAATGCTATATAATAGCATGAACAGAAGGCTAGGATATTTGGGAGCTAGTGGCAGATAGGACACACTTGGGTTAAGAGTGGAGAGCAGTGTGAATACTATTAGTATTTTAATATTTTTAATTTAGGAGGTTAAGGTTTTTGAACAGATAGTGGAAAAAAAAAACAGTTATTGAAATATGCACTTCAAGAATAGATTGGAATGGGCAGAAACTTATCACTAAAGAAAGTAGGAAGCTATTTCAGTTACACAGAGATAAAATAAGGAAGTGAGAATGCCAGACATTTAAAAAGATGAACCTATAGTATTTGGTGATTATCTATTGGGAATAAAAGATGAATCCTTTGTTTTTAAAAAGGTGTCATTGGCAGAGTTGAGAAGGGAAATTGACCTCGGGGAAGCCAAAGGGATACCAGCTTTCATGGATTGAATTTGTGGTGCTGGGTTGAAATGACTGTTGGTAGGTAGTAGAGAGAGAGGACTGAAATTCTATATGATAGAGCTAATCTACACAAAATTCTATAGAATAGTGGTAGATACACTGGATAAGAGATTATAAAAGGAAGATGCTTTGGAAAATCTTTTGGGATTGGAAACTTAATTAGTTACCCTGTTGACATCAATAAAACATGCAGAAGAATGTGAATATTTTCCATCATTTCTCAGATACTCTTTTAGGATTATGACTTTTAGTGGGTAATATATTTCTCTGGGTAGCACGAAAACAGGTTATTTCTCTATTTCCTGATATCTAACATGAGAAAGTTTAGTTTGGACTCAGTAGAGTTTGGGTTTTGGTTGTTTTGTTGGTTGGACTACTTTATTTAAAAGAGCTTATTTTATCCTGGATTCCTAATTAATAAGTTAGACCACCCAACTTCAAAACGAAGACTTTTGTAGGGAGACATTAACTGCTATATGAAACCAGTTCACATATATACTAGTACATTTATTCCCTAAGTAAAATTTGCTATGTTATTTACATAATCTCCTTGTGATGCTTTTTCTGGCCTACCACTTATACCTTACCTGGGATGTTCTTTAATTCCCATTATTTCATGTAATCCAGCCATTATCTTGGGTTCCTCTAATATGCTAAAATTCTCTCTTTGAATGCTTAAGCGAAAGTAGAATAGAAGGTAATAAGCATTTGTTTTTAGAAGAAAGGGGCTTACAGCCTTAAACCTGTAAAAGTAAAGCTTTAGGCTTTGATGTAATACCTTAAATTTTGGATAAATATACAGGCGACTGATTTTCATGTTGCAGTGTTAAATGGCAGAAAGGTAACTTACAAAGTCAAGAAAGAAATCTTTATGAAAAATGGTAAAAATATCTTTATTTCTCTCTTTCACCCCACTTTTTTTTAAATAATTTATTTTGGTATCATTAATCTACAATTACATGTGCAATATTATGGTTATTAAACTACCCCCTTCATCAGGTCCCCCCACCAACCAACCCCATTACAGTCACTGTCCATCAGCATAGTGAGATGCTATAGAATCACTACTTGTCTTCTTGAGTTGTACAGCCCTCCCCATGCCCCCCCAACATTACATCTGCTAATCGTAATGCCCCTTTTCCCCCCTTATCCCTCCCTTCCCACCCATCCTCCCCAGTCCCTTTCCCTTTGGTAACTAATAGTCTGTTCTTGAGTTCTGTGAGTCTGCTGCTGTTTTGTTGTTTTTTTCTTTGTTCCTATACTCCACATATGAGTGAAATCATTTGATACTTGTCTTTTTCGACTTGGCTTATTTCACTGAGCACAATACCCTCTAGCTCCAATCATGTTGTTGTAAATGGTAGGATTTGTATTCTTCTTATGGCTGAATAATATTCCATTGTGTATATGTACCACCTCTTCTTTATCCATTCATCTACTGATGGACACGTAGGTTGCTTCCATTTCTTGGCTATTATAAATAGTGTTGCGATAAACATAGGGGTGCATATGTCTTTTTCAAACTGGGCTGCTGCGTTCTTAGGGTAAATTCCCATGAGTGGAATTCCTGGGTCAAATGGTATTTCTATTTTGTTTTTTGAGGAACCTGCATACTTCTTTCCACAATGCTTGAACTAATTTGCATTCCCACCAGCAGTGTAGGAGGGTTCCCCTTTCTTCACAACCTTGCCAACATTTGTTGTTGTTTGTGTTTTGGATGTTGGCCATCCTCACTGGTGTGAGGTGATATCTCATTGTGGTTTTAATCTGCATTTCTCTGATGATTAGCGATGTGGAGCATCTTTTCATGTGCCTGTTGGCCATCTGGATTTCTTCTTTGGAGAAGTGTCCATTCATGTCCTCTGCCCATTTCTTAATTGGATTATTTGCTTTTTGTTTGTTGAGGTGCATGAGTTTTTTATGTTTTGGATGTCAGCCCCTTATCGGATACGTCATTTATGAATGTTTTCTCCCATACTGTAGGATGTCTTTTTGTTCTACTGATGGTGTCCTTTGCTGTACAGAAGCTTTTCAGCTTGATATAGTCCCACTTGTTCATTTTTTTCTTTTGTTTCCCTTGCCTGGGGAGATATGTTCATGAAGAAGTTGCTCATGTTTATGTCCAAGAGATTTTTGCCTATGTTTTTTTCTAAGAGTTTTATGTTTTCATGACTTACATTCAGGTCTTTCATCCACGTTGAGTTTACCTTTGTGTATGGGGCTAGACAGTAGTCCAGTTTCATTCTCTTATATGTAGCTGTCCAGTTTTTCCAACACCAGCTACTGAAGAGGCTGTCATATCCCCATTGTATATCTAAGGCTCCTTTATCAAATATTAATTGACTGTATATGTTTGGGTTAATGTTGGGATTTTCTATTCTGTTCCACTGGTCTGTAGGTCTGTTTTTGTGCCAATATCAATTGTCTTGATTACTGTGGCTTTGTAGTAAAACTTGAAGTCAGGGAGCGTAATTCCCCATTTTATTCCTCCTTCTCAGGATTGCTTTGGCTATTCGGGGTCTTTTGTGGTTCCATATGAATTTTAGAATTATTTGTTCCAGTTCATTGAAGAAAGCTGTTGGTATTTTGATAGGGATTGCGTTGAATTTGTAGATTGCTTTAGGTAGTATAGCCATTTTGACAATATTTATTCTTCCTAGCCAAAAGCATGGGATGAATTTCCATTAGTTAGTGTCCTCTTTAATTTCTCTTAGGGATGTCTTGTAGTTTTCAGAGTACAGGTCTTTCACTTCCTTCGTTAGGTTTATTCCTAGGTATTTTTTTCTTTTTGATGCAATTGTGAATGGAATTGTTTTTCTGATTTCTCTTTCTGTTCATTCATCATTAATGTATAGGAAAGCAACAGATTTCTGTGTGTTAATTTTGTATCCTGCAACTTTGCTGAATTCAGATATTAGTTCTAGCTGTTTTGGAGTAGAGTCTTTAGGGTTTTTTATGTACAGTATCATGTCATCTGCAAATAGTGACAATTTGACTTCTTCTTTACCAATCTGGATACCTTGTATGTCTTTGCTTTGTCTGATTGCAGTGGCTAGGACCTCCAGTACTATGTTGAATAACAGTGGAGAGAGTGGGTATCCCTGTCTTGTTCCCGATCTTAGATGAAAAGCTTTCAGCCTCTCAGTGTTAAGTATGATGTTAGCTGTGGGTTTGTCATATATGGCCTTTATGATGTTGAGTACTTGCCATCTATACCCATTTTGTTGAGAGTTTTAAACATGAATGGATGCTGAATTTTGTCATGCTTTTTCAGCATGTGTGGAGATGATCATGTGGTTTTTGTTCTTTTTGTTGATGTGGTGGATGATGTTGATGGATTTTCGAATGTTGTACCATCCTTGCATCCCTGGGATGAATCCCACTTGATCATGGTGTATGATCTTCTTGATGTATTTTTGAATTCGGTTTGCTAATATTTTGTTGAGTATTTTTGCATCTACGTTCATCAGGGATATTGGTCTGTAATTTTCTGTTTTGGTGAGGTCTTTGCCCGGTTTTGGTATTAGAGTGGTGCTGGCTTCATAGAATGAGTTTGGAAGTATTCCCTCCTCTTCTATTTTTTGGAAAACTTTAAGGAGAATGGGTGTTATTTCTTCTCTATATGTCTGGTGAAATTCAGAGGTGAATCCATCAGGTCTAGGGGTTTTGTTCTTGGGTAGTTTTTTGATTACCGATTCAATTTCGTTGATGGTGATTGGTCTGTTTAGTTTTTCTGTTTCTTGTTTGGTCAGTCTTGGAAGGTTGTATTTTTCTAAGAAGTTGTCCAATTCTTTTAGGTTTTCCAGCTTGTTAGCATATAGGTTCCCATAATATTCTCTTATAATTCTTTGTATTTCTGTGGGGTCCGTTGTGGTTTCTCCTTTCTCATTTCTGATTCTTTTTATGTGTGTAGGTTCTCTTTTTCCCTTAATGAGTCTGGCTAGGGGTTTATCTATTTTGTTTATTTTTTCAAAGAACCAGCACTTGGTTTCATTGATTTTTTTTCTATTGTTTTATTATTCTCAATTTTATTTATTTCTTCTCTGATCTTTATTATGTCCCTCCTTCTGCTGACTTTGGGCCTCATTTATTCTTCTTTTTCCAATTTCAGTAATTGTGTCTTTAGACTATTCATTTGGGAATGTTCTTTCTTCTTTAAATAGGCCTGGATTGCAATATACTTTCCTCTTAGAACTGGCTTTGCTGCGTCCCACAGAAGTTGTGGCTTTGTGTTGTTGTTGTTATTAGTGTTCATATATTCTTTGATTTCTGTTTTGATTTGGTCGTTAACCCATTGATTAATTAGGAGAATGTTGTTAAGTCTCCATGTATTTGTGAGCCTTTTTGATTTCTTTCTAAAATTTATTTCTCATTTATACCTTTGTGATCTGAGTAGTTGGTTGGTAGGATTTCAATATTTTTGAATTTGCTGAGGTTCTTTTTGTGGCCTAGTATGTGGTCTATTCTGGAAAATGTTTCATGTGCACTTGAGAAGAATGTGGATTCTGTTGCTTTTGGGTGTAGAGTTCTGTAGATATCTGTTAGGTCCATCTGTTCTAGTGTGTTGTTCAGTGCCTCTGTGTCTACTTATTTTCTGTCTGGTTGATCTGTCCTTTGGAGTGAGTGTTGTGTTGAAGTCTCCTAAAATGAATGCATTGCTTTCTATTTCCTCCTTTAATTCTGTTAGTATTTGTTTCACACATGTCGACGCTCCTGTGTTGGGTGCATATATATTTATAATGGTTATATCTTCTTGTTGGACTGACCCCTTTATCATTATGTATTGTCCTTCTTTATCTCTTGCTACTTTCTTCGTTTTGAAGTCTATTTTGTCTGATACAAGTACTGCAACACCTGCTTTTTTGTCCTTGTTGTTTGAATGAAATATCTTTTTCCATCCCTTCACTTTTAGTCTGTGTATATCTTTGGGTTTGAGGTGACCTCTTGTAAGCAGCATATAGACGGGTCTTGCATTTTTATCCATTCTATTACTCTGTGTCTTTTGATTGGTGCATTCAGTGCATTTACATTTAGGTTGATCATTGATAGATATGTAGTTATTGCCATTGCTGGCTTTAGATCAAAGGTTCAAGGGTTGCTTCTTTACTGTCTGATAATCTAACTTAACTTTCTTGTTAAGTTATTGTAAACACTGTCTGATGTTTCTTTATTTCTCTTCGTTCTTATTCTTCCTACTCCATTCTTTATATACTAGGTGGTTTATTCTTTGCCTTTCGTTAGTATTTGGATGGTCTGCTTTCTTTGGTATGATTTTATTTTCTCTGGTGACATCTTTTTAGCCTTATGAGTACTTTCCTCTAGAGCAGTCCCTTTAAGATATCCTGTAGAGGTGTTTTATGGGAGGCAAACACTCTCAGCTTTCGCTTGTCTGGAAATTGTTAATCCCTCCATCATATTTAAATGATAATCGTGCTGGATACAATATTCTTGGTTCGAGGCTCTTCTGTTTCATTACGTTAAATATATCATGCCATTCTCTTCTGGCCTGTAAGGTTTCTTTTGAGAAGTCTTGATGGGTTTTCCTTTGTAGGTGATCTTTTTTCTCTGTCTAGGTGCCTTTAATAGTCTGTCCTTATCTTTGATCTTTGCCATTTTAATTATTATGTGTCTTGGTGTTGTCTTCCTTGTGTCCCTTCTGTTGGGAGATGTATGGGCTTCCGTGGACTCTGAGACTATTTCCTGGGGAAGTTTTCAGCAATTATTTCTTCAAAGACACTTTCTATCCCTTTTTCTCTCTCTTCTTTGGTACTCCTATAATGTGAATATTGTTCCATTTGGATTGGTCACACAGTTTTCTTAATAGTCTTTCATTCCTAGAGATCCTTTTATCTCTCTCTGCCTCAGCTTCTCTGTATTCCTGTTCTCTGATTTCTATTCCATTAACAGTCTCTTGCATCTTGTACAGTCTGCTGCTAAGCCCGTCGATCGCTTGTCTCATTTCTGCATTGTCTTTCCTCACTTCCCTTTCTTCCTCTGTCAGCTCTTGCATATTTCTCTAGATCCATCAGTATGGTTATGACTTTTATTCTGAATTCTTTTTCAGGAAGATTGTGCATTTCCATCTCTTTAGAGTCCCTCTCTGGTGTCTGGGCCTGCATAAGCTTTGTTTGTACCATATTCCTCTGTCTTTTCATGGCAATAGAAGTGGTTGGTGGTAGGTGCCAACGCATGTCATATGGATTCTTTAAGACTTAAAAAAAAAAAAAGAAGGGAAAGAAAATAAAAGAAAGGAAAAAAGAAAAAAACGCCTGCCGGGAGTAGATTCTGTGAGGATGCTGTAGGCGGTGCTGTGACTCTACTATTCCGCAGCCGTGGCCGCGCAGCTCTGCAGGGTTTTTTGTAGTTCTGGCTGGGGTGTGAACGAATGGGAGGCTGCTTATCTCTGTGGGAAGTCTCAGTGCAGCTACTTTTTCCCATTCACCAACCAAGGGTCCGAAATTCCCCAGGACTCCCAAGCCTGCTGGGCTGAGTGTGCTGGGATGATCATGCTCATCCTTTGGGCCCCTGTCTCTTTAAGACGGCTAAAAAAACATGTGCTTTTGTTTTGTCTCGGGAGCCAGCTGCGAGGACCCAGTGTGTTCCCTGGCTCAGGTCTTTCACCCTCTGTCTCTCCAATCTCCGATACACCGCGCGATGTGTGTCAGTGCTCCCAGCGCAGATCACCAGGGCTGGTTATTTCGTGGGCCTGTACTTCCACTCCCTCCCAGCTCTGAATCCTCTCCTCCCGCCGGGGCACTGGGGTGGGGGAGTGTTCGGTTCCTGCCGGGTCGCAGCTCTGTATGTTACCCGCCTCGCGGGGTGCCGAGTCCTCTCAGGTGTAGATGCAGGCTGGGTGCTGTCCTCTATCTTCTGGTCTCTCTTTTAGGAATAGTTGTATTTGTTGTATTTTCATAAATATATGTGGTTTTGGGAGATTTCCGCCTCCCTGCTCACGCCGCCATCTTCCCAGAACTCTCTCTTTCACCCCACTTTTAAGGAATAAATATGGCCTTTTCCCCTCCTATTTAATTTTTCTTCAGTCTTTTCTTGTTTTAGCAGTAGAAAGGTTTGGTAAGAAGTTAAAGATTTTAAGTACTTGTTTGCCAAAATGAAGTAAAAGGAATAAAAAAGTAAAAGGAAGTAAAATTTGAAGTCTTTTCACATCTTTTTAATTGCTTTTACCAAATCTTCAGGGACTTTGTTGAAGAAAAAAATCATGTTCCATAGAAAAAAATCATGTTCCATAGTAAAGAAACCTTACTCGTTCTGGAGTTCCTATTTTAACTAGCCAGTAATAGACGTATGTAATTTCATCATTTTGCGTTTTGATGTGGGTAATTATTGGTGAAAAAAGGAAAATTTAAAGGATGAAACTCCTTAAAGACATAATTGGAAATTTTAAGTTATGTTTTTAAAAATGGTCATGGTACTAGTAGTGACTCTGTGACATCTTACTACACTGATGGACAGTGACCGCAATGAGGTATGGGGGGGGCTTGATAATATCCGTGAATTTGGTAATCACATTGTTTTTCTTGTGAAACCTTCATAAGAATATATATCAATCATACCTTAATTTTTAAAAATCTTAAAAAAAAATGGGTCATGGTAGGCATTAGTGCTGTCTACTTAATATTTCTGTTATTTTTTCTGGGCACATCCAAGTTGGGTGTAGCTATGTAGCTTGCTTTGGCTAATGAAATATGCCATAATGACTGCTGTTCAGTCTTGATCCTTGGGTGAGGAGAGTGTGCAGTACCCTCAGCTGACTTCTGATGGACATGAATAGAAAACAAACCTGTTCTAAGCCATTAAGATTCGACTGTTTGCTGCTGCCTTACCTTGCCCCCTGTGGTCTCACACAGAGCTCCAGCTGTGTGGTGCTACTAAACACTTGAAATGTGGCTAGATTTGAATTGAGATGTGATTGAGTATAAAATACAAACTAGATTTTGAAGATTTAGTATGGAAGGAAATGTAAAATCTCAAATTCTATATTGCTTGCAGGGTTGAAATGTAATTATTTTGGGTATATTGGGTTAAGTGAAATATTAAAATTTCACTGTTCCTTTTACCCTTCTAATGTGGCTGCTAGAAAATTTAAAATTACATGTGATTTAGGCTGTATTTTTATTGGGCAGCATCTGGGTAACCTATCCTGACTAAAATCAAAGTTGATACAAGCAAAAGAGTGCTCTCACACAAAAAACCTCAGATGTGGCATTGGCTCAAGGATCAGGCGGGCAGCAAGGAAACAATGTTAGAGGCTGGGAAGACCAATACAGAGAAGCAATTCGGTAAAACTTGCCTGAAACAACTGGGAAGACAAGTAAGATACCTGATGAATTTGTAGCTTTAGGGAAGGAGGTTTGGAAAACAAGTTGTATTTTAGCTGTTGTTGGCTCCATTTGACAAGATACAGAGGGAATGTAAGTCCAGGGAAAGGAAATCCCGGAGCAAAATACCTCTAAAAACCTAAATCAGTCAAATGGAGAAATAAAACGTAAAACCGGTTTATTGCTTACAAACTGCAGTCCAGGACTGTCTCCCTCCTCTGCTCCTGAAGAAGCCAGCAAGCCAGCCCCCTTCCCTTAACCTCCTCTCAGGCTCAGACACGCCCTCGGTTGCCCAGGTAATTACCCATTGATATGGAGATGAACTCTCCACCCCTGAGGAATGATGCAAATGCCCTAAAGCCATACTTCTCTCCACCCTTGAGTGCCTGTTGATATGCAGATGTACTAAAGCCAGGCGAGATATTCTGGAAATATTACAATTTTACCCACAGGGGAGCTAGAAAATGATTGGTTTGTTTGCAAGTAGGAATGAGAAGCAATAAAGAGTGCAGAAATTTGGGGATTTGTAGAATTGGAAGAAGTTAATTGCTTCCCTCCTTTAATCAGTAAGAAGTGAAACCAAAAGAAGCCTGTGAACAGAAAATTAGAACTGTCTATGGCAAGGATCCAGGGAAGGTTATGACCATCTTTGTTAAAATGTCTGAATGGATTAAGGTGATGCAGAGTAAAGGTCTAAGAGGGTGGTGCCTTTTAATTGAGTCAGGGAAAAGAGACTAAAAACAACTGCCTACTAAAGTCAGGTAAGCCCAAGGTAACCACAGTTAAATAGAGAGAAGTAGACCCACTATCTTATGCAGCATGAAAGCAAAGAAATGTAGTAAGTCTGAGAGGCATATGTCGAAAAAAAGCCGTGTTTTTAGATATTGGCATTTAGAAATGGCTAGAATCTAACAGATAAATCTAGTTTTCAGGGAGTTGTAAAGCTAAAGAAACTACAAACATAGGAAAAAGTGTGCAAAAAGTTTTAACTATGAGAGATTTTATGTTCTTAGCCCCCACTCACTAACCTCTGACCAGCAGGCTGAGAATTCTTGGAGGAGGAGGCACACCCTGTCCACTTCAGCTGTGGTGGTGGAGGGTAACAGACAAGGAAAGACCTACTGGAAGGTAGAGCTAAGAGACACCAAGGACTCTTGGATTGCGAAACTCCTCCCAGTGATCAGTCAGAGCATCCCCTGCCCCCAGGACAGAGAGCACTTGAACTATCTATGCAGTGAATTACTGAACCACTGACTGTCTTACTAACTACTGACCCGTTGGGTCTCCTGTTTCTTTCTCCTCTTTTGAATGGGAGTGTTTTTATGGTTATACTTAACCTTGTTCTGTCACTGTGTTTTGTGTGTGTGAAAGGAAGTAGATAACTTGTTTTAGTAAATAAGCCTCTCTGAAGAGGGGCCACACCTGAAAGAGAGGGTATTTCCATATCATCCTTTGACTTTGAACTTGACACTGTAACAAGATGGGGTTTTCATATTATCTTATGCTGGGAGGGAACAGATATGTTCCTCATAAGGGGAGAAGAGTAAAGTGAATATTTGACCAGCCGGGGGGTTGGGAATCAGGATTGTTGATAGTCACTTCTCTTCTAAGCACATTATAGGATTACCCTTTCCTGTCATTTTTGAAGTCAGGCAAGGCCATGTGACCTACTCAGGCCAATAAAATATGAATGGAAGTTTAAGAGCAGGATGTGATTTACCACATTCCATTTAATCTTCCTTGGCAAGGCAATCTTGGAAGCATGTGTCAGGTGGAGTCTAGAATCTGGAGGGACTGGTGAGAGATCTCTTGCTAACACAACTGGACATATGGAACTAGTGAGAAAAGCTTTTGGTGTATTGAGATTTGGGGATGAATTGTTACTGTAGCACAACCTCACTAGTCCTGATTGATGTGTTAGGTTATACTTTTAGTTAGTCACAGTAGTTGCTCAATAAATGTTTGAATTGAATACATTGAAATGTGAAGGCAAAAGTACAGTCCTTGTGATAGCCAAGCCCACACACTGACCAAACATGTCTTCTATAGGTAATATGGCAAGAGATTACGTAGGCAGAAAACACAGGAAAAAATAGAAAGCAATGGAACTTATAACATTATAACTAGAAATAACTGTTCAAAGCTATATATAGGTGTGGTTTACTGGATCGTTTAAAGTATTGTGTCCTATTTCTGGTGAATCTGATTAAGATTTGCTGAGAATCTTATGGAAGTGTTATGAATAACCCTTAGGAAAAAATAATAGGCACTTCTGAAACAGGATTGAGGGAAGTGAATCTTTTGTTTTGTTTTAAAGGGAATAATTATTTTTTTTTAATCTTTTTATTTCATGGGCTAGGGAAAAACCCTAAACCATTATTGTACCCATAGCGGCAGGGGCAGTATAATCAGTTTTACTCCAGTCCTGGCATAGAAGCCTTTCCTGAATAAGTCTTAGGTAGAACTCCAGTGTATAGAACTAATCTTATGGTCCTGGGTCCTTTTCTGCTGACACTGACAGTGCCCTTTAAGGAAACAGTTGAAAGTCCCTGTTGAAACAGGTATAGTCACTGTGCCCATCTTCATTTTTGGGGGTTTGTATTTCTTAGAAAAAGCTTCAGATACTTTCTTAAGGCCTATTTTATCTAACATTTATATACAGTTTTAACAATTGTGGCTGACTGCCAAGTTAAAAAATGACTTGGAAGATACACATTAGAAGGGAAGATGGATTTGGTGGCTTGGAGATGGGGATGGGGGGAGAGTTTTTACTATCAGTTAGGAAGAAGGCAAAAAATAAAAAGATAAAAGAAATAATTAAAAAGAATAGAATTCTGGACTTTTTAGTAGGATTTTCTAGGGCTTGTTTAATACCAAAAATTATTTTTAATAATGAATTGGGAGTCATTAGATAGGTTAAATAATATTTTGAGATTCTTGCTAAAGAAAGTTGGAAAATGTGTAACTAATTCTAGAGAGATTTCCATTGTGTGATAAACTGTAGTTACTTGGTGTGCTGCCATCCTAAAAAACTCATGTTCTGACGTTTTTTATTTTAGGAGTTTACAGTGAATTTTTTAAGTGATATGCAATTGTTTAAAACATTGAAATGGTAGATGTTTATGTTTTGAAAGTTTTTTACAATTAATATGTAATGAAAAAAACCCAGGTTATTTGAACTTGTGAAAATGATTTTATATAATACTATATGCCTTTGCCATGTATTTGAATGAGTTATGATAACATAAGTATCTAAAAAGCATAACTGAAATCTGTTCTTAATGGCTGATTTTTAAAGGGTATTTTAAGAGATGACTGCAAACCAATTTGAAAGAGTTTTCTTGCAACATGAAATTAGAAAGAATTAGTAATAGAATTAATGTAGAGCTATATTTACATTCTTAGAGACACACAACACACAACACACACACACACACCCTCTCCCCCCCTGCTCCTCCCCAAGAAGATCATTTTATCTACTGGTGGGAGGTTAAAATCATACATAACATAACTGCTGTTGTGTATTTACCTGCTTCTTACTAAAGAAGATGACTTAAAAAACAAAAACTCTGTTTTGTCCGTAAATGCTTAGACTGGGAAGGTGTTTACTTACTGTAGTGATAGAATATTTAGAAGATTAGGTGATAACAATGTAAACTACTGTAGTATCCAATTTATCTTATGGTAACAGTTTGTTTTGAATAAAGGACAGTATTCTATCTCCCAGTTAAATGCTTACCATTTTTCATAAATATGTTACTTCAATTCATCTTTAGTTGTCTCTAAAAGTGGATCTACTCTTAGGATGAATGTTTGGTACTTTTAGAATTTGAACGGGGAGAGTGGAGACAGCTGCTTGTAACAAATGACTTTTCTTACTTTTTCTTAGCAGTAAGGGATCATTGGGACCTATCATCCTTTTTGGTATTATTTTAACCTGGGAAGTGATGAAAGAAGTTTTTTCTTTTTTTTCTGTTAACTTTAGAGTAACTTTATTCTTTTTTTAATCTGAAGAAGAGAGGAAAACTAGTCTCTTAACTAGTTTGTGAGGAAAAGGAGGAGGCTTAGGAAATAGTACTGCCTGCAGTAATATCTTATATATTGATGTTTATCTATCATAGTTATTCTGAACTTATCTGTGATATTGAAGATTTTATATGTAATGTTCCTAAAATAAGTCCTTTGTGAGAGTGGGAAGCAACAAGGGAGATTTTCCCAGATTTTTAAAATTATGGTAAAAAACATAACATTAAATTTACTATCTTACCATTTTTAAGGGTACAGTTCAGTTGTGTTAGGTATATTCACACTTGTACAACAGATCTCTAGAACTTTTCATCTCTCAAAACCAAAACTCAATACCTATTCCCCTCTTACCTCTCCCTGCCCCTTAGCAACAACCTTTCTGTTTTCCGTTTCTGTGATTTTGATTACTTTAGATACTTCACAGTAGTAGAATCATACATTTGTCCTTTTGTGGCTGGCATATTTCACTTAGCATAATGTTCTCAAGGTTATCCCTGTTGTAGCAGGTAACAGGATTTCATTCTTTTTTAAGGCTGCGCAATATTCCATTATATGTACATACTTTTTAGAAAATCCTTCCCAGAGTTTTAAAGTCACATTAATTTCATATGATCAGACTACAATTAAAATGATATATTCATATGTAAGGAGGATAACCTAAAGCTGCTATTCCTGGAAAGTAGCCCTGATGGGGAATGGTCTTCAGCAGTACTTATAACATGATTTTGAATAATTATCTTTGTCTTCTGTTCTGATGCCATCCATTTTCAACTGTGTGACGTGAGGCAAACTACTTAACCTCTTTGTTTTCTTATTCAGAAAGTGGGGCAAAACTACCTAAAGACAGTTGGGAGCATGAAGTAAGTTAATGTATGCTAAGTGCTTACAATAATGTCTACAAATAGTAAATCTTATATGCTAGTTATCATCACTACCGCCACCACCTGAGTAGAACAGTGTTACCTTAACAGGGACTTATTTAATACTTCAGATTAAATAAAGTGAAGTTAATATTTCACTCTTTACAGTGTATTAATTGTAAGTCACATAGTCTTTTTTTCTTATTTATTTGTAGTATGACTGATGAAGTCTTCTACAAAGCATATTAAAAAATTCATTTTTAGTTTATGTGTGTGTATTATAAAAGCTTGTATTATTTAGACCTACTTGGAAGAATAATACTATTAATAATCTCCAGTTGGGTAGAAAAGCTTTGAAGATAACTTGGAAAACTGCTATTAAAAAAATTGGGATTTTAAAAAGATTAGTAGATATGAAATTAAAGATTAATTTTAAGTGGGGGAATGGTAGCAATCAAAAGAGTAATGATCCAAATGTAAGGAGATAGGGTTTGTGGGAAAGATTGCTTCATGTTAAGAGCAGAGATAGTACATACATATTTTTTTTATATGTGGTAAAGGAATAAAAGCTGATTTTAAAACCCTCTCAGAAGTGTTAACTTAGTTTGATTAAACTAGCAAGGTTGTATTTTTTAGGAATCCATGTGTATAATATAGAACTGTGCTCTTGAACAAACAATTAGAAAAAAATAGCTCTGAAATATCCATAGGAATCTAAATAGTTATGAATATGCAGATCTAATTAAAATAATACATTGGATCTTGTAGGATTATCCTGTAATTCTGTTTAGGTGTTTTTTTTTTCTTATTGCAGGTGAAACTGATTAAAGGGAAAATGTAAATAAAATAAACTTTTAGAATCAGATGAAGTAATTTCATCAGTGCTCAAAAAATTGAAGGCAGAATATGAAAGCCTTTGATAAGAACAACAAAATCCTAATGATAAGCTATTGATAAAGGAGAATGTCTCATTTTATCAACAGTACTGTAATTCATATTTATCTAGTGTTAGTTATTTCAATTAAATATGCACATTCCAGACTTGATAAACTGGGTAAGAATTTATCTTAAATATTCTTTTAGCTCTATTGATAAAAAATTAGCACTTAGTCTTAGGAGGAAGCATTTAGCATTTTCTTCTGACAATATTTTTAATAGAAAGCTAGACATTCTTTCTAGAGTTATATAACACCTAACTAATATTGATTACACAGATTGCCATTGGTGCCTTCACTGATTCCATGTCAGTCGTGTTTGTGTTTATATGTGATATGCTTTGTCTGTGTGTGCTTTCAGCATGCTGGCTGTGTATTGCTGTTCATGTATATGCTCAGATTAAATGGATTTATACTTTCTGGTTTTAACTAAATAAACTTCAAAGTGGACAAGTGGCTTTAGTGTTCATAAAAAGAAATTATGGATTGAGTAGAAAAGAAAATACTGCTGAACAACAAGAAAATGGCAGGGTAAACACTTTGCATCTGCTATTGATAATGTGGAACCTCACACCTAAATATTTCATTGTGCTGTACTGTCTGATATTGAGCAATTAAACAATTTCACAAACTTGTTTAATTTGCTCCATAAAACAATTAAAATTGTCTTTATCATATATCTGTGTGTTATATAATATTTCATAAACAAGTAATATTACATGTATGTGCTTGCTTAATAAACACATTTATGAAATGCGTGTTCACAACTTTACTAATAGTGTCGAATCATCAGTAAGATTTGGAGACTGCTTGCTTCACATCCTCTTCCTAATCCACAAAAGCAGCCAAACTCTTTGAAGTCAACAGTGCTTCATAGTAGTGGCTATGTGAAGCTAGTTCCTTCTGAACCCTCACTGCCACACTCCTGTGCCCCAGGAGATTGTAGTTCTATCACATTCTCTCCTGTTTTGATATTTCTCTACTTAAGAAATACTAATAACATGTTAAGCTGTATCTTACTATAATTTTGTGTTTGTGCATTGGCTAACAGAAGAAAATTAGTCTTCATAACCATGTTGTTTATGTGTGTGTATGTGTGTGTGTGTTTCATCATGTGAAGTCGAATTCCCTCTCTTTTCCTTCAACTCTTGTCCGGGAATTTTTTTTCATTTATATATCCCTTTCACAAACTTGTTTTATTGGGGTAGGTCTTGAAAACAGCTATAATCATTCTGAGATAAAGAGTAGACATAATAAAAAAAAGTACTGTTAACTGTTAGTTCATAAAGATCTTAAATGTGTTCTAGATCCCCTTGAGAATTTCTGTTTCTATTGTTTATATTTTTGGCATTTAAACTTGTTTTTCCTCAAGTACCAAAAGTCAAGTTTAAATAGGCATATTCATTTTTTATATTGCTAGTGTATATTATGCAGGTATTGCTGCTGAATATAAAGGCTAATTTATGTTATTTTAGGTACTCATATGTGTTAAATCTATCTTTGTGGGCTAGCTTAGGAATTTAGTGCCATTTTTATAATGCTTGATTTCCCAACTGAACTCTTGGACAGACTTGTATGTACTTGTTTTCCAGTTCATCTCCTTCCATTCTCTTGAAGCTACTGTCTGCAGGATTGTGTCCTCACTGCTCTACTAAAAGAGCTTATTGTCAAAAATCGCCAGTGATTACCACATTTTTACAAGCAAAATTAATTTTAGTCCTCATTTTACTTGATTTATCAAGCATTTTGACACCTATGATTATGGTCTTGAAGTGATTTCTTCTCTGGGTTTCTAGACCCCAGTTTCCTTCTGTCTCGTTGGCTGTTTTTTTTCTTTTCTAATCTTCTCTACTTGTTAATTTTGAAGAGACCTAGGTTTTCCTATCTACAGTCCATTCCAGGTGACTCTTAATAACCAACTACGTATGTGCATCATGCCCAGATTTGTATCTGCAGGCATACTTCCTACCTGAACTTGAGACTCATCCATCAACTGCCTCATCAACACCATCATTTGCATATTTCATAGGCACCTCAAAACTGTCATATCCAAAAATAGGCCCCTTATTGGCATCCCTCGGCCACAATCTTTCCTACTTCCATTCTACTCTCTCACAGTTAGTGGCAACTCCATCTTTCTAGTTGCTCAGGATATACACCTAAGAGTTGTTTTTAACTCCTTTATGCTTCTCACACTTCACATAAAACTACATTATCAAATCTGTTAGTAAATATCTTTGACATTACCTACAAAATACTTACTGACTCTGACCAATTCTTACCACTGCCTCATCAACCTAGTTTTAGGCCACTGCCAACATTTGCTTGGTAATTACAGCAGCCTCCTAATTTCATTAGTCTCCTACTTCTGCCCTTGTCTCCCATCAGTCTCCTTAACACAGCATCCAGAGCGATGTTGGATTTATTTTAATAAAGTGTAATTTAAATTATGTCACCCCTCTACTCTTAATCCCTCACTGGCTTTCCTCACTCTGAATAAAACATAAAGTCCTTAAAATGGTCTGTGAGGTAATACAGAGTGTATAACATCATATATGATCTTATTCTCTCCCTATGTTCTCATTTGTACCTCTGTGATCTTAATCACTTAGTACTCTTACTCAGTATGCATTCCATTCTAGCCTCACAGGTCTCCTTGCTTTTTCCTGAACACACCAAACATACAGCCAAGTTGCTTTTCCTTCTGCCTGGAGTACTTTCCCCCACCTTGCTTGCTCCTTTGCCTCCTTCAGGGTCAAATGTCACTCTATCAGCAAAGCTTTATCTGACCACTCTATTTAAAACGGCAGTCCTTCACTCCTTTTACTTCCTGTCCCTCCTTACCTTACTTTTTTCCCATAACACTTCACTTCCTAAAATACTATAAAGTACTTGTTTATTCGTTCTGTCTTCTCGCAGCTAAAGAGTAAAGTCAGTAAAGGCATGAACTTAACACATTTAACTGTTTTGTCCTTACATCCTAGAACAGTGACTGGCACATTGTTGTCACGTATTTGTTGAGTATCTAACATTGTATTCTAAACTTAAAACTGTGGACTTAATTTTTTTGGAGCACACTCATCTTAAGGTTTTGTTTTTTATTTTAATTCTTATGTTGAGGGAAGGGTCTAGTTGATAATACAGGACCTAGAGATGAAGCCACAACAAAAGTTGATTTTTTTTTTTAACAATTGCTAAATAATCTCCTGTATATGACTTAAAAATTTTTTCTTTGGAATAATTTTTATGTTGATATAGAATATATACTTAAAAATGTATAAACCGTATGTGTATAACTTGATGGATTTTTATAAAATGTCACATAGGAAAAATTACAACCCAGATCAAGAAATAAGATATTACCAGCAACTGAGCAATCTCTGTGTACCCTGTCCTTACCCTTCTAAAAGGTAGGCAATCACCTTAGTGTAGTTTTGCCCATTGTTTTGAGCTTTATATAAATGAAATTTATGTACATATATATATATATATAGAGAGAGTCTCTCTGTGTGTGTGTGGCTTCTTTTGTTTAAAATTGTTGGTGGCATTCATACCTGTTGCATATAAGTTGTTAATTTTCATTATTACATACACCATTTGTTAACATACACCATTGTATGACTGAATGGATCATGATTTGTTTTCCATTCCTATATTAGTGGATATATAAGTTGTCTACAATTTAGGGTGAATTTTTGTATTTTTGGTGTCATGTGTATGCATTTCTCTTGGAGTGAAATTGCTTGGGTTATAGAGTATACATAGAAAATGTGGTCAGAAGATTTTTCAAAGTTGCTACATAGACTTACACACCCACTAACAATGGGGGGTGGTTTCAGTTGCTCTTCTACTTTGCCATTTTGGTGGGTGTGTAGGATATCTCATTGTGATTGTAATTTTTATTTTCCTGATATCTAATAATATTGAGTCTATTTTCATAGTTGATGGGCCATTTTTGATTGATTATTACTTCCCCTTCTGAGCCTTATGAATGAAGAAATTTCTAACTAGGTACCATGTAGGATACTAATACAAAACACTAAAAAATGTTTTCCTATCTACACAAAGATACTGAGGAAGATGTAAACTTGACTAGTACTGAAGCCTAGTACTTTAAATTGGTATGTAGTTGGCAAAGGGGAATTATTATTTAGGATTTACTAGATTAATTTTATAATTTAAGATTCTAAAAAGCATCCCAGATGTGTATGAGCAAGTGAAATGATAAAAAAAATGAGTATGACACTTGTTTAATTTGTTCTCTTCAGTGGACACTTTATAGTCTTGTCCATATGAACTGACTCTTAATTTTATAAAAATCTTCTATTGATGTGTTATTTGCAGAATGAGCATAGAAAGGTAGAGGGCAAAGCATTTCCAGGTAGATTATTACACTGGAAGTTCCTCCTTAGGGAAGGTTTGTTCATTTAGTCAGATTGTATTTTCTGAGCACTTTTGAGTGAAGCATTCACCATCTAAAGGGATGTATGAACCAATAAATAGAGTTAATTCTACCATATGCATGTAGAAAGGAGGTGACGTTTGAACTAGTCTTGAAGGATAATTAGAGGTTAGACGAACAACTAGAAAACTGTCCAGGCAAGAGGCACATACAAGTGTGCGACATTGAGAAAGGCCATGTGTTCTGAAAATGAGAATGTCAGTGTTTTAATACTGAAATTTGCAAGAGCAGGGGGGGCCAGATTGAGAATATTCTTGAATACCAAGTTAATGAATTTGGACTTTATATTGTAAAAAAAAGTAGAGACTTAGTGCAAGGATTGAGTCAAGAAAGTGATGCCATTAGACTTTTATTTAGTAAGAAAATTCTGGAAACTGTGTAGAAGATGGATTGGCAAAAAGAGAAATGAAGGACTGGGAATGGACTGACAGGACTCACCTGAAGTTGATAGTTTGAGCAATTAAGAGGCTTATAATGCTATTAACTAAAGGGGAGACAAGGAGAAGACTTGTGTAGACTTGGTGTGTTCAATTTGGATATGTTAAGTGCTGTGTGTCTGTGTTGTATTCAGATTAAATAAGAAAGAAAGCTAAGTTGTAGATACCCATGTCCATGCCATGTTATTTAAACATATTTTGTAGGTAGTAAGAGAATTAGCAATAGGAGCAGGAACTTCCTATAATATCTTTATCTCCTTAGGTTGCATTTCATTCTTGCCCTTTCTCATTAGTCTTTTGTTGTTGTTTTCTATGCTGTCTTTAAATCTTCTGCCTCTTGAGACTAGATTATCCATTCTTGCTGGTAGTATTCTTGTCCTCCTTTTTTCCTGCTGTCTTGTCACAAATAGTATAAGGCCAGCAGCTTTAAAAACATCTGATAAAATTCCTCATTTTATAGGCTTAAATTTTACCCAACTCTGGATATGGGAAATCCATATGCTACGTCTTTTATTTAACTTGTGAAAGCTAGTACTGTGCAATGTTTGTGCAAGAACTTAAATGTCATATGATGCAAGGTGGACACCTGATGATAACAAAGTCAATACTCATTTATTTTGTGTATTTGGAGGGATTTTATACTCTTCATCCTGTCACTGAGGAAATAAGAAACCAGTTTCCCTTTAATTTCCAACTATCAAATTCTCTCTGTATCTGGGGTTTAGCACTTTTGGTAGCACATAGTAGGTAGTTATTTATTGGATGAATGAATGTGCGTGTGTGTCTTCTTTCATGTAGTACAGGAAGAGGTGGCTGTGCTCCATCAGCTAAACCTGTGAGAGTTCTGGATCATCTCCTCATGACTTCTTAGGGACTTAACTCCTGTTCTCAGTCTCTCCCCCTGTCTGTCTCGTAAGCATCTAAACATGTTCAAGTCTTTCCTGTCTTTAAAAACAAAACTTAACACTCCTTCCTCCCTCTTTCGTTTGATCTCCTTAAGCTTTTATTGCCATATTTTTATCTCTCTCAAGCCAGACTTCTTGATAAACTTATTTGTGTTATTAAATACTTTCTCAGTTCTTGTCCACTTTCTTAGCTTCTTTCTTGATTTATCTGCCGTATTTTGATGTTGACCACTTCCTGTCTTTTCTTTCTTTAATGTAGCACATTTTTTTGGTTACTCCTTAACTTTGCAGGTTCTTCCTCTTCTGCCTGTTCCTTAAATGTTTGTATTCCTCAGAGGCCACTTTTCTTTTCTCATTCTACTCATAATCCCTGAGTGATCTAACCTCCTTCTTTAGATTGGCTCCATCACTGTGTATATACTGATTATCTGTGTATCTCCAGCACATGCCCGTTTTTCTGAGCTCCAGACCTATAGGTCCAGCGTCTTTACTTCTGTGTCTCACAAACAGTTCACCTGTGAACTCCTTACCTTCAACTCATTGACTATCTTTCTTTACCTCCACCTGAACTTCATCCATTTTTTCTTATCTCAGTGAATGGCATCACCATATAATTCTGTTGCTCAGGCCAGAGTTCCCTCTTCTTCCAATTCCCACACCCCTATTCTTTGTTGTGATTATTCTAATAAACTAGTTTTAAACTCTTTGAGCATTTCTCTTAATTGTTGGTTGTACATTACAGTTTTCGTTAGTATAAATTCAGGTGTTATTGGGCAGATTTGATTTTTTAGGCTATTTTTGTACCAAATATTAGTGACTAATATCAATCTAAAATAATAAATTTATGTTAAGATTTTAGTTTACATGATTCAAAATAAAAATTTGTGGAAATTTATGTTTTACCAAAGATGGCTATATTCAGTATTTGTTGTAAATCATCTATTATTTCTTTAAACAAGAATCATTTCTCTGAAATGTAAAGACCTCTTAGTTACACATAGAAAATGATATATCATTATTGATATAAATAAAGATGTTTGGCTCTGCTGAGAAAATGACGTAACTTCTTGCCATATCCACCTTCTTCATCACATGCTCATTTTATTTCTTAGTCTGCTTTATAATAGAGCTCCTTGAAAGCAGAAACTTTCTCATACTTATAATACCTACAGAAAGGCATAGTTTAACAAGTCGTGACAGGTTTAAGGCAGTAGAATTTGTTCTCATGAATTGACTATTGGATTTATTGACTAATTGAAAAATTATAATTGAAGTTGCAGATTATTTATGACTTCTTACCCAAAAAAATTTTTTAGTGAACTTTTAAAAACAAGTTCTCATGCTGGCTTTGTTCTCTTTTTGGCTTAATCTGATATGTAGAATAAAATTAATTGTTTCAGAAGCATAAGCAACAAGGAGCAATGATTTTGCTCTACAAAATGATTTTTTACTTTAATATATAGTATTTATTTTACCTTAGAGATGCTCAGATCTCATACTGTCTTTTTGGGCCAGTGGGCTGCTTTCATCTGTATTTGTTTTTTCTTTAGATATTAGGATCAAGGAAGAAGAACCTGATCCTGAAGAGTGGCAGCTCAGTGGTGATTCTACATTGAATACCAATGATCTAACACACTTAAGAGTACAGGTGGTAGATGAAGAAGGGGACCAACAACATCAAGAAGGAAAAAGACTTCGGAGGGTGGCTTGCACCTGTCCCAACTGTAAAGAAGGTGGTGGGAGGTATGCACACATGAAAACATCCTTTTTTTTTTATTTTAAGACTGCTAATATATCATTACCCTAATTTTTGAGATTATTGCATGCCATGCCACTTAATTATGGGAAATTATTCATTACATGATCATTTTGTGTGTCTGTATGTATGTGGCAGAAGAAGTTAGAGAACAAAGTGTATGAAATAGAATTCTCAGATCTAAGTGCCTTTTTAAAATCTAAAATTAGTTTGCTTAAAAAAAAAGGTGTAATAGATACCATTTAACAGGTCCATATAAGAGTCTGTTAGCAAACCAGCAATGTGATTTGCCTAAAATCAAAAGTTGATTCTTAGCTTGAGAATAGCAATTATATAAAAATAAGTTCAGAAGTCATTTGTAAGCATAATAAGCCGTAATAATGTAATTTTTAAAAGAAGTAGAGCTAATATTTCAATTCAGTGTTAAAAATAAACATTAAGACAAAACAGCACTGCAGGAATAAACTCAAAACAGACCAGTTAATTATATTAAACATGGATGGGTTAAACTTAATGACTAAGAGATTGAGATTCAGATCATATTTCAAAAACATAAAATCCAGCCTTGCATTGATTATAAGGGGCATCTCAAATAAATTGGCACAGGAATTTTGAAGATAGGGGGATGGGAAAGATTTATTAAGCAAATGTTAAAGAAAACTTGGATAGCAAATGCTAACTATCAGGCAAGGTAGGAATAAGGTGAAATCATCAAATGGATAGATAGGGATATATTTCTTAAAAATACAAAGTTTTCACCAGGAAGATTTAATAGTCTTGGTGCCTTTTCCCCACAACTTTGAAATACATAGAGCAAAGACCGATAGAACTCTGAAGATGTATTAACCAAATCTCTAGTCATAATAAAAGGCCTTAATGTACTTCTCTCAGGAATGTACTGTTGAAACGGATAAAAAATACTATTAATACAGTTAATAAGCTTGATCTAGTAGAACCTTTCTGTCTGCCTTTGAGTTGGTCTTACTGGTTTTGCACATTGGCCAGCCCGTTTGCAGTAATAATAATGACTAATAACTGCTGAAACTGAGCTTAATGTGTTCAGACAGTCTTATAAGTGAGGAATAGAGAGGTTGAATGACTCTTAAGGGCATACGCAACTAGAATTTGGACCCAGTTTCCTAACTCCAGGGCCTTAATCACTATGGCAGTACTGCTGATCTGCCTGTATCTGATCCTTTGATATTTGTATTTACTGGTAATTATTCACTTGTTTGAAATTTTATCTATTCTTTGAAATGTTTTGGTCGTTTTAAATAAGTATGGAATTCTGGTTAGGCAATAACTTTTCTGAAATCTATTCTTATTTTTAGAAGAACTTTCAAGACAATTGTTCTTGAAAATCAAATCTAATTGAGGGTCAAGACCTGGCCTTTTGTTTTATTTATTCTTTCCTTTAAAATGAAATCTTTTAAATTTCTCTTTATTAAACTAACATATGCTTGTAAAAATTCAGAAATACAGAAGAGTATTAAAAGGGTACCACGTTCTTAGCCTACTTCAGGATAATCATTGTAACATTTTTGTATTTGTCCTTCCAGACTTTATATATATTTTTAAGTAGAGTCATCTTATTTTCACTGTTTTACATGTCTGCTCTTACTTTGAAAATTTTTGTGACTGTATTTCCAAGTCTGTATAGAGTTTGCATCAGTTTTTTATGACTGTATAGTATTTTTACTGTACTGATCTATAAGAATTTAACATCTTCATGGGAAGTTTATTGTTGTCATGCCAGTTGTTACACATCTTTGTACATTTTTCTGTTTATTCATCAGTATATGTTGGCAGAAGTGGAATTTTTGGATCAAAGGGGGATTGTCTGCTAGAAAGGCTGTATCAGTTTATACTTTCACCCGTGATATGTGAGAATATCTTCTTTCCCACATCCTTGGATTTTATCATTTTTTAAAACCTTTAAAGTCCGACAGAAGAAAAACAATATTCAATATTGTTTTTATTTAGTATATTTTTTGTTACTTTGTGAAACTGAACTTTTTTTGGTGTGTTATTTTACCATTTTGAAATTTCTTTTGTGAATTGTCTTTGTGAATCTGTTAATTTGTGTTTAACTATCATATGTGCAGATATTTTTCCCCCAGTGTTACATTGCCCTTCAGCTTTGTAGGTGGTTTGCAAAATGCAGTTACAGAAGTAAAGAAAGAGTTAATTTACATCAAGTTTACAAACTTTTTTTAGCACAGAATTTTTAGCTGGATAGTCTTTATGGGATGTCTTGTTTATCATGCTATTATTTTCTATCCTAAGGATTATAAAAGTGTTCACATTTATTGTTTCTAGAACTTCTGTAAGTTCATTTTTTAAAAACTTATTTGTTCTAAGCAATCAAAATTGAGACTCTTAAGGAAAACAATACATTGTTTCTTAGAGCTCATTTGAACCAAATTCAACCAGTATATGCATGGTAAGCACAATTGTATCATTGATAATCGCTACATCTAATTAATAGAAGCCTAACATATAGAGTAAACCCAAAATATTCCAAAGGGTTCTGCAAAGGTAAGATAGGTGGTATTTAAAATATTTTAGAATAGTGCACTTTTTTTCTCAACCATATTCTTAAAACCAGAAAGAAGAATCTGTGTTAGGTGGCATCTTTAAAGAACTAAATTTCATTTGTTTACTTTCTATAGCAAGGTGTAAATTATAATTAGGTGTCAAAAATTGTATCCGTTTTGGCATTTAGCCAGTTCCAACCACCAGTCTTCAGAAACTTTTGCTGTTGTGGAAGAGAAAAATAATTTTAATAAAATTAGTTCTAAAGGCATTACTGTTATGTAGGTTTTGTGTCAAACATCAGTCAATATTTTAATAAGTTACTCTGCTAAATCCATTTTCTTCCCTGCCAGCATTTCAGTTTGTGTCCTGTTTGTCCCATCCCAGCAAAAGAAAAACTTGATTTGCTTAACTTTTCTTAATCCCTCTACTGAGAATTTAGCTTTATTTACTCTGTGTCACTCTATCTTGACATTAAATTATTGGGAACAAGTTTAGGCCTTCCAGAATAGAAACTTAAAATTATTAGTTTTTCCAGGTTATATAATAGTTATTAGTTGTTTGATTATATAAGTCAAGAAAAAGACTCTTGGGGCTTAAATCTTGTATTACTTGAAGTTTGTTGAGAAATTTACTTTGGTTCTCTTCTTTCCTTCCTTCACATCGCATTGTCATAAATCCATATCTAGCATATCTAGATCTTTTCTTGAATAAAATATCCCTTTTAAATAAAAACTTGGACCTGGGTATTGGGTTTTTCCCTTAAGTTATATATTTGTGTGTGCCACTGTCCCCATTTTTTTCTTTCTTAGATTTCTGTCCCATTTTCAAACAATATTTCTTGTTTTCCTATAATTCAGTTGAAAATACCATTTCCCTGACTTCTTGGTTCTTTGAGAACCCAGATGATTTGTTGTAATTTGTCACAATCTTGAGCTTTGTTAGTGCTCTCAAGCTAAATAAGTTAATAAAGTAGCACTTTTGTGTTTATAAAAAATACATTGATTCACCTGAGTGGTAGGCCTAGAAGAGAGGCAAGAAATCATGAGTACAAGAGTGAACTGAATTGGGTTCTCTGTGAAATTGCTATGGTGAACACTGTATGTAAAGTTGATTTGTATACCAGTAGCCACAAACATTGCTTTTTATCTTTGGGCTATTTAAGAATAAAATTAAATTAAATAAAAAAGCTACATTAAATGGAAACAATATTGGCTTTGGTTAAGACTTTGGCATTGCAGGTGAGCCAGAAAAATCTGTTTCACTCAACCCAGCTCTTTGAAGAGAGTTGTAGAAATTGGGGGTGGACTAGAGCAGAAACTAGAATTGTGTAGATTATGACGTCCTTGCCCTTGAGACAACAGCATGATTCCTCCTTGTCTTTACTTATGCTATTCCTCTGCCTGGAATGCCTTCCCTCCTTTCTATCTAAATCCTACCCACCTCCTCCACGAAGCCTTCTCTAACTACTGGAGCCCACATTGATGTCTCCCTGTTCAGAACACCTATGGCATCTAACAGCCAGCACTGCACCGTTTAGCACTGTTTGTCCTATGGCAATTTCACATGCTACTGAGTGTGAGTACATTAAAATATAAATGTGGGGAAATAATGCATTTTTTTCCAGTAAAATTAGAAAGACAATAGGGGTATTATATACAGGAGGATTTGTAGGCTTAAGGAAAGTTCACAGGCTATTCCTAGGGATTGTGAGATTGGGGGAGGACAGAAAGTTGGGGGGTCTTAAGTGTACCCTTTTTTATCTCAGAAACATTACATTACAAGGTTTATATAATATGGTTTGATCATGGATGAGTCTAAAATGTTTCTTATAAATTCATGTATTCAGTAAATAGCCTAATTTTTTTGAGCTTTAGTAATAACATTTTCTATAGTGTAAATGCTATTTGAATATCAGTTATAGAATCAAAAGTTTTCTTTTTGCTTAGGCTAAGATACCTGTGTTAATTCATCTAATAAGCCACATACCTCCCAAACCCTGTTCTTGGTATCAAATACTGAAATGGAACAAATGTTAAATTTTGTGCTGTGGAGAAACTATGTTTTATTATATCTCTGATGGTGTAATTTTGGGTTTCTTTGCATAGTTAATATGAAGGGACTTTTAATAAGATAATTTTGATGTATATTTATTATATATATAATTTATATCATATATATAGTACTAAAGGAGCTAAGACAATAGTTTTGTGTAGAATTTTTTTTTTCTTCAAGTGTATATGCAGGGTGTGGACATACAAATATATGAATAAATATGCTTAAATCATGTTGAGGTCTGTTTAAGGTGCTTACCTACCTTTTAATTCTGTGATTATTTAGGCATTCACTCTTGGTTCATTTACTTTTTAAATTAGCTGACATCATGACTTTGAGAAGACTATTTAATTTACCGTACAACTAATTTTCAGTCGATGGGGCTTATGTATAGAATTTGTGAATGGTTCTGATAGAATGATAAATAGCCTTATTATATATTCTTTATGATGTCCTTTTAGATTATATAATTCTTGAGCATATTTATATTTGGACAATGATCCCATTAATTCTATAGTAAAATTAATAACTTAAGATTTTAAAGTTTCAAATATAAAAATTTTATTTAAATTGATTTTACATGGTCTTGGTTTCTGATTGCCCTCATGGTGATGTCTTTTTTTGAATTTCAACATGGGGATATAACTGGTAATATCCATTTGAGTATTTTCATGTAAGTATATATTCTGTATGTGTTTTTTAGAGGTACCAATCTTGGGAAGAAGAAGCAACACATTTGTCATATACCAGGATGTGGTAAAGTCTATGGGAAGACCTCGCATCTGAGAGCGCATCTGCGTTGGCATTCTGGGGAGCGCCCTTTTGTTTGTAACTGGATGTTCTGTGGTAAAAGATTTACTCGAAGTGATGAGTTACAGAGGCACAGAAGAACACATACAGGTTACTAATACTTACTTTTAACAGACAAAATTAATTATAGGGCTACATACTGCCTGGAAAGTTTTTCAGTACATCTTACTTGAATGGATTCTTAAAATATGACCAATTACATTGAATTTTTGTCTTTAGTAATATCAGCTTAAAAACACTAATTCCAGACAAGCTGGTATGGATTATCTTGTAAAATAGTGATTTATTTTATGCAGACTTTAGTTAGCTTTTTTTTCTAAGTTAGTTTAGTTGGTTAACTTTTCGGTTTTGTTTTGTCACTGGATTTCTTAAGCCCCATTTATGCTATTACTATGTTAACCTTCTAAATTAGTTGTCCGCTTCTACTCTTGATCTGTCTTATTTATCCTCCTCTTTAACACTATAATAAAGAGTAATTCCTTTCCTTTGATAAATTCAGGCATTTCACCTTTTCTCTTGTTTTAATATCTGTGAGGTAAGCAAAAGACTTTTCATTGAGGAATAGCCAAGACATTGTTGATACCATAGCATTTAATTATTTTTACACGGTGTTGTGTGGTTGGAATGACCCAGCCTTTTAATTTCTCCTGCTACCATGTAATGATCAAAGTGTTCAGTCTGTGCCCAACACTGAAGAATTGAAAAATATATAATGTATATACAATCTCTATAGAGAGCTTAGAAGAAAGAAATTTGTGAAATGGAGGACAATATGAATTTTGAAGTCTTTTAGATACAAATTCAAATCCAAGTTCTCTATTAGATGAAGCAAATAAGCCACCTCTGATTCTCCTTTTACACCTCTTACACTGGCTTTAAATGTATAAAGTAAACTGAAGTGCATAGTAGTACATAGGTGCTCTACTTGTTTTAGTTTCTGTCTCATCAGGTAGGTAGTCAGATGAGTGTAACTGGTTTGAAATTAAAACAATACAAGAAAGTAGATAAAGAATGCTCAGAAGCAACATCATGATTGCTTGGGGGTAGTAAGGCATTTTGGGGCAATGGGCTGGGTTAGGAGACATTAAAGGCCCTATAGCAAAATTTACCTATGAAATTTCATTAGCAGGATATAAAAATAATGTAAAAAGGAAGAAAAGATCTATATGATCAAATAACTGGGAAACTGGGTTAAAGTGGGTTACTATAGTACTTTCAAGGCAGCACCTTTTAGGGTTTTCTTAAATGAGTTTAATTTTTAAAATTGAATCTTAGCACCATGCATCTCAGAAGTGGGGGGATGGTAGTGTGTGTAGCAAATAACCATTTGCTGTGGAGCATCTCTCAGAACTAATTCTCTAGTTCTCTTCTAAGAGAGACTTTGGGAAACATCTTCCTAGAAGAACAGAATAGTATGTGAATAGAAGAGGTAAGAAGCCATTTGACATGAGTAAAGAGATTTATGTAACACATTTCTGTTAAGTAGGATTAAGCCACATTATGGAGGTCCTTGCAACTTAGGCAGTGGAGAATGAGAATATAAACTGTTTAGTTATCTGTGAGTTGTTCTTGCCTTCCCATACCACTTAGTACAGTGGTGAAGTACTGTAATAAAATTTGGTATTTATGGAAGATGGTCTGATATTGATTTGTTGGATTGGAAAGGGAAAGACTTAGGGTGTCATTGCAGTATAGAGTAGAGGTGCTGGAATAAGAAATAAGACATTTGAGAAAATACCAGATTTGTTTATTGATTGATTTCTCTCTGGATTCCTTTTAGCTTGACCTTTTATCTTATCTTCCAAGTAATCCTTTTACATAGTAGGTTTTTAACATAATAGAAAGTCGGTGTGTCTTTTCTACTAAAAAAAAAAGTTTTTGTTCATGCCTGAAAGTAAATTTTAGGCATCAGGGTCTTACTAACTTTAATGTCATGATTCATTTGGCTTGTTCTTGATACTGATTGTTCCAACTGAAATCCAGTGAGCTAGCTATCTCCTTGTTCTTGGGATTGTGTGATTTTATTGTACCTAAGCTTGTGTCCTTGCTTAATTTAGAAGTATTCTCTGTGGTCGAGTTCAGATTTAAGAGTTGAAAATTTAGTATCATGGATATGACATAATACTATCATAAATATAACTTTAAACAGTGTATTTTCGTTTAAAGAGGTATGTTACAGATGGTTACTTTTTTAGCTGAATGGTATCTTGTGACAGATGTTTCAAAGTCAACTATTAGCATAGTTGAGATATTAAAGTATTACCCTATATCAGTCTGTAATTTATTGTTTGAAGTTCGCTATTCATCAAAAAATAAAGATGACATTTATTTTGAGGGAAAATATTCTGAGAGAAATCTCTCAGTGGCATCTCATGAAAATTATTATTTTAATTGTACTCTGCTCCCTGTCCCTAACTATCATTGTTGACTTATTTCTTTTTCAGTGAATTATCAGTGTATTAATGTTGAATTAAAAAAACTAAGTAACTGAATTTTTGTCTTAACAGGCGAGAAGAAATTTGTTTGTCCAGAATGTTCAAAACGCTTCATGAGAAGTGACCACCTTGCCAAACATATTAAAACACATCAGAATAAAAAAGGTATTCACTCTAGCAGTACAGTGCTGGCATCTGTGGAAGCTACACGAGATGATACTTTGATTACTGCAGGAGGAACGACACTTATCCTTGCAAATATTCAACAAGGTTCTGTTTCAGGGATAGGAACTGTTAATACTTCCACCACCAGCAATCAGGATATCCTTACCAACACTGAAATACCTTTACAGCTTGTCACAGTTTCTGGAAATGAGACAATGGAGTAAATATTACACAAATACTTATTCATTGTGGTTATTTTTATACAGTAGTGAGAAGAATATTGTTCCTAAGTTCTTAGATATCTTTTTATTGATGTGCAAAACTTTTTGGATTGACAGTAACTTGGTTATACAGACACTGAAATGCCTTACTTTGTATGATATTCCATAGTATATTAAAAATGGTAAAATTGCATGGGTTTTGTAGGTACTTTTGGAATCTAGAAGAAATGAAATTTTACCAAGTTATATAAAGAGAAAATTGAATTTAACAATGCGAATGGTAGTCTAACCAAATGCATCAATCCTGTGTGGTTTAGTGTAAAAATGAGAACATGTTGGTATTTATCTATTGTAAGATAAAAAAAAGTTGGTGGGTGAAAGAAATCATGTTATGATTAAAAAAATTTTGTAATTTTCTTGATGACTGGAATTTTTATTATGCATAACTGACAAATCAAGTTTCCAAGCAAATGTTACATAGCGTAGGCTTTACTTAGCTTATCAATTTGTCATTTTGAAGCTAATTATTTTAATTAGGTTAACTATGTACAATATTTTAAGCATTACTCTTGTAAGATTTTGAAAACAACATTTTAACATGGAACTCTAGGGATAGTCACCTTTTAAATCCTGTTGAAAAGCCATGTTTAAAGATTTAATTTGCCAAAATAATATCTTGTTAATATCCTTTCAATAATGAAGTTGGGCAATATAACCAATGTTCAAAAAAAAGTTTAAAATGTATAGGTTGAGGCATTTGGGTGTTAAGAAAATGTTATAGTGAATTATCCCTTTTCCTGAATATTGGAGGACCAAAAAAATAAGGTGTATTGCGTCTTAGCAGTGATTTTTCTTTTTTAATCCAATCTTGTTTCCAAAATCCATATGTCTGCCAGGGCCTTAAAAGCCATCATGTAAATTACCAGTAAAGTATAACATATGCAAACATAACAAAATCACTTCCGTAGTGACGAAACTCCAATTATATGGGTATTAGTCATAGTAAACTAGAGGTTTTATGATATTTTTTTAAGTCTTTTTTTTTTTTTTTGTCTAGGTAGTCAGTCTGCACTTAAATATCAACCATTTTCCTTTTTCGCTTCTTCCCTTAAAATTTATATGTATCCAGTACATTTAATTGAGAAATGTATGTTTTTTTATTATGCTGTATTTTCTTTTTATTTTTTAATTATTGTTTATATTTTCAATTATTAAAAAATGTACAAAATAAAGTTCCATTGCTGGTCTTGTAAGAGCTATACAATTTTCCTAAATGTATCCTATAGCTGCAGCAGTTCACCTATTTCAAAAATTTGGAATTCTGTTCATTTGTTATTCTTAAGACCACCTCAAATTTAAAGGCTACCTTATTGTACGTTTAAAGTGTATCATAACAGTGTGGTAGTTAATAAAACACTATTTTTTTTTCTTTTGAGTTTGTTGTTTTCCTATGCATTTAAAATACTTCAGTGGTTATGGGGTAAGAAGATCTGTGTGGTTTAGTTTTCTTCAATTTAGCCTTTTATTTGCAGATTATTGAGTTAGACACTGAAATTAATGAACAGGTATATTAAAAAGGAAGAATAGAGGCAGCAGATGTCTAATTTTTCACCTAAGAATTAGCTTATTAAGTAATAAATAAAACTTAAAAATCTTTTAACTTTTAGTCCACACTGATTGATAAGTTTTATCGGTCTATTTTGCAAACCTTGTCTTTTCTGTTTCCCCTGTTAAAGCAGTGCAGAATATTTTGATTTATCAAAAACTCTTCATTTCAAGATTCTTGAAAATGATAAAATAAGACAGTCTTTGGTTAATTAACCATGGCAAGAGTTATTTGAAAAGGTTATGTTCTGAAATGTGTATTCCTAATCATGGTAAAGGCAGGGCAGGAGGAAAGGAAAAATTAACAGAATACTAATATGAATGAACTTTAGATCTTTTTAAATTAATCCAGTTACTTTCCCCATGTATATAGTGGGGGTAAAGATTTCCATTGTCTACTTTCCAGGCCCAATCTGATACTGTCAGTAATACCTTTGAATGCATAGGACAACTCTAGATACACGTATGAACACAAAAGTTTTCTAAATGTGAGTCTTGAGCTTGTGCTGTGAAATAGGAAGTATTGCTTGGAAGCTTAGAAATTAACCAGTGGAACATAACAGTTATTTTTAAATTACAAGGATTAGAATTTGAGTCCTCAAATGCCTTTTAGGTAATTTTTATAATTTTTATTGCTTAGGATGTGTGAAGAGGATTATGTGAGGAGATTGCTCCTTGAGTAAAATACCCATTAAGTCAAGAGATTAAAAAGCTTTTTAGAGTGGGATAGTAGAGATGTTTTTAAATACTATTGAAATTTTACAGTAAATTTATAAAGCGTTTTTGATCATGAGTGTTCAAGCATATTTTATCAGTTCTGAGTACATGAATACAATGAGGAAAGAAAGTAGTGTTGAAAATTATTTAAATAAGTTGTCAGATTTTGAGTGCCCACTTAGGAATATACCAGAAAACTTTAAATCTTTAACGAACAAAATATTCAGTGTCAGCCTAGGAAATTAAGCATTTCTATTTTTGTATTTAAATAATACTGAGTATACTCTGTAAACTTACTATTTGAAGAATTATTGTAAAGTTTTTTTCTATTATAGAATCTATTAGTATCGTGTATAATATTTCTTAGTGTAAGTATACTCCTTAATTGGTGTTTTCATCAATTATTTTTGTAAAGTCTAGATAGTACATAGTATTACATAGAAATAATTCCATAATCAGAACATGCTCATCTAGGGAACCTAGGAGTCTATACTCTGTGTACCTCAATTTAAAGAAATCATCACTTACGAAAATTACATTTTCTGTACATTAAGACTTAATGAGTTTGAGAGGTAATTAAATTAACCAAAAGAACATAAAGCTTTAGAGTACACCTATTGCAAAAAGGTTCCCTATCAGTAACTTTGAGCAAAATAGTGAAACTGCTAAAGATAATTTAAGCATAGAGAAAAGGCTTAAACAGTGGGAAAGCATAAGTTGAAGGCATGTTAAATATATTCCATAGAAAATTCTTAGCCAGTGTTCATCTTAGAATGCTGGGAGCACACAGGCCTTGCTCCATCCTTGACCTATAAATGTACATTTCTGGGGATGGAGAGTGTATCTGTATTTCTTAACAGCTTCTCAAGTGGCTCTGATAAACATTCCTGGATTAGAACCATTTAAATAGAGCAAGCATCTCCTTAGTATCTTAACTGTAGTTCAGATCCGAATACTACACACCCCAAAGCTTTTGTTTAATTGAAATTTTTATTGTATTTAATATTGTTTGAAACGGGTTATTACTACTAATAACACTTTGTTTTTAAAATACATAAATTGACATGTTGGTCATATTAAGACAATTTGGTTTTCAGTTTTAGGTTGGTAAGAATTGTTTTCAATGTGTAAAAGAACTAGTTCCACCAAAAAGTATGTTTAAAACTTTTTGTCATGAATGAGTAATAAGTTGTGTGTTAATGAGCATAAAACAAATTGGTTGCTATCTTGGGAACAAGATTTGATATCTTGGTGAAATCACCTCTATTTGTAGACACAAAGATAAAGTAATTTGACCCCTTGCCTTGTTCAGATAAATTTGTATATAACCAAATATGTTGTGGTAAATATATACTAGTGGCAGATACAAAGTGCTCTGGAAACTTTGAAGAGGGAGAATTCTGCATGAAGAGGTCTGGGAAACCCCAGCAGTGATACCTTAGGGGGTGATAGGGGAATTTTTGAGACAGGGTGGAGAGGTTTTGGAGGAGGAGGGGTGTCAGATTGCAAAGAAGTTCAGAATTTAATCTTTACTGGTGATTCCTAATCTTTGTGGAATCATAGATGTTAGAAAAATGCATGTCAAATTCATTTAAGTCCAGAGTGTTCAGATACTACATGGGGGTCTGTTTGCAAAGGCCTGAACCTTGGAAAAGAGTCACACTTAAGGAACTGGTGGAGGAAGAGTTACCAAGGAGGCTGTCATAGAAAATACAGAAAATGTTGAGGTGGTGACAAACATCAGATGCAGTAAGTTGGTTAAGTTGGATGAAAAGGCTGTTGGTTTTGGCAGTAAGGAGTTTCCTAGTGATCTATATAAGCAGTTCAGAGTATTTGAGTAAAAGACTGGTTGACAGCACAGGGGATGAGGCTATGGAGGCAGCAAGCCTAGATTATTAAGTTTAGTGGTGAAGAGAAAAGGGCAGATGTGTGGCCGAGTCAGGAATGAAGAAACTTGGAAAAATTTCTATGAAAGTGACACATTTTATATTAATACTGAGGAAATAATGAGTATAAAGTCATTTAAATAACCTCTGAGCTACTCAGAGATAACCATTGTTTTGGAAATGCATAACAAAATTGAAGTTTAAGAAAGCTGCATGGTATGCTGTCATGTAACATAATACTTCATCTTTGTATATTTAAGATAGTTTTTTAGTAGTAAAAATAGGCTGAATAGGGATCTCTCTTTATCTTCCTGTCCCCACACCCCAGCTTTCAACTCCCTTCTCTTCTATACCCATTTTCCCCCCTTCTAAAGCCATATTATGCTGCATAGTAGATGTGGGATACTGGATGTGTATTTTTTACCTTCCTAAATCCTTATTTTCATCATCTGTAGAAAGGATAACTAACAATGTTGTGAGGATTAAAATGTAAGCATTTAGCATAGTGCCTGCCTGGGACTCAGTATTTTTTTCCCCACATTTCTTTGTTAATTGGAGATTGTGTTTTTCAGTAGTGAAGACTAGTGTTTGGGGTTTTTCACTATTTCACTGTTGTTCATGTTGCTTCATAATTGAGTTTTAAATACAAAAAGGTGAAAAGAGAACTGTAGAATCTAAATTGATAGTGGACTTCACTACCGTGTGCAGGAAGACGAACAGGAGGGAAGCAGGATACCTGTGCAGGACCATCACAGAGCTCTATGGTGATTTGAAGAGACTTGATCAAGGTCCCACAAAGAGGAAGTAGCAGAGTTGAGACTCTGCCCTAGTGTTGTACCCACCTTGGTCCCCGCTTTGGATTTTGGGCCGACCTCACAGTTCAAGATGCATGGAGCCCAGGATCCTTTCCAATTCTCTCTCTGTCACTAAGCACTGGTGAAGAAAAATTCATCTCCAGAAAAACAAACCCTAAGGGGACTCTCAAGTTGGCGATGTGAGTAGGGTGGCGAAAATCTCCCTAAACCATATATATTTTGACAATACAGTAAATACAACTATTCATAAAAGAGTGACCAGAAGATACAGTACACGAGCCAGCCAGGCTACCTCTGCAAGACCCCAACAAAAGGACTGCTGATGGAAGTATGCTTAAGGCTAAATAGCTGTCACCAGAGAAAATAAAACCACAGCAAAGAAAGTAGACCAACCAAATAATAACTAAAGGCGAAATAAAATCAGCTATGCACAAAATCAATCAAGTGAAACACAAAGAGTAGAAAATAAAACACCTAACATGTAAAGAGTGGAAGAGGAAGAAAAACAGGGAGAGAAATAATCATCAGACTGTGTTTATAATAGCATAATAAGTGAGTTAAGGTAGAAGGTTAGATAGTAAAGAAGATGCCCTTGAACCTTTGGTAACCACGAATCCTAAGCGTGCAATAGCAATAAGTACATATCTATTGATAATCACCCTAAATGTAAATGGACTGAATGCACCAATCAAAAGACACAGAGTAATAGAATGGATAAAAAAGCAAGACCCATCTATATGCTGCATACAAGAGACTCACTTCAAACCCAAAGACATACACACACTAAAAGTGAGGGGATAGAAAAAGATATTTCATATAAATAGTAGGGAGAAAAAAGGTGTTGCAGTACTTGTATCAGACAAAATAGACTTCAAAACAAAGTAACGAGACAAAGAAGGACATTACATAATGATAGAGCAGTCAGTCCAACAAAACAATATAACCATTATAAATATCTATGCACCCAACACAGGAGCACCTATGTATATGAAACAAATGCTAACAGAATTAAAGTGGGAAATAGAATGCAATGCATTCATTTTAGGAGACTTCAACACACCACTCACTCCAAAGGACAGATCAACCACACAGAAAATAAGTAAGGACACAGAGGCACGGAACAACACACTAGAACAGATGGACCTAACATATCTACAGAACACCACCCAAAAGTAGCAGGACGCACATTCTTCTCAAGTGCACATGGAACATTTTCAAGAACAGACCACATACTAGGCCAGAAAAAGAGCCTCAGTAAATTTAAAAAGATTGAAATTGTACCAACCAACTTCTTAGATCCAAAGGTATAAAACTAGATATAAATTATATAAAGAAAACAAAAAGGCTCACAAACACATAGAGGCTTAACAACATGCTCCTAAATAATCAATGGATCAATGACCAAATTAAAAGGAGATAAAGCAATATATGGCGACAAATAACAACAGCACAAGGCCCCAACTTCGGTGGGACACAGCGAAGGCAGTTCTAAGAGGAAAGTATATAGCAATCCACGCCTATTTAAAGAAGGAAGAACAATCCAAATGAATAATCTAAATTCACAACTATTGAAACTGGAAAAAGAAGAACAAATGAGGCCCAAAGTCAGCAGAAGGAAGGACCTGATCAGAGAAGAAATAAATAAAATTGAGAATAAAACAATAGAAAAAATTCATGAAACCAAGAGCTGGTTCTTTGAGAAAATAAAATAGATAAACCCTTAGCCAGACTTATTAAGAAAAAAGGGAATCTACACACATACGCAGAATCAGAAATGAGAAAGTAAAAATCATGACAGACACCACAGAAATACAAAGAATTATTAGAGAATACTATGAAAAATCTATATCCTAACAAACTGGATAACCTAGAAGAAATGGACAACTTTCTAGAAAAATACAACCTTCCAAGACTGACCAAGGAAGAAAAAAAATATATAAACAGACCAATTACCAGCAATGAAATTGAGTTGGTAATCAGAACACTACCCAATAACAAAACTTCCAGGCCAGATGGATTCACCACTGAATTTTATCAGACATACAGAGAAGAAATAACACCCATTCTCCTTAATTTTCCAAAAAATAGAAGAGGAGGTAATACTTCCAAACTTATTCTATGAAGCCAGCATCACTCTAATACCAAAACCAGACAAAGACACCACAAAAAAAGAAAACTACAGACCAATATCCCTGATGAACATAGATGCAAAAAAACTCAACAAAATATTAGCAAACCAAATTAAAAAATACATCAAGAGGATAATACACCATAATCAAGTGGGATTCATCCCAGGGATGCAAGGATGGTACAACATTCGAAAATCCATCATCATCATTCACCACATCAAGAAAAAGGACAAAAACCACATGATCATCTCCATACACACTGAAAATGCATTTGACAAAATTCAACATCCATTCATGATAAAAACTCTCAACAAAATAGGTATAGAGAGCAAGTGCCTCAACATAAAAAGGCCATATATGACAAACCCACAGCCAACATCGTACTTAACAGTGAGAAGCTGAAAGCTTTTCCTCTAAGATCAGGAACAAGACAAGGATGCCCACTCTCCCGCTTTTATTCAACATAGTTCTGAAGATCCAAGCCACGGCAATCAGACAGCACAAAGAAAAGGCATCCAGATTGGCAAGGAAGAAGTTAAACTGTCCCTGTTTGCAGATGATATGATACTGTACATAAAAAAGCCATAAAAAATCCACTCCAAAACTACTAGAACATCTGAATTCAGCAAAGTTGCAGGATACAAAATTAATACACAGAAATCTGTTGCATTCCTATACACTAACAATGAACTAGCAGAAGGAGAAATCAGGAAAACAATTCCATTCACAACTGCATCAAAAAGAATAAAATACCTAGGAATAAACCTAATGAAGGAAGTGAAATACCTATACCTTGAAAACTACAAGATACTCATATGAGAAAGAGGACACTAATAAATGGAAATTCATCCCATGCCATGGGTAGGAAGAATTAAAATTGCCAAAATGGCCATCCTGCCTAAAGCAATCTACAGATTCAGTGTAACCCCTATCAAAATACTGGCATCATTCTTCAACAAACTGGAACAAATAGTTCTAAAATTCATATGGAACCACAAAAAACCCTGAATCGCCAAAGCATTCCTGAGAAGGAAGAATAAAGCAGGGGGGATCTTGCTTCCCAACTACAAGCTCTACTACAAAGTCACAGTCATCAAGACAATTTGGTACTGGCATAAAAACAGACCCATAGGCCAGTGGAACCGAATAGAGAGTCCAGATATTAACCCTAGCATATATGGTCAATTAAAATATGATAAAGGAGCCATGGATATACAATGGGGAAATGACAGCCTCTTCAACATCCGGTGTTGGTAAAACTGGACAGCTACATGTAAGAGAATGAAACTGGATTATTGTCTAACTCCAAACACAAAAGTAAACTCGAAATGGATCAAAGACCTGAATGTAAGTCATGAAACCATAAAACTCTTAGAAGAAAACATAAGCAAAACTCTCTTGAATATAAACATGAAAAAATATAATATATAAACATGATCAACTTCTTCATGAACATATCTCCATGGGCAAGGGAAACAAAAGCAAAAATGAATAAGTGGGACTATATCAAACTAAAAAGCTTCTGTACAGCAAAGGACACCATCAGTATAACAAAAGGCATCCTACAGTATAGGAGAATATATTCATAAATGACATATCCAATAAGGGGTTGACATCCAAAATATATAAAGAGCTCTCACACCTCAACAAACAAAAAGCAAATAATCCAATTAAAAAATGGGCAGAGGATCTGAACAGGCAGTTCTCCAAAGAAGAAATTCAGAATGCCAACAGTCACATGAAAAGATGCTCCCCATCACTAATCATCAGAGAAATGCAAATTAAAACCACAATGAAATATCACCTTACACCAGTAATGATGGCCAATATCCAAAAGACAAACAACAACAAATGTTGGTGATGATGTGGAGAAAAGGGAACCCTCCTACACTGCTGGTGGGAATGTAAATTAGTTGAACCATTGTGAAAAGCAGTATGGAGGTTCCTTAAAAAACTCAAAATAGAAATACCATTTGACCCAGGAATTTCACTCCTAGGAATTTACCCCAAGAATGCAGCAGCGCAGTTTGAAAAAGACATACGCACCCCTATGTTTATCGCAGCACTATTTACAAGAGCCAAGAAATGGAAGCAACTTAAGTGTCCATCAGTAGATGAATGGATAAAGAAGAAGTGGTACATATACACAATGGAATATTATTCAGCCATAAAAAGAAAACAAGTCCTACCACTTGCAACAACATGGATGGAGCTAGAGGGTATTATGCTCAGTGAAATAAGCCAAGCTGAAAAAGACAAGTATCAAATGATTTCACTCATATGTGGAGTATAAGAACAAAGAAAAAAACTGAAGGAACAAAACAGCAGCAGACTCACAGAACCCAAGAATGGACTAACAGGTACCAAGGGGAAAGGGACTGGAGAAGATGGGTGGGAAGGGAGGGATAAGGGGAAAAAGGGGAATTACTGTTAGCATGGGGAAGGCAGTATAGCATAGAGAAGAGAAGTAGTGTCTCTATAGCATCTTATTACACTGATGGACAGTGACTGTAGTGGGGACTTGATAATGGGGGGAATCTAGTAACCACAATCTAGCTCATGTAAGTATATTAATCATGCCAAAATGAAAGTAATAAAAATAAATACATTGATAGTGGACAAAGTGTCTGAAGTGACTGCCTTATCAAAAAGGATGAGATAAATGCTTTTTTTCTTAAATAAATTACCCCCTCATGTAGAAGTCTATCTTACCTTAACATGTGTAGGAGCGAGCCAAAGAATATTTAGGTTCATTTTGATTGAACTTATCATTTAGTATTTCCAACTTCACGTTGGAAAGTCAAAGAAATGCAGCCTACTCCAAAAAAGTGTCTCAGCCTACAATTAGTAGACAATAAAAATACAGGAAATGTTAGGGTAGATAACTTAGGATATCTGCCCAACTTTCCTGTTTTCTGAATATTACTTCCTGCCTCTTCAGGTAGGAGCTGTTCAGATGATCGATCAAGGAGTGGACATCAAGTCAAATTTGAGCCAATTAGATGATTTCTCCTGAGAATGTGGAATCAGAAAACTGGTGTCTTGGGAGGTTGCCTTTGGAGCATGGAGGTGAAGCAGAAAGAGTAAGGCAAAGATGGGAGACCACAGCCCCAGAAGAAAAAGACGAAGAGATGGCTGCTTTGAGTCCTAATAATTGCAGTTTTGTCCCACTGTTTTGTGCCTGTCTGCAGTTCCTACTCCTGGTCCTTAAGATAACTCTTAAAACCTTAGAGAGACTCTCCCACTATCACTTTTAGGTTTTTTCTTAAGTTTGGGAGCTGCTGATTGCTACAAAATAAATTCCGACTAAAACATAATTCCTTCTTGCATAAAATACAATGGTTTGAAATAGTTGATGATTTGGTCATGTAGAAGATAACAGCAAAAAGTCAAGGTTAGTGCTAGGGAATTCAGGTTTAGATGAGGGAGAACTTACTACAGAGCCTAAATGAGTCAGAAGGGGTGAGCCTTGAAGGGCCATAAAATGCGCCCAGGAGAACTGATTTAAAAGACCTAGAAGTGTATCTTCGGTCAGGATGCTCTTATCAAAGGGCTGAGTCTGTGTCTGTAGTTGGCCCTAAAGAATACTGACTCTGCCAACCTTAGCTTTACAGTTAATCTCACACCGCATGGTGTATTCTCATTATGTATTTATACTCAGGTTCAGTTTGGCCCTCACTTTTGTTTACACAGTTACTTAGTCTTCTTCACAGTCCGATCCTATAAAAATCCTTTAAAAATTGAAATCCTTTCAAAATGTCTTCTTGAAACTGGGCTCCTGCCATTCTTAGGGAAAATTCTGGTAACTTTCTATAGCTTTTTCATCTTGAGCCATTCAATAAAGGTGAAACCTTTCACAATACAATGCAGTGCATCTATTTTGGCCTGGGTTTATGTCCTGGCTGTGCTACTTACTAGCTATGTGACCTTGGACTCTACTTTTCCACTCAGCCTCAGCTTTCTAATATGTAAAATGATGACAGTAGTAGCATCATGTTCTTAGGGTGATGGAAGAGATTAGATCAACCATTGCATGTAAACTACTTCCCACAGTGCTTGGCACATAGTCAAGTATTAGTAAATGAAAGCCTTGGCGAAATCAATATTCTTTCACTTGGAAATAATTATCCCTGTCCTATATCGTTATTCATTTGTTTTGATCCACCTAGCTGTCTTTGTCAGCAAACATTTATTAACAAAATTGTTAGTATTTGTATTGTGTCTTTTATTATAAAGCATTTCAAACATGCAGAGAAAAACAATGTAACAAATATCTATCCACCATCCAGCTTTTATGGTTTTATCATTCTACACATATTTGCTTGTCTCTTTTAAGAAACTGTTATAGCTATCGCTGAAATCTATGTAGCCCTGCCTTGTTCCACTTCTCTCCCTTCAGTCACAAAGGTAACTGCTGCTCTGGATTTGATGTTTGTCAGAATGATACCATGAATTAATGGTTTTGTATGCTTAGTGTCTGTGTACATAGGTAGGTTTGTTTTTGAAACTTGATATAAGTGGTTTCATAGTGTACATAACCTCCTAAAATTTGTTTTTTCACTCATGTTTTTGAGATGTATCCATGCTAACACATGTTTAAATTATTCATTTTAAGTGCTGTAGTGCATTGAATGAGTATATCACAATTTTTATCCATTTTCTTGTTGGTGCACATTTCAATGATTCCCAGTTTTGGCTAATATAAACATGGCTGCAATGAAACTTGATATGTCTCCTTGTGCTTGTGTGTGTTTCTCTGAGGTATGTATCTTCAAATTTTACCAGATACTGCCAAATTGATCTCCACAGTGTGCATACCAAATTACACATATCTGCAGTGGAGAGGAGTTCACATTTCCCCATACTCTCCCCAAGCCTTGGCCTTGGCCTTTCCAATGAAAGAAGTGCAATTTTATTTTGGAATTTGGCAGAAGTATTTAAATTTCATCTGGTTAAAACAAGCAACTATAACAAGTGAAAAAGGAATCAGAAAAACTAAACAATTGACACCAATAAGCATAACCAAACATTAACTGTAGCAGAAACAATGTATATTTTTCTTACTGGTTCCACCTTTTAACCCTCATTCAACACCTGCCCTGGTATGGTACCTTCCACAGCCCCTCACTCCAGAGGTCCGTTCATGCTGCAGACAAACCCCTTTGGATTAAATGCAGTGTAAGGAAATCTCAAGCCCAGCTAGCTCCTTCCATGCTGTTCACTTCATCCAACTTCATCCTGGGCCTGGGAGGACAGGCTACTGTGCTATGTCCTCTTGTTTTTGCCTTGTTCTCTCCAGGTCTCCTCCATGCCCAGCCCCACTCCAACTCAAGTAGTTATTCATCAGCTTGTCTGCTGGGTGAGCTGACTTCAAATGGGGGAAACCCTTTCTTGCAGAGACCTCCCCCATCCCTACTGCCATATACATTTGTATAATATATATATTATATTATATTATATATTTATTACACACACACACACACATATATATATATATGTCTGCCCACATGATGGATATGAACTGATAACTCATGATTTTGATTCTCATTATCCTGTATTCTGGTAAGGTTGAAGGTATTTTCATTAAATTCATAATCCATGTTACCTATGAAGGGGATTATCTGTTGGAATCCTTTGCCCATTTGCTTTCTTTTTTTCTCTTGGTTATTTGCATTTTTACATTGATTTTTAAATATTCTTAATACATTCTGGATACATACTATTTTAGAGATCTATGGGCTGGTAATAATCGTTTCTTAGTCTGGGGCTTATCTTTTAACATTGTTTATGGTGTTGTGTTTTATTCATTGTAACAGTTTTACTGAATCAATGAGTTGTAGCTTTTCATTCTGAAGAAATCCTCTGCCTGGTGTTAAAAAAATATTTTCTTCTAAAAATTTATGATTTTGCCTTTCAGTTTATTTTATTAATCTAGTTTGAAATTATTTTTATTTATGGTATGAAGTCTTTAATACTTTCCATATGGGTAATCAGTTGTCTTAGCACAGTTTGTTGGATGGCCCAACTTTTCCCTGCTGATTATAATGCCACCTCTGTCATTCATCAGGTTTCCATTTGTGTGTGGATCCCTTGATTCCTTTGTCTTTTCTGTGCAGAGACGAAAAGATCAACACCATAGCTTTCATACCTTGATATCTGGTAGGGCAAGTCTCCTTCACCCACCCCTTACTGTCCTTCGAAATAATTTTGCTTGGTCTTGAGCTATGACTCTTTCTATGAGTTTTTTTTGTATCATTAATGTACAATTACATGAGCAACATTATGGTTATTAGACTCCCCCCATAATCAAGTCCCCACCACATACCCCATTACAGTCACTGTCCATCAGCCTAGTAAGATGCTATAGAATCACTACTTGTGTTCTCTGTGCTATACTGCCTACCCTGTGCCCACCCCACTACATTATGTGTGCTGATGGTAATGCCTCTTTTTCCCCTTGTCCCTCCCTTCCCACCCATCCTCCCCAGTCCCTTTCCCTTTGGTAACTGTTAGTCCATTCTTGGGTTCTGTGATTCTGCTGCTGTTTTGTTCCTTCAGTTATTGCTTTGTTCTTATACTCCACAGATGAGTGAGATCATTTGATACTTGTCTTACTCCACCTGGCTTATTTCACTGAGCATAATACCCTCTAACTCCATCCATGTTGTTGCAAATGGTAGGATTTGTTTTCTTCTTATGGATGAATAGTATTCCATTGTGTATATCTACCACTTCTTTATCCATTCATCTACTGATGGACACTTAAGTTGCTTCCATTTCTTGGCTATTGTAAATAGTGCTGCAATAAACACAGGGGTGCATATATGTTTTTGAAACTGGGCTCCTGCATTCTTAGGGTAAATTCCTAGGAGTGGAATTTCTGGGTCAAATGGTATTTCTATTTTGAGTTTTTTGAGGAACCTCTATACTGCTTTCCACAATGGTTGTACTAATTTACATTCCCACCAGCAGTGTAGGAGGGTTCCCCTTTCTCTGCATCCTTGCCAACAGTTGTTGTTGTTTATCTTTTGGATGGCAGCTATCCTAACTGGTGTGAGGTGCTATCTCACTGTAGTTTTAATTTACATTTCTCTGATGACTAGTGATGTGGAGCATCTTTTCAGGTGCCTGTTAGCCATCAAAATTTCTTCTTTGGAGAAGTGTCTGTTCAGATCCTCTGCCCATTTTTAATTGGATTATTTGCTTTTTGTTTGTTAAGGTGTGTGAGTTCTTTATATATTTTGGATGTCAACCCCTTATTGGATATGTCATTTATGAATATATTCTCCCATACTGTAGGATATCTTTTTGTTCTACTGATGGTGTTCCTTGCTGTACAGAAGCTTTTTAGTTTGATATAGTCCCACTTGTTCATTTTTTCTTTTGTTTCCCTTGCCTGGGGAGATATGTTCATGAAGAAGTTGCTCATGTTTATGTCCAAGAGATTTTCGCCTATGTTTTTTTCTAAGAGTTTTATGGTTTCATGACTTACATTCAGGTCTTTGATCCATTTCGAGTTTACTTTTGTGTATGGGTTAGACAGTAGTCCAGTTTCATTCTCTTACATGTAGCTGTCCAGTTTTGCCAACACCAGCTGTTGAAGAGGCTGTCATTTCTCCATTGTATATCCATGGCTCCTTTATTGTATATTAATTGACCATATATGTTTGGGGTAATATCTAGACGCTCTATTCTGTTCCACTGGTCTATTGTTCTGTTCTTGTGCCAGTACCAAATTGTCTTCATTACTGTGGCCTCATAGTAGAGCTTGAAGAGCTTGAAGTTGGGAAGCGAGATACCCCCTGCTTTATTCTTCCTTCTCAGGAATGCTTTGGCTATTCAGGGTCTTTTGTGGTTCCATATGAATTTTAGAGCTATTTATGCCAGTTCATTGAAGAATGATGCCAGTATTTAGATAGGTATTGCATTGAATCTCTAGATTGCTTTAGGCAGGATGACCATTTTGACAATATTCATTTTTTCTACCCAAGAGCATGGGATGAATTTCCATTTATTCGTGTCCTCTTTAATTTCTCTTAAGAGTGTCTTGTAGTTTTCAGGGTATAGGTCTTTCTCTTCCTTGGTTAGGTTTATTCCTAGGTATTTTATTCTTTTTGATGCAATTGTGAATGGAATTGTTTTCCTGATTTCTCTTTCTGCTAGTTCATCGTTAGTGTTTAGGAATGCAACAGATTTCTGTGTGTTAATTTTGTATCCTGCAACTTTGCTGAATTCAGATATTGGTTCTAGTAATTTTGGAGTGGATTATTGAGAGTTTGTTATGTACAATATCATGTCATCTGCAAACAGTGACAGTTTGACTTCTTCCTTACCAATCTGGATGTCTTTTATTTCTTTGTGTTGTCTGATTGCTGTGGCTAGGACCTCCAGTACTATGTTGAATAAAAGCCGGGAGAGTGGGCATCCTTGTCTTGTTCTTGATCTTAGGGAAAAAGTATAGTGTTGACTGTGGGTTTGACATATATAGCTTTTATTATGTTGAGGTACTTGCCCTCTATACCCATTTTGTTGAGAGTTTTTATTATGAATGGATATTGAATTTTGTCGAATGCTTTTTCAGCATGTATGTAGATTATCATATGAATTTTGTCCTTCTTTTTGTTGATGTGGTGGATGATGTTGATGGATTTTCGAATGTTGTACCCTCGTTGCATCCCTGGGATGAATCCCACTTGATCATGGTGTATGATCCTCTTGATGTACTTTTGAATTCAGTTTGCTTATATTTTGTTGAGTGTTTTTGCATCTATGCTCATCAGGGATATTGGTCTGTAGTTTTGTTTTTTTGTGGTGTCTTTTCCTGGTTTTGTTATTAGAGTGATGCTGGCTTCATACAATTGGTTTGGAAGTATTACCTCCTCTTCTATTTTCTGGATAATTTTAAGGAGAATGGGTATTATGTCTTCTCTAAATGTCTGATAAAATTCAGAGGTGAATCCATCTGGTCCTGGTGTTTTGTTCTTGGGTAGTATTTTGATTACCAATTCAATTTCATTGCTGGTAATTGGTCTGTTTAGATTTTCTGTTTCTTCCTTGGTCAGTATTGGAAGGTTGTATTTTTCTAGAAAGTTGTCCATTTCTTCTAGGTTATCCAGTTTGTTAACATATAGATTTTCATAGTATTCTCCAATAATTCTTTGTATTTCTGTGGGGTCCGTCGTGATTTTTCCTTTCTCATTTGTGATTCTGTTTATGTGTGTTGAATCTCTTTTTCTCTTAATAAGTCTGGCTAGGGGTTTATCTATTTTGTTTATTTTCTCAAAGAACCAGCTCTTGGTTTCATTCATTTTTTCTATTGTTTTATGATCTCAATTTTATTTATTTCTTCTCCGATCTTTATCATGACCCTCCTTCTGCTGACTTTGGGCCTCATTTGTTCTTCTTTTTCCAGTTTCAATAGTTGTGAATTTAGAGTATTCGTTTGGGATTGTTCTTCCTTCTTTAAATAGGAGTGGATTGCTATATTCTTTCCTTTTAGAACTGCCATCGCTGCACCCACAGAAGTTGGGCTGTTGTTTTCATTTGTTTCTATATATTGCTTGATCTCTGTTTTAATTTGGTCATTGATCCATTGATTATTTAGGAGCATGTTGTTAAGCCTCCATGTGTTTGTGAGCCTTTTTGTTTTCTTTGTATGATTTATTTCTAGTTTTATAACTTTGTGATCTGAGTAGTTGGTTGGTAGAATTTCAATCTTTTTAAATTTACTGAGGCTCTTTTTCTGGCCTAGTATGTGGTCTATTCTCGAAATGTTCCATGTGCACTTGAGAAGATTGTGGGTGTAGAGTTCTGTAGATGTCTGTTAGGTCCACCTGTTCTAGCGTGTTGTTCAGTGCCTCTGTGTCTTTACTTATTTTCTGTGTGGTTGATCTGTCCTTTGAAGTGAGTGGTGTGTTGAAGTCTCCTAAAATGAATGCATTGCATTCTATTTCCCACTTTAATTCTGTTAGTGTTTGTTTCACAAATAGAGGTGGTCCTGGTTGGGTGCATAGATATTTATAATAGTTATATCCTCTTGTTGGACTGACCTGTTTATCATTATGTATTGTCCTTCTTTGTCTCTTGTTACTTTCTTTGCTTTGAAGTCTCTTTTGTCTGATACAAGTACTGCAACACCTGCTTTTTCCTCCCTACTGTTTGCATGAAATATCTTTTTCCATCCCTTCACTTTTAGTCTGTGCATGTCTTTGGGTTTGAGGTGGTCTCTTGTAGCCAGCATATAGATGGATCTTGCTTTTTTATCCATTCTATTACTCTGTGTCTCTTGATTGGTGCATTCAGTCCACTTACATTTAGGGTGATTATCGATAGATATGTACTTATTGCCATTGCAGGATTTGGATTTGTAGTTACCAAAAGTTCAAGGGTAGCTTCTTCACTATCTAACCATCTAGCTTAACTCATTTATTATGCTATTATAAACACAGACTGATGATTATTTCTCTTCCTTCTTTTCCTTCCTCATCCATTCTTTCTTTGTTAGGTGTTTTATTCTGTACTCTTTTGTGTTTCCTTTGACTGCTTTTGTGGTAGTTGATTTTATTTTGCATTTAGTTAGTATTAGGTTGTCTACTTTCTTTGCTGTGGTTTTATTTTCTCTGGTGACATCTATTTAGCCTTATTAGCACTTTCATCTTGAGCAGTCCCTTTAAAATACACTGTAGAGATGGTTTGTGGGAGGTAAGTTCCCGCAACTTTTGCTTCTCTGGGGTTTGTTTAATTCCTTCTTCAAATTTAAATGATAATCTTTCTGGATACAGTATTCTTGGTTCGGGGCCCTTCTGTTTCATTGCATTGAACATATCATGCCATTCTCTTCTGGCCCGTAAGGTTTCTGCTGAGAAGTCTGATGATAGCCTAATGGGTTTCCTTTGTAGTTGATCTTTTTTCTCTGGCTGCTTTTAATACTCTGTCCTTGTCTTTGATCTTTTCCATTTTAATTATTATATGTTTTGGTGTTTTCCTCTTTTGGTCCCTTGTGTTGGGAGATCTTTGGGCTTTCATGGTCTGAGAGACTATTTCCTTCCCCAGCTTGGGGACATTTTCAGCAATTATTTCTTCAAAGACACTTCCTATCCCTTTTTCTCTCTCTTCTTCTTCTGGTACTCCTATAACGCAAATAGTGTTCTGTTTTGATTGGTCACACTGTTCTCTTAATATTCTTTCATTTCTAGAGGTTCTTTTATTCCTCTACACCTTAGCTTCTCTGTACTCCTGTTCTCTGATTTCTATTCCATTAACAGTCTCTTCCACCTCATCTAGTCTGCTCTTGAATCCTTCCATTGTTTGTTTCATTTCTGTTATCTCTCTCCAGAATTCACCCCTTAGCTCTTGCATATTTCTTTGTAGCTCAATCAGCATGTTTATGACTTTTATTTTGAATTCTTTTTCAGGAAAATTGGTGATTTCGGTCTCACCAGGCCCTCTCTCTGGTGTTTGAGGGATTTTGGACTGAAGAAGGTTCTTCTGCCTTTTCATGGCGATGGAAGTGATCACCGGCGAGTGGAGTGTTTGTCAGCTGGGAGAACAAAGTCCCTTCCTGTTTCTGGTCGCCTTGCCCATCTCTGCTGCCTGTGCCAGTCAACCCCACACAAGGAGCAACCTCTGGGTTGATCCTCTGAGCTTCCATGGGTGGGGCGGTCCTTGGGATGGCCTGGAGCACTGGCAGTGGTTGCAGGTGAGCAGCGTATGTTCGCCGTGAGAATAAGGCCCCTTTGTGCCTTCTGGACTCTGAACCATTCTCTGCTGTCTGTGTCAGTGGACTGTGGGCAGGGGGCATCCCCTGTGTCTGTCCCTGTTAGCCGCACACTGGGAGAAGACTCTGTGTGGTTGCTGTGGGCAGGGCAGCTCCCTGGTTTCTCTGCAGCAATGGCAGGTCAGCTGGTTGGCTTGCGGTGCCTGGGGGGGTGGGGAATGAACAGCAGGCTGCTTATCGCTTTGAGGGGCTTTAGAGCTGTGTTGCCATTAAGGGAGTTAGGCAACCTGAAGTTCCTTAAAGTTCCCAGCCTGCTGGGCTGAGTGTGCCAGGACGATTTTGTCCACCTGTCAAACTCTTGTCCCTTTAGGATTTTAAAGCACCCACTTTTCTTTTGTCCCAGGGCAGCCGGCTGTGGGAACCTGTTTGCAGTCTTAGCTGAGGTTCACGGGAGCCAACTTCTTGCTGCTGACATAGAGACTTAACAGTATTTGAGGATGGCTTTTTGGGCTCCAACTCAGGGTGGCATCTTCTTTGTTCTTGAGGCTTTCCTCCACAACTTGAGAGCTGCTGGCGAGCAAGGTGCAAACTTCGATTTATCTTTGGTTTTGCTCTACAGGGGCAGAGAAAACTGTCCCTTTACAGTCATAAAATTAGCAGGACACAGTGTGGCTTCTGAAAGTTGCTGAACAGTCAGGCCTCTAGGTCATGCTAGTCACTGGTCTAAGAAGGAGCAGCACCAGGTGGCTAACTCCTTTGTTTTCAGTAAAGTTTCTTCTGCTTGATTCCCTCCTGCCAGATGGGCAGGCAGCTGAGATGAGTGAAGTTGGGGTTTAGCACCTATTGCGTGCTTCTCACCATCATAATCAGCTTTTTGAAAGAGTCATCCACACTCTGCCTCCCTTCTCCCCACCTCTTCTCAATTTACTCTCATCTGGTTTCTGCCCCATCAGTCCACTGAAAATACTCTTGAAAAGGTCAGTGATGACTCCATGTCACTAAACCATGTAATATTCAAACTTTCACATCCTGTTTGACCTCTAGGGTGTTTGGGTCAGCTGACTGTTCTCACCGTTTTGAAATAGTCTCTTTCCTTGACATCCATGGCCTTTCCTTCTATCTCATTCCCCTTCTCCTCTCCTTTGCTAACTTTTCTTCTACATGACACTTAAATGTCAACTTTTCTCAAAGCTTGACCTTGAGCTGATTTCCCTTCTCACCTTGAAAGCTTTTACAGGGTGATCGCATTCATTCTGGGGGTTTAATTTTACTCCAGACAGGGATAGCTGCCAAGTTTTCTATCTCTACTCCACTGGTCATTTAAGTTGCAGCCAAGATGTTTGAATCTATTTGATCTCTCTATTGCAAGTTTCACAGGCACCTCAAACTTTGTGTTCAAAACCCAGTTCCTGAATGTCTTCCCCTAAGCCTGGACCTTCAGTATTTATCTTAATGAATAGCATCATCATATGCACCTAAATGGCCATGCCAGAAAAGTGGAAGTAAGCCCTGACAGCCCTCCCCATCTGAACTCCCCTGACAGATAGTTCAAGTGTCTCAAAGCCATTTATCTCTCTGCACCTCCTCTGTGGGCCCCCTAGCCAGCAGCCATCGTTTTGTTGTGTTTTTTTTTGCCTGGTTTATGGCAATATTCTCTAATCTGGGTTCCTTGTAACTATTTTTCTTGACCCCCTAGTAGTCTACTCTCCAAATAGCACCCCAGAGTGATTCTTTTTTAAAAATTGCAACCTCATTAAAACACTTTATTGGCACCGCAAGTGGCACCCTGAGTCTTTGCTGTGGCCTGGCTGGTCGACTGCTGGATTCACCAGCCTCCTCAGTGAGCTGTCCCTCATCTGCTTTGCTGCAGCCACAGTGCCTTCTCTCCCACCCACCGACATCTCATGTCCCTGCTGGCTTGCTTCTGGGCTTTGTGTATTCGGTCAGGACTGCATTACAGCTCATGTGGACTGTAGGCACTTTTGCCTTATGGACCTCTTCAGACATTTTTTAAAAATTATATTTTATGGAAATGACTTCCGGGAAGATGGTGGCGTGAGCAGGAGGGCGGAAATCTCCTCCCAAAACCGTATGTATTTATGAAAATACAACACATACAACTATTCCTAAAAAAGAGACCCGAAGATACAGGACAGCACACAGCCTGCATCTACACCTGAGAGGACTCGGCACCCTGCAAGGCGGGTAAGATACAGAATTGCATCCTGGCGGGACCCGAGCACACCCCCACCCCAGCACACCGGTGGGAGGAGAGGATTCAGAGCCAGGAGGGAGTGGAAGCACAGGCCTGTGATATAACCACTCCTGGTGATCTGCGCCGGGAGCGCTGACACACATCACGCAGTGTATCGGAGACTAGAGAGACAGAGGGTGCAGGATCTGAGCCTGGGAATGCACTGGGTCCTCGCAGCTGGCTTCCAGGACAAAAGAAAAGCACACACTTTTTTTTAGTGATCTTAAAGAGACAAGGGCCCAAGATCATCCCAGCACACTCGGCCCAGCAGGCTGGGAGTCCTGGGGAATTTCGGACCCCTTGACTGGTGACTGAGAAAGGGTGGCCGCACTTAGACTTCCCACAGAGATCAACAGCCTCCCATTCGTTCCTGCCCTGGCCAGAGCTACAAAGGGCCCTGCAGAACAGCGCGGCTGTGGCTTCAGAGTAGTGGAGCAACAGTGCCACCTACAGCATCCCCACAGAATCTATTCCCAGTGGGCATTTTTTTCTTTCTTTTTTTGTTTCTTTTCTTTCTTTTCTTTCTTTCTTTTTTTAAAAGTCTTAAAGAGCCCAGATGATTTACGTGGCACCTACCAATGACCACTTCTATCACCATGAAAAGACAGAGGAATATGGTACAAACAAAACTTACCCAGACCCAGGCAACACCAGAGAGGGAACCTGAAGGGATGGAAATGCACAACCTTCCTGAAAAAGAATTAAGAACGAAAATCATAACCATTCTCATGGATCTACAGAGAAATATGCAAGAGCTGAGGGGGGAAGTGAGGAAAGACAAGGCAGAAATGAGACAAACCATCTACGGGCTTAGCAGCAGACTGGACGAGATGCAAGAGACTGTTAATGGAACAGAAATCAGAAAACAGGATTACAGAGAGGCTGAGGCAGAGAGAGATAAAAGGATCTCTAGGAATGAAAGACTATTAAGAGAACTGTGTGACCAATCCAAATGCAACAATATTCGCATAATAGTAGTACCAGAGGAAGAAGAGAGAGAAAAAGGGATAGAAAGTGTCTTTGAAGAAATAATTGCTGAAAACTTCCCCATGCTGGGGAAGGAAATAGTCTCGCAGTCCACGGAAGCCCACAGATCTCCCAACACAAGGGACCCAAGGAAGACAACACCAAGATACATAATAATTAAAATGGCAAAGATCAAAGATAAAGACAGAGTTTTAAAGGCAGCCAGAGAGAGAAAAATGATCACCTACAAAGGAAAACCCATCAGACTATCATCAGACTTCTCAACAGAAACCTTACAGGCCAGAAGAGAATGGCATGATATATTTAATGTAATTAAACAGAAGGGCCTTGAACCAAGAATATTGTATCCAGCACAATTATCATTTAACTATGACGGAGGGATTAAACAATTTCCAGAGAAGCGAAAGTTGAGAGAGTTTGCCTCACATAAACCACCTCTACAGGATATCTTAAATGGACTGCTCTAGAGGGAAGCACTCCTAAGGCTAAAAAGATATCACCAGAGAAAATAAAATCATAGCAAAGAACGCAGACCATCCAAATACTAACTAAAGGCAAAGAATAAAACACCTAGTATATAAAGAATGGAGAAGGAAGAATAAGAAGGGAGAGAAATAAAGAAACATCAGACAGTGTTTACAATAACTTAACAAGAAAGTTAAGTTAGATGGCTAGATAGTAAAGAAGCAACCCTTGAACCTTTGGTAACCACGAATCCAAAGCCAGCAATGGCAATAAGTACATATCTATCAATAATCACCCTAAATGTAAATGGACTGAATGCACCTATCAAAAGACACAGAGTAATAGAATGGATAAAAAATCAAGACACATCTATATGCTGCTTACAAGAGACTCACCTGAAACCCAAAGATATACACAGACTAAAAGTGAAGGGATGGAAAAAGATATTTCATGCAAACAACAAGGAGAAAAAAGCAGGTGTTGCAGTACTTGTATCAGACAAAATAGACTTCAAAACGAAGAAAGTAGCAAGAGATAAAGAAGGACATTACATAATGATAAAGGGGTCAGTCCAACAAGAAGATATAACCATTATAAATATATATACACCCAACACAGGAGTGCCAGCATATGTGAAACAAATACTAACAGAATTAAAGGAGGAAATAGAAAGCAATGCATTCATTTAGGAGACTTCAACATACCACTCACTCCAAAGGATAGATCAACCAGACAGAAAGTAAGTAAAGACACAGAGGCACTGAACAACACACTAGAACAGATGGACCTAACAGACATCTACAGAACTCTACCCAAAAGCAACAGGATACACATTCTTCTTAAGTGCACATGGAACATTCTCCAGAATAGACCACATACTAGGCCACAAAAAGAATCTCAATAAATTCAAAAATATTGAAATTCTACCAACCAACTTCTCAGATCACAAAGGTATAAAACTAGAAATAAATTTTAGAAAGAAATAAAAAAGGCTCACAAATACATGGAGACTTAACAACATTCTCCTAATTAATTAATGGGTTAATGACCAAATCAGAACAGAAATCAAAGACTATATGGAGACTAATGACAACAACAACACAAAGCCACAACTTCTGTGGGACGCAGCAAAGGCAGTTCTAAGAGGAAAGTATATTGCAATCCAGGCCTATTTAAAGAAGGAAGAACATTCCCAAATGAATAGTCTAAAGACACAATTACTGAAATTGGAAAAAGAAGAACAAATGAGGCCCAAAGTCACCAGAAGGAGGGACATAATAAAGATCGGAGAAGAAATAAAATTGAGAAGAATAAAACAATAGTAAAAACCAATGAAACTAAGAGCTGGTTCTTTGAAAAAATAAACAAAATAGATAAACCCCTAGCCAGAATCATTAAGAGAAAAAGAGAATCTACACACATAAACAGAATCAGAAATGAGAAAGGAAAAATAACGACAGATCCCACATAAATACAAAGAATTATAAGAGAATATTATGAGATTCTATATGCTAACAAGCTGTAAAACCTAGAAGAAATGGACAACTTCTTAGAAAAATACAACTTTCCAAGACTGACCAAGCAAGAAACCGAAAAACTAAACAGACCAATCACCAGCAATGAAATCGAATCGGAAATCAAAAAACTACCCAAGAACAAAACCCCCGGACCTGATGGATTCACCTCTGAATTCTACCAGACATGTAGAGAAGAAATAACACCCATTCTCCTTAAAGTTTTCCAAAAAATAGAAGAGGAGGGAATACTTCCAAACTCGTTCTATGAACCCAGCATCACTCTAATACCAAAACCGGGCAAAGACCTCACCAAAAAAGAAAATTACAGACCAATATCCCTGATGAACGTAGATGCAAAAATACTCAACAAAATATTAGCAAACCGAATTCAAAAATACATCAAGAGGATCATACACCATGATCAAGTGGGATTCAGCCCAGGGATGCAAGGATGGTACAACATTCGAAAATCCATCAACATCATCCACCACATCAACAAAAAGAAGAACAAACACCACATGATCATCTCCATAGATGCTGAAAAAGCATTTGATAAAATTCAGCATCCATTCATGATTAAAACTCTCAACAAAATGGGTATAGAGGGCAAGTACCTCAACATCATAAAGGCCATATATGACAAACCCACAGCTAACATCATACTTAACAGCAAGAAGCTGAAAGCTTTTCATCTAAGATCGGGAACAAGACAGGGATGCCCACTCTCTCCACTGTTATTCAACATAGTACTGGAGGTCCTAGCCACGGCAATCAGACAAAACAAAGACATACAAGGCATCCAGATTGGTAAAGAAGAAGTCAAATTGTCACTATTTGCAGATGATATGATACTGTACATAAAAAACCCTAAAGACTCCACTCCAAAACTACTAGAACTAATATCTGAATTCAGCAAAGTTGCAGGATACAAAATTAACACATAGAAATCTGTTGCTTTCCTATACACTAACGATGAACTAACAGAAAGAGAAATCAGAAAAACCATTCCATTCACAATTGCATCAAAAAGAATAAAATACCTAGGAATAAACCTAACAAAGGAAGTGAAAGACCTGTACTCTGAAAACTACAAGACACTCCTAAGAGAAATTAAAGAGGACACTAACTAATGGAAGTTCATCCCATGCTCTTGGCTAGGAAGAATAAATATTGTCAAAGTGGCTATTCTACCTAAAGCAATCTACAGATTCAACACAATCCCTATCAAACTACCAACAGCTTTCTTCAATGAACTGGAACAAATAATTCTAAAATTCATTTGGAACCACAAAAGACCCCAAATAGCCAAAGCAATCCTGAGAAGGAGGAATAAAATGGGGAATTACGCTCCCTGACTTCAAGTTTTACTACAAAGCCACAGTAATCAAGACAATTGGTATTGGCACAAAAACAGACCTACAGACCAGTGGAACAGAATAGAAAATCCCAACATTAACCCAAACATATACAGTCAATTAATATTTGATAAAGGAGCCTTAGATATACAATGGGGATATGACAGCCTCTTCAGTAGCTGGTGTTGGAAAAACTGGACAGCTACATATAAGAGAATGAAACTGGACTACTGTCTAGCCCCATACACAAAGGTAAACTCAACGTGGATCAAAGACCTGAATGTAAGTCATGAAAACATAAAACTCTTAGAAAAAAACATAGGCAAAAGTCTCTTGGACATAAACATGAGCGACTTCATGAACATATCTGCCTGGGCAAGGGAAACAAAAGCAAAAATGTATAAGTGGGACTATATCAAGCTGAAAAGCTTCTGTACAGCAAAGGACACCATCAGTAGAACAAAAAGACATCCTACATTATGGGAGAATATATTCATAAATGACGTATCCGATAAGGGGTTGACATCCAAAATATATAAAGAACTCACACACCTCAACAAACAAAAAGCAAATAATCCAGTTAAGAAATGGGCATTGGATGTGAATGGACACTTCTCCAAAGAAGAAATTCAGATGGCCAACAGGCACATGAAAAGATGCTCCACATTACTAATCATCAGACAAATGCAGATTAAAACCACAATGAGATATCACCTCACACCAGTGATGATGGCCAACATCCAAAACACAAACAACAACAAATATTGGTGAGGACGTGGAGAAAAGGGAACCCTCCTACACTGCTGGTGGGAATGCAAATTAGTTCAACCATTGTGGAAAGCAGTATGCAGGTTCCTCAAAAAAACTCAAAACAGAAATACCATTTGACCCAGTAATTCCACTCCTAGGAATTTACCCTAAGAATGCAGCCCAGTTTGAAAAAGACATATGCACCCCTATGTTTATCGCAGCACTATTTACAATAGCCAAGAAATGGAAGCAACCTACGTGTCCATCAGTAGATGAATGGATAAAGAAGAGGTGGTACATATACACAATGGAATATTATTCATCCATAAGAAGAAAACAAATCCTACCATTTGCAACAACATGGATGGAGTTAGAGGGTATTATGCTCAGTGAAATAAGCCAAGCCGAAAAAGACAAGTATCAAATAATTTCACTCGTATGTAGAGTATAAGAACAAAGAAAAAAACTGAAGGAACAAAACAGCAGCAGACTCCCAGAACCCAAGAATGGACTAATAGTTACCAAAGGGAAAGGGACTGGGGAGGATGGGTGGGAAGGGAGGGACAAGGGGGAAAAAGGGCATTATGATTAGCAGATGTAATGTTCGGGAGGTACGGGGAGGGCTGTACAACTCAGAGAAGACAAGTAGTGATTCTATAGCATCTCACTATGCTGATGGACCGTGACTGTAATGGGGTTGGTGGGGGTGGCCTGATGAAGGGGGTAGTTTAATAACCATAATATTGCACATGTAATGGTAGATTAATGATACCAAAATAGATTATAAAAGAAAATAATAAAAGAAATTATATTTTATGGCAGCAGTGGTGTAAGGATGGATATAATCCAGGTTGGATTCATTTTTTTCTTTTTTCTATTGAGATAAAATTCACATAACATAAAAGTAATCATTTAACAATGTATAATTCAGTGGTATTTGATGCAGCCAGTGTTGAGCACCCACCAACTCTATCTCATTCCAAAGGTTTACCTAAGAAGGCAACCCTGTGCCCGTGAAGCAGGTACTCTCCATAATGTGCTCCCCCACCCCCCAGTCCCGAGAACCACTAATCTACTTTCTGACTCTGGGTTTGCCCACGGCGGGTGTTCCATGTAGGTGGGGTCGTGCCATGTGCAGCCCTTTGTGCCTGGCTGCTTCCCCTTAGCATGATGTCTTGGGGGTTCATCCATATGGTAGGATCTACCAATGCCTCATTCCCTTCGGTGGCTGCACAATATTCCATTGTATTTTTTGATAAACATTTTCGTAAATATTTTGTTTATCTGCTCATCCACTGATGGGCATTTGGGTTGTTTAACCTTTTTGCTATTGTGAATAGTGCTGCTGTGAATGTTCATGTACAAGTATTTATTTGAATGTCTCTTCCAGTTCTTTGGGTATATGCCTAGGAGTGTAATCATTGGATTCATTATTCTCCCAGTTTTAAAAGGAGTTAAAGACATTTTCATGGACTGCTAAGCATATTGTGAGCGTAGGCACTGCGCCTCCTGTGCGTGATGATGAAGGGGACCTTGCCTTCTATTCCTTCTATTTGAGGTGCTTCTATTCCATCTTCACGGCACCAGGAGAGGGGCAGCCCCAGCTAGCAAAATGTCCACTGGGAAGACCTACTGTGTGCCTTAGAGGGCAGATGGGGCCCTCTGAGTAGGGCAGAGTATGGATGCGTTCTCAGTTCCTATCCCAGGGAGAAATATGAATTGTTGGCAACAGTCTGAGCTCAAAGCAAAGAACCCCTCTGCACATCTGTGTGATCCTTTCACTATCCAGCTCCCCTCGGGGGAGCCTCTCCTATGTCGCCAGCCTCTGGCACCACAGTCCTTTGAGTCTCACAATCTCACCCGCCTCACCCTCTCCCCTTGGGGAACCTGATGTTAAAGGAAAAATAACGGATCCCTCTAGTCTGGAGTATGGCACTACTATTAGTAAAATACACCCAAGTTATGCTGACCTAACTATGTTTTTCAGAACCTTGTGCTTACCAGAAAGTCTTGAGTAAAATTTGAACATTGTTAAGAATTCCAAGTAGGAAAACACTGGAGAGCATGGTGCTTTCCCAGAACTCAGACTCCTCTGGCATTTCTGTAGCAACCTAATGGTAGAAAAGGGGAGGGTAGCCATGTTTTATTTGAACACGTCTTTCTCTTTTTATGTTAATCTCAAAATTTTTTATCTCCCTTCTCTTTGCCTCTTCTTTTTCTTGCATGTTAATTCGGCTAAGAGACTAGAAGGGGACTAATGCAAGGTTTTTATCAAAGGGAATGAAGTACCTAAATTTACTATCCTTACCGTCCAGACTTATTCCTGCCTTTTTCACTTTGTCTGCATACCAGGTAGTTAAGAAGCAGAGCCTGGACAGTCTGCCATGGTTTCATGTTCTTGGCATCAATATCGCCTTATGCTGACATTCCTAACAAGAGATTATCGTCAGGAAAAGTCCTGATCTTCTTTGTTTTAGTCAAACCCACAGTATTTTCCATTCCCCCTTTTAATTACATTTGCTCTGTGGTTTGGGTAAGCAGAACACAGTGCTTGCTGCCTGAGTTATTCTCCAACTACCAAATGGTTTCATCCCCAAACACATCCCCAAATCATCTCCTACATGTTTTCAGGCAAGCTGTCTTTTAGAGTGTTGAATTGTATCCTTTATTATGATGTATAATTGCAGCATCAATGTCCATACACCTTTTACTACAAATATGCTAATTATTTTTTCCTGTCTTAAGATTATTAAAGCAATTCTTAGGCAACAAAGGGTACTATCAACAGAGTAAATATTGAACAGAAGATTGGGAGAGAATTCAGAGAAAGCAAAGTTTCCATAGATGAACCTACTAACGTCATACTTGCCTTGATGCCCCTTAGTATATTTTTGACAGTAATTTGGTGGATTTCCCCATCTCCCTTTGAATTATTTTGTGAAACCACATGGGTCATTATGAAGCTTACATACTCAGTAACCTTGTTTTATTTTAGCACGTCAAAATTAAACCCCATTTAGAGATATGCAAATATTATTTGTCAGTACTTAGCAAATGTTTTCCTGTGAAGGCAAATTGCCTTTACTTTTGTCAAGAGCTCAAAATGATAATGCACATCATGGTAGCATAGAATGGCTAATGGTTCTCAGGCCTGGGAAACCTGAAAACACAGGCTGGCACTGTCATGGATTTTTTTTTAAATACAAAGAGGAGAAAAGTTTAAAAAGGGCTTTCTGAATCCAAGACACTGTGATTTCCCCAAGACTCCATATCTTAATGAAAGAAACTAGACATAAAGGGGTTTTCTTAGCCTGCTTGATAATTTTTCACCCCTCTACTTCAGTTTCACTTTGGTTTTATACCTTTTACTATGATTTATAGGGCTGTTTTTAATTTCAAATTTTGAACATGGGACCTGGGCCCTTAACAGTCTTAATTCTCAATTATAGGCTCTAGTCACCAAAGTCATTCTTTCTGGCGACCTCGGAATGTGCTGGAAGGCATAAGATGGTACATTGTGAAACTCAAAAATAAAATCTGGTCTATGGGTCTCGTGGCAGGAAGAGTTCCAGTTCTTTTGCCCATTGAGGTGGGAGACTTGGGTGAGGAAGGCCCATGTCTAAGGGTGCAGTGTTCACGACCCACCTAAGGCAGCAAAGCAGAGCCTCTCAAGGCTTTGCCAGAGTTAATTAGCACTCCCCATTATCAGATGTTTCATTATCTTCTAAAGTTTCTTATGGAAGGTCTCAAGAGATGTTTTATTCACAAGATGTAGCTATTTTTACGGATTTTAGTGATTTAGACCAGATTCATGAACCACAACCACATTTGCCATTATGAACAATATAGACTTACTTTTTTCCCAGATTCTATGCAATGAATATCAACGTTTCTCCCCTCTGAGTAGTACAAAGAGGTATTTTATGTGTTCCTTTACAACTGAAATGAAAATGAAATATTTTGAGATGTAAACTTACCTTTGCCTGGATTTGAAATCCTGGGAGCTGGGAGTTCCCTGTCAGTGCTAAGTGCCCTCAGGGTATGCACAGAACGTTATAGAAGAGGGTTATTTAAACCAGACTTGGTGCTCATGGAAGGCTTCCTGGAGGAGTGACAAAAGCTGAGAGTTGTATTGATAAGACTGGCAAATTAGGAAACTCCGCTTATATATTTTGGTTATTACAGTACCTCAGAGCTTAGCAGAAACCTGATTAAATGTAGTAGATGGTCAATGAATAATTGTTCCATCATTGAGGAAAGAGCTATGCATATGCTGTCCTTCCAAAGTGACATGCTTGCATTTAGTAGGGCCATTTGGAGATGCATACCTTAATTTAACCCTATGCAACAGAGGACTGCCGGGAGAAGAGCTTCAGGGCATATAGTGCCTCAGAGTAAAAGCTCCTAGGAGGCTGCCTTCTCTATATTCAGCATCTGCATTAGGTCATTGATTGGGAATACTGAAAGAAAAAAACAAGAAAGTAAATGCCAGTGACGATTGCCTCAGCTTCCTTCCTGAGTGGGATTTGGGCTCCCATCTGGGTTCACTGAGGGTGCGCAGGGCTTTACGGAGCTGGCAGCAGTCGTGGGGCTACACCAGGCAACCACTAGACCAATGTTAGCTTCAATTTCTACTACTGGCCAGAGAAAAAGTTGCAGAAAGGAGTTGGAGCAAAACAAATAGACCGTTTGCTGGTTATCTTCATCAGGTAAGATACTCTAAGGCCAGATGGGATTCTTTCCTAAGCCTCTCCACACTGCTCTGAAGACAATGAGTTAATCTGCCACTTTCTCCTTTTCAAAATATGTGAGAAGCAGTCCTGCAAATAAACACTGTTCTAAGAACAGTCTAGAGAAGTGGCTTACAGGGCTTGGTGTAACTTGGACTCTAGTATTTTTTGCAGTAAATAGTGTAGCCGAAAAAAGAGAAGACAAAGATGTTCCCTTTTTGAATTTTGTTGAGTAGAATTCTAGCAGAGTGGAAGTTCCGTTGTCCTTCTCCTCTGGCCATCCCTGATGATAGACTTTATACTCCAACTTTGCAGGACAAACTTTGCTCCAGTAGCTTTGCCACTGAAAATAATTTGGCAATTGCTATGAAGCTCTTTCCTGAGCTGCAGCCTCCTGTCCTCTGCCACTTCCAAACAAGCCTGAGTGTCAGGAGGGCGACTGGCATGATGAGGAGGTGGGTACACAGTCCGTGTGGAAGGCACCAAGGTCCCTGTCCAACTCCCCAAAGTAGAGGAGGACCGTGCCACCAGAAAGTCCCTCCATGAAAAAGGCTTGTCAGTTACATTGATGCAGGGCTGCTACAGAATATTTGCATCTATTAGACAAAGGCATGGTCTGGCAGGGGCAGCCTCCCCCAGGGCTCAGGGCTTGGCAAGGGGAGCCTGGTTGGGCTGCCTTTCAATCCCTCCCTGAATCTTTGTTCAGGAACAACCTGTGTAACCATGCGTGGTGGCCCCAATCTGATGAGCCTCCTAAACAGGCAGAAGACAGCGGGGGACAGGAGTCTTTGGCAGGCTTGTTCCTGTCCTGTGGCATCTTCTTCTCTATTCCTTTCCTCTCCCTTCCTGTCTCCTCTCTCTCTGGTGCCTTCGAGCTGGACTCCCAAATTCAGCACACTCTCCAGGTCTTTCCTCCTAGACTTCAAATCCTTCTTCCCTCCTAGGCCTTCATTACAAATTAGCTCACCCTCGGTCCCATTCCTCCAAGACCCTCCTGGGGGCAGAAATTAATTGGATGAATAAATTGGTACTAACTTCTAATGATTGATAATATATTAGTCTTCCAAATAAAATCTGGATGAATATAGATTGGGCCACAGGATTTACAGTTTAGCAGAGACCATCATGGCCTTAACCCCAAAGGAGATGGATGCCTGTTCAATGGCACGGCCAGTTAGGAGTAGTTTATTTGCACCCTTGTCTGGGAACAACCAAAAAGTCCTGGAGTAAATTTGCTTTGGTCATAGCTTGGTCCAGAAGCTTATATTGTGTCAGCAGGCCCTGGTTTTCCTCCTCCTGCTCTTTTGCCCTTTAATTATCAATGACCCTTGACTTTCACCCTCTGTATTTAAAAAAAATGATTACAAAATTTTTTTATTGAGATATAATTGACATATAACCTCCTATTAATTTCAGGTGGATAACATAATGATTCGATATTTGTACATATTGTTAAAAGGTCACTGCAATACGTTTAGTTAACATCCATTGCCATTCATAGTTATACTTTTTTTCTTGTGATGAGAGCTTTAAAGATACATTATTTTAGTAATATTAAAATATGCAATACAGTACTATTAACTCTGGTTGCTATGCTGTACATTCTCTGCAAAATAGTACAAAGAGTATAAATACTATTTTGAAAGAATTTTCAACTTATAGAGAGGTTAAAAGTTCTGAAATATAAATATTTCAGAAAGTTCGCCCAGCTTCCCTTAATGTTAGCATCTTGCATGACAATAGTACAATGATCAAAACTAGGAACTTACCATTGCTATAATACACATAAACTAAAGACTATTCGAATTTCACCAGTTTTTCCACTGAAGTCTGTTCCAGCAGCCAATGGAAGACCTTATATCATATTTAGATCCTTAGTATCTCCACCATTCTGTGACATTTCCTCCATCTTTTCGTCTCTCATGACCTTGTAAAGAGTACTAATTTTATAGTTTGTTTGTTTTTTTTTTGTCGAATATCCTTCAGTTTCGTTTTGTCTGAAATTTTCTCAGGATTAGACTGAGGTCATGCATTTGTGGTAAGGATACCTCAGAAATGATATATTCTCAGTCTGTGATATTAGGGGTACATGATGTCAGTATGTCATGTTACTGGTAATGTTAATCTGAAGTGATGTCTGCTGGGTTTCTGCAGTTATTATAACTCCCTTTGTAATTAGCAAATATCTTGGGGAAGATATTTTTGAGACTACACAAATATCTTATTTCTCCTCAAACTTTTACTCCCTAATTTTAGAAACCATCAGGGAATATTTCCTGAAACAATTATTACTATTTTAGTCTAACAGTAATTTTCTATTTCTCTTATTCCATCTACATTTATTGGTTGGACTTTTTCTGTAAAAAAAAGGTGTGCTCCCTTCTCTTTCATTGATTTATTTATTCAGTTTTTTTACTGATATTATTATTGACTCATGGGCATTTATTTTATTCCATGAATTATAATCCAATGCTCTCGTTATTATTTTGTTGCAGGAATTAGTGAGCTTTGGCTACTGGGAGCTCTTTTCATGCTCTTTGGTATGCCTCCATCCTTTTTTTTGAGACGTTTCCTCCTTTTAGTACCTTGACTTACTCCAGACTCATCTTTTGTTTTGTCTACCCTAGTCCTGGAGTCAGCTGCTTCTCCAAGAAGCCCTGCTTTCCTTGCTGCACACTTTTCCTTTTACTGGAGAATGGTACTTAAAACCCAAGATCTATATGCTGGGTGTGCTCATCACTACTGTGGTGTCATTGTGTTTAGGCCTTCTCAGAAGACAAGACTAGGAAATATATCATACTAACCCATGCATGCACACACATGTACTTATTTCTGAATGTACCAGAAATCTATCTATGCATCTGAATATATATTTTAAAAAATATGAGTTCATACTAGCACCTTCAATTCCAACCCAAAATCTTAGGGTTCATTTAGCCTTCCCTCTTTCATTATTTTTAACTTCTTTTTTCTGACAGTGAAACCTGACTCTCTTTATCTACAATATATTTACCTATTTGCTCAATCCTAGTATAAACATATGTCAATTAATTGCTAACCTATCCCCCTGGGGAGGAAGCACCCCCTCTATCTTGTTTCTGCTTTGCTCTGTGTAAGTCTCTCAGTCAGGTTCTCTCCACATGGTGGCCCCCAAGCATCTCTGAGTTTATATTCTCCCCTCCTAATAATTCTTGAAAAAAGAGTGCTTCTTTCTCTTTCCTAGGACTTCCAGAAAAGTTCCAAAATGGGTTCTTACCAGACTGATTGGATTCTATGCTAATCCTTGGTCCATTTACTGTGACCAGAGGAATGGACCAACCTGACTGGTCAGGCCTGAGATAGGTGTCTACCTCAGAGCCTGGGAAGGGGGTGACTGTCCCACCTAAACCATGAGGAATAGTGCAGATGAGGATGATTCTCCAAAGGAAAATTAGTGTCCAATTATCAGAAAAAAGGGAAATAATTCTGAGCAGGTTAAACCCACATCTGCTTCAGCAAATGGGACAACAGTGCAGCAATACCAATATTGCAAATGTCAAGGATGGTGGGGGAAATGTAGGTATACTGCATAGAAGCAAACAACCACAAAAAGGTGAATTAAAAAAACTTAAAAAAATGTACAGTTGATAGGAAAAGGAATTCCAGTTTAACCAGAGTTATTGCCAGGCTTGTTAGCATGACCTAATTTAATAGGAAATAAAAAGAAGCTTTATCATGCGAATGCTTTTCTTCCAGATTCACGCAGAAACTCTAGGACATGGGCTCTAGACTCTGTTTACTTCCACCAGGTCACTCTACCCAAGATTTCGGCAGCTGCCACTGTGAGGCCAGGACTGCATAATGAGATTGGAAGGGCCAGTTGCTGCCTGCAGATTTTGAGATCACTTTTTAATGTCACTGATCAGATGGCTATAGCTTAAAGCTTCTATACAGTAGAAAAACTTCAAAATTCAATCTGTTTTGCAGGAAAGCAACAGAAAACTTTTAAGTAAGATGTACAGTTTTTTGTTTCTTTATTTTTTGTTTTAAAATTGTTACTTAGTCCTGGGCTACGAATTTATTCCAAACCTTTCCTTTAGGCCAGACTTCTTTGGTGTTTTACTTGCTCTGGGCTCCAGCCCTAAAAAGACACCAGCCTCTGTCCTGAGTATGTGAGTTCCAGGGACAAACTGGGAACTCTGTTAGCCTCATTCTAGGCAGGGGTAATATTTTCCTTGATAAGCTCAGTAACCATGCTACTATCTTTCCCACCTTCACTGCCTTTTGTCTAACTAATACTTAATTTACGTGGAAAGAATTTCTTTAATTAAACATTGCATTTCATTAACCTAGCATTCTGCTAAAAATTGCTTTCTTTAACAAGACTTTACATCTCCAAGCCTTTTTCAGATCATCAGTATCTTTAAAGAGGCTTGACCCTTTTTGTCTTATGAGTTGTTAGAATATATCTACCACAGAAACAACAGTTTTTATTCAGTTATTCAACGGTTTAATCACAATGCAAAAACAACATTGCTAATCTGAACAATCTACATGGATAACAACTCATTGAAATAACTATCAATTAACAACATAATTGTCATTTATATGTTGCCAACATTAAAATAGGCAATTGTTTCTTCTATGAGGCTTTTGTGCTTATTTTCCTTTCTCTGCAGAGGGTGTGGCTACAGGGCAGGGGCCTGGGTTGAGAAGTTTAAACTGATGACCAGGTTAAGTGTTGTTTTAATCTTCAGAACATCTTTCTCACAGGTCATTCTGAAGTGGAAGCAGTGGAGCTGATCATGAAATTTCACTCTAAGCTTGGCGGTTCAAGCTGGCTTCGGCTCTGAGATCTCCGTAAGCATCAAATGCATTGCCAGCCCCTTTAATCAGGGGCTATTGCAGACCGAGCACCACATGTGAGAGTTCTCTCCTATTTGATCCATCAAGATCGTGTCAAAGAAAACCCAACCTCAGTATGGAGCAGAGTCCAGTTTTGCTCATGCCGCTGAAAGGAATTCAGCCCAGCGCGGTCCGGATCATGGCCTCGGTGTCTTCCTCTCTGTAAACCCCCAGGCTCTGAGCGGGCAACATCAGCAGAAGGAAAAGAATCAGGATTCGGCGGAGGAAGGGCACCGCGGGGATCAGAAGGAGCACGACCCCCTGTGCGTCGCAGAGCCCTCGCTGGGCGGAAGGCCGCTGTCGGGGCGGAGCCAGGCTGCCGCGGTGCACGAGAGCTGTGAGGAAGAGCCGCCTAAAGGCAAGACTCCAGCTCGGGCTCGGGCTTGAATCCCTTCAGGGTGCACACTCCTGTTTAACCAGCCAAGGCCAGGACATAACCGAAATAGAAATTAGGACATAAATCCAACTGGCTCTTTTGAGTTAGGCCAGTTCATCTGCCCAGCATCAGCTGGTACTCCTCCATCTGAAGACGGAAATTTGACTTGGAACTTGGAACAGCCACTCCCTCTGGGGGGACACAGCAGCGAGCAGAGGGACACAGGCCCGGAGCCAGCCCCCGGCAGCGGGAATAGCAGCGCCTTAGGTTTCTGCCAGAGCGGGGCCAGGTTTCTTTCTTGGATGTTTAGTTTCTTACCTCTAAAATGATGAGGGCAATTCCGTTTTGAGAGCAATTCCACTGCCGGGTTGCCGAGCGGATTAAGTTCGCGCGCGCAAAGCGCCGGGGCATCGCTGGTGCGCCCGAGTGGCTGGCGCCCTTAGAGAGCCGCAGAGACCCTCCACCGATGTAAAAGGAGTTAGGTTAATGAAGAAGTTTTACTTCTTTGAGCTTAATGAAAGGGAATTTCAATTCTTAAAAAATCTTAAGTCATCCGTTAATGTTTACATTTTAAAACGCACTTTTAAATTTCAGGGGGTTGTTATTATTACTATGTGTAGTAACTTCATTAATCATCAACTTCTAAATCAAGCTTTTCTCTGCAGCTGGGAACGTGCTGTTTGTAAACGAGCCAGTTTTGCAGATAGACGGTGACACGTACAGGTGGCATTTAATAATAGTATAGCAAATACCCTTTGTCTTCCCCTTGTGACTACATCATTTGACTGTTGATAATATAGCCAGCATTCCAAGAGAGCAACCCCCTATTCTAATTTAATAATCGTGACTTACTAGAAGAAGATACGACTCTACTTTTTATGCCCGTTGGCTTGGTGGGGGCGGGTGGGGGCACTACCATTCAGGTGCCAAAGAACAAGGTTTCCAATAATGTAATGTTTTGCATATTTTCTTTCTTTAAATGCCCACTCTAAGCTGGCCCACTGCTGTTGCTTGTCTCTGACTCCTTCAGTGATTCTGGAGGTGTGTAACGTCTCCAGCTGGTTGGGAGATGCCCTTCACCTTGTGGCTCCACCCTTCAAAGGTCACATTTGCTGCACGGAAGAGCAGTTGACTCTGCCCAGAGGGAACGTCTCATTGCATCTTTTTTCCACACCATCTGTCTGACCTGGACCCATTCCAAGCACTACGGCTTTGCTGGCAGAATGGTCTTCCTGCTACAGAAATTTTGTTATCTGCTAATTGACAGGGTAAGGAAAATTTGTATTTGGGTTACAGCTGAAAAGTTGGATGTTTCTTTGATGGGGCTTTAAATACTGACATATGCTGCACTGATTTTAGGCATCCCCCTTTGTGCATGATCACACACTCTCCCCTGTGTTCTCTGCCTCATTGAGAAGATGGCATCCTTTGGAGAAGAACACCAATATGATCTACCAGGGAATTATCCTCTACTTAGTTTACTCATTAAGCAGTGATTTTATTATTATTATCTCTTTGTGGTATGAGACAGATGGCAAAGGAGTGTGCTTTACTGAACAAGACGCAGTACCGGGCATGGCAAATCCCCCTGAATGGTTAATATCTTCACTAGTCATTCTGTTTAATGAGCACCTTTGCTTTTGTACAGGGCCTGGTCCTACACCCAGATCTTAATTGAAGTGTAAAGTTCTTATCAGTCTTCTTTTTGTACACATAGGTTGAGGGCAGAAGAATCTTAGAGGAGCAAGTATGGCTAAAACTGTGCCACTCACGTTGACATTTGGGTTTATCCTCATCTTGAAATTGTGCTTTAAAACTCGGTTTGAGCAAGCCCCACGTCCGTGAACGTGGCCATGCCCACTACTCCAGATCCACGTCCCTCCAGCATGGTCCTCTCTGCACGGAAGCTGCACGTGTTGGGGTCAGTGCCTGAGTGTGGGTGACATTGTGCCTCTGGACTCTATGGGCTCTTCTCCACGTTGCAGCCCCTTCTCCTACACTAAACAACACTCAGCATAATAAAATATGAGAACGTAAGAGGTTTTTTCCCCTACCTTTGAAAATTTCAAGGAAGTAATTCCCAATCTGGTTCTGATGATCCATGTCTCAGTGCAAAGCATACATAAAGATCTGAAACCTGCACACTGATCAGAAATAGGTTTTGGAAACTTGGATTTAATCCCATGAGCCAAATGATCACTACCAACAATGATCAGGGAAAACCAAAGTCCACAGCAAATTTTAATTTGGCAAATGCATAAAATGTTCAAAAGAGCAGAGGTCTCATTTACATTCCTCCCTCTCATATGGGATTTTCTTCTATATTAGTAATTAAAGGGTGCAGGCTATAGAGCGCAACTATATCACATAATAGCCATCGGGGATGCACTAACAACTTCCTTGAAGTAACGCACACTAGGGTGTTTATGGCTCAGTGTCACATAGACTCTCTTTGATCTAAATTAGGATTCATTGGCAAACTCACAATAGGCTCCACATGTACCCCTCTCAGCCTCTTTCTTTTAATCATGGAAATTAGAGATGGAAAATACCCATTAAGTCACTTAGTCCACTTCCCCGCCAGGGCAAAATTGTTGCCTGTGATACATGGGTAGTGCTCGGTCCAGCTTAAATGTAAATGTCTCTGGGGATATTGCAAGCTCCTGATTTTATAATTTTCCTCTTTCCTTTAAAACTCAGAAGGGAAAACATATAAAACAGAGGATGAGATTTCCTCCCCTCTCTAGGGGTTGGAAGTGACGTCAGTGGGTGGGTGAATGTGCTCATGTGGTGCCAGCTTTCTGGAAACCACACCTCTTGCTCTGGCAGTTTCATTACTCATAAGGCACACAGTTAAATTCAACCCCTCTGCCCAACGTGTCTTACTTTTCAACCAAGTGGAACTCTCTAGATTCCTGGACTTTTCCTTATGAAGTCGAGCAAGCAAGCACTCCAGGTTTGGTGAGAGAGGCGAGACCCAGGGAAGGAAAATCCCTGAATTATTGTAGAGACCCTGGCTGATGAGTTATAAACTGAGCGGGCCCTCCAAACTGGTTAGGGTGTGATGTCATTGCTGGAGTGTGAGCTCATGAGTGGAACCCTGCCTGTCTTATTCTGGTGAGTGACCAGCTGAGGTATTTTTATATTTTGAACATTTGGCATCCGAAAGATGAGAAATGTGTGTCATTGACAATGAGTCCTATCCCTGACTCATGTTCTGCACAGAGGGCTGTCACTCCACCTCTGCCCATGCCTCTAACCACTGAACTCAGCTTGATGGAGAGGAACAAAATCCCAGTGGCCATGTCCCCAGTGGGATCTCTGTGAAGCACACGGAGGTGGCTGAGATGAGACTTAAAGAGGGAAGTGGAGGTCCGTGATGACATTCCCATTTGAGTTTGTCCAGAGGCCTTCTTTTACTTGGCTACAATCACCAGAGAGATTGCATGAAGGGAGCCTTTCAAATTCTGATCCAGATGTGTTAGAGTGTGATTATCCATAATATAAGATGGAAGTGCTTCATCCTCCCAGATTCACTACAGGTTTCATTGAATAGCTAACTTTCCTAATCGTGCTTGCAAAACTTGATGTACAATGTCTTAGGAAGATACCTATTGTGGTTTTACTGGACAGAAGAAGTTCAGCTTCTGTGAGTGCATTGCCTGCATCCACAGAGAGCTTTCCCAGGGACCCTCAGCGTCAGTGCGTTCCAGAGGTGATTCCCATCTGATATGCCCCTTGGTAGTGATCAATAATGGGCCTTTGAATGGTTAAAAATAATCAGAATCAGTTATAAGATGATGGCCTAGAATTAAAGTTCTACTGTGTACAATTCTAATATTGGGACGAGTACTTTACTAACGAAAATCTCAAAAGTTAAAGCACATCTGGCAGAGAATGCTTGTTCTCCAACATCCATTCTCCCTGACTTTTTGTGCCTGCGTTTCCCCTCACCAGTGCGGCTGTCTCTCTCCATCAGCCAGCGGCGTAAGAGGAAGAGGTGTGGAGCCCTCTGCCATGTGTGCCTAAAGGGCGCCACCTCTTCCCTCCCTGCCTCTTGCTGGTAGCCTGGAGAGCGGACGCGGTGGCTGAAGCTCTGGCTGCCGTCTTAGTCACGGGGATGGAGACCACATCCCAGGAGGGACTGATGGTGGTTTGGTCCCAGAAAATTCGGTGGAGCTGCCAGACTAAAGCTAGAGAACCTTCCTGAGGACTACTTTTACATGAATCAACAAAACCCGGTATGTTCAAGTCACTGTTTCTGTCACCAAAGCCAATCCTGATTTGGTAGATATTTGACATTTCGCTGAAGTCTAAATATTTCAGTCTCAGTTGACAATCAGTGCCAGCTCACATTTATTCTCCTGAACATGACTGTGAAATGTTGGGAGATACAGGTGTGTGGAATAACCCAACAGTGAAGGATTTCCAAATATACGATCAGCTAAAATAATAATGCCAGCATTGAGAAAGTGTTTTTATTCACTAGTCATGCTAGTATTACCTGCCAGCCAAGAAGAAAATGGCAAAGCTGGTGCTTCTGGGGCTGCGTGGGCAAGCTCTTTGTCAGCCTCATTAAAGGGAAATTTAATGACTGTCCAACCTAGTCGGGGCTGAAGAGGAACTAAATAATTCTGAAATTATTAGGAGACTCTTTTAAATATGGACTTATAGCCTCACTCATTTACAGTGAACTTTGGCCTTCATGTTTTATGCTTTAAAATATCAGGTAATATGTACTCAGGCACATGCACATAATTTATAAATAACTATACATCTACTGGGGGCTGTCCTTACATTTTTCCCTATGGAGATGGTGAGAGAAAAAGCAAGAGTTTGAGGCCCCAGAATAAAGTTCCATATCTTCAATTTCAAATTTGACTCTGAGCTTCCTAAGAGCTTTAAAAAATGAGAGGGAGAAAGAGGGAAAAATAAAACGGTTGCTTCCTCCAGCAGGGGTTTGGATCTGATCTTAGGTTCTCCGGGGAGGGTGGAGGCTGGTTACCTGGGATGCTAGTTGGGGCAGATTCATATGAAACTGAAACAGAGAAGGGCTATCTTTTTGAGAAACCAGAGTTCAGGGGTGCCCCGACCTGGGTGGAGAACCATCCCCCAGGGTCGAGAGATGGTACCCAGAGCAAAGCCACGCCATTAACTGGGGCCTCAGCTCACACAGCAAGGGACATGCTTATTACCTCTTCCCACGATCCCCATGTCCCTAATGTGGACAGCCAGATGGAAATTTTCTCCACCCATGACCTTGCTCAGATTTCAAGCGGCGGAATACTGTAATGCTTTCAAGATCTCAACGAATGCTTTCTCTCAACCCAGATGTACGTGTTTCTCAGGCAGTTATTGGCTGGTCAGGAGCACGAGTCCCAGAACCAGGTTCCCTGATTCTGAACCCTGGTTCTGTCATGTCCTGTGGGACCCAGGGAAACTGACTTCTCTTCTCTGCCTCAGTCTTCTCATCTTATCAAAAAAAAAAAAAAAAGGAGAATAGTATATCAATGAGATTAAGTGAGCTAATACCTGTAAATGACTCAGTGCCTGGAACCTAAAATACCCAGTAAATGGAAGAGATTAACATTGTAAGCCAAGCGTATGAATATAAAGAATTGATGGGCTTTAGAATCAGGCTGCCTGGACTCAAACCCGGTGTAACTCTGCCACGTACCACTTGTGTGGCCTCCTTACTTCCTCTTTCATAACATGGGGATAGGATTGGCACCTAGCACATGGGGTTGCTGTGTGGGTCACAGGAGACAGCGTCTAGAATATGGTTAGGACAGGCGCCTGCATACAGTGGGCGTGCCCTTGGTGGTGTTTGTTTCCATTTTAAATGCTACATCAATAACCAGGGTCTTTGTAATGCTAACATTTAGCTTTTAGGTGAATTGTATATCCAAAGGGCTCAGTTTTCCCTGTTACCTTGTATGTAACTATTGACTGATGGTTTGAGGGCTGCCTTGAACTTTAAACGAGTGTCCTTTACCCTTTGGCCTGACATAGATGCGGGCATAGGATGCCCCCTTTTCTTGTGCTCTAGTTTCCTTAAATCTGTGCAGAAGATTGCCAGAGCATTGCATAAACAATATGTATCAGTCCATACTTTTGTTTATGAATTTTTATTCCATAATTTGGTTAACATCCTTGAAGCCGCAAACTTGTGATTTGCTTTCGCTGTTCTCCAGAGTCTCCCAGCTCTAGCATGGTCCTCTGACCCGCCTGTGGGCCTCTCCCCCCCCGGCTCCCACCCCCCTTTCTCCCCTCCCAGTTGGACATTTTCTTGGAAGTTGCCTAAACTGTGATACTCTAGCCTATTGGACCAAAAACTTGCAACATTGAAGCAATGAACTGCTGCTGTTGGTTATATTTTGGGTGTGTTTTTCTCAGGTTAGAGGTGAAAGTTGATACAAATTTGGGTAATATTTTTTTATTTAAAAATTTTTTTTATTAAGGTATCATTGATATACAATCTTATGCTCAGATTTCACATGAGCAACATTGTGGTTACTAGATTCCCCCCATTATCAAGTCCCACCACATACCCCATGACAGTCACTGTCCATCAGCGTAGGAAGATGCTATAGAATCACTACTTGTCTTCTCTGTGTTATACGGCCTTCCCTGTGCCCCCCCCCCCATGGGGTGTGGGGGTTGTAATGCCCCCTTATTCCCCTTCTCCCTCCCTTCCCACCCACCCTCCCCAGTCCCTTTCCCTTTGGTAACTGTTAGTCCATTCTTGGGTTCTGTGAGTCTGCTGCTGTTTTGTTCCTTCAGTTTTTCCTTTGTTCCTCCACAGATGAGTGAAACCATTTGGTACTTGTCTTTCTCCACCTGGCTTATTTCACTGAGCACAATACCCTCTAGCTCAAATTTGGGTAATCTTTTAATAATCTCTCTCCCTCTCTCCCTACCACTCTACCTACCAGGTTCTTTCCGAGGAACAATCGTTTGCCTCCTGCTTCCAAACAGAGCCCCCAGGATGGCCTTCTTGTGGCGGGAGGGGGAGCCATGTCCTCATGCATGCAGTTCGGTGTTCTTGTGACCCAACTGAGACATCTGGGACCTCATTAAAGATGGGTTAAGAAGGATGCCTGTAACTACGGGGGGAAAATCCTAGGGCAAAATATCTTGGAAACTGAAATCAGTCAAAGGGAGAAATAAAGTGGGAGAAACCCATTTTTTCCTTACAAGCAATCATTGTGCGTCACTCTCGACCCCACTGCAGAAAAAGAGGCCCCACCCAACCTCTCCAGTCCAGATATGCCCTTGCTGGCTCACGTAATTACCTATTGATATGGAGATGGACTATTTCTCTCCATCCCTTTGAACCACTAAGGCCAGGTGAGAGATTCTGGAAATATTACAATTTCACCCAGAGCCCACTCCTCCAGAAATCTTGCCTTACAATCTACTCGTTCCCCATCTTCCACAATGGCCCCTGGGTGAGAAAACTAGAGCATTGTAACCACACAAATAAGGTACAATAGCAGTAGCAATAGAATCATGATAATCCTCAAGCCTGAGGATTCAGCTAGGTTCAAAGTCCTAGGCATATTAAGTCCATAGCTCGCCCATCTCACAGGCAGTCAGTAGCTGAACAGGCAGGGAGTTCAGAGCAATCATCACACAGCAGCTGCAGCCAGGGGGCGCATCCAGGCCACAGGGACTGTAGAAGAAAATAACCTTAAGGGCGATAAAGATACATGTTTTAATGACACCAGCATAGGCAAATCTTGTCCATCAGGTAGGATGCATGCAAGAGAGTGGTCCTGTGATGGGACAGTGGCAGGAATGGGATCTCGTCCTGCTCTAGTACACCAGACTTTCATCCCCCTCCCTGAGAGAGTCACAGATGGGTCAGTGTATAGGGCTACGGGAGGTACATGTACTGGCCATAAAGATAAAACAAAACTTCCCTGTAAGACGCTCTTACATCCTGGATGTTTGGATATGCTACTGTGGTCTTTGGACGCCACGATGCTGTAACTCCAGGAATACACAGGAGGCCACTTTCCAGACCTTTTCTCCAAGGTGACAGAAAGGCCAGCGATCGCTGGTCCATGTGTCAAAATGTCCAGGGCTACGTCCACTCAACAGTGTCTCCAGGGCTTAATGCAGTTGGGGCTGGAGCAGGATGTTGCTCTGCTGGCTGTATCCTGGCTTCCATAATTCCTCTCTGGTTTGCCCCCATACAGTTGTATAGGACAGGCAACAAGGTGTGTTAGCATGTCCACAGGACTCAAGGCTCCTTCTCAGGGCTTCTCATTCAAACACCGTAGCACTGTCCATAAGCAAACTGACCAGCCCCATAGACTATTGGTGTCTGACTTCAGGCCACTTATACTTTATTCCTAATTGCTGTGGCCATTCTTGTAACACATGTCCAGTAAAGTGGTGCCTTGATTGCTCTCAGTCACCTGTGGTCGGCCATAGACAGCAAAGAGATGCTCTAGACCCCTCTTGGTGGTTTGCTGATCTGCACAACGTGCAGGAAAAGCAACCCACAGTCCAGTAGCTGTGTCCACACAAGTCATGGCATACCGATATCCTTCTGATATGGGAAGAGGCCCAGTATAGTCTATCTGTCACCTGACAAGGGGTATCAGTCCCCTTTACTATTGTCCCATGTTGCTGTGGGACTCAGTATAAATCCCTCTTAGAGCACACAAGGCATTCCTTCTGGGCTATGCTGACTTCTTCAAAGGTCAACGGCAAGCCCCACCAATGGGCTACAGCCCACATTGTCTTTGGACCCTCGTGCAACAAACACTGATGTAGCCAATTGTCCACATCAGGGGCAGTCTTCCCTTCTAGCCAGTGCATCTGGGCCAGTGTGTCTGCTTCCTCATTCCCTGGGGATGCCGAAGACAAATGACCAGTCACATGATATATGGTAACTGTCTTAGTCTGACCAGGGGCCCATAGGTCTTGCCACAACTCTTGCCCCCAAAGGGGCCAGTGACCATCCAACCATGTCGGTAGCCACAGGGTAAAGCCCCAATAGATGGCCCAGCTGTCAGTGCAGACAACTATGGGGGAGGGCTCCTGGGTGATCACAAGCCATACTGCCTGCAACTCAGCCCATTGGCTGCTCTTCCCCTCTCCATCCTCCATCCACATTGTCTCGGTCTGAGGATGGAAAGACACAGCCCTCCACTTCAGGGGCTGCCCACGACTGGAGCCGTCTGTATACCAAGCATCTTCAGGAATAGGGGCTTTCCCTCCTGATAAGGATTCTCGGCTACCAATGGCTCAAAAGCAAGTTTATTCTGCTTTCCACTGGTATATGTCACTGGCCCCAATAAGGGTCAGAGTTCTCCACTTAATGGACTAGTAGAAAGGGTGCTATGCTGCTGTAAATATGCACCCCATTTGGCCAGTGTAGGTATCTCCGTGGCCTTTGGGTCCAGTTTCACACCTACCATGCAATGGGATAGGTGGTTATTACCTTGGTTGCAGCTTTCCAGTGATGGGCTCTGTAGCTAGCAGGCATGGTTCACAGCAGCCAGTAGCTTCTCTATCAGGCTATACTGGACCTCTGCCCCTTTTCCATAGTTGTGACCAGAATTCAAGCCGTGGTCAAAGACCCCATCCATAACCATCTTCCATTACATGAACATCTAGCTCACAGGCCTTGATGAGTCCATGACACTCGAGGCCTGTACGGCCTTGACTGCCCAGTTAGCAGCAGTAAAAGCAGCTGCACATGTCTCATCCCAGTCCCACCTGATGTCCTGTTGTACCAACCGGTATAAGGGCTTCAGAAATTGTGCCAGGTGTGGGATAAACACTCTCCAGTAGCCCCAAAGACCCTTACACTCTTGTAATACTGACACAGTGGTAGGGGTGGGGAAAGCCTGGACCTTGTCTATGACTGCTTCAGGAATAACATTAGTTTTACCTGAGCAGACAACCCCCAGGAATTTTACTGACAAACCAGGTCCCTGAACCCTGGTGCTGTTCACAGCCCATCCTTTCTCCTGTAGATGTTGCAGCAGTCTAGGAACTGCCCCTTCTAAATCTGCAAGAGAATCAGACATGTGCATAATATCATCAATGTAGTGATACAACCACACCATTTGTGGTTTCTTCCATTTGGCCAAGTCCTGGGCTACAAGTCTGTGACAGATGGTGGGACTGTGGAGGTATCTTGGTGGAAGGACAGTGAACATCCACTGTCAGCCATTCCATGTGAAGGCAAACTGTTCTTGACTTTCCTGTGCTAGGTCAATAGAGAAGAAAGCATTAGCAAGGTCTACTACATAATGATACGTTCCCACGTCATGACCGAGTGTGTCCATAAGGGCTGCTATAGAGGGGACAGCAGCATGCAAAGGGAGGTGTGACTTTGTTCATTTCCCTGTAGTCCATGGTCATACGCCAGGAGCTGTTTGGGTTTTTCACTGGCCACACTGGGGAATTAAAAGGACTATGAATGAGCTTTATGATGCCCACCTCTTCATCTTCTGTAGAGTTTCTCCAATTTCCTTGTGCCCTCAGGCGATTTATACTGCTTAGTATTTGTCACTCGCTGAGGTACAGGCAGAGCTACAGGTGGGTGCTGAGCATGTCCCCTCAGAACTGCCTTTACCACAAATACCCTCAGTCTGAACTCACCTGAAGTGGTCTGTAACCACAGGCCCTGCGGGATATCCACCCCCAAAATATATTCAGGGGTGGGAGAAATGTACACAGTATACTCCTTTCGGGGTAAATGCCCTATGTCCAATGGGATTTGGGCTTTCTTCACTCCAATTCCCTCACCCCCACAGCCATCTATCACAGCAGGGGTCCCAGGAAAACACTCAGGGTTGCCATAAATCAGAGAACATTCAGCTCCTGTGTCCACCAGCACCAGGACACATTGTATATTGACAGGGGATCAATGAATTGCTAATTCTACATGTGGCCTCTGGTCCCCACCACATCCCCCAAGGTGGGGGTCTTGACCCTCCCCCAGTAGAACTGTGATTCCCAATCATTATCCTGTGGGGGTGAGGGCCCAGGAGGAGTCTGAGTACTGTCCCCCAGGAAGTCTTGCAGGGACACAGGCTGGACATGGGCTTTGCCTCTGGCTTCTGTGTCCTGGACCTCAGTGTCTGGAACTGTTGCCCTGGCTTGAATTGGTGCCACAGTTCTAACAGGATCCTATTGGGCTGCCCATCAAGTTTTTCTTTCACTTCCCTGACCTTTATCAAATCAACCCACATCTGGGTCCTCGAGATCTTCACAGTGCACTTTGCACCTCTCCTTTCAGTCATATCCTGTACTTCCTTCCGGGTTCTTTTTGTTTCAACCTCCCCCAGATCTGCTACAGAATGAGTAGCCTCACTTATGGGTTGCCCTATGTGGGGGGCCTGAATAGTCACTAGGGACCCAAAGAGAGATGGGGGAGCTGTATGGAGCACCAGATTTCTCATTCCTACAGTGAACAATTCTCATTGGGGCCCTGGGGGTCCATACTATAGATGATATTTTTCATGCCCAGCTCCCATAACACCTGCTGGAGCTCTGCATACATTTTCCAACTAGTGGGTAAGTATGGTAAATCACCCTGATTAGGCCAAGCTGCCCTGATGGCAGCTGTCAGCCAATCCCGAAGCCAATTCCCTGAGGTGTGATGAGCACTTTGCAACCACTGCCAGATGGAAAAGTGAGTCATCAGGGAAGCCAGCCTACCTATTTCAGAACCCAACTTAACAATGTTTTCCGCCCCTATACTCCAGAAATGCAGAAGCCATGTAAGCAGAGGTTCTGACGGCTTTGGCTGAAACCAGATGCTCATTTCCACCGGCTCATCCTGGGCATAGGGGCGGAGCATGGAGTGCTCCACAGCCTGGGGAGGGGGTAGCTCCTCCCCCTGAGGAGCTCATGGTTGTTGGGCTTTTACTTTCTTAATTACAACCAGGCAGGCCTTTAATACAGGAGAGGCTGATGCCTCGGGTGGTGGCCTCGGCAATGGATCAGGCTTCGGCCCCAGCCCCTCATCCTCTCCCGACATCCCCTCTACCTTCTCTGGGGCTGAAGGCACGGCTCCTTCATCCCCCTCCCCCACGACCTCCTGCAACACGGATTCTCTGGCTGCTTCCTCCCTCACTGCTAACATATCTTCCAGGAGCACGACCCATCTTCTCAATAACTCTCTCTCTTTCTTAAGGGCACCCTGTAGGTAATAGCCGGCTCCTCCAAATGATGCTGAAGTGTGTCTCTCTCCTGCCGACGTCTCTCTCTCGCTGCTTGACAACACTTTCCACTGTCTTGAGGAAAGAGATCCTACAATCCCAGCTGCTACACCACCACTCAGGACCCCTAAGCAGCCTTCTATCTCACGGTGGGCTAATTTCACAGCTTCTGGTGTCTCCACCCTTCCTCAATTCTGGGGAAGGCCCCACGCCCCTCTAGAAGGTTCTTTACCGTAGACCAGTTCCCCACTAGGGGCTCCCCAGTCGGAAGCCCCACAGATAGGGAGCTCCCGGGTGAAGCTGCACCCTCTACCACTGCAGCCACTGGGGCCTCCCCACCACCACGGGGTGTGGGGGGGCATTCTGAGCATCTCCCCACCATCTCTAAAGGCAGCTCTCCCAAGGGCCACAGCCATGTAGACAGATTTCGGGTTCAGAGGTCCAGCCAACTACTTCCAGATGTAACTGGAGGAAAAATCCTGGGGCAAAATACCTTTGACACTGAAATCAGTCAAAGGGAGAAATAAAGTGGGAGAAACCCGTTTAATTCTTAGGAGCCGTTGCTCTGCGTCTGTCTCCATCTTCTGGCTGCAGAAAAAGAGGCCCCACCCAAGCTCTCCAGTCCAGATATGCCCTGGGTCACCCATGTACCTATTGATAAGGAGATGCACTAAGGCCAGGCAAGAGATTGTGGAAATATTGCAATTTTACTCACAATGCCAAAGGGCATCTTAAAAAATTTAAATCTAAACCACTAGAATCCTTATGCTTTGTGTCTGCCCCGGACTCATCTTTTGCTGATGAGCCCACTGATGTGTGTACTGGTTGTTTGTTTGAATGCGGAAATCCCTCTGTGCCCATTTGTAGACTGTCCCTGCCCCCAAACCCCTGTGTCACAGCCTCCTCCTCTTGCTCGCTGGATCCCATGGGACACAGCCCCCACTCCCCCACCAGTGGCTCCCTCATGATCCAGAATCTCGCACCTGGATTGAACCACATGATGTTGATTTTGAGATGTTCATTATGCTACAGACCTGGCCCTAAGCGTGAGCCCTAAGCGTCCTCCCTCCGCCCTCCCAGAGTCTCTTTCCTGGCCCTTGGCTGTCTTTGAACCTTGACTGGCGAGTGCTTCTGCCACTCCCAGATGTGACCAGACACAGGGTCCTGACCTGCCCTGGCCTCACATTTCCCACTTGCAAAAGGTAGTCGCTGTGTGGGATTAGATAAGAAACTCCCTGCAGCCCTGACTCGGCATTAGGGAGCCTCTCAAGGACGTCTCCGCTCCTCCTCCTCCTCCTCGTCCTCCCCTCCTGCCGCCCCCTTCCTCACCGTCGCTGCCACCATCACTCTGCACCCAAGTACCCAGTCTCGCTCAGCAGCTATTTATCAAGCCTCATTAGGGTGTTAGATGTTAATTAAAATGCTAATAGTGCTCGAGTGTGTTCAGAAAGGGTCAAGGAGAGAATAAGGGAGAACTTTCATCCTTTCTGTTCTGACTTCATTTTCTGCTGAGTCTAGAGGGATAGTCAAGTGGATGGGAATTTATTCCCAATTCTCCAGTGACTTCTAGTCATTTTATCCCCTAAAGGATAATTTCCTATACACCTGGGCTCTTAGACATTTCTTCTGAAGTAGTGGACAAATGAAGAGAACTCATGGCTGAAGCTGCTCTATGCCATCCTAGTCTTTTGTCTGTGTTTTGTAGTTGTTATTGTTTCTGGCAAGACTGATCTAAGGAGCTCTTTTAGGTGCTTGACAGTGGATCAAAAAAGAAAAAATGTCAAAAAAGTTAAAAAAAAAAAGTAGTTCCACCCTGGGGTTACTTCTGGACGAAGTCACCAAACTGGGGCTTAATGCCCAACACAACTGCAGTTTCAGCTTCTCCCAGGAGTGGGATTTTAAGCCAATCAGTTTGGAACTTCTGGTGAGGTCATCTGCATAAGACTCTTTACCTCCCAAGGGAGAGTGACCCTACCTGGAACAATCTCTAGTCTCTTTTGCTAATAACTTTCTTCTCAACCCCCTGTCTAGAAAAAACTTCCATTTTGTACAGCTCTTTGGAGCATCTCTGTACTTGCCGGATGGGATGTTGCCCAGTTCGTGAATCATTTAATAAAATCAATTAGATCTTCAAACTTACTTGATTGAATTTTGTTTTTAACAGTCCTAAATGTCTCACACGCTGGAATCACCTGAGTGTCTTCAGTCAGTCCTGACGCCTGGCATTTGGATGTGATCAGTAAACCTACCTGGGCAGCAGGAGCTTTAAAAGCTCCTTGGGTCTAAGTGACTCTAATGGGAAGCAAAGTCTGGGAACTGTTGTCATAGAGACCTCACACCCTCGTGGACACAGAAATATGGTTAATTCCTGCTGAGTTGCTGGGTGTGGGTGGGTAAGTGGCATTTAGTTGCAGTAAGAAACTTTCGTCATTCCCTATTTATCATTTCCTGAAGGCAGTGGTTCTCAAACTTTCATGTGTGTCAGAATCATCTGGACAGCTTGGTAAAATCCAGATTACTGGGTGAGTTTCAGACTCAGTAGGTGTGGGGTGAACCTGAGAATTTGCATTTGTAACAAATCCCCAGGTGACTTTGATGCTGCTGGTCCAGTGACCACACTTTGGGGGCCACTGCCTTCAAGCAGTGTTTCCCCTTCTTCCCTGGGACACTCGTTAAAGAACAAAGATTCTTGAGCTCCACCCTAACCTGCTGGACCAGACTGTCCAGGGGAGGAGCCTGGGCTTAGTTTTGTTAACAGGCATCTAATAGTTCTTATCTTTGGGGAAGTTTGCCTACAGCCTTAAATCCACATTAAGTGAAAAGTCAGACCCACAAACCTGTGCTAGAATAATGAATATTTGAGTTTGAAGTTGCTAGTGTTTTGTCTGGTAATTAAAAAAAAAAAAGGCTGACATGGATATATTTATAGAGAGATGCTGAAAGTGTTTTAAGTTCCCCTTCTTTTCTCCCAAACTCAGCCCTAGACATTAGTACCGGATTTTCTGACAGATGGGTGGAATGACTTAGCTAATGCAGTGAATCCCTTTCTGAACATTGGCCAGCATTGTAGTGCTTTTTTATAGAATATAAATGATAACTTATTTCTGAACACCATTCCACAGATGATTTAAGGGCTGGGGAAGAATTCAAATTTGAAAACAGGACAGATACATCTTCTGGTTTAAAACAGCAAACTCAGGCTTTTAATGGTAAATGCTCAATCTTTTGGGGTTTCTCCCTCTTCCTCTTTCTCCTTGCCAGTCTGGTTTCTGGTGTAGGGGGATGTTTGGGTGTACAGTGTGTCAAGGGGGAGGGAATAGCTGGTCCTTAATTCTGAGGGTCACCTGTCAGCGGTGGCTCTGGCTATATTGTCATTATTACTGAGGAAACCCTCAGGCCTGCAGGTGATTTTCTCCTCGGATGGCAAATCTCATTCTAGGTTGACAATGGGCCCATGACTTAGACTATCTAATGTATGTTTCCTGAGCCCTGCAAGAATTTGTTCTGCTGACAAAGAGGGAGAATTTATATACACATTGGTAGATGGCTATGCGTCTTCTTGGGCTCAGGAAGATTTAATGATTTGCCCTAGATTATAGAACCTGCTTTTTAGTGTTTGACCAGGGACAGATACAGTCTACTTGCTTACTGCACCAGGTTTGGGATGCTGTCCATCTCCTGCCCTTATCCTCACCTCTGTGCCTAGACAGGGCTCCATGCCATCTCTAATGGCACCTTGTTTCATTCTATCTCCATATGCTGATCTTAGCTTCTCCCAGATCCATGAGAAGGTTACAAGGGCAACTGAAGGATTGAGCCAAAATCTGTTGTTTTTAGACTTAAGTCTGATGTAGACTGTAATTCCCAAAAGCTAAAAATGCCAAACTGAGTAGAACGCATTGCATTCATTCACTCACACATTTATTCACTCATGCAAGTCTTTAGGGGAGCTCTGTTACATATGGGCATTGTGCTGGGTGCCAGAGAACAAGTACCCAGCAAGGTCCCAGACACAGGACTATAAAAATTAAATTGCAATACGAGGCAGCCTTTGATTAAGATCAAAATACTGATGCCCAGTAAGAGCTTAGAGCAGAACATGCCTGTGTACTGGAATAGTGAGGGACACCTTCACTGAGGGGGTGGGTCTTAGAGCCAGGACCTGGGCTGAGCCAAAGTCTGGTGGGCGGGAGGAACCTGGCAGGTACTGAGATTCAGCTGTGCAAGATGCCCCACACCACAGATGATAAGGAGTGTGGCAGCGCCATCAGTAACCCACATGTGCCTAGGGAAAGGGAGGCCGGGGGTATGTGAATTCTAATGAGTCGTCAGATGTCATGGTCATTTGCAGACTGGAGCTGCAGATGACATGGGGACTATCAAAGCAAGAGATTAGGGGCAATGAGGTCGGTGGAGTGTGAATCTGTGCTACCATGGAAACATTACATTCATGTTATTTTATCAAGAACAGATGTTGGTGTGAATCAAGTTGATTCAAATGCAAAAAAAAAAAAGCCAAATATTAAATGTATTAAACTCTCTAAGCTTTGGGAAACTGGAAATTTTATGAGCTATTGACTTCAGGGCTCCACTGGTGTAGTCATACTACCTGAGAAATGTATAATATGAAGTCTATTTTTCCTCTCATGAAACTTAAGGATGAAATGTATGAGGGAAGACAACATAGGGAATATTTTTATAGAACAAGTAGTAAATTCAGGTTATCCTACTGCACCGCTGGGTATGCTCATTGGTCTGACTCCAAAAAGTCATAAAGGGAATATGAGCGAATGCAGCTTTTGCTCCTCAGAGTTCCTCAAAATCCAAATCTTTTACAATCCTTTTTATGTTGGTGCTAAAATGTTACTTGGTGGAAATCATCTTCCCCTTGATAGCAAAGAATGTTTCACAAGCTACAGATTCATCGGTCAACTTCACATTCCAGGTTCCCAATAGCTAAGGCTACCCTCTGCCCTTTCCCTAAAACACAGATCTTCTGGGTGATTTGTGGGTGGGAATGATTTAAAGCTCCATTATGCCCAGGTTAACAAGTCCTGTAGAGCCTCTTACTCTGGATTGTGCAGCATTTCCCATTTGGTTCCCTTTGCTCCAAATAATTTTCATCTCCATTTTAAAGTGCTGCCTTCTTCCTTGACTTTAAAACTGGCCTTGAAAAAAAAGTGGACATGAATGGATACTTCATATATACCAGACATTGTGCCAGCAATTGACCATGGTTATCTATGTAAAATGATGACAGGTTTTTGGAGAAGGTATTATTTTTCCCTCTTCCCACTGACTTTCCATTCCACAATGAAGAAACCAAGGCTGAAAGGGGTTAAGGAACTTAACCACTACATGTGGTGGTGGTAGGTGTGAATTAGGGTGACTGCAGAGCCCTGATTCTCCCTCTTCTGAGAAAGACCCCCAATGCCCAGAGGTGGGAATAGGCGCCTGACCCTCATCAGCTCAGCCCGATCATTCCTCGGGGGCTTTGAAACTGAGACTGGGAGAGGGAGCTAACCTCCCCCTGATGGTTACTTTGGGGGTGAGGACCAGCTCATGGTTTCACCACATGGACAAAGCCAGCCTGGGGGAAATAATGCTGACTCAGAGTGAGATGCAGAGAAGAGAGGCATGTTGGGGGTTTATGAGTCCCCCTTTCTCTGTGTCTGATATCCAGTGGCATCCCGGCTCTTTCCAGATGGACATGTGAGCCTTTGAGTAAGTTTGCCTTTTTGCTCAAGTTTGTTCGAGTTTCTGCCTTTTGCATCAAGAATCCTAATTTTCCTAGTGAGGGGGACAGAGATTTGGGCACACATACTTTTTAGGTCTGCCAAATGGCATGAACGGAGATTTTCTTTACTAGGCCTTCACCGGCTTAGTCTCATGGATATCCTGCAAGTGACTGACTCTAGTCCCTCCCACTTCACGGCCTTACATTTAGAGAAACAAAGCAGAAAGGCAAGAGTCTGACAATGCAAAACTGAAGTCCATGCTCTAACCACAGCAGATGCTATCTGTGCTCTGTTCCCCGTGGGCTACCTGAGCGCAGAGACCAGGGCTTTTGAATTATTATATATGATAATAGAACATCCTAACTGTAAACACATTTAGTAATGTGACTTTGAAACTGAATCTAAATGAACTCTTGTAAGAAAACCTGGAATTAAATTGTCTATGAGTTAACACCCAGGCAACCGAATGAGTGTGCAAACTCATAGGATATGAAGAAGGCTACCTGTGATCCAGAGAGAGAAAAACAGTCACTGGAAAGGAGGTAAACAACAAGTGTGTGGAAGAACAAGGGGAAGCCCAGTGCTTCCCGATGAAGATTTATCTGCAGGTTCCTGGGAACCGAGGAGCAGAGCATGCAAGGCAGGCAGGGGGCTCACTGGAAGGAGCTCACTCAGTCTGTTTTGACTATGAGGGCAACTGAGAAACATGGATTCAACAGACAGGCTCAGTGGTTGGAAGGAGGGAATGGAGAGACCTCAGAAGACCAGACCTTCTTGGTCACCTCCCTTGACCTGCCCTGGCCCTGGACTCCTCCCTAGTAATAGGAGAATAATCATAGCAGCTCTCTAATGGAATCTCAGGAGACATCTCCTTAGATGAGGCATTTCTTCTAGAAAAGGCAGAGGAGACTTACCAGCATTGTCGCTTCTCTGCTCCGTGGAGGCTGAGGGAGGAAATGCCCAAATGGGCGCCGGAGAGACTCTGTGACTCCTATTATTTTCCATGACTGAATTGTCTTTGTCATCTGTTTTTAATTAAAAAGAAAAGCAATTTCTCCCCTCCCCACCCGTGGCCCTTTATAAGGAGTAAAATCAAATTTAAAAATAACAGGAGCGGGTAGGCTTAAATTGACAGACAAGGAAATCCTGGAAAATCTGAATGGGGTAAAGGAAGAGCTTTGGCTGCAGCGTGTGCGCGGGAGTCCCCTGAGTTGAGCAGGTGATACAATACATGAGATCGCCCGTGTGACCTCGCGGCAGGATTTCAGATTTTGGCTTCTGGCTTTCAGCGAAAAGTGGATGATTCTTTCAATGGTAGAGGAGAGAGAAAATGCAGAAATATGAGTTTACTGCTGAACAGAGGCAGAAAATACCATCTGTAACAAGTATCGAGGCAAGTCTTAGTCTGCTTTTTAGCAAAACGGGCTGGGAATTGAACCCTGTGAGTGTGCTGGAGAGGGACCAGGAGGCCAGTGAGGGAAGGGGTGGTTTCCTGAGGGAGCTGGTGTCTGGGCAGGAGCTTCCGGCAGGAGGGTCCTGCAAGTGTATCCTGGCTGCACAGGGATTTACCAGCGATTGTCTCCTGGAATCCCCTTGAAGCGAGTGCGTTTGGGAAGAGCCGGGGAGGCACGCCGAGGAGAGCCCCAGGAAGTAAGTGGCAGGCGCCTCCTAGAGGAGTTCTGGGTCTGTGCAACTAGACTGATGTGTTGTCCTTTCCCAGGGTCGGAAAGTCGGGAGGATGGGCAGAACATTTACAGGGGAAATACCTGGTCCAGGTGGCTCAGAAGCCGTATCAGCTGGCTTCATTAGACCCATCAGCGTAAGGCAGAAACAAACAATGCCAAACCTCAGTGGTTAAATACAGCAACTTCATTTCTAGCTCCTGTTGTATGTTCCCCTCAAGTTGGCAAGGGGTCTCTGCTCCACACAGTCACTCAGAAACCTGGGATAACGGAGGCGCCACCATCTTGTGCCTGCACCATTTGGAGCTTTTTGCCTCCTTATTGCCCTGGAGGATGCCTGTGGGCTTTTCTGTGCTTCATCCCAGCTGACACTCCCTCCTCACAGCCCGCGGATGAGGACTGCTCACGTGACCAAGTCCACCTGCAAGGGGGCTGAGACTTGAGAAGCCTTCTGTGTGATCCAGCCACGAATAGTGAGGCTTCACACAATGCGCAGCATTGATTGCTGGGCAGCGCTGGTGTGTGTGTGTGTGTGTGTGTGTATGTGTGTGACATATTAAAGGACAGTTTACAGGATGTCTGACAATGCAGAAGAGATGGAAGGAGGGGTAAACAATAGGAATATGTACTTGTAAACACTGTACAGTGTTCCCAGAAGTTTGCTGACAGGCATCAAACTGGCCATTTGGCAGGTGGGACAAATCGATTATGTGTTTCTGTGTTAAGGGAGCAGGAATCCAGGTGAGAATAATTCCTGATACTGTTTTGGCGAATGCTTCTGGAAGCTCACGTTGTTAATTTGTAGGGTATTAGAGAGTGTGTGTGAATGGTTACTGAGAGTATGAAGAGTAACAAAGACCTAGTTTTATGAAGAACATATCACTTAAATTATTTTGGGTTAATATTGATTGCATACCCATATAACATGACACTCGGTGACCTCTTGTTCCCTTTCCCCACGAGAGAAAGAAGTAGAGGAAGAGCTTAAATATAAGAGCAGAGATGAAGCCTTCAACTAAATAACTCTTCAAAGAAATCAAGTACTCTGTGTACAGTCAAAATCCCACGAGAGTACATAGTGGCACAAAGTGCGTAAGTGCATCTAATTGTAGTTGCATATTTCTCGCTAGAAGACTGCCAATGTTCCAAATGTTATAGTGATTTCAATGCAGTTTACCTCACCCTTGGATAAAAATATAAAGGAGTGATTGAGACATTCTACCATTTGGTTGGTTTTGGTTATTTTGTGGATAATTAAGCAAATATTCTACATATCACATTGCACCATTCTGATGACAATATATGGATGGTGTCTGATGAATTTAGTCTCAGTGTATCTATATCTTTTTAAAAAGTTAACCACTTAGCAAGTATTTGTTATTTGCGTTTGCTGAATGCATCCATTTACTATTTTTGTCACCCCTTAGAAGTCCACTGTAACATCCAGTTAAAGTTGGTAATGAGCGTGATCACTTCTTATTTTGTCATATGAATTTATAAACTTTAACTGCAATAATTCTTTCAACATGCATTGATTGAACACATCCTTCATGCCAGCCTTACATACAGCTTGTTCTAAGGTTTAAAAAATTGGACCTGGAAGTGAGGACCTAGAGCGAGAACATAAGGACTTCAAGAAACAATACAAATCTTTCAGAGTTTCAGAGCAACTTTAAACGGTTACCAGGAGGAAATCAATCACAGTTAAAGGGTGTCAAGTTGCCACCTTCCTTAGAGAGCCTGAGTGTTCCTGAGAGGGTCACATCATGTGAGGCCGATGCCTGTGAGGGGAAGTTCCCTCTCTTCTCACGTTATACCACACTGAGCATCTTCCCTTTGGTGTTGGGGTGGAAGCGGATTCTAAGATGACTCTCAGCCAAGCCTTCTAAGAAACATGAAAGGTCATCAAGGTGTCGATAGGCTGGAAAGTAGAAATCACCAACATTGATAGGTTTTAAGGTTATTATAAAAAAATATATATATAACAAAATAATGGCAACGTTCTGACCCTTCTCACATTACGCACTGACAAACCCCACAGCGTTTGATCAGCTCGGCGTGGGGAGGTGCTGCGTAGCAGGCCCTCGATGCAGATGGTGCTCTGGAAGCAGATGCTACGCTAAAAGCTCACAGGTCGAAATAATCATTAGGAATTTAGGATGTTTCCAGAGAGCTGTACAAATCCAGTTCAAATACAATTTCAGTGATATACATAAAAACAGGTTCTAAGTTTTCTCTCCACAAGAACTGGTGGGCCACTGCCATCTCTTGGTCTACCTGTAGTGCGCTGGTGAGCCGCACCACAGTGAATCACACCGAACAGCCCAGGGGCTCTGCTCTGATGGGCAGGTGGGTGGGGACCTTTTCTTCAGCTCTGCCCCTACCTAGCTGTGTATGTCCAGCCAATCTACAGACTCTTTTTCATCATCTGTAATGTAATTAAATGGATGGTATTGAAGGATCCCAAGAGATAACAGATGCTGGCAAGGATGCAGAGAAAAGGGAACCTTGTGCATCATTGGTGGGAATGTAAATTGGTGCAGCCACTCTGTAAAATGGTATGGAGGATCCTCAAGAAATTGAAAATAGAACCACATTATGATCCGGGAATCTTGCTTCTGGGTATACATCTGAAGGAGATGAAATCACTGTCTTGAAGAGACTTCTCCACCTCCATGTTCATTGCAGCATGACTCACAATACATGTTTACTTCCGAAACATGGAAACAACCCGAGTCTCTGCCAATGGATGAATGGAGAAAGAAAATATATATACAATGGGATATACGTGGCGTATGTGCCAGGGAACAGCATTCAGCCATAGAAAAGAGGAAATCCTGCCATCTGCAAAAACATGGATGGACCTTGAGGGCGTTAGGTTAGGTAAAATAAATCAGGCAGACAAAGACCAATATGTGGTTGTATTTATATGTAGAATCTAAAAACATCAAATGCCTAGAAACAAAGAGTAGAATGGTGATCGCCAGGGGTGCGGGGAGGGCACATGGGGAGATGTTGCTTAAAGAGTACAGACTTTCAGATATAAGACGAATAAGTTCCAGGGTGTATGGACAGCATGGTGACTACAGTCAACAATACTGTCCTGTATACTTGAAAGTGGATATGAGAATAGAGCTTCAGTGTCCTTACCGTAACGACAACGACAGCAAAATGGTACTGGGTGAGGTGAGGAATGTGTTAACTGACCCCATCCTGGAAACATTTCACAATATAGTCATGGATCAAAGCACCACATTGGACGCCTTAAACTTACACAGTGTGACGTCAATTACATCTCAATAAACTGGGGAAAAGGAAGCGGTCACCAGCTGCTAATCCAGCGTGGCCACATTGGACAGGTCTTCTCCTGGCCCTGTTGGTGGCCCTATAAGCCCAGAAGGCCCTTCTCAGCTGTGACCGAAGAAACCAAGCACCAAATGGCATTAACTGAAGGTTCCTTCTGGGAGCCACTCTGGCCTCTTTCAGCAGCCTCCTAACTGCTCTCCTGCTGCTGCCTCTCCGTGCCACAGCAGCCACAGTGATCCCGTTACAACACAGATCAGACCACCTCGGGCCCCTGCTCAAAGCCCTCTCTGCTTGCCATCTCACTCATGATGAAAGGGAAAGTCTAACCGTGCTCTGTAACGCCCGGCGGGATCTGGCCCTGGGTTGACTCATCAACTCTCCAACTCCTCTTGCTGATTCTTCTTCAGCCATACTTGACGACTTGTTCCTCAAACAATCCAGGCACACTCCTGCCCCAGGACCCTTGTACTGGCTGTTGATTGTGCCAGTAAAACCCTTCCCCCAGATAACTGACTAGCTTGCCCCTCACTTCCTTCACGTCTTGACTTAATATCCCCTTCTCAGGAAGCCCTAACTGGGCTCCACTATCTAAAAGTGCAGACTACCACTGATACTGTCCATACCCCTCCCTGCTTTATATTCCTCTATAATACTTGCACCATGTAGCGTACTGTATGGTTTTACTTATTTGATTTAATTTCTTTCCTCATGAAAACGTAAGCTTCTTGGGGGCCGGGATGTTTGCCTGTGTTGTTCGCTGTGGCCCCCACACCTTGGGGAATGCCCGGCACCTCGTCATGCTCAGTAGTGACCACATTGGGGGTTGGGGGCCCAAAGCCACAGGACACGTAACAGGAACATTTTCCTGCATGAGGCTGTTTGCTCAGATCAGCTTCCTGCTCCTTTCAGAGCACAGCAAGGGATTGTCCCATTCCATCTTCCCTTGAAACTTTGCTTCTAGACTATGTCTAGAATCGTTGACCCAGGCTCCGACACGGCTCTTTCTCCAAAGATTTGTTTTGAGGTGAATCCCGGTAATGAGACTGTAGGCCCTAAGTGCCTTGGAAGCCTCCTCTGCAGCTCTGGGGTTGGGGGCTTTGCTTTCCAGAGCAGTGTTCCCCGTCCTCTAGCGTGCACACAAATCCCCTGGGGGTTTTGTGTAAATGCAGATTCTGATTCAGTGAGTCTGAGTCGGGGCCAGAGTCTGCCTTCCTAACAAGCTCCCAGGTGATGCCTCTGCTTCTGTAGACCTGGGGCTGCATGATAAGGAGTAAGGTTCTAGCACATGTCTTCTCCACAGCTCACGTTAGAACAGAGTCCCACAGATATTGCACTAGACCCCTAAAATCAGCACTTACAAAGCCCACAGCTCTGGGGCTGGAGCTGGTTCAAGGCCTCTGGGGCTACTGACTTTATAGCAGCAACTTTTCTGGGAAGACCTTCATCAGGGCAGCATGTGCCACCAGCCCTTCTCCCTCCCTGGGCCTCATGCTTCCCTGCCATCACCCTCCTTCCAACGTTTTCCCTTAAACCAATGTTGACTTTTCAGAGAAAATACAGGCTGTCCAGAGTCAACAACCTCATCTTCTTACCCCCTTCCCTCAACTCCAAATGATTTGACTTTCCCATGTTCCCTCTGGTCTCAGCAGAGGAGGTCTGGACTCCCCCCTCCCCTCTGGCCCCCCACATCTTACCCCAGCAGGAGGCAGTAGAGCCGAGTAGTTTGGAGGGAGCTCCCGGGTTACCCACCATTTCCAAGCCTCACTTTACTTGTCTGTAAAATGGGGATGATGAGAGTGTCTACATGGAGTTGTGGGGATGAAAAGGTTAACAGAGAAAAAAACAGTTTGAACAAGGCTTGGCAAGTCAGTTAAAAATCCTTACTTTGTTCAGTGGTCTCTGCCCTCACATCTTCAGTCCTGGAAGGGAAGAAAAATCAGGGCAGTGTCATCCCTATTGCTTTGAGGGTTCAGGAGAAGGCTTAATGTTCTTTTTCTTGAAAACAGGGAGATTCTTCACAACAAGGCTCTCCAGTCTTTTGTTAGCAGGTGCTTTTAACATCACTGGTGGGTGATGGTCAGTGGTGTCTGCTTTCTCCTCCCAACCGTCTTATCTTTGAAGCCAAGTTGATCCACTGGGGCCACCCATACCCTGGGCTCTTCAACGCTGGCAAAGGCAGGAACTGTTGTGGACCTTCTTTCCTTTCCCAAAACCTTGCTCTTGGCTTTCTGTTCAGTCTTTGAGTCTTCATGGCCTCCCTGCCTTGGTTTCCCATGTGTGCCTCTGTGCTAGTCCTTAACCTCGATGACAGATTTTGGCTTTTCCAGCTTTGACCCTTGGCTCCCAAAGGACACATATTTCCTCATTTTCTGGCTCATTCCACTCTTGATCACTCTGGGTCCCCTCACCCATGGAGACCCTGCCTGCACTGACCTCGTGTCAACATTGGGGGATTGGCAACTTGGCCCTGCGCCTCAGGGAGGACAGGCGAGTGGTGCGCGAGAGTAAAAATGACGATGACTTACATTTGTTGAGCACCTACTATTGACTTGAGTGATTTAAATGGATTATGTCATGTTATTTTAACTGCAAATCTGCCAAGTGTCACTTTCATTTTGGAGGTGAAGAAAGACACTTAGTGAGGCTAAACCGAAGCCACCACATGTGGTTGATGCAGGTCATAATCTGCCACCCCAAAGTATGCAGTGTGGCAGACAGATTATTTTGAGCTGAAGGCAACTGGAATCAACACAGGCAGGAAGAGTTCTCTGCTCTCCTTTTATCTGCCTAAGAGCGGGGCCTGCAGGTCCCTTTGGGAAGGTGCCGTTCCTTCTCCCAGAAAGGGAAGAGCGAGACGGGGAGTCAACACCAAGATGAGTTCACGGGAACAAATCTGTACAGTAACTTTTCTTCCATGAATTCTCTTACTTATTTCTTAGTTACCTCCCATTTTTATCCTCCTTTGAGGCCTAAATCCCCTCTCCTTTGTTGTGGTGTTTGTAAGCCTCTGGGGCCTGACTGCTTTTTTGAGTTTCACTTCTTCTTTGTGAACTCCTATGCATATAAATATTAACAAATGTTGTGTATCTTTTCCCCTGTTAATCTGTCTTCTGTTTAATTCACAGGCCCCTGGGTACTGAACATAAGAGGATACAAGGAAAGGTTTTCCTGCCCAACTTGGTAAGTGTAATTCAGTTCATAGGCCCCAGGAAAACCTTTTTCTCTTCAGTAGCACCTGCCTTCTCTCTCAGCCTTGCCCCAGCCACTGCCTTCACCCAGACCCTCATTAGCTCATTCAACTATTATCCAGGCCTTCAGGCCTTTTTCCCCTGATCCACTCTCCACTTTGCTACCAGGAAGCTTTCTGTGAGGCAGGTCTGAGTGGCCGAACTCCCACCTGAGGCCCTGCAGCAGCTCTCTCCATCGGCGGAAGTCCGCATACCTGACCCACTTTTCCCAGACTGCCTTCCTCCAAACTTTTTGGGCTCCTTTGGCACACGCTTTCTCTGGTGCCCAGCTTTTCTTTCCTCAGACTTGGCCATCTGCAGAGGGGATCTACTGAACCCACATTTCCAGGCTCATCCTGGATGGCACCTCCTCTGTCTCGGGGTGAGTCAGTCCCTCCCTCCCCTGCACCCCTTGCTGCTAGTCTCCCAGAGCCCTTGAGACGTTGCATTTTAACAGTCTGTTTCTGTATCCGTCTCCCCTCCGCCCCTCCGCCCCAGGGCAAGGACTGCAATGTACTCCTCCTGTGCCCCTGACGCCCGCCCAGAAGGCAGCAGGGGACCGTAAATGTTTAAGGAAGGGGGGCTGACAACTGGCTTTACCCTAAGGGGTAACACAAATGGCTCTTTCATGCTAGGTTATTTTCTGTAAGAATTCTATTTTGGAACTGGAAAGCATCCTAAAGCTTATCTACTCCAATCCTATCATTTTTATGGTCAAGGAAAGGATGGCGCAGAGTGGTGGAGTCACTTGTGTGTGACCTCAGCTCCTTCGGGTCAGAGGCCCGTGGCGCCCACAGACACCTTTCTATCAGCTCCCGCTGGTGCCCGGGCATGTCTGTGATGAAGGAAGTAGCCGTTTCCTCTAGGAACACATGTTTAAGGTACTTCTATTTAGTGTCCTGGACACTGCTGACACTGCTGAATTAGAACAATTTTAGAGCATTTATTTTTATGTGGAAAGATTATTAATGGCACTCTAAAATTATTAATGTAATCTATTACAAATGATGAGAAAAAGAACCGTCCAATGTTTTGTTTTACTTTCAGAAAGACTACTTGAATATCAGAGAAGGCTAGAATTGGGAGGGGGTGGGGGGAGATGGTCACCTAATGTCACTCTAGAATTAGTCCTTTTTTTGGTTAAAACCTAAAAATGAACTATATCAATTTATTTTTTCTGATTTATTGTGGTATAATTGATAAAGAAAAACGGAACGTATTTAAGGTGTGCAATGTGATGTTTTGATATCCATATACACTGTGAAATGGTTCTCATAATCATGCCAATTAACATATCCATCACTTCACATAATTATATACATACTTTTTTCTGGCGGGTAGAACATTTAAAGTCTACTTTCTTAGCAAACTTCAAGGACAAAACACAGTATCATTAACTAGTCACCATGCTGTACATTAGCTCTCCAGAACTTATTCATAATTCAAACCTTGTACCCACTGACCAACATCTCTCCATTCTCCCATCCTCTTGGGTTATTCCTTTCCATGTTGCATCATCATTAATAATTCACCCAATTACAATTTTATTTTGGGAAGACAAAACCTTTGATATAAAGTAATTTGTGCTGACATCTTAGATGTTAAACCAGGGCAAAATCTTACCTGGTAAAGACTGTAGAGTCATGATCCCCACACAAAGGGGTGAGCACTTATCATTTTGCTCGCTTAGCACTTCCCTTTCCTTCTGAGACTGCACTGTGGTTGACTGCTGGTCTGTTATCTGATTCAAAAAGGAGCTGAGCTTTTTCATTCCACCTCACCTCCCTGACTGTGTTTGTTCCTGGGCAGGAAGTTGGCAAGAGCTGGGCCAATCACAGAGCCATATTCCCTGGAACGATAATTGGTCTGAGAACAGGCATGTGTCCTAAACTCCACTGATTACAGAGTCTTCCCTTGGCATATATGAAAACAGAAGCTAGTTGGAGGGAGGAAGAGATTCTGTATTCCCTTGCCTTGGTGCTGGGAATCTGCAAATACCTGAACCGTAAGCGGCTCTGGTTCTAGCCAGGTGGGTAAAGGTGATCTGCGAGAAGGAAGCCAACCAGCAGAGAGAAGCAAGCGGGAAGAGGGGAGGAGGAGGTCTCTGACAGTGTCGGGGCGCCTGGATCAGTTGTTCGTCAGCAGCCCTCTTCCTGTGATTTCGTAGCAGATGATAATATACATATTTTTCTTTTCTTCCTTCTGGTTTGTTTTTTAAAGCTTTGCAATGAACTGTTCAAAAAGTTCTAACCCATGCAGATTTTGTTTTACTTTGTTAAATAAACAAGTTAAGCAAATAGAATGTAAACAGCATTGTCTGTTTGAGGCAGATATTTACAAGCACACTATATTATTTTTTCTCTCCTACTTGAACATTTACTCAACATCATTTATGTAATAGGAAATCAGGAAAACAGAGAACTGAGACATGCATCCCCCTGGCTAAGCTCACCCACCTTCAGGCAGCCCACTCTTCCAGGCAGACTTTAGTCTGGAAAATTTCTTTTAATGCTAACCAGTTTGATGCAAAAGATTTTGTTGAAATGCTTTATAGTGCAGAGAAGATCTGGCTTTCTTGGGAAGCAGTCTATAATAATAGTGAATGCCTTTGAAAAAAAATTCTTTTGTTTTGAGTACATGATCAAAAGCAATAATAAAACATTGTAATAGGTGCATTAATCACATAAAATATTTACATTTTGTATTAAATTCTGGAAATTTGAGGTCAGGACAACTGAAATGGATTTCACTTAGCATTGCATAAATCAGAGTTCTTGATGGGGGAGTGGCTTTAAAAGAAAATCTCCATGGCTTTGGTTTTTTGGGATTTTTCTGCAGGAGAGAGTTGCAACCTGGTGAGTGGGCAAAAGATAATGAAAGGAAAAAAGTCATTTCAAGACTCAATGCTAGCACAATGTGCAAGGGAAACCACTTTTTGTCAAATACATTCTACTGGCTTTGAATTTCTTCTTGTCTGAGGTGTCCCTTCCACAGGCGAAAGGAAAAACAACAGAAAATGAGAAAAATTTTTTCAAGTTCTACAGAACCCAGGGCCAACTAGTACTTAGATTGTCTGATTCTCATATTTTAAATGTTATTCTGAATGCATTAGTGCTTAGAAGTTTCTTCTACTTTTGAAAGTAAACAGTAATGGAGACATACACTGAGTTTAAACTCTCCTGTTTGCAGCCCTTCTCTTGCCCAGAATTTAACAGATGCCTGATGGGATAGTTGGCAAGAGACTTGGATGAAGTCACCAAGGGAACTATTTGGCTAGTGACTCATGATTTAAGTTTGTTTAATTATTTTGGCAAAGTCAATATGTTCCTCATGTGTAGAAGGAGAAATAATGAGGATATAGGTTGATTCCATTTCTGATTTTTTGAAGGAGCTGCAATAAAATTTTTTGGTCTTAAATAAATAGAATGGAGATTGGGATCCAGGGAAGGAAGACGTTGGGTGATGACATCCATTGCTTAACTGAAGGTTTTAATGAAAACTTGAGTCCTGCAGGAAAAGAAATTCAGTCTTCTAGAAAATAATCTTATAGAGAAAACGACAGACTTTTTGGTAACCATTTCATTTTTGAATATTAAAAATGTTTTGCAACTGGAAATTGTTTCGTGAATAGAAACTTGTAATTTTCTTGGTAATGATTCCTATTTGTATATATGTGTAGATTTATTTCTGGTGACACCTAATATATTTCTCAATTATCTGCAGCTTTGATGAGACCCCAAAAATGAGAAAAAAAAATGACTGAACTAGATTCTCCAAGTCCATTAACTAAAGCACTTGATTGGCAGATGGTTTTGCAATCTCCTTCTAGTGTTTTCTGCCTTGAGTAAAACATTAGAGTTTCACCCCCTACCCACTTGCATGAACTAGACCCCTAGGAATAATCTCCAGCACCTTCCTTCATCCTGTCATGCCACACTGACCTTCTAAATAGCTCTCCAACTGTCCTCTCCTCTTTACCCAGAGGCATTCTTGACTGATTTTGTGCAGTGAAGACCTTTGGCAGTCTAGTAAAGCTTATGGGGACCTTTTCAGAATGAGACTTGAATTCATTAAATAAAATACACGGGTAACAAAGGAAATCAATTAATGTAAAAAATACAGTTATCAAATATTTAAAAAATTTGAGTTATAATAATATATGTGCCTGTTCATTAATGCCCTGTGTACTATGATATAGTGGCAGGCCTACCAACTGGGGTAGTTTTCAAGCGGTGATGAGGGAAAACGCTATCTTGCTGTATCTGCAGCTATGTGATCTGAAAACACCCTGAGCCCTTGTGGCTGTGAGGTCACAGGTGCTGCTGAGACTGTGTGCTTTGTTGTGTGCATTCATCATGAAAGGAAATAGTACACTGCAGTCAGAATTTGGGGAAAATGGGCATGTTTTCCCACCCAAGTTCACAGATTTCTGTGGAGCCAGACTGAGAACTCCTGCCTCAGTCCAAGCCACCATTAGCAGATTTACTGCAACACTTTCCCATTGGACGTATGTGCTTGCGCATATCCAAACCATCTTACACTCTGCAGCCAACGTGGTGTTTTCAAAATGCAAAACTTGTTGTCACCCATCCTCCACCCACTTTTACTCAACCGCCTTCCATTGCTCTGAGGATGAGTAGGCCTGGGTTTTAGCCATGGGTCCTATGTCATGGTTCTCGTCCACCACAGGGCTTCTGCGTATGTTTCCCTCTCCTAGGAATGCTCTCTGTGCCCTTCCGTACCGAGTTAGCTCTTCAGGAGATCAGCTCAGCCATCACTTGCTCAAGGAAGCTTTCCCTGGCCCACCCAGTCCTGGGTTCTCTGTTGTCGCATGGCCCTCCCACCCTCAGGAGGGCGCTGCACCCACCAGTGCGATTCTCGGACTGACGCCTGTCTGCGCCCACTGGCTGCAGGTTCCGTGAGAACAGGTTCTGTGCGCTCCCTAGGCCAGTGCCTGGCACGTGGTAGAGGCTCATTAAATGCTTGTAGAATGAAGAACTGAGAGAATGAACAGTTCTAACAAGCATTTTAGAAGCAGAAAGTGGTGGGGTTTGGGACAAGGAGGAAAAAAGAGTGTTAGAGGCAGACGCATAACATCGGGGAGAAGTGACACTTTCTCATTCTCCATTTGAGGAAACAGAAATCCTTAAACAAGCAGAGGTAACCCAAAACAGATATCCCCTTCCCGCAAATTGAAGCCTTTCAGTGTCACTAAAAAAGGGAGTTCTGTGTACATGAATAGGTGCTGAGAGAACCATTGTGTCGTAGGAGAGAACATGAATTTGGGTTTCTAAGGTCAACCCTAAATATTAAGAAAAGGTTACAAATTATATCATTGTATTCACATACTATATTAAAAAGAAATGGCATAAAATGATGAAAATCAAGATTTGCTCTTGGAAAGGAGTCATTTGGAAAAAAATGTATGAGGTCTGTTTGTGTAATGTGTGTGTATCCAAACACATACACATTTATTTATTCCCAGGAATATATTCTTTGGTGCTGATGCTTAGATATTTAGTTTCCTTATTAGATCTGAAATATATTCCTTCAATAATATAACCAAGAAATAGAATGTTCAGTGGGTTGATGATACCAGTGGAGAAGGATGTTAATGAGGCCAGATTATCGGTGATTTTCTCACAAACTGAAAGATGATATTGTGTTCTATAACATAGATTCCGCTCCCACCTCCAGCTAGATGTGGTGCAAATGCCTGCCTAGGGGATTGGACAAAAGTACATAAGTGAATGGTATAGATCTACTCTCAATAATTAAGAAATAAGCCAAGGTTGACTTACATAACTTAACTCTGAGTACCTATTATGTTCAAGTCTTGGTAATAGATTCTGTAATGTATGGAGATCCCCCAACAGCATGGGGTCTTTTCCTAGATGAAGGGGTACGATACTACTGAAGTTGGACTGATGTAAGGGACTTTTATGGGGAAAGATGTACAGATATTAGTCCTTGGTTGGCAAAAGGCAGAACATTTTTATTCTGAACTCCCGATAACGAAAGATGATTTTCAGGCATTCACTCTGCACCTTCAGCATGTGAGGCAAAGCTGCAGCGGCGACTCTGGAGGACCTGCTCCCTGCAGGCCTTTTCAGGGAGCACGTCTTCTCCTTTTAGGCAGCATCTTGCAAACATTGCCCAGGGTTTGGATTCAAATGAAAAGTTAACTGATTGGCTCATTTCCATATCAGCTGCTAATCATTTACTTAAAGCAAAACCACATAAAATCTTCTTTCCTGTGGATCGGGTTGGCAAGCCCAATCTGGAAAGTTGATCGACTGTGCCAGTTGGGGCAAAGGGCCTGGGCTGCAGCCATCAGCGACTCGTTGGCCCTATTTTCATTCCCTCTTTTCCACTGAGTTTGGACTCAGCAGCCTGAAACAATGCCTATGAAGCTGTCACACTCTGTTGTGTCAAAGAAACTCAAGCACCTTTGGGCTGGGACCATTGAAATGATGGACTGTTATGCTCTTCTCTCTTAATGCTCATTTAATGTCCACTCAGGGAGCACTTCATTTACACATCATTTACATGCTAGACTTAATGTAATTTGGGTTGAAAATTCAGTGTTGCTCTTGCATGGGAGCCATGTTTTTAGTTAAATAAGATGAGACCCTTGTACCCTAAGTGCAGGCCTACACATGTAGTTCTAAACTATTTGCAGTAAGTATTATCATGGAATTACATTACAGTTTTTAATGAAAATTACACTCAGATTTCGAAGGGGGAAAAATAGGTTGAAACAAGAAAACATTCGTATTTTGTTTATGGTGATTCTTACGAAGAATTCGGAAGAATCACAGTCTCGTGTAATAAGCTTTAGCCTAGAGGTTAATTACCTTATCTACATCTTCTGTTTGATAGATAGTAGAAATACAAATGCCAATAATCAGATCTTGGAGTAGTCAGTCAAACCATTATGTACTGAATTTGTTGGTCAATTTCAGAGATTATTTATAAATATTGTTTCTGATTTCTATGTCATAGAATTAAAGAGCAGAGAGGATGACTTTATGCATATGGGGGAATAATCCAAGTTTAAGATTAAAAAATAGAGGAAAGACTGTAATGGCCCATGGAAATCTCATCATACTCAGATACTGAAGAGGAAATTCTTCTTCAAGTTAGAGTTCCATTATGTTGAAGAAATGTTTGGGGAACAAAGAAAGTCTCTTTCCTTAGAGGTTAAATAGAGACATGTATCTCACGTATTTATGGTGACTATAAATGACCAGGATGAGAATTTTAAGGCCATTTCCACAAGAATAATATCACCTTTAGTCCATTTCTGTTTTTTTAGTGGGTGTGTGAAATAGAACATGCGATCCTCAGACTGATTTTTTAATTAAAACTGGAAATGAGTTATTTGAGAGATGTTTCTCTGAATGAAGAATATTAGTATTTTCTATTGAATTCTGAATTGTTACCAAAAAATTGGAATGCAGGGATTATTCCTCTCTAACCACATGAAATATTTCAGCAGATTAATGACTGATCATTTTAAGAGTCAAAAGAACTTGAATGAGCTTTTGATGTGAGAAAATTAACTACTGTATTTCTACTTTAAGAGTTTATTTGGCTCTGGTTTGAGATACATTAACAACAAGTAGACTTCAAAGTGTGAGTGTTGGTATCACTAATTCATAATGGATAGCACAGCTGGCAATTATTCAATCGGTGTTTATAGCCCCTTTGTCTTCAGCCAGCCTCAGTTCCACACCTATGGCTTAGGAATGTCATTTCTCCTCAGTAATTAAGAAGCCGGTACATAGTTCTTTTCACCTTTCACAGGCTTCCATGAATATAAAACCCTGGGGTTGGGTTGAGTTGGGTGAGCATTTTCTTTCTGGTCCACACATCTTGAGAGAGCAGCTGTAAATGGGCCTGCATTTTACAGAGATGACAGAAGTCTTCTAGGAGATTTGTGGTTCCTGTAGGAAAGGTATTATAAAGCTGCAGACAGAAATGGAGAATACAAAAACCAAAAGAAAATTCCCCAAACAGCGCAACAAAACAATTTTCCGTAGCCACGGTGAGCCCTTCAGCCCCCTGAATCCCTCCTGAGAGGGGGTGCTCACATGCCTGGCAAATGGCGAGCGCAGAGCTGGGTCTGGATAAAGTAATGGTGTGGGGCTCTGGGTTGCCTTTTGCTTGTCTGGCTACCCGGATCGCATCGTTTTTTTCCCCCTTTCCCCCAGAAGCTTTACGTCCCTTCTTCTTCCACGTCAGAGACTCACCATCCCTTTTGCCCTTTGTAATCCCTGTTTAGATAGCAAAGCCTGCTCTCCAGACCCAGCTCAGACTGCTGAGCTGCGAGATGCTGCACAGTCTGTAGAATTTCGACAGACCCGAGAGGGTCACCTCATCAGTGTGCATTTTGTGCATTTCGGCTATAATTTCACTGACACCCTTTCAGCTCACATAAAGCAGAAAGATAACGGCTGGAAGTTAGGGATGGGGGAATGAAAACCAGGAAGAAGAGAACTGAGGTGAAGCTTTTATTTGTGTGTTCTTGCTCGCATGCTTAAAAAAAAAATGATTTCACAAAGAGTTTGTTCATTTTAATCTTAACAGAGAATGAGCACTTGGCTTTGCTGATTAAGTTATATTTTGGTTTTCTGTTTCATTCATTTCTGTATTTTTATTTTTTTCTGTATTTTATCGTTTTTGATTTTTTTCTAGTGTCCTAAATCGGATGCTCAGCTCATTAATTCTTGTTTTTAAATGCTAACATAAGCATTTAAGGCTATGTATTTCTATGTACTTACTGTTTTGGTTCATCCACAAGGTTTGATATGTAGTATTTTCGTTATCATTAATTTCTGAATATATCTAACGTTCCACGATTTTTTTTCTTCTTATTAGAAGTTTGTTTTTAAAATTTCCAAATATGTGGATTCCCTCCCATCTTTTTGTTCTTGACTTCAAATCCCCCACTATGGAATTGTTTTGTGGTCGGGCAACATGCTCTCTTTGCATTGGATTTTTAAAAAATTTGCTGAGACTTGCTTTCTTGCCTAGAACTGTGGCCAGGAGTTGTAGATGTTTCATGTGTGTGCTTGAGAACAGTGTGTTATTCAATTGTTGAGGCTAGGATTCTATTTTCATTCAGCAAGCTAAGCCTATAAATGCTACTGCTCCAATAAGCGGTGGCTGTACCGGCCCCCTCGCTCTGGCCCTCCGGGTCTGCTCCCTAAGCTTCCTCACCCTGCTCTGAGCTTCAGGGGCTGACCTATAGGAACTGTTAAGAAAGACAGAGGCACAACATGCCGTCCCTTCTGCTATGTCAAGTCACCAAACTGGGGCTTAACACCTAACCTAACTGCAGTTGCAGCCTTCCCCAGAAATGTGGTCAGGCAGGGATTTTCTGGCCAGCCCCGATACAGTGATGTCACAGCTGTCCTCTCCGTCCCCAAAGGGACCCACCTCATAGGACCCTGCTGTCCCCAGATGAAGGTGGCCTCACTTGAAATCATTTATTTTCCCTTATGACTTCCTTGTCTGGGCTTTAGAAACCTCTCCTTTCTGTAGCCCTTTGGAACATCTCTCTCTATTTGCTAGAGGGGATGCTGTCCGATTCATGAATCGCTTAATAAAACCCATTAGGTCTTCAAATTTACTTGGACGAATTTTGTTTTTTTAAAAGAACTGTATCAAGGACTCCCTACGTCTGGCCTCCTTGGGTCAGCCAGTGGAAGATACAGATAGGAGATAGAAAGACGTAGAGAGAAAGGTCAGGATATTCTCTCTTCTGACTCCTTTCTGTCGGGCCATTTTGGCAGACTGCAATCTTCTGTCAAATCACAGAGCTTGTTGGGCACTATTGCCTGCAGCTCTCACTGCTGACCAACACGCCTCTGAAGCCCTTTAAGCCTAAGGGTGGTACCATGGCCCTGTTGCCAGCCCTGCACCTGCTTCTCCATCCGTCCTTGTTTGGAGTCATTTAACCTCATCTGTACCTTGTGAATATTTAATTCAAGTCTCTCTCTTCATCTCATCTGAGTGTGGCCAGGACCCAACTGGTAGAGTCTCAAGACTCATTTTTGCTTGCTTCACCTAATAAAAATTGAGAGAGATGGGAGGAGATCTTCCATAATGGTAGTGGATTTGCCAATTTCTGTGCTTTTTATACTTTTTGCTTAACATATTTTGAGGCTATTTTTTTTTAAGTGCATACAAATTTAGAATTGTTCTATCTTCCTGGTGAAGTGAATCTTTTATTGTGATGTAGTGGCCTTCTGTATACTTTTCGGTCTTAGGATCCCTTTACATTCTTAAAAATTATTGAGAATCAAAGAGAAACAAAAAGATTTTGTTTGTATGGGTTTTATCTATCCATATGAGAAATTAGAACTTGGAAAAATTAAAATATTTATTAATTCATGAAAAATCAACACTAATAAACTCATCACATGTTAACATAAATTACATTTAAACGATTTAAAAGGTTCTATTTTCCGAAGCAAAAAAATTCATCCTAAGCCCTGCTGAATAAGCAAAAGAATGGAGGAAGGGGAATACTGAACCTTGACTATGTTTCCTGACTGGTTCAGGAGTAGGGCAGGGCGGATGCCACGAGCTCATGAAGATCTCCCAGAGAAGGAGCCGGAGGGCGGCAGAGGCAGTGAGACAGGGCCTGACGTCTCCTGGGCTTTCCCTATGGCAACTGCTTGCATCTCATTCATTCTTCTCTGTGTGCATGGTGAACCTTGAACCCTGTTAGGGATGCCATCAAAGTTTGATCAATGTGTAAAGTGTATTTTTGCTGTAATTGAGAACCCATAATGGCAATGTCTGCCAGATAAAATGTTGAGCTGAATGGGTCACAGTGTGCAGCCTGGGGTTTGGTACAAGTTCCTCCAAATAGAAGGGACCAGGTTTAATGTAATGTCAAGTCAGCCTGAAAGAGAGACCCTGACAGTCAGTGCAACTCACTGGACCTTTGCCCTTCTGAATTTACAGGGTAGCACAACCCAGCCAGTTAACCACTCTATGCAAACAGCATTTGGTGCTGAATGAGTTGGCAATGACTGTTGAAAGCTTTTTTCAGTTTTCTTTTTTTTTTTCCTTTGAAGAGGTATTAACCTTCAAATGTGAGGCCAAAAAATTCAAGTATTCAAAAGGTTGCCATTAATTCACAAAGAATCAGTAGAACAGATGATATGATGTTAGAAACCTAGAAATTAAAAAATAAAAGTAATACATATATATTCCTTTCCTTCCTCTGAAGAGACCCAAAATGTCACCAGTGGAACAATGAAGGCAACATTGGTATCAGAAAATGAAGACTTTGACCGAAGTAGCCTTTCATTTGCTCTGTGTCTCTGGGCAAGTCACTCAACTCTGTTTCTCAGCTGCCTTATCCATACACTGAAAAGGTTGAACCTGATCAATGAAAGCAACCTTTCTTAGTAAGGGTCAATTCAAGAAAAATAAACACACCAATGGGACAAATGTGTTCCTGTGCTCACTCAAAATGAAAATTTCTTTATTGATTCCTATGGCAAAAGGGAATATTATCAATTACTTTGTAAATAGAAGACTACGAAGATACCATACTCATTGCTTTTACTCTAATAAAATGTTAATAACATTAATGGACATTTTTGAGACAATGCAACAAGGACACAAATTTCTCATCTTCCAGTCCTTACAGCTGTTTAAATTCCATCTGAGCATTCATGAAATGCAATCACCACCATTACCTCATCTCTTCCTCCAAGACACCCTGAGAAAAAGTTTAATTATCACCCCCATTTTACATATGGGAAAACTAAGTGTAGAAATCACTTTCTAAGGACGATGAACTGGGAGCAGAATTGAAGCCAGAATTAGTTCATTACATACAATGCATACTATAAATATGATTTTTTTGATATTATGTAATGAAATGTGTCAACATTTAGAAGATCTGCATAGCTCAGTGAGCCAATATTTTCCAAATGACCAATGAAGTGCATTAAATTGTGCCTGGGTAAGATCATCAAGGGGTTCTGATGTAACAGAATATGAAAAGTTCACTGAGCTGTTTTCAGATTTCATATTGTAACTAACTTTCAAAGGACCACCGCCTGTTGAGGGTTAGAAGAGTATTGGTGATGAATACCCATGGTTATCTGACCAGGCTATTACAAATGTTGCTTCCCTTTCCAACTACATATCTGTGTGAAGCTGGACTGTTTTCATATATTTCAACCTCAACCAAAGCAACATATCCCAACAGCTTAGCTGCAGAAACAGACATGAGAATTCAGTTGTCTTCTGATAAACCAGACACTAAAGAGATTTACAGAAAATGTAAAGCAATGCCAGTCTTCCTATTAATTTTCTCCCCTCTTTATACCAATAGATACAATCAATGCTTTTGATCTTAAGGCACATTCACTATCAGTCAACCCCATGGCCCCAAGAAAGGACAGCCAGGCCTCTGGGCTGCTTTTGGATTGTCTTCTCCTGTACTCCCACCTCTGCCTCATCTTTAACCCCTTTCCGCGACTCTATTGGTCTCTTCCGAACCCTAGTGTGGTATGGAAAGGCCTGATTTCTGCCTTAATTTTGCCAGCGCTCCTCTCCAGGGCTGTACTCCTCTCCAGGCTGGGGTGAGGAGATGGGGCTGTGTAGGGTGGCAGGGTGGAATAGAGAACGTTATCATCAAGCATTGACTTATTAGAGAAGATGATGAAACCCATAGTTCAGCCTCAGCGAAATATTCTTTAGAATCATTCCCAGAAACACACACATACCCATGTTGAGTTTTGCCTAAGAGACAAACTCTTTAAAGGTATAAAGGATATAATTTGGAGCAAAAGAACACATTCTGAACTTTAACCCTAAGACTGGACCCCAAATGAACACCCCGCACAAAGAGCAACAAACAAAAGTCCCCCTCAAACAATAAATAAACAAGACAGACTCACAAACAACCCAACAACTGGCAGATTCACAGACTCCTTTTGTAGCTGATGACACAAATACCAACCAAATCTGACTGAATCTTGAATCATCCATTTAGATGCAGGAGATTATCTATAACGTGAATGAAACCGAAGATAAAATAGCCACCAAATTCTTTGGAGAGAAAATGAGCCAAAGGCCCAACCAACCAAACAAACAAAAAACATGGATGAAAAAGAAATGGCCGAATACACTGAGTTACGTAAGAGTCTGAGAAAGGATTCATAGGGTTTCTGGAAACACAATTTCATCAAGAGCTGAAGGAAAATGAAAAGGAAGACAGCAGGTGTAATTGCCGTGAGCAATCGTTTCCTGCTGAGACAGAAGAGTTTTACTATCAGCTCGGTAAGAATACATCCAGGCAAATACAGGAAACATGGAAATAAATACTTCTCATAAAATCAGGATGGGAGGACGAAAGGGCACCCAGAGACGTGCCAGGTGCAGCAGAAGGGAGAGTGAGCGAAGGCCAGATAAGGTGATAATAGAAAAGGGGAAGAGAGAAAATTACATCTCTGTGGGCCTCATTAGGGTGAAGGAAAGCAGGCAAATAGGAGATGCTTAAAATGTAACAGAGCAAAGCTACAACACCACAGGCCAAATCCTGTGAGAGCAAATAGCCTCACAAAGAGAACTTCTTCTAACAAACAAGGTAGGAGTAAGTGCGGGGGAGAGAGCGGCGGCCGGAAGGCAGGAGGACTGGGTCGGGGCTCCGGCCCCTCCGCCACCTGGCTCTCCGGCCCTGGGCGCCCTGCCGGCCCGCCTGCGTCAGGGCTTCTGCTCCGTCCCCGAGGAAAGAGGCCAGAGTGGCGATCTGTGATTTTGGCAACACGACCCCTTTAAGAATCTGGTGACATTCATAAATCTTCCCCGAAAAGAGTTTATGCGAGCCTATACCAGATTTTTCATACCATCTCCAGAGGGTCATGTGTCATTTGAAAGGAGACACCGGCCTTCAGACTTGGCATTATAACCGGGACTCGTCTCTTGTTGCTTCCAGCTTGGAAAGCCCATGGTTCTATGGTTTCCAGGTGGTTGAGTGTCTACTTATTTCAAATAATATTTAACTCAACACGACTCCAGTACAAGACACGTTACTGGCGCTTGTGTCAAGGGGCTTCTAGTATTTAGTTGTAAAATGTACGTAAGAAAGGCAGCGAGGGGGATCGTTAAAATGGCGCACAATACTTTGCCCTTCTCGCTTCACAGTACTGGGCCTTTATCCATTTGATATTGCACTGAAACCTCACCTAACCTACTGTCACGGCTCCTCTTAGCTCCTACTTTTATTTTTATTATCCTACGTTCTTCACCTTGTCCCATCCTCTCTCTTTCCTTTGTTGGAACTTCTCTCCTTATCCTCTTTTCTTCTACTTTTTTATGAAGTGTTGACATGATTATGGCCAGTGCCTTGAATGTGGGTGACTTTAGAAAGACTTTTCCATGTGCCGGAAGTGGTGTCAGGATGAGAGAGCCGTAAAGAAGCGAGACACAGTCTCTGCTCTCAAGAAATTTATAACACAGTTGGGAAAACAGAAAAAGTGAGATAATCACAGGGGATTAGATTTTAAGAGAGAAGATTACATTTCGAGAAATGTTTTCCAAGGGTATGTCTGTCGTGTGGACGAGTCTCGTGGGTTATTGAGGCTATAGGTTGGAGGGAAGATGAACCAAGGTGCTGGGCAGGGGCCCGGCCTGGAAAGGTAGGCATGGTGCCGATGGGTAGGAGAGCTCAGTGGAGGACATCTGTCTCCATCCGGTGGGGCTGCTGTAACAAAACACCATAGGCCGGGTGGTTTATGAACAATGAACAGTAATATCTCGTATTTCTGGAGGCAGGAAGTCCCAGAAAGAAGTGGCAGCAGATTCACCCTTCCTGGGTGGCAGGAGCTGTCTTCTCACTGCGTCCCTGCGTGCTGTGCTGGGAGGGCTGAGGGAGCTCTCTGCTGAGAGCAGTGTTTTTGCTGACATTCACCTGGTTCTCTCCCTGCCGGGGCCCAGCTGGAAGCACTGACTCCCCATCTCTAATTCAAATTATAATTTACGATCAACATGGTGGGCCACAAAAAACAGAGCCAATCTTTGGACTAAGGAAAAGAGCAATTCTGCATTTACCAGGAAGTGTAAGAAAAGCTGCAATGCCTACTCTTTGGAAAAAGCAGTGCATTAATTCACTCAATAAATATTCATCGAGCACTTAGTAGATGTCAGGCGCTGTGCTACACCATGGGATACGGCACCAAAGGAGACATAGGTGGCCCTCAGCTTTTGGAGCTTAGGGAAGGAAAGCCAGACACCGACGTACACCGTGTACCGTAGGTTCTGCACACAGAGGCCAGCTGACTGCAGCACTGCTGCCCTTCCTGATTTCAGGTGGAGTCAGAGTCTGGTACAGCCCACCTTCATTCTATCCAACCTGTTCTATCGTTCAGTTGGTAGATGGTTGGTGGGGGCCATAATGAGCAGCTACTTACCCAGGAGCAGAATCTCTGATCTGGAAAATGACAAACATCCTAAGACAACCTATAAATCAAAACAGTAAGTGGAATTTCAGCATTCAGTTCCAGATTAACAAAGCCAGCAGTGTGGCAAGAATACAACAGGAAATTTTGCTGAAGGTTGGGAGCGATACATTACAGCGACGGGTGCTTTTACCAAGAATACAAATAGCAGGCAAGAGTAAGTCGGGCTTTTGAAAAAAATGCCAAAAACTAGGCAGCACAACGGAGATGAATAAAATACACAGTAAAGAGACAAAATAATAAAATACTGTAATTTGGCATCCCAGCATGAAGGAGAGGAGCTGAGACTCGAAGAAGGGATTAGAATTCATGAGTCATTTGTTTGGTTTTGAAATGATGGGAGTCCTGTCTGTTTGGAGAGGCCTGAGTAAGCCTGCTGTTCTTCCTTCCAGCCCTGACATCCCTGTCGCGGGACCGGCTCTCTCATTCTTTCTCCACCAGTGTGGGGGCCGCAGCTAACCTATCTCTGTTTTTGGCCCCCTCCTACTGCTCTCATGGCCCCTGGCTTCCTGGGCCCTTTGGCACTTGACAAATGAACTGAAGTTCAGACGCAAAGCAAAAGCCCCATAGAAGTGAGCAACAGGGAGCCCTGTGGTCTACGAATATCTCTTCAATGGACAAAAGGTGGGGACATCCTTTTTAATTACCTCCTTCTGGGCTGTCTCAAATCAGGGTCTGCTAAGGACAACATTTAAGAAACAAGTTGTATCTTGTAGCTAGAAAGTAGGAAAGTGCTTCAAACAAACAAAAGGGAACTTCATGTTGATTGGGGTATGTCAAAGGAAGACAGGAACCATCTGAACCAGCTCTCGATGGCCAACGCTGAAACACTCTGAATGACAAAATAAAGTAATATTGGATTATATCCCAAAGTATAAAATAAATATCCAAAAGTCTATACTGCTATAAATAATAATTGGATAAATAAATAAATGGAGAAGATAAATGTCCTGCGCAGAATTCCAAATTCTAAATAATTTTTGTAGATACCTTACCCTCAGGGAGGCGAGGCATAACACCCCACTCCTTAAATGTGTACAGTGCATGGTGACTTCTTTCCAAAGAGTCATCTCCCACAGCCTGACCTGTGTTACTCCCCTCTGTCGTCAGTTCTACATGACCTCCTCGTGTTTCTGGCTTCCGCTGCTCATCTTATCGGCTTGCTGATCAGGCCTTAGGGAGACTGGTGTCCAGTGCACCCAAGTGGCAGAGCCTACTGGCCGCCCAGTGCCCACTGAGCCATCCACCCCTTCTGGCAGGCGACGTCCTCCACGCACTGCTTTGCTTCTCCGTGATCCGTCACCCGGCTCAGGTCTTGCCTTCAGGGGACTATTCTTTAATTATACCATAAAGCTTAAAACATACAGCACAATAACTGATCTTCTTCCCACTAGGAAGGGTAGTCCCTGGCACAGGAATGGGCAAACCAGGGCAAAAGAGAGGCCCTTCAGGCTTTCATCCAAAACTCAAACAGAACATACAGGCAACAATTTATTTTTAGGTTTCAAACTGTTCAGGAAACAACATTCCAGTTTCCCATAGCCTTGGCTGTTCAGGTTTAATCCAGGTTCATAAAGAAATATTTTGAAATGCCACAAGAAAGTCTGAGTTGAGGGAGAGAGCCCCGAGAGGAAGGAGCAGGGAGAGGGAAGGACGCAGGTCCTGGAACCCAGCGAGCCTTGCCTTTTGCCATATTTCTGGCCCCACTGTTAAAACTGAGGTGGTCTGGCTAAGCATCAGAATGTGGGGGTGTTTCTTTGAATCAAGCCTTATTGCATAGGGAACATAGAGGAGAAATTCCATTTTGATGAATTTCAAAAGTGTGATTCATTTTTCTCTTTGGCTAGAGACTTCCAGCATTTGCTAGAAAGGCAATACGGAAAAAGTATAAGCAGTGACTCTGGAGACAGAAAACCTGGGTTCCTGTGTGGGCGAGTCCCTGAACTCCCCAGGGGCCTGGGTTTCTTTCATGGAGGGATGTGGCCGGGGTACGTACTCCCAGAAGACACATCCGAAATAGCAGCTTTCTTACTATCTTGTTATGGTGACACCCATGTCAGGAATCGAGAATGTGGTACAATTTAATAATGTGGAATTCCTCATTGATATTTCATAATGAGAAACCCTGCTAGAATGGGGACTGGGCCTTCTCCATGTTAGGCACAATTTAGTTAAATGAATTTAATGAGAGAGCACAATGGTACTTTGACCTTTTAAGTGGGAATCCATTACTATAGTGGTCATAAGGGGTAAAACATATCTATTTTTTTGAGAGGCTTTTTAACACAATATTTTTATCATAGTTACAAAATAGAAATTAGGATAAAGCTTTAAAAAAAGGATATATAATGCAGTATTATTTTTTCATTTCCAAAAATGCTTTATTATGGAAAATTCAAAAGTAGAGAGAAAGAATAGTAAAATGAGCTCCCACTATGGACTGACTGTTTTGTGTCCACCCCAACTTCTCCAAATTCATGTCGAAACTCCAATCCCCAGTGTGACGGTATGAGGAGGTGGGGCCTTTGGGAGGTAATTAAGTCGTGAGGGTGGAGCCTCATGATGAGATCAGGGCCCTGGTAGGAAGAGACAGGAGAGCTTGCTCGCCCCTCTTGCTGTGATGCGGGGACACAGTGAGGAGACAGTATATGCAAACCTGGGAGAAGGTTCTTTGCAGACCCCCAGTCTGCTGGCATCTTGATCCTGGACTTCCCAGCCTCCAGAACTATGAGAAAAAAGTGTTTTGGTTTAAGCCACCCAGGCTGTGGTAATAATTTATAGCAGCTCGAACTTACTAAGACAACCTCAAGTACCTACTACTAGTTTCAACGATTAATATCTCGTGGCTAATCTTATTTCCTCTATTCTCCCCCACACATATTCCTTCATAACAGTTTGAAGCAAATCAACATTGTATAATTTTATGCATAAGTATTTCAATACATATCTATTAAATTTTTCTCTCACATTTTATTAGGAAAAATTTCAAGGATAGAGCAAAATTGAAACCTGTATGCTCAACGGCCTAGATTCTAGGCATTTTAGTTTTCTTGTTTTGTCTCATCTCTAGCCATTTATCTATCCCTCTATCCACCCATCAAGCCATCTTGCTTTGTTTTTGATGCATTTCAAAGTAACTTGCAGACGTCTTGTTCTCTTTCCCTTACTTACTTCAACATGCGTGACATTAGCTGGAGTTCAGTATTTGTGTACAGTATTTCCCCATTGGATATAGCATCTGCATCAGTGAAGTGTACCACTCGGAAGAAAACATTCGCTGCATTTTGGCGAATGTATTCCAACCCCCATCAAGACCTAGAATGTTACTATTACCCGAGCACGTTCTCTTGTGCCCCTTCCTAGTCAATCTCCCCGAGTATCCTTCCTCAGCCCATTCTGATGCTTTCTACCATACATTGGTCAAGATGGTATATTTGAGGAATATCTCGTCTGTTGCAGCTAAAATTATGAAATATAAACTTTCTCAGGAAAGACTGATTCTTTTCCCCCTACCACACAAACATCCTGGGTTTTTAAAGAGGGCTTCCTAAATTTTGGTTAGGGAGCTTCATATTTCCAATCTCATTCCCCTATGTAGTCTGTGTAAAAATTGTTTCAGCAAAGGGATGTATTGCTCAGGGCAGTTTGAAAACCAAGGCCTAATCCTTTCAGCTCCATGTTTGTGGGCGTTTGCAGACACTGCGTCACGGGTTCCCTGGGCCGTTGTCCAGTTTAGTAGTGCCCAGGGTTACCTTGGTCATGAGAACCATCGGCCTGATTTTTTCCTTGCAGGGAAGTCCGTGGGCTTTGAAAGTTCTTGCGAAGTGTAGCCAGGAGGCATTTTGTCCAGATCATCTTATCATCCCTATCTCCAGCCAGGGAAACTCCAAACTGAGACCCTCCCCCAGGTAACAATCAGAAAGGTGTTCGCAGCCCCACCTTTTCTTGAAGTGTCAAACTACCTTGTAGCCCCGTGGCAGCGGACTTCCTTTATCCTCTGAAATTCGCGTGAAAGTGGATGGATGCCATCCCAACTGCAGGAGTCACCCATGCCCTTGCCAGCTTCTCTGGGCACCCTGGGCTGGGGTTGTTTCCGTGTCACCTCTGGCCTGAGCTCCTGTGTGTGCCGGTCACGCCAGCGTCTGGGTGCCCTGCTCTGCTGTGCGTACACTCTCTCGGTCCCACATCACCCCGGAAGTGATGTTTCAGCCCCTTTACTTAGATTTCTACTAAGACCCACTCTCGCATAAATTTGTGGGTACATGGCAGACATTTCTAAAGGTTTAGGAATTTGGAAGAAGTTATATCAAAGCAATGCAAAAATCTTAAAACATTTTAATCCCACAGATTCCTGTTTGTACATAAACGTCCATGTCCTTGTTCGTGTTGCCCAGCCAGGTGCTCTCTTCTCTCCCCTTACCCGACACTCCTGTTGGTATTTTCATGCAGAACAGCTTTTTCCCCTCTCTTTTTCCTTGCCTTCTTCCAAGCTGCCCTCACCTAACAAAGTTCTCAAGACTATTTCCCTGGTTACCACTATAAGAGAAAGCGTAGTGCCAGCATGAAGATTTTATAGGTATATATACAATCTTGTCTTTAGCTTTAGGCAAGGCACTTAACCTTTCCAACTCTATGTTCTCATTTGTAAAATGGAAATAGAAATGATGCCAGCTTTGGTGAGGATCAAATCTGGAAATACGCACGAACTGTGGTATCACATGTGGTGGCAAATTATTCAGCCATAAAAGAAAAGGATTTTACCAATATCTTAAAATATGTCATGTCAGTGGCAGATGCTCAGCAGTTATTTGCCGAATCTGAATTATTATCTTCGCTTAATAGACTGATTGACAAGTGCTATTATAAGGTATTGACTCAGTCCACTAGGTATCTTATTCAAATTTAGTTGATATTCTCCAAACCACTGGTGCAAGTTAAACTAGGGAATGGTAGGAAATAACTTTGTTATTATGATGAAATTAAATAGCAATCTTAAGATTAAAATTAATTTTAATAGGAAATTCAATTCGTTGAGCAAAAATTGTGATGATGACGATATCAATAAGAATAGCAACTACCAGTTTTTGAACCTTTACTAGTGGCCCGGTACAGCACTAACATTCTGTATGTGTCACCTCACTTACTCCTCGCCATAATTCTGCAATGTAGTTATACAATGCCTGTTTTCTCCATAAAGAAACTGCAGTTCAAAGAGGTTAAAAACTTTGCCCAGTGCCATCCAATGAGTGACAGAGCTGCGGTTTGAGCCAAGCCTTGGGTCTGAAATCCTGGGTCATCCATTGGGGTGACGCTAGCTGATCTGTATACGTGAATGGCTCTTCTCCCTCCCAGGCCCCCTGGGCTGCACACCACTGGCTGGGGGGCCCGATGCTCTGGCTCACATATTCTAGCCTCACCGCTGCACTCTCGGTTCATACCTTGTGGATGGGCTGTTTTCTGAACCTATGTTTGAGTTTAAGTCTTTTATCAGGGTTGGTGATAGTTGTTAAAAATAGAGTTCTGCCCATCATTCTACGTCGATAGATAGTAACCACACTAGTGGCGGTCAGTATTTAATAATATGGGTAACTGTTAACTCACTGTGTTGTATATTTGAGATCAATATAAGGTTGTACATCAACGATACTTCAATTAAACGAAAAAAGGAAAAAAAAAACCAGGGTTCTGCCTGACTTATGGTGCAGTGAAGGCGTGGGAGCCGCCTTTGCTGCGTCCAGAGGCTGAGCTGTGACTGGACGCCGGATCCGGTCAGGCCTGTCTCTGAGGGCTGAGGAGGAGGCCTGGGTGGGCAGACGGGGAGGAGGCCTCATTGAGGCTAGGTGGGGGCAGAGATTGCTGGAAAATTAGGTTGGCAGGAGGACCTCAGTGAAGGGGAGGCAAGAGTGACCCCTGTTACTCCCTGGTGTCAAGGAAGGCCTCCCCACAGGCTCCCCGGCCAGCCCTAACCGGCAGGAGTGGAGCGTGAGTGATGTGCGTGCCTTCGCTGTCTCCGGCTCTCCCTGGCCCCGATGCTGGGAACAAGAGGATCGGTGACGATCAGGAGCTCTGCGAGAGCGCGCTGATGCACTCCCTGCTGTGGGCGGAACGGGGTCCCACTGAAACTCCCGTGTTGACGCCCTAACCCCGCCTACCTAGCATGTGAGCTTATTTGGAGTTCGGGCCTTCCCGAAGTTATAATGACGTTCTTAGGCTGAGTCCTAATCCAGGATGTCTGGTGTCCTTATAAAAAGGGGAACTTTGAACACAGACATATTTACAGAGAGAACACGACCATGCGGCCATGGAGAAGGCCAACTCCAAGTCAAGGACAGAGCTGTGGAACAGATCCTCCTTCCCAGCCCTGGAGGAAACCAGTCATGCTGACACCTTGACTGTGGACTTCCAGCCTCCAGAACTGTAAGACAATAAATTGCTGCTGTTTGGGTCACTCAGTCTGTGGTTTTGTTATAGCAGCCCTAGCAAATTACTGTGCTCCCTGAGAGGTCAGCTTTTTGGGATTTTGTGTATGAAGGAGCAGGGCTGATTTTTGGAGTGGGTGCAAAGCACTGTGGGACCCCTCTGCTTTCTTCCTTCTGTTTGGAGGTGGCTTCATGGTGGGGGTTTGCGGTCTCTGCTAAGCCTGACCTCTGACTATGAAGCTCTTATCACTGGAGGGAACTTAAGCAGATTGCTACTATCTCTGGTCCTCAAGCTCCGTGCCTGCAGAACAGGGATAATGCTGCCTACCCCATCCAGATCACTGCAAGGACTTAGTGTTATAACGTGAACATGTGATGTGCCTTCCCGGCCACAGACTCATGTAATGGCAGTTACTCTACTCACAAGCCCTGGGTAACCAAGTTATGTATTGCATGATGTGATGTCCCCCTCTTGCAAGATGACTAGAGCAAGAGTGATGTCTGATCCAAAGTACCCAATCTATAGGACTGGTCACTGTCAGTGCCCTGCTCTGGGAGGACAGCTGGGTCACTCAGACACCTCCTTTGGGAATCTGGACTAATGAATACTGAGATGAGTAGCTAGAGTGGACTCTTCAGCTGAAAAGTCATTAGGGAGAGTGAGGCTCAGGCCCACGAGCCCATGTGAAAGCTGGAGTCAGGAGGGGAAAGAGATGTGGGTCATCTGAGAGGCTGGTGCTAACAGAGCAGAGCTTGAGCCCAAGCAGAAGTGCTGGGAGAGAGATGGGGAGAGAGATCGGGCACCACTGCTCCAGCCCAGGTCCCGGGGTAGCTGTAGTGGACATCTGCTTCTCTCAACCAGAAAATTATAGCTGAAACAAAGGAGATTCTATGTAGTAAAGGACAGGCACAGATGAGGGTCTTGTAGCAAGTGCTCAGTAATGTTAGTTATATTCTCTCATTGCCTTCCAGGTTTTCTTTGATCCTTACCTGTCAGGATAGAGTTGGGGCCTAAGAAGAACACGGAAAATAAGGCAACGAAAACTAGATGCATTGCTGGGAAGGGCTGAGGATGAGCTGCAGTGGGTGGTCTCTCCCTCCTGCCTTCTCTTTTCTTCCTCCCTTTCTCCATCCCGTTGTCTCTCCCTTTTTCCCTTTGTCTTCCTCTTCCTGCAAATTGAACGCCTACTATGTGTCCAGCATAGATGCTGGAGGTACAGGACTGGATAAGATAACAAGACCTGTGGCCCCTGCGCACGAATGGGGAAGAAGATGGCAAACGAGTGAACAAAGAAATCAACATGAAGTAATAAGAGAAGGTGAGACAGAGAGGGGCTAACAAGGGCCAGCAGCTGCCACACCCATCCGCAGTCTTTCCTTAGGCCAGCGACAGAAGGCACTACTCTCGGTTTAATGCCCCTCTGTCCTCATCTTGAAATGCTGAAGAATGCTGTTAACAAGGGGCCTTGTATTTCCCTTTTGTACTGCCTGGTCCTGCCTGAGTGGGGAGGGCGTTTGGGGCACCACCTGGGCACATCTTGTTGAGGCAGGAACCATCCAGTATGCAGAATCATTTTCTAATGCAGCTGGTTGATAAACCGTGAACTACAGGAGGCTGTAGAATTTCCTTTCTTTGAAGAGTTTTTAAAATGGCATAAAGCCTGGCTCTCCTGTGATGTGTGAACGTGTGGTTCTGCTTAATGGCAGGGACATGGGCCATTATTCTTGAGGGAACTGCCTGCCTGTCTACAAATCCTTTGTGAGTACAGAGAACTTCAAGGAGGGTCGGGAGAACCATGTGGCATTGGATTTGGTCTTTTCTAGTTGTTACATAAAAGTTTTGTGAGGAAACCATTTTTTCCCTTTTAAAGCATGTATTGAACTCACAAAAATTTGTCAGTGAGAGGTGAGACAATCCCGAGACACAAGGGGGTCTCCCTGCCCAGCAAACCTTGCCTGTTCACTCAGGGCACGCAGTGGGCCTGCCAGGGCTGCAGTACGCTGTTGTCCGGGAGCGCCTGAGAGCACTTCTAAAGTCAGGCCCCCTCTGCATTTTTAAAAAGGAATTCACAGTGAGGTCGATTCTGCCCTTCAAAAAGTGTTTGGGTAAAAGGAAAATACCTGGTTCGCCAAAAATATTTGAAATGTTGTTTGTTTGCCATAATGAGGAAAGACAGAATATGTTTCTTCTAGAAACAGAAGCCCTAGTAGCTTCTGCGGATTGCATGCAAGCAACCCATTCTGGGAGTAATGGGTGTAGGTTATGGGATGCTAACTATGCTCCAGAGGTGGGTCGGATTAGTATTTTGGCATATTGTCATTGTTATTATTTAGAAACTTTTCCCTCCCTATTGAAAAGGACAGGGGGATGAAGAAGGTCAATGAAGAGATTTTTTTATTAAAGCATCATTGATATACAATCTTATGAAGGTTGCACATCAACAATATTGTGGTTTCAACATTCGCTCATACTATCCAGTCCTCCCCCCCCACTGCAGTCACTGTCAGTATAACAAGATGCTATAGGGTCATTACTCGTCTAAGAGTGAAGAGATTCTTGTAAGTGTAAGCGCATACTGGGCTGGGTGTTTTGGTGGCCCATGGAATAGGTGTTCACTGGATTTCTTAACTTCAGTGACATTTCCTCGCACATATCCATTGTTTGCTGTGCATTATGTATGCAGGTACTTCTTGTTTTTCTATTAGTTTTTTGGGGGGGAGGGGTTGATGTTTTTATTTTCCGTTATCCAGGTGGATTTGCAGTACGTGCCATGATGGAAGAAAAATGACCAGACAGAGGTTTAAGGGAAGCAGCTACAGATAATTATAGAAATCATCTTAGGAAAAAAATTACCAGGAAACTCCACCTCTCAGCTGGGTGGAGAAACAATTAGAGAACAATAGGAGACGGTATATAATCAAGTGCTGAATCGGTGGTGCGGATAATGAGGGCTCTAGGGAGGGATTCAGAGAAAGAGAGCGGAAGGCTATGGAACCAACCGCAGCACTTTGTGCCAACGATCCCTCTTCCACGGAGAGGTGTCTGCGTTTTCTTTGAGAGCTGACTGTGAGGCTCGTCTGACCCACCCTGTGAATCTATCATTAATGGGCAAGATCAGGTCTTTGGTACGTTCGATTGCCTATCGGTTATGGCGGAGCCTGGATAAATGGGACGTGGAAACCGATAACTTAAAGCGACGGCTCCCAGCCCAGGAGAGCGCCGCCAGGACGGTCTCTGCATGACAAGCACCCGCTTCAGTCTCCCTGACAACAATTTCTGCAGAGTTGAAAGCCATTAAGGGGTGAATCTCTAAAGCGATAGCCTACATTTTCCAAGGGATAAATCTTTTCTGCTACAGAGGCTGGCAGCTGAATTTCGGTTTCCCATATCCCCCTCCTTCCCACTCTTGGCGGAGCAGCTCAGAGGCGAGCAGCAGCTGATGTGGGTGGTAAATATTTCTCGAAGAGCGTGAGACAGCGGGTAGAAATCTCTCGGATTTACAACGAGGCATCACCTTCTCAGTGTGAAGGGTTAAACTCAGTCAGACTGTGAATGTTGGGACCTTTTAGTTGTTCTCCAGGAAGTTCAATACCTAGAGATTAAAAAAGATCCTGACATACCTGAAGTTTTGACATGCTTACATCCTAATAGAAATTCTCCACTAGGTAAATATGGACCATTTTGTCTGACAGATGCAGGTGAGAACAAAAAGCTTCAGGAGAGCAACCAGCTTGAGCAATCAGTTTGAATCTATATTCAATTTCAGCTCCAACCGAAGAACGTTGATGAATGAAGTAAGACCTGTTTAGCCTGTTAGCCAGCAGGATTGTTAAACTGCACCTCATGGCCTGCTATAGACGCCAGTGCAGTTGAACACATTGTCTGCCGTGGTCCGTGGCGGACACGAGCTTGGAAGAGGCCTTCCGCTTCTTTGCTTTACCAAGTGTGAGAACAGAAACAAGCACCTGGGTGCCCAGTAAGCATTCCTACAACTAGATTTTAATGAGCTTACAAACATTAAGTTCTTTTTTGCAAGGAATTATTTTCTACCTCAATGGGTAAAAAAAAAATGTGATGAACCAAAGATAATTTCATATTTACTATGCACAAAAACATGTCTGTTTCTATGTCAGGGTCTGAATTCAGTCACTGAGTGGCATTAGGCTGTGAAAGAGCATCTTGCAATCAGGACCTCCTTCCCTTTTGGCATCCAAAGTGAAGAAATTCACCTGACAACAGGTAATAATAATGATGGCTAATACTTCTTGAACCCTTACCATGTATAGCTACTACCATTTCTCAGAATCCTCACAACCATGACGCTCCTCATTTCACAGAAGCAGAAGCAAGACATAAAGGACAGCGACTTGCCCAGAGTTACCACAGCTAGAGAGTAGCAGAGCCGGGCTCCAGCCGTCTAATGTAGTCAAATCCGGGTATTTGACCATAACAATATGGTCTGGTTTTGGCAGGTTTTAATAGGCTGTGGAAAAATCTCTTGTAAACTCGAATGCAGTCGAGAGCACGGACAGCCAGGTCCAGGGCTGGGGGGAGTCTTCTGCTGGAAGATGTGGACCGAGCCAAGCCCTCTTTTTCTGGAGATGAATGTATTAGGTGGTCTGCTTGCCTTGAGAGTGAGGAATGCATCCTCTAAATTCTCCATCCCCCAAGAATTTGAGCAGTGTATAGCTGGTTCAGGTGACAGTCCCTTAAAAATTTGCACTTACTGAAAGACAGAACTTGGTCATGGAATGTCTGTGTGAGCAAGAAAAGGCAAAGTTGGGGTTGGTTAAATATAAATGTAGGCTGGATAACTACTTCTAATCACTTATTCAGCGCTAGTGAAGCCACTTGTTTGATCTTGTTTATACAGTTAAAGAAGTCAGTCAATCAAGATCTGCTCCATGCTTGAAGAACACCGCTACTATAGTAAACCTCAGATTTGCCTAGTTTTTATCTGACTTGCTAAATTTGCACTGGTTCTTCCTACCTATGCTCAGAACACCTCTTCTCCCCTGTAAACATATGTGGCAACTTCTCATGCTTTTCATACTCACTAAACAAAAACCTTCAAATACTGGTTTTCCTTCAGTGAATGTACCACAGAGATTTCTCTTAAGGATTCAAGTAAAAACGGAAGAAATATTATTCAATATATCATATCTCTGAAAAAGTTACTACTGATTTTTATTAGATACACAGGCTGAATTCCTTTAAGTCCATTTTATTCTTCTTACAGGATCAGATCTGGTTAGTGTTTATTTTCATGGCCTTTAAAGGACTTGCATGGCATGGCAGGAGTGGTGTGATACTCACTTCTAAAGAACTGGTCTTAACACTGATGTCGTCTAGCTACACCCTGGAATGATTTATGGTCTAAGCAGTCTTGTAATAGCGGAAGTGAAAAACTAGTTAAAAAGAAAGGCAAAGCTCCTTGACAAACAAAGTGGCCAATTAGTTGGAGTGAAAAGAAAAAGTCTTTCCAAGTGCTTATTTCACTAACTTATTATTTTCAAGTCATTATCAGGACAAGCAGAACTTACTCCAGGCTGATTTTGATGAACTGATGATGATTTTTGATGAACTAGAATCACTTGGTTGGATGCGGGTTGTCCAGAATGCTCGAGGGTTTGTATCAGATCCGTTAGAACCAGCATATGAGGGTAAACTTCAAGACCTACTCTAAACCCAACCAACTCTAAACTCTGGTGCCCTATTTGTCCAGAAGGATAATGAGATGACTTTCTAAATTTGCTGAAACCATGCTGTTAATAAAAATGTCACTTGCAGGAAAGAAACATACCATCAAGATTTCAGTGTCACCTTATTTGTGAAGGAAGATGCCAAACACCTTGGAAAGGACACCTGTCAGGACTGCTGCTCTTTCAACAAAGGACAGCATATACCCTGGGGCATTTTTCAGCAACTGCCTGTTACCTCTTTCATCCAAGACTTGCCAAGGAAGCTCATATTTAGGCAATAACTCACTCTTGTCTGGCTTTGTTTTCTTGTCTCTAGGACTGAAGGGAATAATCAGCTTGAATCTTGGAGAAATTCTCAGTTAATACCAAAAAGCAATCAATCGATTCATACTATTGGTAAAGTATAGGAAATGGGGAAGAATGGTGGTTAACTTTCTTCCCTCATGTTTTGGAATAAACTCCACTTTCAACTGCCTATTGTGGAGTCAGCTCCTGTGCCCCAAGTCTGTGTATTCATTTTTGAACTCCTCTTCCGCTCAGTATCTCTTCCCATTATGTTATTGTTTTTAGGGTCTAGAGCTGAACCAAATCTGTGAACCATTCAATAAACATTTACTGGATGTTGATTAAGTTGCAAGGCCTGTGGAAGATTAAAGATGGCTGCACATATTTTTATAGACCTTCCATTGAGAAGTGGGCTCTTTGTCTCCTCCCCTTGAATCTGTGTAGTCTTTGGGGCTGCTTTGACCAACAGTTTATGGCTGAAGTGTTGCTATGCCCGTGTCAGGGCCTAGGTCCCAAGAAAGTGGCAACTGCGGCTCCCTGTTTCTTGGAGCGCCCTCTCTGGGAGCTCTGAGATGCCGTTAAGCCCTATTGCTCTGAAACTGCCACTCCGGAGAGACCCCAGGGAAGACCTCGGGTCCACAGTCCCAGCTAATTCCAGGTTCTGCACATGTGAGCTAAGCAGTCCAGGACTCTCCAGATGAAAATACCCAACTCAGCTGAGCGCAGACCATATTTCCAATCCACAAAATCATGAGATATCATGATATCATGATTACTGTTTTAAGCCACCTAACAACCAACCCCAAATTAGAAAAAATGTTTTTGCTGAAATCTGAAGTCTAATGCTGCTTTGAAAAATTGAAGTGGCAAATGACCTAATGTGAGTAAACAGTTTACTGCAGTGGCTGATGCATAGTAAACACTCAGCAAGAGGTAGCTTTTGTAAGTATTACTGTTAATAAAATCCCAACTATTCTCCCCATTCTTGGCTTTCATCCTTGGTTCCATGTTCTACGCCATTGCTTGAATCAACTGCTCAAAAGCACAGTCATATGTTTAACATAGCAGATACTGCTAGTTGTCCTTCCTTCTGAAAACAAATCCCGTCTTTCTCCTCAGTAACAGAACCTTTGAATATTACTTGTGTATATGTGGGCACAGACTGAAAAGACTACATTTCCCAGCCTCCCTTACAGCTGGGTGAGGTCAAAAACCTAAATTTTGGCCAATGATTGGTAAACAGAAGTGATTGTGCAACTTCCAGAAAGTGTCTGTCAAGGGAGAGCCCTTCTCCTTTTCGCTACTTGGAATATAAGGATGTTGCATAGAGCCCATCCACCATCGTGGACAAGGCTGTAAGGGTCACATCCTCAGGGGGGGTGGTAGAGAATACATCTGGAAAGAGTGTGGGATCCTGACTTATCTGTCAGTCCTTTTATTCTCATCTCTGGATTTTTACATGATAGGAAAAACCTGTGGGTATATAAGTCCTTTTATAAGTCCTTTTTTTTTTCAAATGCACCTCTAATTTTAACTAAAACACCTACTACATATTAGATGGAGACTATGAAGATGAATAAAATGAGACTCCTAATATTTTTTTTGTTGAAGTATTGTTGATATGCAATCTTATATTGGTTTCAAATATACATTGCGGTGGTTCAACAGTTACCCATATTAAATCCTCACTCCCACTAGTGAGGTTACTATCTGTCAACATAGGAAGGTGTTACAGAATCATTGGGTATATTCCCCATGCTGTACTACTATCCCCGTGACCATTTATATTATGTTTGAGAATTGTTGTGTCCCTTTATCCCCTTTTGCCTTCCCCACAACCCCCCCATCTTAACCACCAGTCCCATCTCAGTGTCTGTAAGGCTAATGCTGTTTTGTTCATTCTGTTTTGCTTTGTATTTATATTCCACATATAAGTGAAATCATATGATATTTTTCTTTCGCCGCCTGACTTATTTCACTGAGCATAATGCCCTTTACCCCTACCCCATATTACGTGTGCTAATCGTAATGCCCCTTATTCCCCTTCTCTCTCCCTTCCCACCCATCCTCCCAGTCCCTTTCCCTTTGGTAACTGTTAGTCCATTCTTGGGTTCTGTGAGTCTGCTGCTGTTTTGTTCCTTCAGTTTTTGCTTTGTTCTTATACTCCAAAGATTAGCGAAATCATTTGATATTTGTCTTTCTCCGCCTGGCTTATTACACTGAGCATAATACCCTCTAGCTCCATCTATGTTGCTACAAATGGTAGGATTTGTTTTCTTCTTATGACTGAATAATATTCCATTGTGTATATGTACCACATCACCTTTATCCATTTATTTACTGATGGACACTTTGGTTGCTTCCATGTCATGGCTATTGTAAATAATGTGGCAATAAACTTAGGGGTACATATATCTTTTCATATCAGGGATTTGTTTTCTTCAGGTAAATTCCTAGAAGTGAAATTACTGGGTCAAAAGGTATTTCTATTTTTAGCTTTTTGAGGAAACTTCATACTGTTTTGCACAATGGCTGCACCGGTTTACATTCCCACCAACAGTGTGGGGGGTATGAGCCTTCTGACCTTTTGGAGTTCAGGCTTTGTGTGAAGATATGAGTGAATAGAATAATAAAGGGCTATAGACTACATGGAACAAAAATTATTTCACACTTTCTGTGTACCAAGGACACCTTTTCATTTTTTATCTCACCTTGTCTTCACAGTGGTCCTATAAAATAATTTTGGAGAAAAGGAAAAAGACTCAGAAAGGTGGGGCCATTTGCTTAGGGTCAAGTTAGTAAAAGGTGAGCCCAAGTCTACACCCTTGTATTCTGGCTCTTTCACTAATTATGCCACATAATTTTGCAATAAAGGAGGTATTATCAGTTCAATCAATGAGGTGACTTTTATACTGGACTTTGAAAAATTAGTAGATATGTGAAAGACACAGACGGGGGAAGGAATTACAGAAGGAAAGGACAGCATACGCAGAAGTGGTACAGCACAGTCATGGCATGCAGGGAACATGGCGAGTCCTACAGGAACTGCTGGAAAACTGAGTGTGGTCTGATTATGAAGGATTCTGAACTTGACTTTCTTTGCTTTTGTGCCATGCCTTTCTACTTTCCCTTTTTCTTGTGCATGTCCTTCTGTAAGCCTTGTTTTTCTCCTGTATAAAATGAAGGTTGCAGTCAACTCTCTGTATCAATCAGGGCACTTAATGTTAGCTGCTATAACAAAACTTCCCAAATCCTGATTGCTTAATTTTCTGCTCTTGCACAGGACAGTTGCCTCTCATTTGGCTTCACCTTCCTTATAATACCAGTCTCTTGGTTGTTTGAGGGTTGGGGAGGAGAGTCTAGGTTGCTTATGGTGAAGACATCATAGGGGGTTTTGGAAACTGTGGCTGGTGGGATTCTCTTGCCTACCCTGAGCTCCTGAGGCGGAAAGGAGATGATGCTGTCAGAGGAAAGACTTTTCTATCTACCACTCTGTTGGTGTGTAATTCTGGTGGTTTATGAATGCTCGTGATGAAAAAATTCACTTCCCACTTATACAGAGATTTAGTTGCCTATTTTTGGTTTTAACAAATGCAACCTAGGTTCTGGTACACCCAGATTATTCTATTGTCATGTAAAAGATACAGTAAGTGGATAGTTTTTCCTTTTCTGAAAGAATTCTCTACCAAATGACTTACAATCTATTCCCTTAGATAACAAGGTCCTGTACTGTATATAGAATGAGATTTCCTTCACAAAAATTCAGTTAACATACAGCATTTTGAGAACTCTTGTGTAACATAAAATCTTACTTGGTGGGGCACTGGTTGTGCTTTGGAAGGTAGCACGTGTGGCCTCTGGCCCGCCTCCACTTCTTCCTGATTTTAAGTGAAATCATTGGACCCACTTCCTTTTTTAAATTTTATTTTCCCATTAGGACAGAACATGGTTCAGGTGGATGTGCTGGAGGAAATGCTCCGGGAAATCCCAAGCAGGGTGCAATTACTCACTATTAATGCTCACAGGTATCAAAGTTACTTGAAGAAATACAGCTACTTATGGATGGATGATAAAATTGAATTCATGCAGCATTTCCTTCTCCATGGGTGACTACTTGCTGCTGAAGAACTAGAATTGCCTACAGACTTTGGGTGTCAGCACTCTACGTTGCAGTTAGCGCACTATAAAGAACAGGTATTGAATTCCAGCTAAGTCTAGCATCATCTTTTTCAATTCCAAGGACAGCTGTTAAATCGTAAAATATTGTGCGATGTAAAGCTCTTGCCTCTGAGCGATCTTTTCTTTTTCCTTAAGATCAACATCTATGAAATATTATGTGAAGGAAATGACAACTTAGAAAATCAGAAGATATTTAGTGGCTAGCTTCAAGCTGATGGTAAACCTTTTAAAAATCGATGATGCATGTTATAAAAAACGGGGTTTGATGTTTCAGGAGCGTCTGCTTAACCATGTAACCTGCAAGTGGAGTAATTTGAATCTGGTTGATTGTGTAAGGAAATTAAAATAACACAAATCATTTGATGAAACCATCCTCATGGAATTTTAATTTAACTCAAATAATAAGTATTTTAATAGTTCTCCCGTGTGCTTATTTTTAGTCTTGTGTTCTGTAAGTCACAAAAGAGCTGCTTTCATGCATGTGAAATGCAATTCTCTTCTTGTAAAACTTGACACAATGCTTATCCATTCGATTTGATTGCATTTGCGTGTTCACTAATATAATTGAAACATGTACTTCCCCCCAGTTTTCACAGGCTCATCCCTAATTAACTGTTGGCATTTTCTCACATTACATGTTAGTATAACTGAGTTTGGCCAACTTACTCATGAAAGAGGAAAAAGTTGAGCACAGGAAGGGGAAGGGAAGTTCAGCCCATTTAGTACTGAGTGGGGGGCTACCGGCAGTCCTTGAAATTTCTACTGTTTTAACTAATGAATTAAAGCTTCAAGGAAGAGACCCATATAGAGTCAAGTGTTGTGCACTCAAGAAAAAGGGGGTACCTTCAAGAGACAGTCAATATCAATCCTTATAAATTGGGCCTCAAACCACCAATCAAAAGAGATTCTTGTCTCTTAAATATCTTCTGTGTACGTCAAGAGTATTTCTAATGATTGATAGTGGGGATGTAACAAAAAGATCTATGAACTTGAAAGGAGAAAATAGGGGTTCTTCTTACCTGGTCATTTTTGAGTGCTGTGGCCTTACATGAGTGAGTTAATGTGAGTGCATTTTCTCACAGGGACATTGTAAAGGTTTAAATATAATTATTATGCAGTCAATCAGTATATGCTTCTTGAAATACATGGCTTTTGCCGGGGGCCGGGGGGGGCACATCAAAGGGAGGAGATAGAATGCATAAGGGGGTGGCCGATAAAGCAGGCAGTGCAGATTTAAATAGAGATGATTTTCCAAATCAAAATTAATATGGGAATAACTGACTTCGAAGAAGGACCCTTACTCTTATTTTTGTTTCTTGCATATTATCCTCATTTCCCCATGTGAAAGAACTGGATTAGTTATAGTAACAAAACCATGAGATACATTCATAGCAATCAGGCAAATTTTCATTAGAAAAACTCCAGCTTTTATTTTAATGACATTAAATGAAAAGAGTCTGATTGACAGATTTGGTAGGCATCCGTTTCTGATGAGAGCCGGGCTCCTTTTCACCTTACATTGCCATCCCAGTATATGTCCTATTCTTTTAGAAGGCGTGGGTTTAAACCCGTAAGGAAAGTGAGGAGCTCTGAGCTCATCCACACAGAAGGCCGGATCTCAGGACTGCAGTGGAGCAGCCGCAGTCAGAGGAGCGCAGGTCACAGGGATTCTCCGTCAAGGAGGAAATGCCGCCACAAGTCAGGACTGGATCTGTTCAAGGAAAACCATTAGCATCACAAATACAGTTTACCCGGTGAAAGCTAGGGTCTCCTGAACTGAAGCCACATCCTTATGTCTATCTGAAGTCGTTGAAAATCTTTATTGGAATCAACAGATACCTTCGGAGGCTCTGTGCTCCCTGGAGGGGCTGCCACCCCTTGTGAAAGGTCAAGGCTAAGGGAGCTGAGCTTTCTGTTAGGTGGTTTCACCCCAAGCCCAGAAACCTTTACTGGGCTGATACAGATAAATCACGGATAAAAGAGGAAGTGTTGAATTCAGCTAAATAATCTGTTTGGGGACTATACAATATTAAACTGTTTGTTTCATATTTTACCTATTTTGGCATCTTGAAGACATGGTGTACATTAGGTAATTACCTATGTATATCCTCATTATATGTATATCACAGACAACAAGGAAGTCGTTCCCTATGCTTAGAATCAACTAGAATATTTAATTAAAAATGCGTTTTGAGATCTGCATTGAGCTGTGGCACAGAACAGTTGAAGGGGGCTTGAGATGGAGCCTTGCTAAGAGTTGTAGTGGGAACTGTGGTATTTACATAAGTATCTTCTAAAGTAATTATAAATGTACTTTGTAATTAATTAAATTAAACATACTTAAGAATTAATATCATTATTAATAATTAACAGCAGAACATTCATATTGTCCCTCTACCATCACATTTTTCTCACTGCACTTGTCTCAAATAACTGTTCCATGTATACTGCATTGAAGTGAGTATTTATCTGGATAAAAAAGCCCAGAGGAAGGTAGAAGCGATTAGCTGACAATGAATGGTAGGTCAAGTTCATTTTCCACTATCATGGATTATTCAGAAATTCACACTCAGTTCTTGAATCTGGAAGTTTGTAGGAGCTGGATTTCTTTTTCCTTTCTGTTTTTCATTTTGCTATGTTCATTTGATCCAGATTCACAGATGTAGAGGCAGTGGAATTACAGAACCCCAAAGTGGGTCGTTCCCAATTATTGTATCACATGAGATGAAAAATGTTAGTGAGTTCGCAGTAGCAAGAAATGGGACTTACAACGAAGACTTAGGGTGGGGAGAAAAGTAGGAGAAGAGAACCACGGGCCCTTACCGGGACTTTTGACAAAGCCAATGTGGAACATGAGGGAAGCATAGGAAAGATAGGGATTACAAAGGCCAGTAGAAAAACGAAAATTAAGACGGCCCTTTCAAGAAAAAGCTGCACAGGTTGTTTCAAGGGATTCCAGTTTGGAAACCTGAATGGGCAAAGACATCGCCAGGGCAACATGTTAAGTAAATGGGGTGCAGTCATCATCAACTGCAGATCTCAGTGTCCGCACAGGGTTCCCCTGCCTCCTGAGGGCATGGGGGAGTGAGGGATGTGGGGCTGCCCTTGGTTCTAAGACGGAACACTGCATTCAGGTGAAAGTTGCAGCTGAATTGACCGGAGATAAATGGAACATCTACATCTACATCTCAGCCCAGTTGTGTCGGTCAGGGTTGTCCAGAGAAACAGAGCACACGCACATACATGTGAGAGAGAAAGAGAGACAGCGGCAGAGAGAGGGAGAGAGAAGAGATTTATCATAGAAGAGGGCTCAAGCGGTTACGGAGGCCAAGAAGTCCCACAGTCTGCACCTGCCGGCTGGAACTAGGCGGGCCACCGATGTGAGCTCTGCAGTCCGGAGGTCAGAGAACCTGGAGCTCGGCCATCTGAGGACAGAGGTAGACGTATTAGAAAAACAGAGGGCAGAGAATGAAATTCACTCTTCCTTGCCTTTTTGATGCCCTCAGCTACTTAATGATGCCCTCCGTGTTGATGTGGGAGATCCTTCTTTACTGGACCTACTATTCCAACGCTGATCTGTTCTGGAAACACCCTCACAGACCCAGTGAGAAATAAGGTTTTACCAGCTGCCTGGACATCCCTTAGCCCAATCACACGGACACATAAGATTAGCCATCACACCAGTGAGGGCTTAGAAAGTGGAGGAAATAATGTTAAATACTTTGAAAAGTAAGAGAGGTGGTGGATGTAAGAAGTAAGAAATCTCTTTCAGGCAAAAGAACTTTGAGTCCTTTGGTCCTGGCCTTGGAGGGGGGGGGGGGGCCAAAGACAGACCTGGAATGCAGAGAAATCTTCTTTCATGGGCCTGATAGCCTGGCATTCTAACCATTTGTTTTCAAGGGTTAGAAATAAAAACCACTGTTTGGGGAGTGAAAGATCTGGCATTGAAACTTGGTTAACTCTAACATTGAGTAAATTTCCGTTTCTGTGTCTTGGTTTCTGCTTTGAAAAGTGGAAGTCCTCATAACCTCATTGTGAGGTTATCAAGTGGCTTCAAGGAGAAAATGTATATAAAGCACATAGTTAGTCCTTAATTGTAGCTGTTAGTAAAACAGTAAAAGCTTTATTCTTTCTCCAGCAGGACTCAGCCAAGCACAAGCCTTGGGGTCTGAGGCCAGCGAACTGACCTCTTTGGGTCTTGGTTTCCTATCAGAAAAGCAGATGACGATGCTCTACCCTAGACTTCTGAGCAGCGTGTCTCAAATTTGCATGTGCCACCTGGGGATCTTGTTTAAAAGCAGACTCTGATCAATAGGTCTGCAGTGGGTTTGGAGAATCTGCAGGTCTAATCCTTCCGACGTGTTACTGATGCTGTGGGGGCACGAAGCTTTCCCCAGCCAGGATCATCTTCTGTAACGTTGAATCTGCTACGAGTCTATAAAGAACAAACTGAAGTTGGATCCCTGAGGCTTTGAGGAAATGAGATGTATTTTTCAATGAATGGAGAGTAGGGCAGAAGGATGCTGAGGATGCCTGGGGAGCGGGGGATTAGGCCCGGGGAGACTGTAGTAAGTGCCTGGTTCCTATCAGAAGGGAAGGTGGTAGCTATGGAGGTGCGGGTGGAAGGAAACCAGAGGGTTGTGCACGGTAAATCGCCTCTAATCCCCTATTGTGTTTAGGGCCTAATTGGGACTCAGCAGAACAATACAAGCCCCATATTCTTTAATACTTCTCAAGGGGAGCCACTATAAAACTTCACTGTTTCTGAATTTAATCCATTAAAGGTTCCTATACTTAATGAAATTACAACAATTCAACAAACGATATAATTGCCCTCAATACTGCTTTTAATATAATTATCTGTAACTCACTGGAACATGCTATTGCATCCTATAATAGAATTATGACATATAATATTATCATAAAGTTCCTTATCAAATGTACACAAGTAATGCAGTTTACGTGTTACTCAGGTTTTGGTGTTTCCATCCGACAATGTCCAGATTTTTAAAAATGATAGAAATGTAAATATATTTATCAGAGCGCTAGGAATGAATGAGACCAAAAGAGAGAGATCAAGGCTATTGTTTCTTAAAGGGAGGCCTGCAGATCGTGTACATTTGGTTCCCCTGGGCACTAGTTAAAATGCAGATTTCTGGGCTCTCTGCAGCTCTTACTGAATCAGGATTAACAGGCAGGAAGTTTGGACTTTCACTAAGCATCCCTGGGGCATTCTTAGTACTCTAAAGTTTGAGACCTTCTGATCTGGATTTTGCCCCTCTCCTCCAATCACGTGGGACCGAGGCAAGGCTGGGTCTGGTTGGGCAGAGGGACCCCTTGTGGTTTCTGAGGCCGTTGTCCCCCCCATGCCTGCCCTCGTCCACCTGCTAGGGCCCCGTTGCGTGTGACGTTCCATACCTTATACCAGCTCCACCACCTCTGTCTTTTGCTCAGGTTATGGTACCACCAAAACATCCAGGTGCCCCGGTGAGGGACCTGGGGGTCTCTTGACTCCTCATTCTAAACATTCCATCAGTTTTTGAATCTGGTTGATTGTACCTCCAAAGTCATCCTCAAAATGTCTCTTCCCTGCCCTTTCCCTCTTCTGCCACTTTCATCATTTAATCATCCATGAAACAAATATTTGTCTACTATTCACCTACTGTGTTGTCAGAAGGTGATAAGTTCTCAGGAGGAAAGGAAGGCAGAGAGGTAAAGGCAGTGCTGGGGGTTCTGGGCCCAGGAGCAGTACAGTAGCTGGACTCTAAGAGGCCCTGTCTGGCCACGGCACCGAGGGCAGACCCAAGAGGAGAAGCAGAGGCAGGGAGGGTGCTCAGGACGCTAATGCAGGGTTCCGGACAAGAGATGGTCCTGGCCTCCACCAGCCCGGCCACAGTGGAGGTGGAGAGAAGTCACTGACCCTGGCTGTGCCCGGGGGGCAGTACCAAGGAGCGCCTTCACCGGTGGAAGGGTGTGGGGTGTGAGGGTGAGTGACCAGGCAGGGACTGGGAAGGTCGCTGCCCGAGCCACTACCCCCGGTCGGAAGCTGCAGGAGGAGCAGCTTGTAGTGGAAGGGGTGGGGAGGAGATTAGCAGCTAGGCTCCGGACCTATTCAGCCCATCACCTCTCACTGGGCCACCCAGTGGCCTCGTGCTTGGCTTCTGGGCCTTGAGGCTTATCCTTCATCAGGTTGCCAGCGGGTTCCATATAAAATGAAAAAGAGTGTCCCTTGCCCTGCATAAAATCCTTCAGTGGCTCTCCGTTCTGCTCAGGGTAGAGTTTAATGCTTTGGGGCATACGGGTCTGTCTCCTCCCTGCCCCTCTATTTTTTAGCCCTGCGTCCTGCGTGATGCTGAGGTCACGGCGAATCACCCACAGCCTGGCGGTGTCTCTCTTCTCCACGTCCTCCCTAGGCCCTCTGCCTAGAACGCTCTTTCCCTGTCTCTTCCTTGAGAACAAGCCTGGTGCCTCATTCATTATTTTATCCCCAGTAACTAGTACAGTAAACTGAACTAAAAACCTCCGAAGAGTTTTCTGGGCGAGGATAATCACAACTACCTCCCTTTCACAGATGAAGAAATCGAAGTTTACAAAAGTTAAGTAACTTGATTATCTCAAGGCTACAAAGTTGAACACCCGTCTTTGACACCCGAAAGCTATTTCATTTTCTCTCCACCATGCAAAACTACTTCCATTTTTGTCTAAAGCCAGATCTGCCAGGCTCCCCTTTTTCCAGGGGCCAAGCTGGCTACCATTTTACTGCCACATCTATACTTACAAATCTCTTACAACTGAAATTCTTCTCCTAAGGGATTCTTTTTGCTACCAGGCAAACTTTGGCATGACTATCTATCTACCTCTTATCCCCAGGCCCCCAACCTCAGCCAAATGATGAATCAATGAAGTCCACAAAACTGTAACAACACACACAGGTCATCTAAGTGCATGAACACAACTTCCTTTCCTATAGAACAGATCATGGGCTTCATAACTTCTTTTAAAACTATCTGCAAAGCCAGATTTAATATTTACAATTACAAAAATAAAATAATAAAACATTACAGAAAACCTGGAAAATAAGAGAAAAATATCACATACTCTATTAGCATAAAATAGTTTGTTTTGCATATTTCTTTCCATCTTTGCTTATATTTATTTTTACAAGGTTAGATTATATGTATAATTATCAAACTTTTTAAAATTTAATATTGCAGCAGAAACATTTTCTGTTTCTACATGGTCCTTGCATTAATTATAAAGATTTCCTGCATTATATCATAACCCATGGATATGCTATAATTTAGATATTACATTAGGTTGTTGAGAATTTTTCACTGTTAGCATCAATGTTGTGTATACCTTCTTATGAATATTTTTTATTGTTTCTCTTTTTGGATGATTTCCTTAGGACTAGCTCCAGAACTAAGATGGATACTTTTTAATGATTATAATATAAAATGTGAAAAAGCATTTCAAGGGAGCTATTCCAACTGGGAACTTTTTCTCTTTTTTTCAGGCTGTTTACAGGGGACATGCTGGACCCCATGGGACCACTTAACACTTAGAGAACTTCTTCCCAGAGCCTTGGAAGAGAACCTGAGTACCACACTGGAATCCTATGACCTTTCAGTGGAGGGTGGGGCATCTTCCATCCTTAGGAAGCTAAGTTTTTGGAGGAACTTTCCTCCCTGGCAGTTGAGCCTCGTTTCTTTCCCTTGCTCAACCAAAATGGTCCGGGAGAGCAGTTTCCCTCTTAGTCATATATAGGTGTCCAGACACCACCACAGGTGGCCGGCTCCATTAAAGATTATGGGTACTAAATACTCACTCCAAAATGTCAGCAACACTGAAATTTGAGACTTTTCTTTCTCATCTCCAGCAATAACATGATTAGAAAAAGTATACAGGTACAGTAATAACAGCTCATATTGAATGTCTATTCTATTCTGTCATCTTCATAGAAACCATGTAATTGTCATGAGCCCCATTTGACAGATGAGGAAGCTGAGGCTTGGAGATGTTAAGTGCCTTACCAAGGGGCACTCACAGCTGATAAGCAGCAGGGCCAGCCATCTAGGACACCAGACAAGGCAGGCCCAGAGAAGGGAAACCGTTGTACCCTTGTATTAGTAGTGCTATTGAAATTACCCTATTTGGAACATTAATACTTTTATCAAACAATTCTTAACTAACATTGAATTAGAAACCAAGTATAAAATGTGGTTCCCCAAAATAAAACCCGAGGCTGGGGTTTTGCTCCACCACTGAGTCAGAGGCTGGGCAGAGCCACCAACACTGTGTCAGGAACCTGTCCTTTTCCTCAAGTTTAGCTCCTGAGAACTTGGGAGACCTGTAAGTAAGAGATGAAAACTGGGGACCAGTTTGATTGCTTACTTTTCAATTTTCATTTTTCTAGTAGTCTAATACTTCCTGGGACACATAGAGTTTATTATGGAAATGTCTGTCTAATTTAAATTTAGACAGTTTTCTGTACCTTCATTTATGAATGCATTATCAACAAACCGTGTGTTTTTATTTGACTTGTCCAGATAAAAGCCAACTAAGGCTCATAAATAGATTTCTTTGGCACCCTGATTTCCTTAGGCAGGAGTATAGTAAAGAGCCTGTGGATATATTCTTGTTGGTTAAAAATTGAGTCAAACAAAGGAGCATGAGGATATTTTTGGGAGTGATGGAATGTTCATCATTTTGATTGTAGTGATAGTTTCATGGGTGTCTACATAAATCAAAATGTATTAAATTGTACGTTTTAAATAGGCACACTTTATTGTACATTAATTTTATCTCCATAAAGCTGTAAAATCAATAAACAAAAAATTGAATCAAGCTATGTGGCCATTTATCAAACTTGTTAAATGAGTTGACCTTTTCTCCCCTTGAATTACACATCCGAAAATGGCCCAAAGATAAATCTATTAGAAAACCATAGCCTACTTTAAATGAGCTTTATTATTATGTAGGGGTGAATACTACAGAACTTCAGAATCATACAAACTCTTGCTGAAACTGAGAAAATGTGAAGGGAGTTAGCTTTGTGCTTTTACGTCTGAGACCTGAGTTTGAGCAAATTCTGCTTCTGGCTGCTGTTGTCTCATACTTGCCCTTGTATGAGTCGTGTGAAAGCAGAAGCAAGTGGGGATGCTTACTTATTAAAATCAGTAATAGTTTATAAAGATCACTGAGTTATGGAAAATGGAGGGATAATAGGTCATGTCCCTTTTGTCCCTCTCTTTCAGAAGGTGCATATATTGAGGGGCTGAGCATTCTATTTGTATCTCCATTTTCAAAGCTAAATATTATACTTTCCTGTTCTCTATTGATGAAAGACATTGGTACAAAAAGAAATTTGGTAAATCTGGCTTCCTAATGTGAGAAGCAAGGTCTGCGAGAAGACAATGTTCCATGACCCACAAACATACCTTCATTTGTGAGTGGCTACACTTAAAGCAAGAACACTTGATTTCCAAGGATTAGAATTTCCAATGAAAATAGAAGTCATAAATTTTCTAATACATGCACCAGGTTATTATTAATCCTTTATCTTGATAGAACTAACTTATATTCCTTTGGGTAAAGACCTTTTGGTTCTATTCTTAAATATCAGAAAAGGAGATCTATCTGAATTTAGAGAAAGGGGATAAAGGAATAAATATTTCTTATGTGCCTTTTACAGGCAGCCTGATTTTAATGAGACCCCATAGTAATAAGAATCAGAACTCTCTACTGCTTAACCATTTTGTGATGAAATGAAATAAGCTATCCTTTTAATACCTGATTATTACATGGACTCCCATCAACCTTCCTTCCAGAAGTGAAGGCTCTTCAAGGTATCTTCTGAGTTATCACTGTGAGTTGTCCAGGAATCTGGGCTCCGGATAACTTCCATATTAAAGTGTCACTGAGAACAAGCCTCTTTAGTTTTTCTTGCCGCTCAGCCTTTTTGTCTTGATGCCAAGCTCTGCCCATACAGCCGATGACTCCCACGAAATAACTACTTAGATGGGTGCCCCTTCCTTTTTCTAGCGCGTGCCTCCTCCAGCCTTGGAGAGGGACCATCTCCTCCCTACTCCTCCTCTGAGGAACAAGGGCCAGGCTTAGGGGTCCTAAACAGCACAGAGTAGCTCACAACTGCTCTCAGAAGGGGCCACACAAAGTCCATAAGCCAGACTCTTCCTTCCTGATCCCCACAGTGGTGGGGGCAGCTCAGCCCTTACCAGTGGGAACTCCCAGGCCTATAGACTAGAGTCCAATCAACTCCCGGTTCCAGAAAGAACCTGTCCTGCCCTCTTCTTGGATGTGCCCACTCATTTTTAGGTGCTGGGTGACTGACAGTGGGGGTGGATCCATCTCCTTCTCTCATGGCCCAGATGAGACTTCAGCGTACATTTCCTTAAGTCCAACATGTTCAGTGGTAGGTAACACACCGTTGAGACACCTTCCATCCAGACCAGGTTGGGCTGATACCACAGTTATAATCCAGGTCCTCACTGAGTCCTCAGCATCAGGTTGGGCTGATACCACAGTTATAATCCAGGTCCTCACTGAGTCCTCAGTATCAGGCAGTGAGGGGATCTGACCTGCAAAGCTCTCATGGTTCAACCTCAGGTCCCAGCTTCCCAGGAGAGAATGCTTGGACCCAAAAGATGCAAGCATCTCCCAGGCTCTAGGTGGTCTACATCTGGGTACAGGGAATCATCTGAGACTCCTTAGAGAAGAGTGCTGCTAAGCTCAACTGACATTATAAACAGGATAATCAAACTCTGAGCCCGAAGTCTTGGTGTTGGGGCCATTTTTCCACCCCAGGTCTTCCTGAGAACCATGAGTATGCTTCCACATTGTATTTGCATGACCAAACAGGCTTATTAAAATCTTCCCTCCCTCCCAGTGGAGGGTCTTTCCCTAAAAATTCCATTTTCTTCTCTGGAATGCAAAAACTGCTTGCCATCCACAAAATAGCAAATTCTTACCTTAGAAGAAATTCAGCCACCCAGCTGCACTCAGATTATGACCACTTGATCAATGACTGTTATCCATTTTCACATCATATTCAGGGCAGATACGCTCTAATAAAAGCTTGGAGGTGGAATCTGGTTGGAAGTGATTCTAACCACTGCCATCAGAATGCATCTATATCACAGGATTTCCCGCTCTCACTCGTGTGCTCTCTCTCCCTTTTGCAAAGTTGCTTCAAATTTTGAAATTGTTTTCACTTTTTGATGTGTTTAAGAAAAGGAAATATGATACAAAAAAAGGTAAAATAAAAACATTAAGAAAATCCATCCTACGGAAAAAATGAATTCATAATGAAAGCAGGTGAGCTCCTCTACAGTCTCACATGGTTGCATTTGCCTGGGAGGGCAGTTCTGAAGGGGCTGGGTAAATACTGGACGGAAATGAAGAATGCTTAGGTCGATGCAATCAGTGGTGACACGACAATGTGATAGCGTTTGTGGGGTAGAAAAACTGTTGCTTGTATGGATGCATGATTGGATGCAGCAAATATTTTATGTCTAAAGAGCTAAGTACCAAATTTGGCAAGAGCATTATCAACATTATTAGTTTTGTCTATGCTCAAGAACAGACTCACAGAGACATCCAAGGAATATGTTGTCAGGGCAAGCAAAGGATGTTTTGGTTCCTCTAGGAAAATAATTTTGTAGAACCTCATCTTTCTGGAGAAGGAAAATGGTTGGAATAAATGGTGCAGCAATGAGAACTTGTTGAAAGAAACATGTGAGAGGTCCTTGAAGAATATGAATTTGCCAAGGACACTGTTCTCTCGGTATTTACCACCATTTACCAAAGACTTTTATACTCACCATGCATATAGGATAGGTTACAAAAAAATTTTAGACAAATAACCCTAATTTAAATGCAGTCCCAAAGTTGTCAGAGCCATAAAGATTCCTATAATCGCTGTAAGATTGACCAGGAATGGAAAACCGTGCCTACTTTCCAAACTCACTGTGTTGTATAAAGTTTCCCCTAGTTCAGCTCATCTGAAAAACTCTTTGAAAAGGAAGAACTATGACATTTTACATGTGAGTCTGTTTCCACAGTTAAGATACATGTTTGTAAAACCATTTGTGTTATGTAAGCATTCACTGTGGAAGGCTTGCATTTTATTTCTATTTCATTATCATTTTGATATTTTTGTTATTTAAAATACATTTGAGGAACACAACCCCAATTTTTAAAACTGTGTTCTAAACTAGAGTTTGCACAGTATGAAGCTTTCTCACAAATGTGACCTCACTGAAACCTTAGGGCAGCCCTGGAAGGAGGCATGCTTTCATAACTGAGGAGGAAACCAGTCCAGCAATTGGCTTAAGGTACTAATACTTGCTGAGCATCCAAGTTTAAATGCATAGCTGTCTGATTCCCAAATCTGTGTTCTTTCCATTCCTAGAAGCCTGCTTTCTAAGAATTACATGATTAAAAAGTGCTTCCTGACTTTCAGACTGACTTTCCTAGTAAACTGCCCCACTCACACACATGCATGCATACCTACCTCCTGCACAACCACGGTCTTAACTCTTATGTCTTGAAGATTCTCCCGACTTAAATCTCAGTTATTTAATGTAAATTATTTAGAAATCACAAAGCACTTGAAGGTTTTTCCGATCAAAAAAATGTTCTCAAAGGAGCAAAGTAACACAGAAAACAAGAGTATGTGTTTTGCAGAAAGAGCTGAGGCATGTTAAAGTACAGATAAGAGATGGCAAAATCAAAGCCAGATAATCATTAAATTAATCATTTAATTCCAAAAATATTTATTAAATACCCACTGTGTGCGAGGTCTAGTGTTTGCCTCAAAGTGTATTTTTAAAAATCCTTAGTTCCTTTTAAAACTTGGCAGAATGAAAATAAATGAGAGAGAGAGAGGAGAGAGAGAATATTCCTAGGTAATTGTAACTCCACAGGAAAATCCAGGGGGTAATATACCTTTGAAACCAAAATCAGTCAAAGGGAGAGGTAAAGTTTATTTCTTACAAGCTCATTTCTGCTCCCATGTGTCTCTCGTGAACAGCCTGCAGAAGAAGTCCACACCCAGCTTCTCTGGTCCAGATAAGCCCTTGCTCACCCTGTAATTACCTATTGATATGGAGATGGACTACTCCTCTCCACCCCCTGGAAACACCCACTGTATGGAGATGCACTAAAGCCAGGAGAGAGATTCTAGAAATGCAATTTCACCCACAGGCCACCCCTCCAGAAATCCCACCACACAATCTTCTTGTTTCCATCTTCTTCAAGAGCTCCATGCAAGAAAACTGGAGCACGGTAACCAGACTAATAATGTAAAATCATGATAATCCTCAAGCCTGAGGATTCAGCTAGGTTCAAAGTCCTATGCATATTAAGTCCCTAGCTCGCCCATCTCACAGGCAGTCAGTAGCCGAACAGGTAGGGAGTTGAGAGCAATCATCACACAGCAGCTGCAGCCAGGGGGCGCATCCAGGCCACAAGGACTGTAGAAGAAAATAACCTTAAGGATGATAAAATACATGTTTTAATGACACCAGCATAGACAAATCTTGTCCATCAGGTAGAATGCATGCAAGAGAGTGGTCCTGATATAGGATAGTGGCAGGAATGGGATCTCATCCTGGTCTAGTATACTAGACTTTCACCCCCCTCCCTGTGGAAGTTACAGATGAATCAATACATAGGGCTATGGGAGGTACATGCACTGGTCATAAAGATAAAACAAAATTTCCCTAAAAGATGCTCTTAACTCCTGGACATTTTTGGTACACCACCATAATCTTTGTGGGCCACTCTGCTGTTATTCCAGGAATATACACAATGCCAGATTCCAGGCCATTTTGCCAAGGTGCCAGAGGGGCCAGCCAACACTGGTCCAGGTGTCAAAATGTCCAGGGCTATGTCCACTCAAAAATGTCCCCTGGGTTTAATGCAGGTGGGGCTGACAGCAGGAAGGTGCTCTGCTGGCCATATCCTGGCTTCAATAACTCCTCTCTGGTTTGAACATACAGTTGTATAGGAGAGGCAGCAATGCATGTCAGCATGTCCAAAGGGCTCAAGGCTTCTTTTCAGGGCTTCTCATTCAAATTCCATAGCACTGTCCATAAATGAACTGACCAGCCCTATAGACTACTGGAGCCTGACTTCAGGCCAGATTTCAACAAACCATTGTACCTCTCTATCATGCCTGCCCCAGTAGGGTTATATGATACATGACACTTCCACTTTATTCCTAATTGCTGTGCCCGTTCTTGTAACACATGTCTAGTAAAGTGGGTGCCTTGATTGCTCTCAATCACCTGTGGCCGGCCATAGACTGCAAAGAGACACTCTAGACCCCTTGTGGTGGTTTGCTGAACTGCACAATGTGCAGGAAAAGCAACCAACACTCCAGCCGCTGTGTCCACACAAGTCATGGCATATCGATATCCTTCTGATATGGACAGAGGACCAATATAGTCTATTTGCCACCTGAAGAAGGGCATCCACACCTTTACTATTGTCCCAGTTCATGACTGAGTGTGTCCATGAGGGCTGCTATAGAGGGAACAGCAGCATGCAAAGGGGGTGTGACTTTGTTCAATTCCCTGTAGTCCATGGTCATATGCCAGGAGCTGTCTGGCTTTTTCACTGGCCACACTGGGGAATTAAAAGGACTATGAGTGAGTTTTATGATGCCCACCTTCTCCATCTCCTGTAGAGTTTCTCCAATTTCCTTGTGCCATCCAGGCAATTTATACTGCTTAGCATTTGTCACCCGCCTAGATATAGGCATAGCTATAGGTGGGTGCTTAGCATGTCCCCTTAGAACTTTCTTCACCATACGTACCCTCAGTCTGAACTCACTTGCAGTGGTCTGGAACCACAGGCTCTGCAGGATATCTACCCCCAAAATATTTTCAGGAATAGGAGAAATGTTCACAGTATACTCCTTTGGGGGTAAACACCCTTTCCCCAATGGGATTTGGGCTTTCTTCACTCTAATTGCCTTACTCTCATAGCCATCCATCACAGCAGGGGTCCCGGAAAACTCTCAGGGTTGCCATGAATCAAAGAACATTCAGCTCCTGTGTCCACCAGCGCCAGAACACATTGTACAATCACAGATGATCAATAAATTGCTAATTCTACATGTGGTCTCTGGTCCCCACCACGTCCCCAAAGGTGGGGGCCTTGATACCCCCCTCAGTTGAACTGGGATGCCCAATCGTTATCCTGTGGGGGTGAGGGCCCAGGTGGAGCCTGAGTACTGTTCTCCAGGAAGTCTTGCAGGGACACAGGCTGGACATGAGGCTTTGTCTCCAGCTTCTGTGTCCTGGACTTCAGCACCTGGAACTTCTCCTCTGGCTTTAATTGGTGCCACAGTTTTAACAGGATCCTATTGGGCTGCCCATCAAGTTTTTCTTTATACCCCAGACTCTATCAAATCAACCCACATCTGGGTCCTCAAGCCTTCACTGGGCTGCACCTCTCCTTTCAGTCATAGCCCATACTTTCTTCCATGTTTTTATTGTTTCAAACTCCCCCAGATCTGCCAAAGTATGAGTAACCTCACTTAAGGGTTGCCCTATGTGCGGGGCAAGAATAGTCACTAGGGACCCAACAAGAGATGGAGGAGCTGTATGCAGCACCAGGTTTCTCATTCCTATGGTGGACAGCTCCTCATTGGGCCCATATTATAGATGATATTTTTCATACCCAGCTCCTGTAACACCTGCTGGAGCTCTGCATACATTTTCCAGCTAGTGGATAAGTATAGTAAATCACCCTGATTAGGCCAAACTGCCCTGATGGCAGTTGTCAGTCAATCCAGAATTGCCTGATTCCCTGAGGTGTGATGGGCACTTTGCAACCACTGCTGGGGGAAAAGATGAGTTGTCAGGGAAGCCAGTCTACTCATTTCAGAACCCAACATAACAATGTTTTCCACTCCCATATCCCAGAGACATAAAAGCCATGTAGGCAGAGGTTCCAATGGTTTCTGCCTATACCAGACGCTCATGTCCACCAGCTCATCCTGGGTATAGGGACGGAGCATGGAGTGCTCCACAGCTTTGGGAGAGGGCCGCTCCTTCCCCTGAGGAGCCTGCGGTTGTCACATTTTTTACTTAATTACAACCAGTGGGCCTTTGATACACAAGAGGCTGGTGTCGTGGGTAGTGGCCTTGGTAACAGATCGTACCTTGGCCCCACCCCCTCATCCTCTCCTGACACCTCCTCTACCATCTCTGGGGCTGAAGGCACCGCTTCTTCCTCCCCCTCCCCCACGACCTCCTACAATGCGACTTCTCCTGCTGTCTCCCCCCTTCCTGCTGCTTAGGAATCTTCCAGGAGCGTGATCCATCTTCTCAATACCTGTCTCTCTTCCTTAAGGGCATCCCATAGGTCATCACCCAGCTCCCCCAAGCTGTACTGAAGTGTCTCTCTTTCCTGCCAAAGTGTCTCTCTCTCCTCAATAACATTCTCCACTATCTTGAAGAAAAAAGATCCTACAAACCCAGGTGCTTCACAGCCATTCAAGGCCTCTAAACAGCCTCTATCTCACGGAGAGCTAATTCCACAGCTCTGGGTGTCTTCACCTTTCCCCAGTTCTGGGGAAGGCCCCACCCCTCTAGGAGGTGCTTCACCCTAGGCCAATTCCCCACTAGGGGCTCCCCACATGGAAACCCCACAGATAGGGTGCTCCCAAGTGAAACTGCACTCTCTAGCGCTGCAGCCACTGGGGTCCCCCCACTATCCATGGGGTAGGCGTGGATTCCAGACATCTCCCCACCATCTCTAGGGGCAGCCTACCCAAGGGTCGCCCCCACGTAGACAGATTTCGGGTTCAGAGGTCCTGCTGACTACTGCCAGATGTAACTCCAAGGGAATATCCTGGGGCAAAATACCTTTGAAACTGAAATCAGTCAAAGGGAGAAATAGCGTTTATGTCTTACAAGCAGTCGTCCATTTCTGCTCCCCCTTATCTCTCATGGCCAGGCTGCAGAAGAAAAACTCTACACCCAACGTCTCTGGTCCAGATAAGCCCTTGCCCACCCCTTTAATTACCTATTGGTATGGAGCTGGACTACTCCTCTCCACTCCCTGAAAACACCCATTGTATGGAGATGCACTAAAGCCCCGAGAGAGATTCTGGAAATACTGCAATTTTATCCACAGTATTGTAGAAATTATTGCTTTTCTATGCTAGAAACTTTTGGGTTAACCATAAAAGGGTTATGGACTTTCCATGATCTAGCTGGACCTCAAATTTTTCCAAAATAATTCATTGTTTCCTCTCCTTTTCCTTATTTTTGTCTTTAGAAACCTTGAGATTTGAAGAGTTTTTATGTATTCTACACTGAAAATGAGTAAAAATATAGCTTCAGGGGAAAGTGGTGTTCCCCATCCAGGGCGAATAAACTGATGTGACCAAAATCAGTTTAGGAAAGGCTAGATTGGGAGAAACCCTTTATTGCTCACAATGAGGTCTGGCTCCATTCGTCCCCTCTGGCCGCCACTCTTGCTGTCTCTGAGGTCTCTGCACAGTACACATTTCAGGAACCAGACCAATTATGCAACAGAGGGGAGGAGAGAACAGCCTACCCCCACCCTTCACCCCGGAGGCTGCGAGAGGCTGCAGCAGTATATGTAAATGGGCTTAAGGCCAGGCAGGAGATTCTGGAAATTTACCCCGCAATATGTTAAATGAGAAGAAAGTAACCTAGACAGGTTCATGCTATTATTCACTTCTGAATGGAATTATTTTGCTGGTCCTAGTAAAGACTGACTTTTGTTCCAAAGTCTGATTTTGTTTGTAAAAACAAACAACCCCCCCCAAAATAGTATGCTATTGTATTCAAACTTAGTTTATTTAACTCTCATTAATTAAATTTAGTATATTTGCTTTGTATAATGAGTTTAGCTCCATTACTATGAGAAAAGTGGAAGGACTCTGGCAAATCCAAGGTGTGTGTGTATGTGTGTGTGTGTGTGTGTGTGTGAGTGTGTGCACATGAGCATGTGTGTGATGGTGTGGGTGAGTGTGTGCCGGAGACCCGGGGACTATTAATTACAGATGGAGGCAGGGCTTGGCAGGGAGCCCTATTGGTAAACAATGCCAGTTTGAAGCCTACCCAGGAATTACCCGGGAAGTGAGAGGATAGGAAAGGCTCGTCCATGAAGTAGCCCCTGGCTGTCCAATGAAGTGTCTGTTATCGGAAGGAAATGTGTACCTTTTGAGGTGAGATCGGTTCTGCGCTCTGAACCGAATGATTTTTCGTTTTTTGTTCTGATAACAAGCTGGTGGTAAGCTTCACTGAACTGAGAAATTGTAAACTCTTAGAAAAGGCTGTCTGAAGATAACAATTCAATGTTTCTCAGTAATGTATTCTGGATGAATCTGATAATTTAAAGCCCACTTCACAAATGGGAGTGGTGCTTGCATCCTCTTTATCTCCAATTATGTCTGATCTGTTTCTAATTCAAACATTGTGCTGCTGTTGTCAGAGCAAATATAGATTTTAAAGGTTTTATGCTTCTCCGCTGGGAAGGCTTAAAATGTATGCAGGCTGTCTGTCAAGACTGTGCCAGTTGAATCTAATAAAGTTTTAGATAAATTTAAAGGAAATAAAAGAGTGCTTAAAAGTGAAATGATTCATGGTTCATGAGATGGAACATGTTTAATGAATGGCAGTTGGGAAAAAGTTATGGTAGAGTCTCCGTGGATCACCTGCTTCACCTCTACAGAGCTCTCCTTGAATAAATACAAAGTGTCTTTCCGCTTACAAGGCAGGAGTCAGAAACCAATTTAAAAGTCAAGTCATCTTTGAGTTTGATGCAAACAGGGCCTCATAAACATATGGGTACGGGGACCATAATCCACCGTTTTTCATTCCACATGACGACGCTCCATCATGGCAAGCAGATTGGGAAACATAGTTGCAGGTCTCGATCACTGAACAGGATGCAATGGTCATTGTTATTGGAAATTTTTTTGTCTGCTGATTTATGTAGATGCGCTCCAGGTATCTGAGTGCTGTGGAATATCGAAACTGAAACATGTTTGAAGATAATATCGGCCACTGTTTCACCTGGGACCACACGGGCCAGGGCCCTGCTTATATTTGTAGAAATATGAACCTGAAAAACTGTGGAGATCTCTTCTTGGATTTTTTCATTTAGGGAAAGCAGGGAAGAAATGTTTTATTACTGCTTAAACCATGTTTCTGTCTTACAAAACTGTCATTTCATAGTTAGGGGTGTTTAACTGGGGCTTAAAGATGAAGGCACTAGAGCAATTTGTCACCACAGATTTTTCTTGCATATGATTCTAATTCCATTTGGACTTCACGTGGGAACAACTTTTGCTGCACTGGGTACCCTCCTAGTTTGGCTTTGGAAGGGCTATTCCTGAGTATCCTTTAAATGTTAATTAGAATTTATGCTTAAAAGCAAAAGGCTTTGAAGTTTTAAGACCATAATCCTTCTAGTTCTCCACCCCCTCTCTCTCCCCGAGTTTATCTTAAGAGCAACAATATTTTTATCTAGGGCAAGACCCTAGCATGATAGAGAATAATGGGACTAAGCTGATTCCTAAGAGGAAAAAAAAAATCAATTTACTGATTCCTTAGCTTACTTTGGCCTGACCCATTTACAAAACCAACATTAAAAATCTAAGAAAAAAGGCATTTCCTTCACCGATGACCCCTGGTGCATCTCTTTTCTTTGAAGTCCTAAGGTCAAATTCCTATAAACAAGCAATATTTTTTCTCACTCAGACTCCATAGGGATGCAAGAAAAATCTCTCCATTTATTTGTAGTGACATTTCTTTCTAACCGGTTTGTCTGTGAGGAAACAATTTTGTGTTCTGAAAGGACATGTTAGATTTTTCCACCGGGCACGCATTATGCTTTTGTAACTGAAGTTACCACTGACATTCCAAATAGGAAGAAAAAGAGAGGATGTAGGCACGAGGGCAGAGCACCCGTGCACACGCTTGCAGGGGGCACTTGCCGAGGGGTTTCGGGGTGCCTGGGGTCGGTCTGGCTTTCAGAACGAGAAATGCCTTCTGTGGTTCCATGTGAGACTAGGTCATACAGCTTCTCTATCACTCCTTTCTGAATTCTTTTCTCAGTTGCGACCCCAGCACGATTTCTGTCTGCAGTGCAAGAGAGTGAGTTAGGCTTATTTCCCCGTGGTCAGCCCTGCCTGGAGTGGCTCTGGGTGGGTCTGCCTCGTCTCCATTTCCTCTCTTGGAGAGGATCCCCATGCATTTCCCTTGAAAATGGAAGTCCTTTCCCATATAGTCTTTTATTTTAAGTAGTGATGAAAATCTTGGCCTCTAATTCTGAAGTTGTCATTTTTGGAAGCTTGGTGGTTGAAGGCTTTCTTTAAAAAACTAACCATGTTACAACTCTAAGAGTGTAGGAGACAGGGATAAGATAGTATTGTTCTATTTTTCAACTTGGAGTAAGCTTCGTATAGGAAATGGAGAAACACAGAAAAGGAGAGAGACATACCACAAGGTTTAGTGTCTCCTGAGAACGTGTTTCTGTTATACGCTTTGTCCCCGGAGGAAGGGGCTGAGGAAGCAAGTGTAAGAATGCTGTGGAAATCCAGGGCAAGGGGAGTGAGCCATGTGTAGAAAACACTGCGTGGGTGTCAGGAAGAGTCACACCAGCGTCTGGAGGCAGAGGGCTGGTGCGCAGGGAGTGTCAGGCTGCTGACACTAATTGATGCCCCCGAGCTCCGAGAGCAGGAAATACACATTACAGTGAGGATTTTTTTTTTGATGAAGTGCATTATGTACTGATAAGCCATTTACACTTTCTTCCAGACGAGAGTTCATCTGGGGGTGCAGGATGGCTGCTTTAGAAATGTAATGAAATGACACTCAAAAGTAGAAATACTGCAGTTTCACGGAGAAAAGGCAAAACAAGAGGGAAAAGCTAAATTGGCCAGAAGACTAAGAATAGGTAGGAGAGAGAAAAGAATCAGGGGCCTGGGTAGAGGAATTAATTGTTCCAGTGTTTTCCCACTAAGGCTAGTGGAAGAAATACACATGTATATACACACAAGCACATACATACACACACACACACATATAAACATACACACAAATACACATACATCACAGAAGGTTGATGAGTTACATTTTTGGACAAAGATACAGAAAATGATTTTTCAGAATATTAAAAAGATCCTAGACTAAGATAACATCCGTATTCTTTGTTGCTGCTAAGAAGTTATTTCAGAATGTCAGTGTAGAGGCATATGGATGGAACAGCGGGCGTCCCAGTTATACAAGAGGCTGTTTGATGATCGCACACCAGTCTAGCAGCTGCACTCAAAGGGGGCATTTAATGACATCAACTCCCAGTGCAGTGTTTCCACAAGTGTCATGCTAGGCCAGCATTTCTCTGACTCTGCTTCCAAGGGAGGAATTCAGCCAGTTCTTGGGTCTACAGTTACCTACTGGGCATCAGGTATGGATCTAGTGTGGTGCTGGATCTGTGACTGACAGAGGAAAGGTTTGTGATGTAATCCTCCTCTTTAAAGAATCCCCAATAGGGTGAATACCAAGTGGGAACACACGGAACCAGTACAGATCTGCAAGGCCAGGTACTATTCCACCATCAGACAGGGACATGCAGCCCCCTGCCCCGGGCGCCGCAGTCAGGGCGCCTTGTGGGTTGGGTGCCTTCTTCAGAAATGTCAAATTTCCCCTGCGGGGTGTGAGGCCATCAGCCGGCAGCGCTGCTTGGGCAGGGCAGCTGTGAGTCAGGACCAGGACTTGCATGGGCCCCCATTTCTCTCGAACCCTGTGCCCCTCTGTGGGGTGGCCACAAGGACCTCCAGGCCTCAGCCTGTGGGGCCTGTGGCTCAGCTCTGGTTCCAGGAGTCTGTCTTCACAAGCAGGACAGTCAGTTCATGCTGCTTAGTGCGGCATTTCTTTCACTGGGTTGCATGAGATGGGGCTGCCAGGGTGGTGCTGACATGCTGATGTGGGGTGACGCTTACTAGCATTGAGTGGGGATGAATTCTGGGCTCTGGGTTACTGGTGGTCCATTGCTGACCTTGGACTTGAACTGTGTGTGTTGGCTTCAACTGTTCGGTGCTACCTCTGGCTTATAGTACTTGAAGACAGCAGGGGTGGCTGGCGTCCTTTACCCTACCTGATCCTCATTGCTGGCACCCAGGATGATTACCCCAGGCTCTGTGCCTGATGTCAGGCAATCCTCACGGTGCTGAGTTTATTTCCAAGGGTTTTTGAAACTATTGTTCCCTGATACCAGTGGGCCTTTCCCACTGATGTTGTCTCTTGCGTCCGATGGAGGCAGCAATGCCATGATCTCCCTGGTCTATCTTGAGCATACTGGTTGGCGGACAGACTTTCCTTGAACTCATGGGGCAGCAGTTCTTGCCCCATGCACACACGCCTTGCTTATCCGTTCTGCTGGTAGCCCTCTGTGGAGGGTGGGGATTGGAAGAGATCACGTTCTAGGAATGCAGTCATTTGGCCTAAAGAGTTCAAGAGAAGATGCAGCTGAAAGATGTAATGTCTATCTTTATGCTATAAAATTCCAAATGGTAAGTATAGTACAACCAGATGATGAATGCTCATTGTCAGTTTCCTGCATAACCTGGGTAAGACTTGTATTTGTAGTCAGTGTCAAGGAAGCACAGAAACAACTTTTCAGACGGTCAAAGGAAGCTTGTGCTCATGGACTCTGGGGTGGGTGATGCAGTGTCCTGAATAATGCTGTCACCAGAATTAAATAAATGGTATCAGGGTACTGCAGACCACAAGTAGGTGCTGAAGATCCACGAATTATGAGTAATAGTACTGTTGCTACCTTTCTTTAGGCATGGGATATACAAAATTATCTAGAAATGGTACCATTGACAATACAGGGTAGGAAGAGATAGCCCCAGGCAGGACCTGAGCAGGAGAGCTGCTGTCTGAATACCAAGATGGAGCTTCCTGTGCCCTGGTTGGACAGTCACAAATACAGACACAGCTCTTCTCTACCTAGTCTAAACCTTCACTGATAAATCGCTTTGCTTCATAGAGGCCCATGAATTTTATAATATGTTATTTAATAAAAATGTAAAAAAAGAGTTGCCTGTGGCCTCACTCTAGAGGTGGCCCTGACAGTGCCTAGTTAAATGCCGAACTAGTATTCTAATGGTTTATCATGGATTTATCAAGCATTTACTTTATTATGAATTTTTATTCTTAATTATGAAGCTAAAGCCAAGAAAGTATACAAATAAAATAATACACAAGTCCACTATCCTAACATTTTGCTAATATTTGGTTAGTGTCTCTTTTTTCCCACCGAGGAGGCTGAGCATTTTCCTCCAGCCTTCAGGCAGAGGGGAAGGTGTTCGCAGTAAGAAGCCGGAGGGTTTAGGAACAATGAGAGTGTGGGGAACATGTGCGAGGCCCCGACGGCACGCTATAGCCAGTATTATTCCCCTGCATGGTGTACTTTATACATTTGTGTATATCAAAAAACTATACAGAGTATTGTCCAGTGGGCTTTTATGTTTTAAATAAGTGACATCATATTGAACACATTGTCCTGCAACTTGCTTTTTTTTTAAACTGAAGATTATATACTTGTGATTTATCCATGTTGAAATATGTAGATGTGAATAACATAGCTGTATTGTTTTCAAGTGTGTCAATAAACCAGTTTATTTGTCCACTTCTCCATCGACAGTTTGTTTCCATCATTTCCCATTTTTATGACAATGCTGTATAATGGTATCTTCACAGCAACTTGAGCACACGTTTTCTCTAAGATCCTGAAAAGTAGATTGCTGGTCATAGGGTAATCACATCTTTAGCTCTACTGCATATTGCCAAATTGTTCTACAAAATATTTTTGCTAATTTATGTTCCTAAAAGCAACGTGGGAGAATTTCTTTTCGCTCACAGGTGTGCCAACACACCTGGTAACACTAAGATTTAATAATTTTTGCAAACCTGATGGATTTAAAAGGTATTTTATTATTACATTTTAATTTGCATGTACCTTATTTCAGGTGGGGTTGAGCATATTTTCTTATGTGTATTAGGCATTGGGACATTCTCCCTTGTGCATTTCCTGTTCATCTCCTGGGTGTCTTTTTATTGGACTGTTTATATTTCTCTGAACAATTTGTAGAAGTTCTAGACATATTCTGGACATTAGTACTTTGTCAGTTACATAGAGGAAACAAACATCTTTTTCTATTCTGAGGTCTATCTTTCCACATTTTTTTTTGTCATATGTTTTTGTCATAAAAAATTTAATTTTCATATAGTCTGATCTGACAGTATCTTCCTTTATGCATTATGCTTTGGTGTTACATTTAAGAAGTCTTTCCCTACTCTAATGTCATGAATGTATCCTGTGTTTGCATCTCAAAGTTCTAGTTTTGTTTTTCACCTATGAGCCTTCAGTCCATCTATGGGATGAGGTAGGAATTTAGTTGTATAGCCTGTGGTCTCAGTTCCACTTACCAAGTGATCCGTCCTGCTCCCGTTGACTTGTAGTGCCTCAGTTTTAGACCTATACCAAGTTTTTTTATTTTTATTTTTATTTATTTATGTATGTATGCATTTATTTTTTTATTAAGGTATCATTGATACACAATCTTAAAATGGTTTCACATGAGCAACATTGTGGTTCCAACATTCACCCATATTGTCAAGTCCCCACCACACACCCCATTACAGTCACTGTCCATCAGTGTAGTAAGATGCTATAGAGTCACTACTTGTCTTCTCTGTGTTATACTGCCTTCCCCGTGCCCCCCCTACATTATGTGTGCCAATTATAATGCCCCTTATCCCCTTCTCCCTCTCTCCTCACCCACCCTCCCCTCCCCACCCACTTGCCTTTGGTAACTATCAGTCCCTTCTTGGAGTCTGTGAGCCTGCTGCTGTTTTGTTTCTTCAGTTTTTGCCTCATTGTTATACTCCACAGATGAGTGAGTGATGATGGTACTTGTCTTTCCCTGCCTGGCTTATTTCACTGAGCATAACACCCTCTAGCTCCACCCGTGTTGTTGCAAATGGTAGGATTTGTTTTCTTCTTATGGTTGAATAATATTCCATTGTGTACATCTTTATCCATTCATCTATTGATGGACACTTAGTTTGCTTCCTAATCTTGGCTATGGTAAATAGTGCTGTGATAAACATAGGGGTGCATATGTCTTTTTGAATCTGGGATCTTGTTTTCTTCAGGTGAATTCCTAGGAGTAGAATTCCTGGGTCAAACGGTATTTCTATTTTTAGTTTTTTGAGGAACCTCCATACTGCTTTCCACAATGGCTGAACAAATTTACATTCCCACCAACAGTGTAGGAGGGTTCCCCTTTCTCTGCATCCTCACCAGCATTTGTTGTTCCTTGTCTTTTGGATGTTGGCCATCCTAACTGGTGTGAGGTGATATATCATTGTGGTTTTAGTTTTAATTTCCCTGATAATTAGGGATACAGAGCATCTTTTCATGTGCCTGTTGGCCATCGGAATTTCTTCTTTGGAGAATTGTCTGTTCATACCCTTGGTCCATTTTTTAATCAGGTTATTTGCTTTTTGGGTGTTGAGGTGTGTGAGTTGTTTATATATTTTGGATGTTAACCCCTTATCAGATATGTTGTTTACAGATATATTCTTTCATATTGTAGGATGCCTTTAGTTCTACTGATGTTGTCCTTTGCTGTACAGAACCTTTTTAGTTTGATGTAGTCCCATCTCTTCATTTTTGTTTTTGTTTCCCTTGCCCGAGGAGATGTGTTCAGAAAAAAGTTGCTCATGTTTATATTCAAGAGATTTTTGTCTATGTTCTCTTCTAAGAGTTTTATGGTTTCATGACTTACATTCAGGTCTTTAATCCATTTTGAGTTTACTTTTGTGTTTGGAGTTAGACAGTAATACAGTTTCATTCTCTTACATGTAGCTGTCCAGTTTTGCCAACACAAGTGTTGAAGAGGCTGTCATCTCCCCATTGTATATCCATGGCTCCTTTATCATATGTTAATTGGCTGTATATGTTTGGGTTTATATCAGAGCTCTCTATTCTGGTCTATGAATCTGTTCTTGTGCCAGTACCAAATTGTCTTGATTACTGTGGCTTTGAAGTAGAGCTTGAAGTTGGGTAGCATAATCCCTCCAGCTTTATTTTTTCTTCTCAGGATTTGGCTATTCAGGGTCTTTGTGGTTCCATATAAATTTCAGAACTATTTGTTCTAGATCATTGAAAAATCTGTTGGAATTTTGATAGGGATTGCATTGAATCTGTAGATTGCTTGAGGCAGAATAACCATTCTGACAATATTAATTCTTCCTATCCATGAGCACAGGACGTATTTCCATTTATTGGTGTCTTCTTTAATTTCTCTCATGAATGCCTTATAATTTTGAGGGTATAGGTCTTTCACCTCCTTGGTTAGATTTATTCCTAGGTATTTTATTCTTTCTGATGAAATTGTAAGTGGAATTGTTTTCCTGATTTCTCTTTCTGCTAGTTCATCATTAATATACAGGAATGCAACAGATTTCTGTGTATTAATTTTGTATCCTGTAACATTTCTGAATTCAGTTATTAGTTCTAGTAGTTTTGAGGTGGATTCTTTAGGGTTTTTTTATGTACAATATATGTCATCTGCAAACAGTGACAGTGTGATTTCTTCCTTACCAATCTGGATGCTTTTTACTTCTTTGTATTGTCTGATTGCTGTGGCTAGGGCCTCCAGAACTACGTTGAATAAAAGTGGGGATAGTGGGTATCCTTGTCTTGTTTCTGATCTTAGAGGAAAAGCTTTCAGCTTTTCACTGTTAAATATGATGTTGGCTGTGGGTTTGTCATATATGGCCTTTATTATGTTGAGGTACTTGCCCTCTATGCCTATTTTGATGAGGATTTTTATCATGAATGGATGTTGAATTTTGTCAAATGCTTTTTCAGCATCTATGAAGATGATTATGTGATTTTTTCCCCTTCTTTTTGTTGATGTGGTGTATGATGATGGATTTTTGAATATTGTACCATTATTGCATCCCTGGAATAAATCCCACTTGATCATGATGGATGATCTTTTTGATGTATTTTTGAATTCTGTTTGTTAATATTTTGTTGAGTATTTTTGCATCTATGTTCATCAGGGGTATTGGTGTCTAGTTTTCTTTTTTTGTGATGTCTTTGCCTGGTTTTGGTATTAGAGTGATGCTGGCTTCATAGAAGAGTTTGGAAGTATTCCCTCCTCTTCTATTTTTTGGAAAACTTTAAGGAGAGTGGGTATTATTTCTTCTCTAAATGTCTGATAAAATTCAGCAGTGAAGCCATCTGGTCAGGGGTTTTGTTCTTAGGTAGTTTTTGGATTACCAGTTCAATTTCATTGCTGGTAATTGGTTTGTTCATATTTTCTCTTTCAACCTGGGTCAGTCTTGGAAGGTTGTATTTTTCTAAAAGGTTGTCCATTTTTTCTAGGTTATTCAATTTGTTAGCATATAATTTTTCGTAGTATTCTCTAATAATACTTTGTATTTCTGTGGTGTCTGCAGTAATTTTTCCTTCCTTTATTCTGATTCTGTTTATGTGCATAGAATCTCTTTATTTCTTGATAAGTCTGGCAAAGGGATTATCTATTTTGTTTATTTCCTCCAAGAACCGGCTTCTGTTTTCATTGATTCTTTCTATTGTTTTATTCTTCTCCATGTTATTTAGAGTCTTCTTCTCTGATCTTTATTATGTTCCTCCTTCTACTGACTTTGGGTCTCATTTGTTCTTCTTTTTCTAGTTTCATTAACTGTGAGTTTAGACTGTTCATTTGGGATTGTTCTTCTTTCCTGAGTTAAGTCTGTATGGGTATATACTTTCTTCTTGGAACTGCCTTCACTGTGTCCCACAGATTTCGAGGTGTTGGGTTGTTGTTTGCATTTGTCTCCATATATTAGTTGATTTCTGTTTTTATTTGATCATTGATCCATAGATTTTTTTTAGGAGTATGTTGTTAAGCCTCCATGTGTTTCTGGGCTTTTTAATTTTCTTTGCATAATTTATTTCTAGTTTCATACCTCTGTGGTCTGAGAAGCTGAATGGTACAATTTCAATCCTTTCGAATTTACTGAGCTTCTTTTTGTGGCCTAGTATGTGATCTATTCTTGAAAATGTTCCATGTGCACTTGAGAAGAATGTGTATCCTGCTGCTTTTGGGTGGAGTGTTCTGTAGATGTCTGTTAGTTCCATCTGTTCTAATGTGTTGTTCGGTTCCTCTGTCTCCTTACTTATTTTCTGTCTGGCTGATCTGTCCTTTGGAGTGAGTAGTGTGTTGAAGTCTCCTAAAATGAATGCACTGCATTATATTTCCCCCTTTAATGATTCTGTTAGTATTTGTGTCACATATGTAGGTCTTCCTCTGTTGGGTGCATAGATATTTATAATGGTTATATCCTCTTGTTGGACTGACCCCCTTATAATTATGTCATATCCTTATTTGTCTCTTGTTATGCTCTTTGTACTGAAGTCTATTCTGTTTGATACAAGTGCTGCAACTCTTGATTTTTTTCTCCATATTATTTGCATGAAATATCTTTTTCATCCCTTCACTTTTAGTCTGTGTATGTCTTTGGGTTTGAAGTGAGTTTCTTGTAGGGATCCTATAGATGGGTCTTGTTTTTCTATCCATTCTGTAACTCTATGTGTTTTGATTGATGCATTCAGCCCATTTACATTTAGGGTGATTGTCGATTGATTTGTACTTATTGCCATTGCAGGCTTTAGTTTCATGGTTACCAAAGGTTCAAGGGCAGCTTCTTTACTATGTAACAGTCTAAGATAACTTGCTTAGTATACTATTTCAAACACAATCTAAAGGTTCTTTTTTCCCTCCCTTCTTTTTCTTCCTTCTCCGTTCTTTATATATTAGGTGTCATATTCTGTAGTCTTCGTGTATCCCTTGACTGACTTTGTGGGTAGTTGATTTAATTTTGATTTGGTTAGTAATTAATTGGTCTACTTCCTTTACTGTGGTTTCATTTTCTCTGGTGACAGCTATTTAGCCTTAGGAGCACTTCCAACTATAGCAGTCCCTTGAAAATACACTGCAGAGACAGTTTGTGGGAGGTAAATTCCCTCAACTTTTGTTTATCTGGAAATTGTTTAATCCCTGCTTCAAATTTAAATGATAATCTTGCTGGATAGAGTATTGTTGGTTCAAGGTCTTTCTGTTTCATTGCATTAAATTTATCTTGCCTCTCTTTTCTGGCCTTTAAGGTGTCTGCTGAGAAGTCTGCTGATAGCTTGATGAGTTTTCCTTGGTATGTGATCTTTTTCCTCTCTTTGGATGCTTTAGTACTCTGTCCTTGCCCTTGATCTTTGCCATTTTAATCATTATATGTCTTGGTGTTATCTTCCTTGGATCCCTTGTGTTGGGAGATATGTGCACTTCCATGGCCTGAGAGACTATTTCCTTCCCCAGATTGGGGAAGTTTTCAGAAATTATTTCCTCAAAGACATTTTCTATCCCTTTTTCTCTCTCTTCTTCTTCTGGTACCCCTATAATGCAAATATTGTTCCGTTTGGATTGGTCACACAGTTCTCTTAATATTCTTTCATTCCTAGAGATACTTTTGTCTCTCTGTGCCTCAGTTTCTTTGTATTCTTATTTTCTAATTTCTATTTCATTTACCATCTCCTCTACCTCATCTAATCTGCTTTTAAATCCCTCCATTGTATGTTTCATTTCATATACTGTATTTTTCAAAGTTTCTCACTCTTTCTTGAAGTCCTTTCTTGAATATTTTTTCTGTAGCTCCGTGAGCATGTTTTTGATTTTTATTTTGAAATATTATCAGGAAGGTTCATGATTCAGTTTCACTTAACCCTCTTTCTGGTGCTTGATGGATTTTGTTTTGTGCCAGGTTCTTTTGTCATTTCATATTTCTAATGATTCCCTTTTCCATGAGGTCTTCTCTTTTCCCCTGATGTAGGCTGTCAGTTGCAGTATTTTCCTGTTGCTTTTTCAGGATTTGTTGTATTTGCTGTATTTTCGTGTTATATGTGGTTTTAGGAGGAGGCTTCTGACTCAGTTCTTATGCCATAATCTCATTTAATCCCAAGTTCTTTTTTATATTTGGGACCGTTTTCAGACTTTTTTTCATTTGCCTTTACTTATGTTGATTTAAATATTATAGTTTTATAATAATCTTTCTCATTAGATTAATCTACCCCTAGATTTAAAATTTTCTTAACTATTCTTTGTTCTTTTCTCTAAATTTCAAGACCACTGACTTATGTGAAAGAATTTAATTAGAAGAACATTTAATTAATAGAATAATTTGGGGGCAGTTATCTTTATATGGGGAGTCTTCATTTTTTTGAACTAGATATATGCTGTATAGTTTTTCTTTATATCCTTTATTAAAGTGTTACAACTGTCCTTTGTATATCCCTTATTAGATTTATTCCAGTTATCATAAATGCTTTGTTGTTATTGTAATATATATATTTGAAAAATTGTTTTGTCGAATTGATTTTTGGCGATATATAGGAAGAATATTTGTGTAGGTGTCTGTGTTTTTAAACTATAACTCAAATCATGTAATTGTCCTAGGTCTATTCATATTTTTCTTTAAATTTTGGTCTATTTTGTAAGTTTTGTCTTTTACTTGGAAATTATTCATTTGGTCTAAATTTTCAGTGTTAGTGATATGTAGTCTTTATTTTGCAATCACTGTATATAGGTTTACTTTTTGAGCATTCCTAATATCTGTCCATTCCTAATACCTTTATTTGTGTCAGGACTCTTTTCTTGCCCATCTTACAAGAAATCTATTTTGTTAGTCTTTCGAAAAATAGATTTTGGTTTCTTTTATTGTTTTTTATTTCTTTGTTTTATATTTCATTAATTTTGCTTTTCTGTTTATTATTTTCTTCTACTTTCTCTGAGTTGTAGCTTTTGTTTTGTTTTTTCTCTTGTACATTAATTTTTGATGCAGTGTGTTTTCATTATCTTTCAGTTCTAATTTCTGATTTCCATCATGATATCATCTTTGGCCTGGACTGATTTTGAAAATTTAAAAATGTCTAAGTATTTGGAATATAACTATTTTGTTATTTATTTCTAACTTTATAACAATATAATCAGAATGTAGTGTCAGTAGGATAGAGATTCTTAGGTATGTGTTAAGACGATTTGTGATTTAGTTTGTGGCAATATAAAAAATCTGTTTGCCTGAAAAAAATGAGTGAGAATCAAATCTTCCATATCTTTACTACTTTTAAATCTGTATGATTTATCAATCACTGAGGCACATACGCCGAGATCTCCTACTATGATTGTGGATTTGTTAAATTTCTTGTAATTTGGTCAAATTTTGTTTATATATAAGGGAGGTTATATTTGTTATCTATTTGTTTTACATTTACTCTCTACTTAGGGCAAATGATATTTTAAAATTTAAAGCAAAACAGGAGATGATTTAAAGAAAAGTCTTCATTATATAATAGTGTAAGTAGTAAGTGGTTATGAAAGAAACTCATGCATGTGAAGAGCACGGCGCAGGGGTATACCACTGCCCATCCTACCTCACCTGGCCACCCCGTATGCACCGTGATTCTAGAATCACTACTTCCAGCCCAGACCTCTCTCAAACTTCACCTCCACATATCCAGTTCCTCCCCTGTCACTTCTACCTGGATGTCTCACAAGTCTCTCACACTCAGAAATACAGAAGTGACCTTCTTACACCCTTCCTCCCTTCTGCCCTGCAACCCTGACTGTTCCTCCTGAGTTCTTTATCTTGGTACAAGATGCCACTGTTTCCCCAGTCAGTGGCGTGAGAAACCTCAGACCTCTCCACGTGCATATCAAAACACAGGATGGGTTCCATCATTTTACCCCCTTGGTAATTCTCGTGTCTTCCCCTCAGTCCTATTGCTGCCGCCATGGTTTAGGCCCCTGCCGTCCCTCCCCCGGATGCCTGTGCCCTCCCTTGGCTCCCCCGTCTCTGCTCTGGTGCCCTCAAGTCTTTCCTCGACATGGCACTACATTAACTGTTCTGCATGGAAAACTTACTTGGTCACTCCCTGCCTCACCTTCTTGGGTGACTCCCTACTGTTTACAGGACAAAGTTGAATCCCTGTCTGATGTGGCCTCACCTGCCCATCTCACCAGCTCTGTCCCAAACACAGGAACAACTTGCTGTTCTTAAATAGTACCAGACTGCTTTGTGTTTCTGTGACATTTCTTAGGCTATGCCCTTTTCTGAATGCATTTGCCTTAGTTTGTTAACCCAGCAAACACTGCAAGATTCAGCTCACATACCACCTCCCCCAAGAAGACCTCTTGGTAACTCCCACCAGGTAAAGCTGAGCATTGTCCTTTTATGTGCCCTCTTGTCCCTCAGTGGGCTCCTCTGGCTTGTCTTTAAGCTCCTTGAGGGTAGGGACTGTTTTCAAATCATCTCTCTTTCTTGTTTGTTGGATGAATGAAAAAATGAGTACTAATTGTGAAGAAAAATCTAGCTTCAGAGCCATTTGGAATTTGGGAATCTGTCAAACCATCTTATCTCTTTCCAAGGTAAGTTAAGCTCCCTCCAGAATTTCAGAAGAGATGTGGGGTAAGAAAAGCTGAGTGTGAGCCCCTGTCTGCTGATAAGGCTGTCGGAGTATAATGTGTAAACGCTGAAAGGAGAAGCACATGAAACAGAAGCTTAATTAAGTTATGCCTTGTAAATCTCATAGGACATCCTATGTTTTTAAAAAAAGAATTTTCATCAATTGTCCAGAATTCACTTAGTAGTCTTTAAAACCATTTTATTATCATCTCACTAATAAGCTAAGCCCTAAGAGGGGAAAAGACTCATAAATGTGTCATTAAATAAAAAGTATTTACTTATGATACTAGCCTAGTTTTCAATAACACTTTTAACATCAAAGAAACTTTGTTGAAGCACTTTCTCATATTTACTTCTGTTTCCTTTTTTCCCCCAAGTCCCTACCTTTCTCCATAGATTTAGTTTCAACAGATTTAGTAAAGGAGCAGCACTTGGGAGAAATGTCCAGAGGTTTGGTCCGGATGGGAATCTAATCCTTTCAGATCTGGCAAAGAAAGGCAAATTAAAAATCTCAAAAGATATTGTTTTTTTCTCCTTAATTATAAATTTTAATATAGTTCTAGATTGGAACACAAAATTTGTATCAAGTAAGTACAGGGTAGCCTTTCCCAAACTATTTTTCACTGAAGTACTTCACAGATGTTAAACAGATGTTTGGGTGAAAAAAATTTTGGAAAGGGGCTCCGTTCAAAGTACATAAAAGGCTCTGAGAAGTCCTGCAGTAAAAAACTGCTTAACTGTATTTAACCCAGCCTTTCCCAACATTTACTTGATTATAAAACTCTTTTGTATGGAGCACCTATTAACATGCTGCAGAAATACATCATTTGTATAAAAATAGGATAAAAATAGTCTGATTTGAGGGCAGATGTTTCACTTAGTGAAGATTATTCTGAAGTAGTAGAGAGTTAATGAACATTTTAAACAACCTGAAAAGCAGTGTCAGAAGATTTTTAAAATGCTGTCAAGAACTCATAAAATATACATTATATTGTGTAGCAATATTGTAAAATGCTGTATGATACATTAAAATCATCAGATTATACCCCATTACCCTACAATCTTCTAATCACATATTTATACATTTTACTTGTATCTGCAAAATGACTCCTGTTACAAATATTATGCTTGAATTATAGAAGTATGCTATAACCCTAATTGTAAAGGATTCCATGAAATAAGAAAGTAACAGCTTCAGATAATGAGAATATCAAGGCAAAAGAATGATTAAAAATTATAGCATCACAGAATGTTGGAACTAAAAGGAACCCTGTGAATGATTTTAATCCAATCCTCTCATTTTAGATAAAAGGAAGTTGACAATAATTTATGAGGTCCTCAAGGAGAAGATCAGACGGCAAAAGCGTAGAAAAGGTGGGGAACACTTGGACAGCATTTTCCCTTATGCAAGAAGTAGTAAGAAAAATTCAAGTGCTCTGGGAAGATGAAGTTAGAATTTTGTGAGAAGGAAGTCTGAGCTTAAGATGGTTGGCATCCTTATCTCTATCATGAGAGGGGTGCAAAATTACACAAATAAGCAAAATGATCAGAATGAGACAGGTACCTAAGCAGGCCAATGTGGGGGATGAAGGGGTGGGTCCTGAGGCCAAGAAGCATCAAGACCATGACTTAATTCATTGCTCACAGCAAAGTAAGTAGACAACCACCTTCTCTGAGAACAGCACTGCTCATCATAGCCCCACTAGCACGGAATCCAGCCAGGCTGCTGTTCCACAGAGCGGGTGAGTCCTTGAGGGCCAGAGGTCGTTGAATCAGAAGCAGACACCAGCCCAACTTCAACCTCTCTCCTCTTATACGGGGTACAAGGGATGAACCCAGGTTGCCTATGTGTCTAGAACGGCTACCGAGTGCCTGCTGCCCGCTTTCTCCTCCCCTCTGAGGAAGCTGCATTTTCCCAGGTAAGTAGAGGGTACAACCCGGAGGAAAACGCCCTTCCGTCAGCCCACGGGTCACACTTCTAACACATCGTGTGGTTTACCTGTCACTGCAAGCATCTTAGAAGTCTCTGCAGAAGAGAGCAAGCTTTGCGCATCTGTTGGATGCAGTGAGTGCTTTATACTAAAAGCACAATGTTAGCGCCCTGAAGCTGTCAGGTTAGGGTGCTGCCGCTGTATCCTCTGAAGTGCTGAAATGAGATTCCAGAAGAGCTAATAAAGACATCCAAGGAATAAATCTGTCCTTTCACATCAGCTGCGTGCTCGCCCAGCGTTATAGCAGTCAAAATAAACATCGACATGCCCTCATTATATGATACGTGCATTATGTCTAATTCCCTTTAAAATGCTTATTTTTAAATAGTAATGAAAAGTAAGTTGCTGAAAATATGACATTTTTGTGATAAGACTTTTTAGATGTATTTGTAAAATGAGTTTATATGCTTGAAGGAACAAATATCTAAAATATAAACAATAAAGTTTTGATACATTTCTTTAATGCATACATACAACTAAGGGAAAATCAAACAGGGTTAAAGAAAGAGCAATGTGGGGACAGTGGATGCACCCTCAAATTCTCTTTCCGTGGACTTGCCTTGGCTTCTGAGAGCACTCTTGCTGGGTAGCCTTACCGGTCAGTTCCTTAGGATTGCCTCAAGTGCAGAGAACCACCTCACCAAAGTCACACCCTTCCCAGGGCGGCCCATATCCCATAGTACCAATTGATGCAGGAGCATGAAGGCTCTCTTGCACCAGCACCCAGAAAACTCTTTAGGTCCCAGGGCTGAAGGGCAAAGAGGGCTGCGGACCAGGCCCAAGATGTAATCATCCAAGTTGTGAGAAGTCACTGCTACGTCAAGGTCAGGGCCCAAGCTGGGAAAAAATGGGACCCTGACTAGCAGGATGAAGACACCTGGGTTGATGATCGCCAAAATCTTGAATTTTTATGGATACAATTATTGCAATTGCAATCAATGCCAAGGTCAAAATGGACAGTCAGGGATCCTGACATGCAGAGAGTGATGATGTAGAGGAAATGAAAGTTCCTATGGTCAGGATTCTTGCCTGAACTGGTCGACTTGCTCACTGCACACATGTGGGCAATGCAGTATTATTGACTCTCTATAAAGAGCTCTGCCCAGTGCTCTGGGCTGCATGGCTGCAGAAGAGCAGAAGATGGAGTGGTGGCAGTGCAGAGGACAGAGACTGAGAAGGCTGCGGGGATAGAGAGGCCCAGAGGCAGAGACCAGCTTGCTGCATGCAGACTCGCTCTGAGTGTACAGGATTCTAGTGATTGACCTGCCACTGTGGGCATAAAGTTGAGCATAAACCCTTTCACCCCAAGAATGTTCCCTTGTCATTTTTTGATCTCCCTGAATCCATAGTGAACTTGCCCAGGACTGAAACCCACTGGCAAGAGAGGCGGAAAGGCTAGTAGAGTGTGATGGATGTGTTTGGCACCCAGTGGTCTAGTAGAGTGGTTCTTGGTACTGCTTGTCTGATTTTGATGGTGAATGGGCAAGCACGGGGACCCAGACCCGGCAGGGGTGAGGGTCCTAGTCACAGTACTAGGCAAGCCCCTAAGATCAGTGGAGACTCAGGCTGAGGGTGAGTGGAATTGAAAATAGATGGTAGGGTAGAGTGGCGACGAGTGCCAGTTGCAGCCCTGAGACTAGCCGCACCAGCGGGGGCTGTAGTTTTCTGCAGGAAGAATGTCCATTGGAACCCCAGAGGAGCTACCTTCAGAACGTATATGAACTTGTGGATTCTAGCAGTACAAGGGTTGGCTGAGATGGGCCTAGAGATGTGCTGAGCAGATGCTCTCCCAGTGAAGGCCTTGAACTCTGGACAGACAACCTTCAGATCTTAACCCCTCGAGAGCTGCCTCAGCTGTAGAGAGTCACCTCGTGCAAGGCTAAGCCCTTCTTGCAATTGCTTACAGCCGGTGACTGATTAGTGAAGGCATGTGCTTTGCCTGATGTTTTGGAACAGCACACAAGAGTCTCTCTGTTCCCAGTGACGCCCTCTTTGGCTTGCACTGCAGCTCATCTTCTCGCTCTGTCTGCACCTGCTTCCTTACCCTCCCTATTACAGGTGATCGAAGGGCACTCCTGGGTACATATCTTGTATGCCAAATTCTGTCTCAGAACCTGCTTCCCAGAGACCTCATGCAACAGGGATGTTTTATTTGATTGTATATTTTGGTTATTATTGCTTCTATTTATTTTAATGAAGAATAGTCACCCCCTCCTACCTTCCACCTCCAATCTTTTTCAGGCCTCTGACTTGTCCTATAGAAATTTGGATTTGACTATTTGTTCCCTCCAATGGTGTCATTTAACTTGTTCCTATATCCTTTGTATTTCCTATAAACTGGAAATTAGAACCAAAGGCTTGATTGGCTTGAAGTTCAACATTTTTAGCATGAATGCATTAGAAGAGCTGTGTACTTCCCAGTGCATCACACCAGGAATACATAATGATTGTCTCACTCTGATGCTGCAAAGACTGATCAGCAGGACCGCTGTTTGAACACTGAGCTCCTCTGCTCATGACCATCAGGAAGTCCGTGGGGTAACGCTGCGGTCCAACTGCCCAGGAAACTTTCTTCTAATGGTGACAGCCCTCACTGATGATCTTGGCATTCCTTTAGGGGCTGCAAAATGATCTAATTCTATTTTTATTTCCACACTGATTTCTTAGAGCTCTCAAAAGATTTCTTTCATTAACTAGACCCCTGAAGAGTTCATACAGGAAAGGATCCTCCAAAGGTGAGGAAAAAGATATTTTTTGTGTGTGTAATTTTTGGGGTGATTTTTTAAATTATTATTATTTTTTTGCTTTCTCTTTGTGTCAGTTTCTTACTATTAATTGATAGCATTGTTTACATGTTTAATTATTTTGATCAGTTGCAATTATTCCTATCATGAGACTTTAGAAACATAAAAGTAGAGAGACTAGTTTAACCGACTTGATTTATTACACAGCACTTGGTTCTAACAATTACCAGAATGTGGCGAATCTTATTCTTCCTCTGCTTCCCATAGATTACACTAAAGCAAATCTCACACTCATATCATTTCACTTATAAATGATTCAGTATCTGTCCCTACAACATATGGAATTATGAACAAAAACAAAAAAAATGTAATTCGAGGATGACGTCTAAAAACGAATAACTTCTTAGTATTATCAAATATCCAGTGCTCAAGTTTCCTGATTGCCTTAAAAATATCTTTTCTCATTTTTCTACGGTACTCTTTTGGCTCAGGAACCCAACAAATACCACATATTACAATTGTTTTATAATTTCTCAAGTTGTTTTTGATCTGTACGTCCTCCTCCATTTCCTTTTGTCTCCAATTTTTGCAGAAATACAAACTCATTTTGAAAGCTGATAAGCAAAGGGAAAGACTTTAGCACTTATGCCAGTTTCCCATATAAATGGTAAACAGACAGTAGATGAGGTAAGTTTCTTTTTATAGAAGTACTCCAATGAGAAAGAAAAAGAATAATTACTAGAATAGGAAAAGTATCACTTTGCAACTTCTCATAAATGAACATTGGTTATTGTTGAAAAACCAAAGTTGTTTGTCCTGTAGAGTTTCCCAAAGTTTGGATTTTATTTATTGCATCTTCAAAGTGTCATTTAACATGTTCCTCTGACCTGTGTATTTCCTATAGATTGGTAACTGGAGCAAATTTGATCCTTTTTTGATTTTTGCAAGACCACTTTGTTGGTAGTAGTGGGTTTCCCGATTGGGAGACACCTGGTGTTGTTCTGTAATGTGAACATTCATCAGTGTTCATTTATGAGAAGTTGTAAAGTTGTAGTTTTCTTATTCTGGGAATTATTCTTTTTTTCTCATTGGAAAACTTCTATAAAGAGAAACTTACCTCATCTACTGCCTGTTTAGCATTTATATGGGAAAGTGGCATAAGTACTAAAGTCTTTCCCTTTGCTTATCAGCTTTCAAAATGAGTTTGTGTCCTAGTGTCCTCCAAATGTGACTTGAGTTACATCTTTTTTTTACTATCATTACAATTTATGTTTTGAAATAATTTCAATACCTTGCAGTTATTATTCTTGTTTCATACTCAAAAGGAGTCAACTTTGACCACAGGAGTCAATTCAAGTTAACTCCTGAGTCCTTTGGACAAGACCCTAGTAGTCTTCGATAGCTTCCTGGTTTCCAGGTACGATCAGATGTTTGTTTACTGTTTGTGCAGGCCTGCCTGTGCCGTATGGATGGTGTTTTATATTATTAGGCAACTGGCTTGTTTTTGGAAAGGAAAGTTTGAAAAAGTAAATGCCTGAAAACTTCCAGCTCAGGCTCTAAGAGGAACTGTGGACTCAGCAGGATCGCCAATGGCTCTCCTCATTGGCACAGGGAAAACAAGTGCCTTCAATCAAGGCAGGTGAGACTACCCCACTGCAGCCTTGAGCAGCACTAAGGCAATATACTGCATGGCAAATTGCACATGTCGGGCAGGGGGTCAAGTGGAATTATAAATGCAGACATAGATCATGGATATAAATGAAGAAGCTAGTTGGAAGCAGGCAGTTCAGGTTTGCTTCACTATTCCAAATCCGTAGGGTTAATTCTGAACTAACCCAAGATGCACTCATGGATTTTTCTATCTGTGAACTGTATGATATTACAAACGAAGAGTGCAGACTTAACTCCTGACGGCCTTGCCAGCAAGCCCAGGCTCATTACAGAAACCATGGTCAGGCTGTGTGGGAACGTGGCGTCTGCTGGAATAGCAGCAAAGATGAGTGGGAATACAAACGTGAGCAGCTGACCGCCTGTGCTGTCGCTGTGCTGCTGGCTGGGCAGGGAAGTGGCAGAGAGCCCCTTCCCAAACCCGGAAGGAAATCCCAATGATCTTGGCTCTTGGGCAGTTTTTTGGGGTCGGCAAATATCTTTTATTCTAGAAAAGGAATAAGAAGGGCAGGTTGTCGCCATAGACCCTTTCCTCTCTTCATCATTTTCCTTTCAATGAGTCTTTTTTTATTAAAAATGAATAATAAGCATTGAGGGCCCATGTCAGAAGTCCACAGGTGAGGCAGAGACAAAGCAGAGCTACAGGCGGCAGTGCCCTGACTCTGAAGCATGACTGCTCAGCAGCCTTCTCATTCTGTCCCCTAATTTTGCCCTAACAATGAGGCCATTCAGGAGCTACTCTTTGGCAGAGTCTCCCAGGTGTCTGCTTCTGCAATAGTCTGGGGTTCAAATTCCTCACATCTGAAGGGCATATGAGTTCAGCTCCACGGGAACCCGGGAAGTGGACACTCATTGTGAACACGCCCCCCCGTAGAAGCCAGTGGGGACATGGAAAAGGCTTGGCGCTCCTTCCCCGACCTTCCCTGGAGGCAGGTCCTTGGTGCAGTGGATCGGACGCCCCTGGCCCGGACCTGGATCCAGAACTAGTGATGCAGGGAAGCAGGGACAAGGGCAGCTCCGAGGCCCTGGTCTTGTCACCTGGGGGTGGCTGTTCTCAGTGTTTAGGGACAGGGCAGTGGGTTTAGCCATGGCCTGGGCAACTTGGCTTCCCACAGGAGCCGTCACTCTGTCTTTGATTTCTGAGGGGCGGCTCTGCCTCACACTTGCGCTCTTCTCAGAGAGGCGCTCTTCCTGCTGGGGCTTGAAGAGCACCTCTTATTGCTTCAGAACGACCGAAGGAAGACCAGCAAAGAGAACAGCGACCCAGAGCGCACGTGGGAATGACAGAGAGCCCAGGCTCAGAGCAACAGGCAGCATTCTGGAAAAGGGGAGTGAAACAACGGTCAGCACGGGCAGCCGATGAAAAAGACTCGGCACCCGACGTCTACTCCTTGAGGGACTGCACAAGCACGAGCCGAGGCCTGCTGCCAACTCCCCAATGCAGTGAGTAAACATCCATGCCCAGCTGGTGTGGGGCCAGAGCAAAGATCTCACTGGAGCAGAAACATCGCTTTAGTTTTGGTTGGGGGCCACCACCAGTCCTCAGCACCGTAAACGCTCTCCAAGATGAAGTCTGGAAAAGGACAAGAAGACAACCTCTCAAGCTTTCTTTCATCTTCACAGGTCAGATGACATTTTAGGACCTGTGACAGGTCTTGTCCCATCACTTCCACTCTCTACCTCCAAGTTTTCCTGGTCAACTAACCCCAATTATTTATTTAAAATATTTTATTATGGAGCATTTTGAATATACACAAAACAAAACAGAATAGTATAATGAACACCCCCCACCTGCCCATGTACCCATCACTCAACTAGAGTAACCCTTAACCCCCAGCCAGTCCTGCCCTGTGCTTACTTTCATCCATTCCCTCTCACCTGTATTAGTTTGAAGCAAATTCTGGACAACATGTCTTTTCATAGAAGTTTAGGGGCTCTCCTTTTCTCCCTTCTTCTTTCTCCCCCACCCTTTTTTTTTTTTTAACATAGCCACAAAACCATTAACACAAATATCATCAAATATTAAAAAGTTTTAATGCATTAGATATCCAATCAGTATTCAAACTTCCAATTAACCCTGTTTAAATCACCGAGTCCTGTAGATCTTATCATCTGGAGCAAATACCAAGCTTTGGTTTTTTCATATTTTTCTCGTGATGCACATACATTTTGAAAACTGGTATATCCAAGTTTAAGAGGGTATACATGGTAGAGGTGTTTCAAACTGGATTATATTTGTAATTTTCTGTCTATGAAGGCATTTCAGAAACCCCAGAGGGAACTGTCATTATGTCAGTGGATTAAAGGGATGAACAAAAATTGTGCATGAGAATGGGCAGCAACGAGTCAGGGTGGCGAAAGAAGACACAGTATGGAAGGCATTTCAGGGGGAAGGTCAAAAGGTACTGAAGAGACACAGCAGTTTCAAGAAGGCAAGTTTTATGATTGGAAAAAATAGCCTTTGGCTGGTCCTCTGCTGCCTGGGATGACTTGTTATTTCTTATAGGTAGTGTCACTGGCTACAGTGAGAACTTTCTAGATCACACTGTAATATGCAAATACAGTAGTGATTTTGAGAAGAGATGCAGTTATCAGAAACAGTCTAGAAGCCTTTGAAAAGGTGGCTGAAATGGCCTAATAAAATAATCAAACAACTTCTGTAAAATTTGGGGTATTATTGTATTATTGTGGTAATAATCTGTATATAAAGAGAAACGATCAGGGCTGGGACTCATGGATGCAGGCTCAAGTCCTTAGTGTGTGTTGACACTAGGTATCTGGTGATTTTCCAAAACCAGATACATTTGGGAAACACTGTCCACATCATTTCCCCTGTTGGAGAGGAACAGTGTCCACTGGGGTATTAAAAGTTCTAAGAAATCCTCTGATAAATTTTGTTCCTTGCTCAATCAGGCACTAATTCTAATATTCAATAAATAGATAGGCATTACCCAATGTGTTCTAAAAGATGGAAATGTTTTCTTTGGAGTATCTATTCATATTGCACGGCATACATGTATCCTACATACGATACAGTAGAAAATTCTTCTGTTGTTATTTATGTGGTCTTAACTCTAACTGGGCATTCTGTATTATTTTTTCTAAATCTGTCAATCCTATTTTGTCCTCATGTCCCTCTAGCCCATTGTTTCCATTGGAGGAGCCATATTTGAACGAATGATCTATTCTTTTAGCCACAAAGTGATTGGTTGAATGGCAGGTGCCTTATCCAAGTCAAGTCCATCAGATTCCTCTCCTGGGAAAGTGGAATTAGAGACAAGAGCCCGCAGGACTATCTGGGTGCTGCCTCGCACAGAGGGCACATCATTGAGGGACGTGCTGGTGATGCCATTTTCCGCCACGAAGACTGGGAAGCAGAGGGAAGAATGAAGCGGAGGCTGAGAGATGGGAAGACGATGTTCAGGGTTGTCTACAGATGTTCTAACTCCTGCTTCTTGCCCTTTCTGAAGCTTGACTCTTTAACGACAATTGAATCCCTTAAGATAACCCAAACTGCCACTGCCAAATTCTTGTAATGCACATTTTCTTTGCTTAAGCTAGTTCAAATGGATTCTGTTCCTCACAACAACAACAAAAATATCCTAATAAAAGGTGATTCTTCCAGAGGGATATCGATTTTCTCTATCATTCACGATTTGCTGTAATAGGTCTGGCAGAGACTGCTGACATACATTTTGAGAGTGAGGTAGCTTGTCTTTAAGAGGAACATTTAGAAGTTTAGGGTGAATCTGCAGAAATGATGACATAGGGGCAGTGACTTGGCCAGTTTCCCAGCTGGCTCCATGTCCAGGTCCAGGCGGGACTTCTCCAGTTTCTAGCAAAGAAGGGAAACCTTAGGAAAACCACAAAACCACCACACAGGCTCTCTCTCTGGGTAAACGGTTCACTCTGCATGCCAGATTGAGATACTGTACTTTGACATCCTGAAGTTCCCAAGACTGAAATCCTGAGTGGAGAATTGGACCCCCCAAGGACCATGGCTGTTGGCCTTGAGTTAAGTGTCACCCTTTGTTCTTACCATGGGAAGTTCAATTTAGAGCAATTTGGAATGATTCCCCACAGTCTCAGGGCATCATTAGGTATTTCAAGGCTGGTGGTTAGCTTGGTAAAAACCACTTCCCCATATTAGAAGATCACAGGGACTATTGAAAAGACATTACAGAGTGTATGATTTTAAGCAAGTCATAGTTTTCAGATTACCAGTATTTTCAGACAGCTTAAAAAGTGCTTGTATCTTATATATAAACACAATCTATATAGGAAAGCTCACACTGACCTTGGAAAAAGCCTCTCTAATGCAACATGGAAGTGTTGTTTCTCCTAGGGTATCATGAGGTATTCAGGAACACCTTATTTTATTTTACTTTATTTTATATTAGATTAGATTATTTTCCTTAAAGCCAGGATGGAAATAAATAACTGTGAGCATTTATGAACAAATTTGGACATCAGATTAGGGGCTAGTAGCTCCTTAACTGATCTTCTTTTAAACTTTGGGCATGATTTCTGTTGCCATGAGATTGTTATTTCTTTATGTGAGTTTATTGTTGGTTGGCTCTGGAGTGTGATTCTCATTTAATCTTGTAAGATCAGTGCTCTTTAGCTAGTCAGCCTCAGTGTGTCGGGAATTTTCAGCTGCTAAACTCTTAATGTGATGAATGGGGTGCAATACTACGTCCAGAGGACGTCAATAGGTTCCTAACATAATAGACAGTCTTCACCACATTCTGGCCATATCAGCACTGCAGTATCAATCTACATTGAAACTGTAAGTTGAGATGTACATTTATTTGTTACAGGTGATCTTTTTTAAAAAACTGGATCCAAGGGAGGTTCTCCTCCATTTCTCAAAATGTAGCTAAGAGGTAAAGAGATACCACTTGTGAAACACCTGTACATTGGAACCCATATTTGGGTCACGAAGGAGGGGTTTTATTGGAGAACTCTGTTCTGAACTCTTAAAACATCTTTCTGAAGGTGATTTGTAAGTTCACATTTTCTTAGTAAAAGGCATTATCTAGGAAAGAGGCAGTCTGATGGCATTGTTTAAGACGAGGAGAAAAAAGTCTGATATCTGCAGATGTCACACACAATTTGACATTTAAAAACAACTATGTTTTAACATTTTCTTACACTATGCTTTGTGTTCTATTTCTTCCATGCTCTGCTTTCTGTTGGATCACGTTCCTTGATAAAGAAATACAAACACCAGAGCCTCCTGTTAGTTTAGCATTGGCGGTCAGCGATTCGCTGGTATCCTTCAGCGCTGTTGAGCTCCTGCCCTCCATGGAGAGAAGCTGACGCGGTCAGCTGCTTGCATACACGTCGCCGTGCTTGCCTTGGACTGGGCATACACTTTGGGGGAGGTTAACTGGGTCCTGTTCTTTTTCTTCTTTTATTATATTGTTGTCATCATTATTTTGGGAGTAAAGATGCAGCTTTTTGGAATTATTGGTATCTTACTGTGTGATCTTTGGCAGTTCATATAAGATTCCTGAGATTCAGTTTCTTCCTTTACAAAAGGTAGATAATAATGCTTATTTCACAGGGTTGCTGTAAATATTACATAGGAAGATATAAACAAATATTCAGTGCTTGTCATGTAATTATGTGCAGAATAAAAGTTAGTTATTTTCTTTCCTTCAGCTGAACCAACTAGAAGAGGAACTAAAAATATTGTTATTAATAAGGAAAAATAAACAGCACTTGGAAACAGTCCACATGACCCTGGTGCCATTTGTAATCTAGCTGGGTGGTTTTATCGTTATTATGTTAGGGGGCAGGTGGTTATAACTCCTTTTTTTTATTTCATAGGTTCTGATGAGGATAATACAGGCCAGGAGATTCCTGGACTGTTCACATGCAAAGCAACACAAAATGGTTATAAAACATCATCAAGGTCTGAGGCTTATCACAATGATTGGATAGCAGTTACACATAAAGGCATAGAGAGTCTATTTATCTTCAAAGTTTAAAACTCATCTTTCTTCAGTAGTTTCAAAACTTTTGTAATGAATGTAGTTGTCATTGTTTTAACAGAGCATATTCTTGCTTTAACTAGCATGGGTCCATTTTTTTACCCAAACCGTAATGACGGAGAGCCTGTCATCCCCTGGCTGTGTGTATCTGCATTATAATAGAAATGAGGTTGTTGATTATCTGGGACTCTCATCTCTTTGGCACCACATCTCCTACCTGCATTGTGCTAATGAGCTTATTTGATTTTTCAGAACATACCATATTCTTTTACTTCTGGGCTCATTCACATGTTATTCCCTTTGCTCCGGAGCACAAAGGAGCCATGCTGAAGGCAGCCTTTAAGGGAGTTGGGCAGGGAAAATGAAGGCCATCTGGAGGAGTGACACCTGAGCTGGGGTCTTGAGAGTTGAGCAGGAGTTGGCCAGTCCAAGAAATGAGGAGAAGGCACAGGCAAATGGCCAGGGGCATAGAGTGGCTTAGGGAATAAGGGGATGTGTTACTGGCTCAGAGTTGCTGGAGCCTAGAGATAGAGAGATGAGGACGAGACGCTGGAGGTGTTGGCATGGGATAAACTGTGAAAGGCCTAGTTGCCAGGTTAAGGAGCTTGAAACTTATTAGGTAGACAATGGTCAAATTTTGATGCGTTTTAAGTTGGAGGGGGGCATGGTCTGATTTTTTCCTAGGGTTGGAAGAGGAGTGTAGATAGAAGAAATCATGGGCAATGCAGAGTATGAGTGGCCAAGACTGGAAGCAGAAGACCAGTGAATAGGCTGCTGTCATAGTCTAGACTGAGATATAATGAGAGTCTGAGTGAGGGTGGTGGATAGGGACTAGATGACTAGCCGAGATGACTACCCCTAACTCCCACCAAACTTGTCTGCAGTCATAATTTGTGAATGTTACCTATTTCTTTAAATGAATCCACCATGTAATTGTCAAACAATTCCTTCAGTTTGACTTGAATAGGTCTTGGATTCCTAAAAGTGTCTGTACATTGACTTTTAGGAACTGCTGAGGCCTGGGTCCCAACTCCAGAGATTCTGATTTAATTGGTGTGGGATGCAGCCCGGGCACCGGGATTTCTGAAAAGTTCTCCAGCTGATTCTAAAATTTGTAGCAAAGAGTCAGAATCACTGATGCAGGTATCACTCAAACAGCATAAAAATAAAAATATGCAGGGGGACTATATATTTCTTCCTATTTCTAATCTTGTCCTTGGGTTTAGGAACTCACAGGCAAGGCAAAAAAAAAAAAAGAAAGAAAGACAAGACACAAAAGGTGTTCACAATTATTAGCAATTGGGGTTATTAGGAAAACTGTGAGTCCTACACTACAGTTGGTGAGCACAGTTTTGGAAGTTACATGTCGAGTCCATGCTGTATTTCTACTGAATCGATGGCCGATGTTTACAGATGGTACTTTGCGAAAACCTTTGCCACTCTCTTTAGATTAAAACTGATTTCCATTGCCAATGATCTGGTTTGTTTGCTGTGGATTTATTTATTTAGTTTTTGAATCTAAAGAAAATCATCTTAACTGGGTTATATCCACTTAGTCATCTTGGGTTAGACTGTTAGGCAGTAACGTTGCAGGCCTCTTCAGTGGTGGTCTGCATCAGTGTTTCTCAAATTGTAATGCCTTTGAGAATCTCCTAGGAATACTGTCACCTGCAGGATCAGATTCAGTCGGTCTGGGTCAGATCCTGACATTCTACACTTCTAATGAGCTCCAGGGTAGCGCTGAAGCTGCTGGTCTATGGACCACACCTTTATAGAGGATCTTGGAGCCCAGGAAATATCCTAAAGTCACGGACTATTCTCTTCTCTCTTCAGTTCTAATCATATAAGGGAAATTATAAAGAAAAGAAGCAGTAATACTTAATTTGAAAAAATCTCTAGGTGAAGATGTATATGTGTTTTTTGATGAAATAAATACAACATCATTTTTCCATCTGTTCATGACATTTCTACCAATTTCAAACCTCTCTATTGTGCCTTTGAGAACACCCAGGAGAAATTACTTTAGGCCCATGCAAATATACGTTGAGATTCTGGGTTCCATTGTTTTTAAGTGGCGCAGGAACCTGTAGGTAACAAAATGGTTGAAACGTTTAATGTATGGTAACAGCTGACAAGGCATCCTCTCAAAATATCTGATGATGTAATTAAATTTGAAATTTGAAATTCTGAGATCATCAAAGTCAGGTCAAAGGTGGTGGAGAAACTCATAGGTGAGTTTATAGTCTTTGGAGAGCTTTGATCTGTTGACAGGTAAGAATTATTTTCCTCTCAGATACAAATTTCAATAAAGTATGAAAATTCATGGGAACCAAAAAATTATAGTTTTTAACTCAGAAAGTTGGATGTTTCTAGTTTCTCATTTAAACAGAGTATATCTAGCAAGGGTTTCTCTCTTCTGTAGGCTGAGTTCTTGATTACACTTCTAGAACAGAAATGTAAATTTATGTATATAACTAGTATATTGACCAAGCGTGACCAGTTAGATGTAATTCAAATAAGACATATTTTTGACTCCACTGATTTAAAGATTTATTTAATGGAGGAGTTTTTCTCTTTTGTTGGATAAAAGCTCTGCCGTCCTATAGAAATGTGCTTGTCACTTAAGGGGTACAAAGTCCTACCATCAACCTGAATCAAAAGATGCCATCTTGATTTACAAATGGAACTTTAGTCAGGCATTAATCATTGTTTCAATATATATTTAAAAGTAAGACTTCTCCTTTTATCCCAGTCACAGCCTGTTCTTCATGGACCACGTGCTTCGGGGGAAGGGAGTATGGAGCTTTTTTTTCTCTCTCTCTACTTCCTAACTTTCAGGCATCTGTGGGGCCGGAGCACGGGAAGGCTGGAAAGAGCATGGCGCGGGAAGGCTCTTACCTGAATGATATGATTGTAAGGCAGTTTTGTACCATCTGGGTCAGGCAGATGCTTAAAGATGAATCTTTTTCCTGGGAGAGTGTGAGCTTCTCAGACCTTCCCCTGCAGAGTCCCTCCAGCGGCAATCCTGGGAGCAGACCATGCATACATTCCTCTAGCTGTGCTTTCTTCCCTTATTTTCTGGAGTTTCCACTCCACCGGGACTTTGGGGCCATTTCTTCCAGGAAGTTCTCTGGGGGAAGAATTCAAAATGGCTCCATCCAGGTCTTTCCATGTGGGATGGGATTGGGAGCCATATGGGGCAGCAGCTCTCTGCAAAAGAATTGCTTCCATAAATTCTCCCCAGTATTCATTCTTGCAACCCTTTCACAGCGTCCTTATAGGTTTTAGGCCTGCTTACACAGTTTTTAATAGCGTTCTTTGAAATTTTCACATGGAGATGTAGCACCTCACTTTGGAATTTCATATTTATAGAATCTTTGGTGCTTCAGGAGTAAGTTCCAGTTTCATATTTTATTATTTCTATAATTTAAACTTCTATTCTTCTTCCAAAATAGGGCAATTGCTAGACCACTGACCTACGTCAAAATATCTTTCTGTGTATTAGGGTTTTTCGGTCTCGGCACTATTAACATTTCGGAGAAGATCATTCCCTGTGATAGGGGGACTGTCCTGGGCATCAGAGAATGTTCAGCAGCATCCCTGACTTCTTACCCGCTAGAGGCCAGTATCATTCCCTCCCCCCAAGTCATGACAATAAAAGCATTTCCAGACATTGCCAAATATCCCCTGGGGGCGAACTTGCCCCTGGCCGAGAACCACTGCCGTAAGCTTGTGGGTGCGGGGTAAGAGCAGACATGTTAAAGCCTAGGTAAGCATCGTGAGTATGCTCTAGACTAGGATCAGAGCCCTGGGGGCGATTTCAGGCGTCTGCCTCGTCCAGCCCCACTTTACGAACGGGGACCTAGCTCAGGAGGTGCAGTTGATTACCTGGTGTCACAAAGTCCCTGTCATTTGTAGGCCTGGGAAGAAGCCAGGTCTCTCGGCCCTTGCACAGCGCTCACTGTGAGGTCACGGATAAATAGTCATTAAATTTCAACAGCACTGCTAATTTTAAAGTACCTGTGCTCAGAATTTTTGTGCCGAAAATAGAACATAGAAAAACCTTATCTAATTAGTTAGTGAATAGCACTGAATTAAAATTGGACACTATAATTAATCAATGCTGAATTGTAGTCAAATCCATTACCCTTGAGTAGATTGTCTCTGTGACCCACAGTCTCCTTCTGAACCACACGGTGGGGACTGTAGCAGCTGATCGGAGGGCTTTGCAGAGGCGAAGGTGCCGGGCTGGGGGTGGAGGGGTCCTCGGGGTGGCCATAAATAATTTTTGTGTTATCTATAGTTTGTTTTTATCTATGTCACGGCTCCTGTGCATTAACAAAGCGAATTGAAACCTGACCACTGCAGACGTTTATAATAGAAGGCCGGAGATGGAAAACCATATGCAGAAAAAATAGAAATGATTCTATTGTCTATTCTAGCTATGGTTAGTTTCAGGACCAAATGATCAAACTTCAGAAACTTTTTTTTTTTTTAACTAGAGGGCTCTTCACGTTTTTTTTTTTTTAATCGTGGGACAAAACATAGGCTTTCCATAGAACTGTTAGATTTCTTTTCATCAATGTCTTACAAGAAACGGGCTTTGGAAGGGAAATTTAGTAATTTTCCTAATATTTTATTTTCTGAAGACTGCATTTCATTTCTGAGTTCTGTTTGTGTGCTTAGATGGGAACCAGGGTGTTCTGTGCCCAGGGGCCTCCGGGCCTCCAGTGCTCACTGTCTGCCTCGTGCAGCCTGTTTTGGTCTCAGTTTACCAGGACTCATCGCCCACCTCCCTGAGGCGGCTTCCCTCCCAGTTCTGTCTGTGGCATCCTAGTTTCTCTGGCTAGAAGTGTGGAAATTATCAGTGAGTCTTCTTTCTTAATAATAATGTTTTAAATTTGATGATCAAAAATATCATTATCCATTTATTGAATGCTTCCTATGCACCCAGACACCATGTTAACACTTCTCCATATCTTTAATCCTCACACCACTCCCTGGGAAGCAGGTGTCACTGTTCAATTTCTCGGGTGAAAGATCTATGGTCATTCAGTAGTGAGTGGTGGGGCAGGAATTCTTAGGTCTCCTGAAACCCATGGCCTATGCTCTCCACGGTGTTTAGAATTCTGGGCTATTTCGCTCTTTAAAATGTCTCCAGGGGCTGTCCTTTCTCCTGTGGCTTACTGGTTTATGCCTGGATTCTTTTAAGGATGCATTTCCTCTGCAAATTGCACATGCCTCACACCAGTCTGCCCCTAAATGCTGCTTTTAATAAGCCATTCCTCCCATTTAGATCCCTCTATAGCTCCCTAGTACTTATCATACAAAGCCCAGTGCTTCCCTTGACACGCCACATGCTGACCTTTGCTCCCTCACCCAGGTGGGTCAGCAAATGCCTGTCCCTCTTCTTTCAGTCATCCTTTTCCCACCTGGAAAAATGACAGATTTGTCCTCCACTCCCCAGTCACTGAATCTTGGCCTCAGACTTACTTCTCTGTGAAACTCTGTTGTTGTCTTGCAACCCACCTGGCCTCTAGTTGAGTTGGTTTAACCCAGTTAAATTCTTAATTTTTTTCTATCATAATTTCATACATAGTACTTGGTCCAGTCTTCAGATCTTACAGCTCTAGTATGCCTCCAAGAGGCCTGGGGACCAAAAGATGAGTGTCCTTCAAGCTGTGTGCAGCACAGAGCCTAGTGAATGCCCGCTGGTTGGTTTGGCCTCACTTTCCAGAAACGGGGAGTTACACCGCGATAGACGTAACACTCACGGAAAGTCTCTGAGCATTGCTGATACCACCATGAACAGAGATGCTCAGGCTTGACGATGTTAAGCTTTCCTAACAGTATTTTAACATTATCAGTGGGTGGGTGAATGGCGGAGTGGTTCACACTAATTTTTGAGCCAAATCCTATTCTGTCAACTTTTTTACCTGTTTATGATTTAGGGTTTTTAATTGTTATTCATTTGAGAAAAGTATTTGTTCTGATTCTAAAGTGGATGTTTCTAATGTTATTGGTAAAATAAAATTCTACCAATTTCTAAGGGCATCATATTTTGGAATTTTTACGTTTCCTGCTGTCTACAGTATAGTTTCTGACTTTTATGAGATAACAATAGTGTATCTGTTTTTGTTAAAGGCATTTTAGAAATATGAACTATAAAAGAATTTGATTTGTTAGTGACACTAAATATTTTTTAACGATGATTTTTGGTGCTGACAGAAATCAACAGACTGCACAAAGCACACGTTTGAAGACCCCTCCAGGGGATGGATAAGCCTAGAATCTGTTAGTTGTTCACTCTATCCTTAGCTTGCAGTATCTAGCTTTGGTTCAGTAAGGAAAACCTGTTAATATCATGGGTGATGATGTTTTAACTGTGTTTTCTTAGATTCTGTACGTGTCTACTTGGCATCCACTAATTACAGGGCCGAAGTAGTTTCTCTCTCCTGTCCTCCACAGCCCGTGCTCTGAACCACCTCCTCACCTGACTCACACACAGAGCCAGCAGCCCCCGGCCCCAGGTCACCAGGGCCAGCATGCAGACAGCTAGGTGGCCCCGGCAGCGCAGAGCCCCCCACACTCACCCTGCCTTGTCTCCCCTGAGGAAGGCTCTGGCCTGGGCTCTCCCTGGCTTCTGCTTGTGCTGCTGAATGAACCCTGGCACTTCCCCCTGTGGCTTGGTGTGATTTCGTATGCCTGTCCTCCTGGGAAATGTAAGTCATACAAATCTGTCAGTGGCGCTGGCATCTCCATGAGGACATCTGGGACTCCATAAATTAGAACCCCAGGAACACCAAGGACACAGATGCGGAGCAGTTTCCCGGGGCTCGCGCTGTCCTGCGCATCTGCCCTCTGTGTCACGTCACTCCAGTAGCTCTTCTGGTCCTGTGCTCTTGAAGTCTGATATCCAGGGCTTCACCAGCTGTTTGACCACACAAAACATGTGCTGAAACCTATCAACTGAAAAAGCTCAAAGTGGGTTTCTTCTTGAGAGAGGGTGACCTGCAGTTAGAAGAAATACAGTGAGTTAGGAGGGGACAGGGATGGAAACAGCAGGCTTTGATAGTAAAGCAGATATGAGGACAGAGGAAACTGGATGTAATCTGTGGCCACCTGGAAATTATCTTAACCTAAGAGCTGCACAAGCTCTTGGCTGGGACCCAGTTCATAGCATGAAAGTATTCACTCATTTACTGGATGATGTGAAGGCTATCTGGCTGCGACATGTGTCACCCTATTGATGGCAAGGGTTGATGGGTTGATCTGGCTGGGTGGGTGTCCCTTTCCTCCCTCACAGCTCCCTGTGTGTCCCTCTGAAGCTGCATACCCAGTGCAAGAAGACAACCTTCCCTGACAGAGGAGGGGCTGTTCTTCAATCAAGGGTATGTGAGTAGCTGTGCTTCCCTACAAGAACCTCCAGACAAGTTTCCACTTATTTATTCACCCATCCTCCCAATATTCAGCCAGCCATCCACTTAGCAACCATTTCTTTAGCTCTGTGTACTACGCAGCAGGCATGGTTATAATGCTGGGAGCCAGGCCTCCCTTTTGGAGTATGCCCTCAATGGAGAGGGAGAGGGAGTGCAGGCAAACAGGTGCTTCAGGTCATGACTAGTTCTAGGAAAGAACAAAAGTAGGGCGAGGGGAGGGAGCAAAGAGAATGGTAAGTGCTATTAGCCAGGATGGCAGGGAGGGCCTTGCTTGGGAGGCGACTCTGGCGTGGGGGGCGGGGCGTGTCCAAATGGTGAATAGGTGAGGACATCTGGGAGGAGTTCATTGCGAGTGAGTGGGCAGCAGGTGGATAGCCCAAAGCAAGTAGGCGCAAGATAGCAGCGTGTGAAGTGGAGGCAAAGCGAGCAGCCCCCGCCGGGCTGTGGTCCTCTACCACAGGAGCACTGAGCTGTGCCAGCAGGACAGCAGAGGGAGTCCCTCGCCAGTGGCGGCTGCCGCGGGGGCAGAGGCATGGTGGTGGCGGCCGGCAGCCTTGGTGCATGCACTGTGTTCCAAGCCTGGAGTTGTTTAGAAACAGTGTTTCGTTTTAGTGCATCCTAAAGTTAACTTGTATGTTACTAAGGTACTGCATACACACAGTTCATCCAGGAGAAAAAGCTTGTAACAAATAGTTGTGGTTCCCTAACTTTTCCCTCCTGCCTCTAATTTTTTTTCTCCAGAGGCAACCACTTTCAACTCTTTTAATTATTTCTTTTGGTATATATTCCCGTATTTCTAAATCCTGTGCTCACATTGTTACTTCATGCTTTTGCCCTTTTCATTTGACTTTCTTTCGTGGTAGAAAACGATCTAGCTTTCTCACCCACCTACATCCCTTAGATGTTACCTGTATCAGGAACTCTGTTCAGTTAGTCGGCAGGGTTTGCATTGTTATGACTAAATAAATACGGCTCACTGCCTACTGGGTAAGTGCAATATAATCGCTTTTCCTCAAACTACCTTTTTTCCCTGGAGTGAGTAATTGCCCCCTCTTTTAACTTGCCTAATTCTAAGTACATATCATTAGTTATTTCTCCAAATTTGCTAAGAGATCCGTCACTCAATATCTACCAATAAATTGTCTAGTTCCAAACACTCAACCTTTTCTGCTCTTCCTCCTGCGTTCTCCTGCTACAGTCCTCCATTCTCCTTCCGTATTTGGACGGGATGCTCTTTGGGTGTGGTCTCATCCTCTTTGCTATGTTAGATTTCCTCTTGCCTGAATCTCGTACTTCTTTTTTGGTTGATTCTTTCAATTTGTTGAAGGATATCTTCCAGGAACTTCCTAAGAAAGGGTGCTTGAAAGTACATTTTTTTCATTACTTGCAGGCATGTTTAAAAATTGATTTTTTCAAAAGTCATATTTGGTTGATTGTTGGGCTGGGTATTCCTTTCTAGATGGAAAATAACTTTCTGTGAGAATTTTGAAGATATTTGTCTGTGTCTTCTAGCATCTGGAAGTCCTATATCATTCTGATTTTTCTTTTTATTATAATCTGTTTTTTTCCTAAAACCCTTATGATACTCATTCTATTCCTGGTGTTCTAAAATTTGAGATTATACCTTTTAATCTCCCTTCAAAAATGTGGTAGAAAAACCTACAGAGTAGTTAGAACTAAGGCTTTATGTAGAAAGGAGCAGTTGTATATAAATTACCATAATATAATTTTCCCCAAATGATGGGATTCTGATCTGGCACACATGCAGATTTCAGACTGGGTTACTAGTTTTGAAATGTATTAAGTTAGGAGGAGCAAACTAAAATATCCCCATTCAAATTTAACTTGATACCTTAAGAGAGTCCCCTAAGTTGACACTGTCTTTTAAAGATAAGCAAAATATAATAAAGATTGTCTATCACCACGCCCCCCACCCAAAAAAAAAAGTATTAGAAAAGTGTCCTGAAAAGAGATGCAAAGTTTCCAGACATTTTGAGGACATTAAACAAACAAACAGCAGCAACAACAAGAAAAACCCTTTTGGGAGAAGAAGATATAATGCCAGTGGGACGGTGAGCAGAAAGGAATCGGACACTTTTGTGGAGATGTAATAATTAGTTCTTTAGACAGTACAGGCTTAATGAGAACAAGCAGGGAAAGCTCTGTGACTGGAGGGCAGGGGCAGAGGGTGGCGAGGCAGAACAAGTGACAGAGTTTGCAGCTTTATCATGGAGTGGCCAGAAGCTGGAAGATGCTCTCTTTCCTTCTGGGGGCCTGCAGTGTAAGGTTTGGGGGGAAATGGAGACGGAGCATGTTCCTCGTGACAGCCCCACTTGCTGGCCGCTGAAGGAGTGCAGAGAGTGAGCAGAGCCAGGCCTGAGAGCCCTCCACGGGCTCTTCCCATCACCATGTGGGGTGATTAGTCACACTTTCTGCTTGGAAAACAGGCAGGTATTAGAAACAGAAATCCTACAGTGAGGTTTGGATAGGATTCCCAAAGGATCTTTCCTGCAAATAAGATCGAAGCCTGGCAGAGGAAGAAAGAAAGTGATCCCAGACTCTCCCTTGGGCTACAGGCTTGTGGAGCCATAGAGGAGGGCGTGTCCAGAGACCCTGAGACCTCTGGCTCCCTAGGTCTTCATTATGTGTTGGACTTTGCTGTCCAATTGACTTTCAGCAGCATTCATATTGGATGGGCCACTGAGATGTGGACAGGACCGGAAACGATTTTATGTGGATTTCCTTACTTGGTGCCACCCATCATCACCCGCTGCTGAGGGGACATCTAGGGAAATCGGCCAGATCATTGTGCTAGTCACTTAATTTCTGTAGCTTTAGTTTCCTCATCTGTAAATTGGGTTAATCATAGGCTCTGTGTCATAGAACTGTTGTGGACATCACGGGAGAGGGTGCTCCCAGAGCGCTCAAGGAAGGACCTGCAACGTGTACCTTCAGCGAATGTGAGCTATCACGCTCTTGAGAAATCCACTACCACGTATGTCAAAGTGTTGAGCTCAGGCTTGCCAAGGTACAATGAAAGTCTATGGCTTTATATTACATTTTGAGGTTTAAAAGAGTGATTTCTTTATATATTCAAAATTTTCTGGAAATACAAATGTTTGCTTTGAAAGTTAGTCCTAAGAGATAAACTCAGAGCTCTTGCTATGGTGGAGGTAATGATTGGCATGTTGAAATAAAGTAGATTTGCTTTCGACTTGAGGCCTACAGAGAATTTCCTTTGTTTGACCTTTAAACTTTAAAGGAACAAATAAAATGCACCAGATTAAAAATTCCTCAACTTTTCTGCTACCAATGTATATGGTTCCTTAGTCTCTGGACTTCAGGAAAATTGGGACTTCTGGGCAACCTTTTAAGGAGACTAGCTTTTTTAGCATTTCTATCTTCTTCCTACTTTTTTTGTCATCGGACTTTGGGAAAACAGACTCCAACCACATGGATGGTAAATCAAGAATGTTAAAAAAAAAAAATCCGGTGTTTTGTTCGTTTAGAGGTAAAATGACAACTGCTGGCTGAAAAGTATATTTTTGTTATTTAAGAAGCAAATTAAAGTTGCAAGCAAACAATGAAATGATCAGCTTGCAGAAGTTATTTGCTTTGATTAAAAGCACCAATAAATATGTCTTGGTTCTATAACTGCTTCATTTAGCACTTGACATATAATAGATTTTTTTCACAGCATAATATCTCCATTGAAATACAATTATTTTGCAGATTGCTCAACTGAATACTTTTATAAACATTTTGTTGGGGGACTCACACCGGGCGATCATCAGGAGATCATGACAATGTGCACGATTGATGGACACGTGAGGGATGTGGCAGCTGAGCTTAGAGCAGAGAAGGTGATTTGTTGTAGAGCAATTACTCTAATGCATTTTTAAAAGCATAAAATAAAGAATCATTTCATTTGCTGAAAAGACATTTTAGGTGCTTTGGTAAAGCAATGACAGAATATTTTGATTGTCAGCTATATTTTTCTTTAAAGTTAGATAGTTACATTTACCAGTTAAAGAATTGCCATTTAAAAATAATATTTTGTCTAAATGTTTAAAGATGCTGCTATTAAAAATGTATACTGAACATGGCAGTGGCCTTTTCATGCTGTACTTCTAGTCAGTGGTCTGAAAACAATAAGGATGAAAAAATGTACCTTTTATTCAAGGATAGCTGGAGAGTCAGGTTCTGTCGAGTATGGTAAGAGTTGCATTATGATTTTTAAGATAGTTCTATTTTTGCTTAGATAACACTTCTGAGAGAGGTTCTGCAGCTAAGTGTGTAATTAGTTTCTTTAGTAATCTCTCCAGGGTACAAAGCCCCCAGTGAGCTGTGGTCTGGGGCAACCCTGTCTCATGCATAAGAATGGAGACAAAGTGGGGAAAAATAATAGAATTGCCAAATATTACCCATCTGTTTAGGCCATTCATTCAACTGGCATACACCAGAATGACTGCACTGGTTGTTACAACACTCAAATATTTGCTTACCTATTGGTAAAAAGTCCTCCCCTGCACCCTTTTATAGTCCCCTTAGGTCCTTCCTGAGACCCTCTAGATAGCTCCACCATTCAGCAGCCAGAGGCCTCCGCCCTACATCATAGGGGGCTGCTATGCCGCGCCCCGAGTCAGGCTGGCATCCATTTCAGCCGGGCCATAGTGGTGAGAATACATCCTTTCCTGAGAGCACCTCAGCTTCTGCCAAGAGGAGGAACTAAGGGCAGAGACTTGTTCTCTAGGACTGTCACAGGATGGTTCTGGCTGCTCATGGAAGTGTTAAACTATGGCCCGGGAGGGTCAGGGAGCTCTCTCACATCAGAAATAGCCTCCAGGAGAAGGGAGAAGGGAGAAGGGAGATGAGGGGGCAAAAACGCACAGCAATGCTGGGGTGAGGCAGTTAGGTCAGATCTCTGCCTTGGCTCTTCAATAGGCAATTCCAGGTTTTGAGGCACATTACTGAGGAAAACCCTGTACTTTGCTGTGATCCAGGAAATAAAAGGTATACATATTGGGAAGGAAGAAAGAATATAATCTTTGTTTGCAGATGACATGATCACCTATGTAGACCATTATGCCTAAAAAAATCTCCTGGAAGTAATAAACAATTATAGCAGGGTTGAAGGACACAAAGTGGATATATGAGTCAGTCACTTTCCTATATGCCAGCAATGAACAATGGAATTTGAATTAAAAACATTACATTGGCTTAGATATAAATCTAACAAAACAAAATACTTAGATATAATGAAATA
>JAQQAC010000477.1:14157302-14697023 GCA_029783875.1 Phataginus tricuspis
AAATACTTAGATATAATGAAATACTTAGATATAAATCTAACAAAACATGTACAAGATCTGCAGGAGGAAGTCACAAGACTCTGATGACAGAGATCAGTGAGGAGCTAGACAAGTGGAGAGATATTCCAGGCTCATGGTAGGAAGACTCAGTATTGTCAAGATGCTAGTTCTTCCCAACTTGATCTACAGATTAAATCAATCCCAGTCAAGATCCCAAGTTATTTTACTGATATCAACAGATTCTAGAGATTATATGGAGAGGCAAAGACACAGAATAGCTAACACAATATTGAAGGACAAGAGCAAAGTTGGAGGAATGACACTGCATGACTTCAAGACTTACTCTGAAGCTACGATAATCAGGTGACGTGAGAAAGACAGCTGCTTGCTCCCCAATACCCCTTTTCCCCTTCTCCTTAGTAATCTAGGTGTGTAAATGCCTACAGTAAATACTATTTTCTAGTCTCTCTTGCAGCTACTAGGGCCATAAATCTGGCCAGTGGGATGTAGTAAAGTGTTGTGTGCAGCTTCCAAAGCATCCTTACAGGCAGTGGTCACGCTCTTCTTCCTTTCCTCCATTGACTGGCTGGAATATGGGTAAGATGGCTGGAGTTTGAGCAGACGTATCGCACTATGAAGTGGAACATGTTAAGGATATTGTAGCAACCAATTGGGAAGAGGCTGACTCATGGCCAATGACATGAAATCATCACACCAGTTCTGGATTCTTACTTCTATATTCTTTTACATGCAAGAGAAATAAGCTTCTATCTTGTTTAAGCCATTGTTAGATGTGAATCATAAAGGGCTTCTTTTTATTCATAATTGGGCATAATTCTAACTGGCACAGATGGAACTGTAATAGAGCGATCCCAGAAAAGTTTCCCATTTGGATTAGATGCCAAATCTCCAGGAAGTGCTCTGTCCAAAAAAATCTGAATTATTTTAACTAAAGAACTACACGTTCACCCTGTGTCAATAACACTAAAACAGTTAGGTGTTGATGAAATCGTGGGGCGATCAGGAAGCTCTACCTGAGCTTGGGCCGCTGAATAATAACTGTGTAGGGTCCAAATAAGTTACAGTTGAAAATCTGAGTGTTTCTTCCCCTACAAGAGAAATGTTCTTCATGGTTATATTTGTGTGGATTTTTCCTTATCTTCAGAGGCTTGACGTGTATGAATAATCCTTGAGTCTTTTTTTTTTTAATTTTTAGAACTTTTTCTAAGTAAATTCTCTAATTACTTAGCTGAGTGACAAATGTTTTTCTGGCACTGCCTGACTTTATTATGTAGCACCCAAGAACAATCACTTAGATTTCAGAACACTCTTAATAAAGAATTAATTGAGTACATCTTTTTGACTAGCATAATTTATTTAGAGTTAGAATTTCTGAAGAAAATCATTTTTGTGCTCACAACAAAGTAATTAGTGGCAGTCATTTTACTCAAAAGAAGGATCTTGGAAGAGTCTTTCTAAAAAAGGTATCATTTATAATGGTAGAGCATATGAGAGGAACTCTTTGTCCAGGACAATAGTCTTTTAGCCTTGTTAGTGTCTTATTCTGTATAAATGTGCCTAGTTGTTACAGTTGCTAAACAGAACCCATCCCACTGAGTGTGATCATTAGCTGTGAGAAGGCATAATAACAGTTGCAACCCAAATTTGCAGCTATTTCACATATCCTTTTTGTAGAGTCTTTTTCTCGTTTGCCAACAATGCTGAGAAAGCGCTGCTGTTTTCCATATCGTCAGGGGCAGCTGTCTGGCTGTGCCGACGCTCTGCGCCCACCAACACGGCAGGTGGCAGGTGGGAGCTGAGACACGTCTTCTGTGCATGGGACCCACTCGGTTGGCTTTAGGGGGCACAGTTGCCGCACTCTTGGGATGGTGACAGCCAGGCCATGTCTGCATCTCAGGAGCCCTTGTACAGAGCCACGTGCTCTGAAAGGGCACTTGGGGTCTTTGGAGCATTGAATAGGCACTTGCATATTCAAACTGCCATAGCTGTGTGAAAATATGGATTCCCATTAATTAGAATTTTGGATATGAACCAGGTAGGAGGTGTGCTGAAAGGGCGAGGGGAAACCATTCTGCCAGATCTGCATATTAATGTGCTTCTCCCCGAGAGGCTGGCCCAGGCTCTGGAGCCTGCTTACTACCACCGGGTTTCCGAGACAGGATTCACTCCTGGGCCTCCACCCATAAGACCCTTTATGCTGATGAAGTCCTTCTGAAGTGAGGCTTCGACAAAGCCCTCAGTTATCCGGGTGGGAAGGTGGGGAAAGGGAGTCCCCTTTTCCTCTGCATAAGGGGGAGGAAACTTCCTTGAGCCTGATGCTGTTACCTGGCCCTCCAGAGAGGGTGGCCCAATGGGGAATCACTCTCTGGACCATGGCCATGATTCTGTGTTTCCTTATGGTCAAGCCTAGGGCACAAGGCGTGACCTCCACTCCATTATTCCTTTCTTATGCTCCTGCCTGCTCTGTCCACTGTCCTCAAAAGTGGACACCCAGTTTTCACTTATATATTCCAAAAACAGCATTATTGAGTTCAACTCAATTACAATTGAACTGTAATCATATATCATTCAATTCACCCACTGTAAGCATACAAGTCAATGCTTTTTAGTATATTTGTAGATGTGTGCAATGTTACCAGAATCAATTTTAGAATACCTCATCACCTAAAACAAACAAACAAACAAACAGAACTCTACCCTTTAACTATTATCCCCTGTTCTCTTCATCCCCCCCCTGCTCTAAGCAATCACTAACCTACTCTCTGTAGACCCAGCTATTTTTATATGTGAATAGTTTGGGGGTGTGATGGAGAGTATATGTCTGTAGGTCTGAACATAGGAAAGGATCCAAGAGGAGAGGATGGGGAAACTTACAAAAACAAATGAGAAGCTAGCCCTATTCTGCCCTCCACTGCCCTCAGTGTCTGCTCAGCTGGCGGCCCTCAGGGACATATACCAGGAAGAAAGTGTCAGTCGAGCTTCCTTCCTAGTTATGGGGCTTAGGAGAAACGGCCCCATCTTTGCCCCATCACACAAGGGAAGCATAAGAACTCCCCTAGTCTCAGTCCATGAGCTCTTTCCAGACCCTTCATCACCCTCTTCAGGTAAGTAGAGGCACAAAACCAAAAGCTTACTGCCTAAGCGCAGCCAACTGGGAGGGAGACGTGAAGCTCTTCTAGGTGCAGTCATACTACACATGGTTGCCTTGAAGGACTCAGACGTTTCAGTTGGGGAAAGAATTTGACAGTATGTAGCGCTTCCTGTTTTCACTCCAGATCTTAGGCAGAATCATAGTGAAACAGGAAAAGTCAGCTTCCTTTCCTGTAAAATGAGAGCTAGTAAAGTCACGTTCCTTGTAGAAGTGATACATTTAACAGAAGAAACAATGCAATTAAACCCAATCTCTTGAAATTAAATCCACCCACTTCCACTCTTACCATCCTAAGCTGATACAGCGTCCAACAGCTCATCACTAACTCTTTGTCCAGCTTAATAGCTTACCTATCGGAACTGTGACCTCCATATGTTTGAGAAAAGTTAATTGTATATTTTTATTTTACACGATATCCTGAAACAGGCTCCACAGTTTTGTTTGGTTTATCAGTACTTTACATTTAGGTAAGGTACCATTCAAGTTCCAGGACTGAGGTTTCACAGTCCATCAGAAAATGGCAATAGAGATAACTTGTATTTGAGGAGGTCAAGATAGAAATTGCATCTGGTAAGTCTCAGGACAGGGCTTTCCTGCCTTTTGAGAGTTCTAATTGTTTGTCATTTGCCTCATTATTTTTTGAGTCTCTGACCCTAACAGTTTCACTCCCCGTTCCCAGCTCCTCCCACCCACTCACTAACCCATACCAACATAAGCAGAATTTTATGAATAACATACAGGTTCAAAGAATTTGGAGCTGGAAAGGATTTTAGGTGCAACTTAATTGAAAGCACTCTATTATCCAGCTCTGGCTGCCATAACAAAATATCATGGACTGGGTGTCTTAAAGAACAGAAGTTCATATTCTCATAGTCTGGAGGCTATCAGGGTGCAGCAAGGTCAAATTCTGGTAAGAGCTCTCTTCCTGGCTTTCCAAAGGTAACCTTCTTGCTGTGGTCTCGCAGGGCTTGGCCGGTGGGGAGAGAGCGAGAGCTCTCTGATGTCTCTTCTGATAAACGCACTCACCCCGTCACGAGCACCCTCATGTTTTCATCTAAATCTAATTCTCCTCCATAGGGCCCCATCTCCAAATCCCCTCACACTGGGGCTCAGTGCTTGCACATATGGACTTGGGTGGGGTGGGGGAGACACAGTTCAGTCCAGAGCACCACTCATTAAGTTTTTCTTCATGTAAACATGAAATTAAAATATCTGTTTTAGAGAATTCCCCGATACTTCCGGAGTTGGTTCCAGATCTGATGGATGCCAAAAATATGTTTGCAGCTCCCTGCTTTGGAGCATTATTGTCACTTCTTAAAGGTTCCCGGTTGCTTAGAACTGATGGATCTGGAGGAAGATTCTTGGAAATTATGGCAGACAGAAGTAAAAATGAAAATATAGTGATAATCTTGGAAGTGGCGATGGGGAAGTCTAAAAGCTATTCAGAGAGAATGGAGAAGATGGGCACACCGAAAGGGTTATCGCCTCCCTGAGGCGCTGGGTGGAATGACGAAGACAGACTTGGGGTGGAATAACCTGAGAGCGGCTGAAGGCAGGAGCGGTGAAGTGGAGCTGCCTAGGAACCTGTGATTCTTAGAAGGCCCGTCTTGCTGAGAGTGTGAACCCCTGGATGGGAGCCTTGGTCTCCCTCAGGATGGCTCGTTTTCTGCCCTAGGTGCTAGTTGGTGACGGTCTGAGTGTTTTCTGCCAACCAGGGTAGCAAGTTGGTCCTGTCTGTTATTAAAAAAACAATTTCTAACCTAGAGTGACACCTCGGTGACTTCTGTCTCCATGTGCACTTTTGTTTATAAGAAGGAAATGCAACTATTTGAAGGCTGGGCATGGCATCAAGGGAAGTAAGAAACAAGCCCTACCTTGATGATTATGAAAGGCAGCAAAATTGGACATTTGACCCACAGTTTACCTTCCACATGCAAATTAGATATAGCCTGGATTTAAGTGAGAGTTCTCAGATTATATGCTTTAAGATTCAAATTTAATTTTTTCCTATTTCCTTTAGGGTATTTTACTACCTTAGGTCCGTATTTATATAAAAAGGTATATTAAGCTAGCAAAGGTATTCAGCAGAGGATATATTTAAATCCAGTACCAAGTTCTTTGGTGCATTTAAATAGGATTTACTTAACAAAGATTCAGTTAGCACAGAGCTTTTCGGGTCACATCTCTGTGAACTACAGGGTGCATTTTCTCTTTGTGGACACCAGACTATGGCAATCCAGCCATCAGCTGGCATGGGGAGGTCTTTTCAGCCAAACTACAAAAACACTGACAGGCAAAAACCCTTAGGGAGCGGTGGCAACTCTTCAGATGCTGCATAAATTTCAGTTTTCTTGGGATTTTTTGTTACCAGCATGTGCAATATACTTAAAAAAATAGATCAAGAACATTTGGTTTTCGAAGTGTACTGAAATGATGTCATAGAACTGTCAAGAAAGGTGGAGTCCATTTACTTCATGGAGACCACGTCATGTTGTTGACTAATTGATATTTTATAATCATTGATACTTAACATAGAGGAAATACAACAAATTTGCTAGACAGTCTTAATAGATGTTTGGTAGATGGCAAATGAGGGCACACAGCATTCTTTAAATGTTGGTTTTTATATGAGTATGAAAATTACTCACTTGTTAAGTTTATGACTGAAGTATCCAGTTAACTGAACCAGTCATTCAGTTTCTTTTTTGGCTCAGGAAATGGTACCGCCTTCCACATTATCACACGCCTGTTTTGGAAGTGGCTGACTATTTTTACTGGGCCTGCCCTGACTAAAAACACACCCTCCACACTTTGCTGTTTCCTGTCAGATGGAAGTGGCACATATACGTGTATGCGTGTTTGCATTTATGTTGTGAGCGTATATGAGAGACACAGACACATAGACTCAGAGACAAAGAAGAGAAGGACCGAGATGGAGTGAATCTTTCTCTGAGTGAGAGAGCTGTCATGTCGTTTTCTTATTGTTTGGCTTAATTTTTTTAAAATCATTTCTTAGTGTTACAGATGGTTGTGTCATTTTTGCTATTGTTGAACGACAACGAAAACATTGGCAGTTCTGACAAGATGCTGAAGCCAGAGAATTTCTTGAGGAAAATAATCTCATGGGTTATGTAAGAGCTTTCTCATTTTGTTTTTTCTTAAAAGGTCTCAATTCAATTACTTGTGATGCTCCTACAAGCATTTGTTATTTGAAGAAAAACACATAATGCTGACTTTCTACTTAAAAACGATAATCAGCAAATATTTGTTGAGTGTCAACCACAGGCAAAGTATTGAGTTGGGCATTCCGAGGCGGAAGGATGAATAAGGCACAGAATCATAAACAAGGTGTTTCCTTTGCATTTTTTCCAAAAGCATTTACAGTAAGAATTTCATGGAAAAATTTCCTCCTTTTTAAGTGAGTTCTACACTGGGTACATAGAGCAATACAGATAGTCTCTACTTAAGATGGACTGGGTTCCAAAACCCCCCTAATTTGAAAACTAATTGTTTGATAATCAGAAAGCATTTCCTGATACTAAAAATTTTATATAGGGCAGGTTCCTAGTCTTGTCCATAAGAACTTCTTTAACACATAAATTTAAGCCCAAACGAATATATAAATTAAAATTATAACTCCTTTTCAAAGGCACCTAACCTACTTTTGTAACATTTAAGTGATTCAATAGGGTGTGAGAGAGTCCCAGGTTAATATTTTGCCAGGGGCAGCGTTGGCGGGCGGCACCTGTCTGCATAAGCAATGTGAGTTACCCGGAATCAGTCAGCACTGCTCTGATGTCCAGTCTCACTTGGTCATATGGAAATATGTGACTGCGTATTTGCTTCTGTCAGGGCCCAGCTCTCGTGCTCTGGGATGACCCCCCCCTACCCCCATAGGGGTGAGTTCGGGGCTCCTTGGGGCATCTGGTCCACTCCACAATGTGGGGGAAGGACTAGAGGTCTGGACAGCTGCCAGAAGGTGAGAAATGGGGACTGGGTCACAGGCAGGCTCTGGTCCAGGCTCAGGTTGCCTGCCTTGTGGGCACTGCCAGCTCTGGCCTGTCCCAGGCACTGGGAGGGATGCTAAGAACAGGAACCGCTGAGTCCTGGGTTCTGGGCAAGCCCGTCTGCGTGCTGGAGTCTAAAAGAGATGTCAGCGACTGTATTCTATGGGAATGTGTCTTATCAGTTTCAATCAGAACCAATAACACATTTCTGATATGCTTGGTATATTATACTGTAGTTGCTCATTATATTTGCTGAATGGATGAATGTTAGGTTTGAGGACAGGGGGCTTCTTTGTATACAAGGGTAGGTTGAGCACCAGTTGTTGCTCAAGTTTACATAAGAAAAGGCACTTGTGTGGGTGGGTCACTGCTCAGCTGTCCTGCTTAAGGACGTGAAAGTTAATTAGAATAAGCGAGTTAGAACTGGGAATATCAGACCTGGATGGCATCTTTCCGGTCTTTGGTAGATGTGGCTGAAAGGTTGACAAATCACAAGCTGTCTTTATTGTTTTTATACTTCTGAAGAATTATAGATGGAAAATACTGCAGTTTTCAGACGGGAGTTAAATGACTCATACAAATTCATTCAATTTGTTCACAATTGAGATGAGACACAGCATTTCTGATGCTTAGTTCAACACCAGTTGTTTAGACCTAAAGTGAAAATGTGGAGAACAGATACTTTTTAAAAATAATAATTTATAAAAAGATAATTCAAACATTCTTTACTGACCTGCAGAGAAAGTCCTGGCATTGCCCAGTAATTCTAAGATCATCTAGGAATCAATACAGCAATCGCCTCTGAAAAACTTCTCTTATTCTAGAGTCGTAAGTACTTAAATTCTGCCCACACTGACTTTAGTGACACCCCTCTGGATGCTCAGGATGGCGTATTGTGTGTGGCTGTGGCCTTGCCTTCCCAGAGTGGGTCATCTGTGCCATCTGTACTGGTGAGATGGAAGTTGAGTATATTCATTGTGTCTCTATTTCTTCTGCCAAGTGTCTTGCCAATGGGTTTCAGCCCCAGACAAGTTCACTATGGATTCAATGAGACCAAAGAATGACAATGGAACATTCCCGGGGTGAAAGGGTTTATACCCAACTTTATTCCCACGGTGGCAAGTCAATCACTAGAATCCCGTGCCCTCAGAGCGAGTCTGCATGCAGCAAGCCAGTCTTTGCCACTGGGCCTCTCTGTGCCCACAGCTGTCTCAGTCTCTGTTCTCAGCACTGCCACCACTCCAGTCTCTGCTGTCCTGCAGCCTTGCAGACCAGAACACTGGGTGGGGCTCTTTATATAGAGTCAATAACAACGTATTATCCACACATGTGTAGTGAGCAAGCTGACCAGGGCCAGGTGAGAATCCTGGCCACAGGAACCTTCACTTTCTCCACACAAGTCAACCACCTGTGTGTTTATGTCTTGTCAATGGGTTTCAACTCTGGGCAAGTTTGCTATGGATTCAATGTGACCAAAGAAATTGACAGCAAAACGTTCTTGGGGTGAAAGGGTTATACCCAACTTTATTTCCAGGTGGCAGGTCAGTAACTAAAATCCCATTCACTCAGAGCGAGTCTGTATGCAGCAAGCTGGTCTCTGCCTCTGGACCCCTCTGTCTGCACAGTCATCCCACACAGCCGTCCTCTGGGCCTCTCTGCGCAGTCATCCTGCACAGCTGTCCTTTGGGCCTCTCTGCACAGTCGTCCTGCACAGCCGTCCTCGGCGCTGCCACCACTCCAGACTCTGATCTGCTCTCCTGCAGCCATACCACCCTGTCATGCACAGAGCACTGGACGGAGCTCTTTATACAGAGTCAACAGCCATGTATTGCCCACAGGTGTGCAGTGAGCTAATCAACCAGGGCCAGGTGAGAATCCTGGCCACAGGAACTCTCATTTTATCCACAGTCTAGTGTGTCAAATGGGTGTGGGGTAGAGGGTAACTTTATGTGATAGAAAGTTATTTTCTTTTGTTGCCTCAATGACATTCAGTGCTAGAAATAACCATTCAATATGATTAGTGACCATAGGGTACTTTGTACAGTTATTGCTTTACTAGAACATTAGCAAACACTTTCAACACAACTCCATAAAGGAATAGGGTGAGTGGATGTAAGACTAATGGGAGCTTATCATGGGGTGGGTCAGAAGGCCTTCTGGTCCTGGGCTCACCTTTATGTAGGGTCTGAAAATTTACGTTTTGACATTATTCTCGAATGAGACTATGCATAGTCATTGGGCTACACTGCCAAGAATATTTAAATTGTGCTGTTATTTTTGTAACCCTGTTTTGCCATTTATTCATATTTTAATATATTGAGAACCTCAATAAATGGAAGTGGTCTACCAGCCTCACAATCACTGGGAGGCCCTGACAAGCTTCCCCAGTCTTACTCTTTCCACATGCATAGCCTTCCACTTTATACTGGAGTGATGAATGGAGCAAATGACTTTGTTTTCCTAACTTAGACACTTATGAAACGGCAAAGCTAACGAACTATGAGTGCCGGTGCCCTGCCCCAAGATCTTTCACCTACTCAGTTGTAGAGCAAATATTGATGGAATGGTCGGACCCACCTGAGAAGGAATCCAGGCTTTTCCAGTCCCTGGGCATGCTGCCCCCTGAGTGTCAATTTTCAATTAAGTGAGATCAACAAAAATACTTGCCTCCAAGGATATTGTAGGGACTAAGTGAGCTAATGCATTAAAGAGGCAGCACAGGCCTGGTACAAACAAGGGGCTTAATAAAAATCAGCTGCTGTTTATTAATAGTGTTACTTTATACTGCAGCAGGTGTTATGCTGGGAACCAGGATAAAAAAGGATAAAACATGTCCCTATCTTCTAGGGTCTAGGGAGACAGGGAAACAACTGCAAATTCAGCATTTTAGGAACTACAGTTGGCATTTGTGAAAGGAGTGGGGGTCACATAGAGAGGCAGTGTCCAACTCTATCCTGGATATAAAAAGTGGTTCATAGATGTCAGAGAAAACCCAGGTTCTTGCCTCACCAACCCCTAAGCAGCTGGGAGACTTGAGGCATACCGTGTGGCCACTCTGAGTCTCAGTTCCCCAGTCTACAAGAAGGAGGGGCAAAGTCATCTCAAAGATTAGCTGAGCTGAGCAGGTTGTGGAACTGAATGAAATCTGCTCAGATGCTTCCATGACCCACGTCAAGATTCCAACTCTGTTACTGATTCATCATCACACCTGAAATAAAACACTGCAATGCTTGACTTCCTCAATGCGTCATAGTTTGATAATTTCAAATCTTAATGAAGTTTGAAGACAAAATGCCTGTCTTGCCAATGGGTTTCAGCCCTGGGCAAGTTCGCTATGGATTCAGTGTGACCAAAGAAATGACAGTAGAATGTTCTTGGGGTGAAAGGGTTTATTACCCAGCTTGTTCTCCCAGATGTAGATTGAGCACTAGCATCTCTGCCTCTGCCCAGAGCACTGGGCCGAGCTCTCTACAGAGTGCAATAATAGCTTATTGCCTATGGGTGTGGAAGCACCAGCCTAGCAACAGACCAGTTACATTATCAAGTGGTTTAAGTTCAGTGAGCATCCTGGCCACAGGAACCCCAACTTTCCCACACTCCACCCCTCCAGGATTCTCGCCTCACAGTCTACATGCTCTCAATCTTCTGCAATGGTCCCTGTGTGAGAAAGCTGGAGCACTGTAACCAGATTCCACAACAGCAACAGAGGATAACAACAACTTAGAGATAATAACAAGAATTAAGATACAACAAGATTTTGATACAGGTAACAAAAATTATAATAATCCTCAAGCCAGAGGAGGTTCTCAATCCACAAAGACCTTAGGGGTGGTAAGACGCATGTTTTAATGGCACCAACATAGGCAAATCTTGTCCAACAGGTAGGATGCATGCAAGAGAGTGGTCCTGTGATAGGACTGTAGCAGGAAGGGGGTCCCATCCAGGTCTAGTATACCATACTTTTACTCCTCTCTGCTTGAGGGTTACTTAAGGATCTATATATAGTGCTACACGCACTGGCCATAATAATAAAACAAAACTCCCCAGTAAGATGCTCCTACCTTCTGGCTGTTCAGGATATACTACTGTGATCTTTGGGACCACTCTGCTGTTATTCCAGGAACGTACAGGAGGTCAGCTTTCAGGGCTTGTCCCCAAGGTGCCAGAAGAGCCAGCTATCATTGGTCCATGTGTCGAAAGGTCCAAGGCCACGTCCATTCAATGGAGTTTCCGGGGTTCAGTGCAGTTGGTGCTGTCAGCAAGATGTTATTCTGGTGGCCGAACCTCGGCTTCAACAATTCTTTCTTGGTTTGTACTTGCAGTTGTATTGGGGAGACAGCCATATGTGTTAACATGTCTATGAGGCTCAGGGCCCCCTTTTGGGGTTTCTCATTCAAATGCTGTAGCATGGTCAATAAGTGGAATGACCATCCCTGCAGACTATTGGTATCTGACTTTTGTCTGAATTTTAACAAGCCATTGTGCCTCTCTATCATGCCTGCTGTGGTAGGATTGTACGGCACATGAAACTTACATTTGATTTCCAGGTGTTGCACCCATTCTTGCAGTGTATGTCTAGTAAAATGGGTGCTCTGATCACTCTCAATTACCTGTGGTCAGCCATAGGTGGCAAAAAGATGCTCCAGGCCCTTTTGGTCATATACTGGTCTGCACAACATGAAGCAACCAGTCCACTAGCTGTGTCCACACAAGTGATGGCATACCAATATCCTTCTGACACAGGTTGAGGCCCAATATTGTCTATCTGGCACCTGACAAGGGGTATCAGCCCCTTAGCTATTGTCCCATGTTGCTGTGGAACTTGGCGTAAGTCCCTTTTAGAGCACATGACACACTCCTCCGGGCTCTACTAACTTCTTCAAAGGTCAAAGGCAAGCCCCACCGATGGGCTACAGCCCACATTGTCTTTTGCACCACATGCAGGAAACACTGATGTAACCATTGGGCTATACCAGAGGCAGGCTTTCCTTCTAACCAACATATCTGGGCCAATTTAACTGCTTCATCATTTTCTGGAGATGCCAGTGGCAAATGACCCATCACATGGTTTACTGTAATTGTTTTAGTCTGACCACAGGCCCATAAGTCTTGCCACAATTCTGACTCCAAAGGGGTCGGTGACCAACCAGCTAGTTGGCATGGTACCAGGTTGGCAGCCACAGGTTCAAACCAAGATAGACAGCCCAGCTGTCAGTGCAGACAACTATAGGGGAGGGCTCCTGGCTGATCACAAGCCACATGGCCCACAACTCTGCCCATTGCCTAATCTTCCCCTCACCATTTTCCATCCATATTGTCTCAGTCTTAGGGTGGAAAGCTATGACCATCAATTTTGGGGGCTTTCCATGGCTGAAGCCATCTGTGTACCATGCATCTTTGGGTATAGCTCTTCCCTCCCAATAGGGACTGTCTGCTACTAATGGTTCAAAAGCAAGTTCTTCCTGCTTTTCACTAGTATATGTCACCGGCCCCAACAAGCGTTGGAGTTCTTCACTCAAGGGGCTACTAGAGAGGGCACTGCACTGCTGTAGGTAAGCACCCCACTTGGCCAGTTTGGGCATTTGTGCCACACCACTCCTTGGCTTTTGGGTCCAGTCTTGTACCCAATCCAAGATGGGATATGTGGTTATTACCTTTATTGGGGCCATTCCAGTGATGGGTTCTGTAGCCAGCAAGGTGTGAAAACATGGCAGCCAGTTGTTTTTCTATCAAAGTGTACTGTACCTCTGCCCCTCTCCAGAGTTGTGACCAGAATCCAATAGGTTGGTGAGTTTGTTCAAGCTGGTGCCAGAGACCCCAGCCATAACTGTCTTCAGTCACATGAACATCCAGCTCACAGGGCCTTGATGGGTCTATCACACTAAAGGCCTGCACGGCCTTGACTGCCTGTTTTGCTGTAGTAAAGGCAGATGCACATGTCTCATCCCAGTCCCACCTGATGCCCTTTTGTACCATCTGGTATAAGAACTTCAGAATTTGTGTCAAGTGTGGAATAAATACTCTCCAGTAGCCTAGAAGACCCAAAAAATCCTGTAACAATGCTACAGTTGTAGGGGTAGGAAAGGCCTGGACTTTATCTATAACTGCTTCTGGTATAACCTTGGTCTTACCCGACCAGATAACCCCCAAGAATTTGACAGACAAACCAGGTCCCTGAACCTTGGTGCTGTTCACAGCCCATCCTTTCTCCTGTAGGTGTTGCAGCAGTCTAGGTGATGCACCTTCTAGATCTGAAAGAATTGACATGAGCATGACATCATCAATGTAATGGTACAGCTGCACCGTTGGCGATTTCTCCCATGTAGCCAAGTCCTGGGCTACAAGTCCATGACAGATGGTGGGGCTGTGGAGGTGTCCCTGTGGGAGGACGGTGAAAGTCCATTGCCGTCCTTCCCACGTGAAGGCAAACTGTTCCTGACTTTCCTGCTCAATGTCAATGGAAAAGAAGGCATTAGCAAGATCTACCACATAATAGTGTGTTCCTAGTTCATGGCTGAGGGTATCCATCTGGGTTGCAACAGAAGGGACAATAGCATGCATAGGGAATATGACTTTATTCAATTCTCTGTAATCCACAGTCAAACACCAGGAGCCAGCTGGATTTTTTACTGGCCACACTGGGGAATTGAAAGGACTATGGGTGGGATTTATAATACCCATCTTTTCCATCTACTGGAGGGTTTCTCCAATTTCTTTATGCCCTCCAGGCAGTTTGTATTATTTGGTAGTAGTCACCTGCCAAGGCACAGGCAAAGCTATTGGCGGGTGTCTAGGTGCCTAGCATGTCCCCTCAGAACTGCCTTCACCACATGTACTTTCAGTCTGAACTCACCTGCAGTGGTCTGCAACCATAGACCCTGCAGGATATCTGCAAAATATACTCAGGGATAGGAGATATATACACAGTATACTCTTTTGGGGGTAGATGCCCTATTCCCAAAGGGATTTGGGCTTGTTTCATTCTGATAGCCTTACCCTCATATACATCCTGGGGAACTGCTCAGAGTTATCATGAATTAGTGAACATTCAGCCCTTATGTCCATCAGAGCCAGGACACGTTGTATGTTCACTGGGGACCAATGGATAGGTATTTCAACATGTGGCCTACAGTCCTCCACTGGTCCCTCAGGGCAAGTACCTCAACCCTCCCCTCAGTCAAATCGTATCCCCCAATCATCTTCTTATGGGGGCTTGAGTGAGGTTGGCTCACTCTCCATCAGGAAGTCTTACAAACACACAGGCCCAACTTGTGGCTCTGTCTCTGACCTCTGCCTCTTTGGTCTTAATGGTGGAACTGCTGCTCTGGTTTCAGTTGTTGGCATAGCTCCAGTAAGATCCTATTTGACTTCCTGTCTAGCTTCCTTCCATCTGCTCCTGCCCATATTAAATCAACCCACATCTGGGTTTTTGTAACCTTCATGGGGCCCTTTAAATTCTTCTTGTAAGTAGCAGACCTTATTTCTTTCCGTGTTCTCATTGCTTCAGCCTCTCTTAAGTCTGCTACTGTACATGTCACCTTGCTTATGGGATGCCCTAAGTGAGGGGAAAGAATGGCCACTAGAGACCCAAAGAGGGAAGTCAGAGTCGTTTGAAACACAGTATTTCTCATCCCTGTAGTGAAAGGTTCCTCATCTGGGCCATGATTCTCTGGGCTATAGATAGCATTTCTTACGCCTAGCTCCCATAACACCTGTTGGAGCTCAGCATACATCTACCATCTAGCAGGGGAGGATGGTAGGTCACCCTGATTGGGCCACACAGCACGAAGTGCAGCCATAAGCCAATTGAGAAGGAGTGATTTCCTGGGGTCTGATGTGCATTTTGTAATCACTGCCTCAAGGCGGGCTGAGCTGTCAGGGAATACAGCTTTCCCATCTATGATCCCGACAGACAATTCCATCCACCCCTAAGTCACACAGACACAGGAACTGAGCTGATACTGACTCTGAGGAAACCGGGAACCCAAATCCACCAGCTCAGCCTCTGTATAGGGGCACAACATAGAGTGCTCCATGACCTGGAGAGGGGGCTGTGCCTCTCCTTGGGAAGCCCTTGGCTGCTGCATCTTTATTTTCTTTATAACCAGTGGGCATGCTTTCAATAGAGGAGGGGTCAGTGCCCCTGGCACCACCCCTTCATCCTTCTCCAGCTCCTCCATTTCTGGAACTGATGGCACTTTTCTTTTCACTCTCTCTAGTGCCTCCTCTGCTACAACCTTTACCTTTTCTACTGTACCTCGCAACAATGCTAGCTCAGTCTTCAGCAGCTCTCTTACTTTCACCTCAATGCTTCGCAGCTGGTTTTCTCGTGCCACCTCTGCCTGTGCTTCCCTCAGGAGTTTGTCTTTTTCCTTGAAGGCCTTTCCTTCCTTCAAAGCACCTGGCAGCACTGCTGTCTCATTCTGTAAGGAATGTTTTACCTCTTCCACAGCACCTCACTGCCAGCATTCTTGTGTTGCCTTCCCTCGTATCAATGCCGTTTCCTTCTTCAGTGAATCCACAGCAGTTTTCAGCTCACATTCTTGTGCCGCCATTTCTTGGGTCTTTTTCAGGAGTGTGTCCTCTTCTGTATAGACTTTTTTAATACTGTGAGTAGCAGCCAACCCACAGGCCCCGCTGCCAAGGACTATCCCTACTGCCTCAGGTGTCACCTCCACTTGCCACCAGTCCCGGGGTGGGGCTCAGTCCCCTAGGAAGCAAGCCATCTCAGATGACATACCCATTGGAGGACAATCCACGGTCTCCCCATACACAGGGGCAGCCCACTGAAGCACCCCTCCCATAAAGACAGCCTGTCTTTTCCTTGGTCAAAAATGAGTCCTGCTGAATATGCCAATTGTCTTGCCAGTGGGTTTCAGCCCCGGGCAAGTTTGCTATGGATTCAGTGTGACCAAAGAAATTGACAGCAAAACCTTCTTTGGGGTGAAAGGGTTTATTACCTGGCTTGTTTTCCCAGTGGTAGGTCGAGCACTAGCGTGTCTGCCTCTGCCCAGAGCACTGGGCTGAGCTCTCTCTATAGTGCAATAATAGCTTATTGCCTACAGGTGTGGAAGCAAAAGCCTAGTAACAGGCCAGTTACATCATCAGGTGGTTTAAGTTCAGTGAGGATCCTGGCCATAGGAACCCCACCTTCCCCACAATGCCCTATGCCACATGTGTGCAAATTTGTCTAGCTGTTCCCTTCTTGACCTGTTCATTCTTACTTAGAGATATTTTGATCATAGAGGAACTAGAGGGGGTCTTCCCACAGGGCTCTCCTTAATATCTGCAGTTTCTTCTACTGGAAATTTCTCAGCCGTATTTTATGAAGCTAGAAATATTAGGGAAGCAAACAGGATGATGAATTGAATGTGTGTGTGTGTGTGTGTGTGTGTGTGTTTCTGTCATCCTTCAGAGCCAGGGAATGTTAATAACTGGAGGAAGGTCCATTCCTTCAACCATGTGCTAGGAGGAGTTTTGTTTTTAGCATGTTCTAGAAACCCCCTGGCAGATACTGAAGCAAAAATCACAATAAAACAGAGTTGCTTATCTCTTTACCATGCCAAATGCCTTAAAACCCCCAAGCCTACTGACTCATGCGTCCCTCAGGCAGCGCCCTCGTCCAGCCACAAGTGGGTAGTTCCCTATGCCTTTGTGGGATGGGAGAAACCAGACACCAAGAACTTTGGGCTCCCTCTGATGGGTTTTGTGTCTACCTAAAGATGTCAAGACCAAATATATCAGAAATGGTTAGGTCTCAGCTCTTCAAATTGAATGGAAAATATAAAATGGTCCTTATAAAACTTTCATATTGCTCTGTAAAGGAAAAATTCCTTCTTTATAGCCTGATAAAACCTAATGCTAAAACAATGCAGTATTAGAAACTTTTACATCACCCTTAGGAAATAATCTGGAGGACTATGCCTAAAACAGACTGAAAAAATTCAACCAGTCCTGGTCTAGTGCCCAGGAAGCTGCACAAACATAACAATACCTGCCTCTCCATTTCCCCCAAGAGGGCTAAACAGCGATGTTGTAAGAAAGTGTAACTAACATCTTTATATGCTGTACTTTACTGGGAGTGGCACGGAGAGCAGAGTCTGTCTCACCCTCAGAAAGTTCTGGGACATAAACCGTGTAGCCAGTGGTTCTACCATTTTTAGAATATTAGAAATCCCATTTAAACGTACAGTAGGTAGAGTATCCTTGAAGATAATCTCTTATATTCTTAAAGGGACTGGCTTCCTTTTCTTTCTCTAACCCCTCTCTTCTTTTCCCTTTTGTGTGTGTAGGAAAATAACTTTTTTGATGGAGTTGAGGAAGGAGTGCCATGAAGTACATTTTTTTAAAAACATAGCAAATGATTAATAATATCTTTTCTGGCTCATTTCCATGGTGAAAGAAATGGACATTACCTGTAGGCCTCATATCACATACCCCTTATTTTATGATTAATTTAAATATGCAGTTTTTCAAATGTAAAGGCCTAATTGAAAAGTAAATCTATCCTGAAATTTTCATTACATCTGTTACAAAATCCAGAATTTTAAATAATGCCTAAAATTGGTTAAATCATTCTTATTAAGCACAAAGCAAGCCCTTTGTAGTGAATACTCACTTTGAAGTTCTAGAATCTTGGCTTGTTAAAGATAAAAATAATGCTTAATTTAAGAACAACTTCTATGTTGAATTCCTATTTTGCAGAAGTTAAGCTTTCCAACTAATACTGAGGTATTTCTGTTAATTATACTTTATTTTGGCTGTGCGGAATTTAACTGAATTGAGGAGAGCTTAAGTTTATTAGTTCCTTTTCTAACAGCCTTTTAAATAAAACTGCCTGTGGTGACAAGAGCATATTTTCTTGCTTTGCAAACTGGATCCTTCTTGGATTTGCTCACTCATTCACTCCTTCATTCATGACTCCTGGAATGACTTTAAATCAAAACCAGAGAACAGTATGTAGTTGAGCCAAGGTGATCGCTCTCAGAATTGAATTCACAAGCCCAAGATATTTACCCTGTCTGTACCATCTAAGAATAGAACTGGAGAATCCTTGATGAGTATGTCGATTATACAGTTCTTAGACAGTCTTTTCTATATACCCCTGGTCGCAGCCAACGCTTTTCTGCAGGTAGGCACTGAGAAAGGACAGGACTCTCTGATGAAGACTCAGAACTCTGAAGTTCAGATCGCTGAGGGAAGGCGAATCCTTAGACTTTGGCAATTCAGAGAACAGGTGGCGGTGGGTGAAGCCCAGTTTAGCACCCTGAGGAGATACAGTAGGTGAGCAGGTAGGAGACCACCAACTCCTGCAAGGAAGTGGAGCCCAGGGCTTTCGGCAGGCAGCCAGCAGTTTCCTTGGGAAGCAGGCTTGAATTTGTTCCAGCCTTGGACAAATGGCCCGTTGTCTCCAGAGTTTCATACCACAACACAGTGATTTTAAAACAAAAAAAATTTTTCATCAGGGGAGTTTGCTTTCAAGTAAAAAGGTCTAAAAAGCCCTTGTGTATGAAATAGCACAAACATTGTTACTTTGGTTGAAACAAGGCAGAGGGCTAAACACAGAGGAGGTTTGGGACAGAAAATTTCTTTAAGTGGGTCTGCTGTTCTTTCACCACAGTCAAGAAACCTAATGTTCTCATGGATTATTCCATTATCTGTTTAAAGACCAAATTTAATTGCAAAATGTAGACCCAGGACACTGAACAGCATGACCTACAGTAATTTAATGATGACTGAGTGAATTTTGGAAACTAGCAAAAATGATGATTTAATTTGTATTGTGGTTCGGATAGTAGTTAATTAGCAATGCAGTAAAGTCACATCAGATGTGAATTCAAATGTATGTGCTTGGCCCCAAACCAGAAACAACCACAAACAAACAAACAAACAAAACTTAGAAAGAAATCCAACAAGAACTATATGAAATTTATATGAAGTAAACTATAAAACTTAAGTAGATGACAGTAAAGGAAACCTAAATAAATCCTAATGGAATTTTCTTGAGGAATTAGTCAAGCAGAGTCTTAAATTCATCTGGAAATAAAAATGTACAGAACAGCCTGTGTCATCTTAGTAGATATTACACATACAAGTGTTAGTAATTAAAACAATTCTGGAATAGTGTTAGATCAGAGGGAGAGAATAGAGAGTTCCAAAGCCGACCAGTGATAAAGGAGATTAGATAGATTTTAGGTGAAAGTTAAATCACTGTGGAAAACAGGAAATCTTCAATAAATGATGGACAGATTACTGACTTCCCACTTGGAAAAAATAAGTAAGATTAGGGTTTTTCTTCATACTAAAACATGCAGTTAAAATAACCTCCAGAGGGACTGTGGTTTTAATTAGAAAAAACAAAGCCACCAAAGCAGTAGAATAAAATGTAGGAAACTGCAGAGAAAACAGACATTTAAAAATTACTGCTCACCCTCACTAATACTCAGGGAAATGAAAATTAAAACAGTGAAACACCATTTTTGCCTGTTGGATTTTCTGGGAAACCAATGACACCCAGTGGTGGTGAAGGTTGGGAAAAACACCTGTTCTCATTTTGACGGGTGCGAGGGTGCAGTGGTATGACCTTCTGGGAATGATCGTTTTCCTGAAGCCGTTATCATTTATAGCAGTGCACTTACTTATGTCTGTCCCAAGGAAAGACTCGGATGTGTGCCCCAAGTTTTATATACAGGTATTACTGAATTGTCTGTGATCTGTATATACAGCCAGTGAAAGACTTCCAAGTCAGAGTTTTAAGTGAATAAAGCAGGCTGATGAACAATGTGCATGGCATGACACCATTTGTGTAAAACCTATCACCATAGAATTATATATTTATGGAAACATGTATCTTTTAAATATATTGAAAGAGGTCTGAAGGGTCCATGCTGGGTGTTTTATCTCCGGTGAGGGGAGTGAAATTGGGGCAGTGGTGGTGGTTGGTGGTGGTGGGAAGGGGCTGGTAGTCAAGGAGGACATTGTATTTTTGGCATTATTATATGTTATTTGGCATAATAAATACAATAAGAGTGGAACTATCATTTATGCAATTAAACATAATTTATTTTAGAAATAAGGAAAAATATCAACTAAAATGCTAATTATCACTTGATTAATTCAGAAAGCTTTAAGGTTGAGGAAAAGAAACCAAAGAAAGGTAGAAATAAACGTGTGAAAAGCCAGGCAGTGACCAGGTCAAGGAAGTAATTGTGCTGCTTGGGGGAAGGCGGCTCTTTTGGACGGAGGCATAGATGTTCCACAGACGTCCTCCCACGCCATGTGTGGGCCGCCTGGGCAGGGGTCCGAGAATAGATGTCCTGGTTATGTGTCCTCAATGAAGAGCTCTTATCAGCTCTGGACTTCCTTTAATGCCCCCAGGAAAGTGGCCTACAATGACTTTGGGCACAGGCATTTCCCTGCTTTGGCAGCAAGTAGAGTGTCTGCATCCGGCAGGGACCATGACAAGATAAATTATGCCATCCCTTCTCTATTTCTTTTATCTGCATGATGCATGTTTTTAGAATAATCAAATATTTGAGAAATACTCCATGATGTACTCTTGCATTATTTCAACTTACTTACTTTACCCATTTGTAAGGCTGCCGCAGATCAGTGGATGTAAACACTCAATGAATGAGCCCCACCGTGTTGTGTGAATTTGAGGCCCCTCTGTTCCTCAATAACAGTCTTTTAAAAAACCGTGGCTCTGATTACATTAATCATATATTCTGCAGTTGCTGGCTGCAATATTCTCTATATAAGTCAGGTTGTTTAATTGTTCTCTTTTCATCCTATAGATACTGTTGGTTTGTTTCTTCTGTTAACCCCTGAGAGAGGATTGCTAAAATCTCACTATAATTGTGTTTGTCTATTTTCTCTTTTGTATTGCCAATTCTTGCCATATTTGAGGCTACAGTAGTAGATGCATACAATTTTTAAAATTGTTATATCTTTCTGGTGAATGAATCCTTTTAGAATTATGAAATTACCCTCTTTTTTTGAAAAAAATTTTTTATTAATGTATCATTGATATACAATCTTATGAAGGTTTCACATGAAGCAACATTGTGTTTATAACATTCACCCGTATTATCAAGTCTCCCCCCCACCCCATTGCAGTCACTGTCCATCAGTACAGTAAAATTTCAGAGTCACTACCTGTCTTCTCTGTGCTATACTGCCTTCCCCATGACACCCCCCACCATGTATGCTAATCATAACGCCCCTTAATCCCCTTCTCCCTCCCTCCCCACTCGCCCTCCCCCATCCCTCCCCTTTGGTAACCGCTAGTCCCTTCTTGGAGTCTGTGAGTCTGCTGCTGTTTTGTTCCTTCAGTTTTGCTTTGTTGTTATACTCCACAAATGAGGGAAATCATTTGGTATTTGTCTTTCTCTGCCTGGCTTATTTCACTGAGCATAACAACCTCTACCTCCATCCATGTTGTTGCAGATGATAGGATTTGTTTTCTTTTTATGGCTGAATAGCATTCCATTGTGTATATGTACCACATCTTCTTTATCCATTCATTTACTGATGGACACTTAGGTTGCTTCTATATCTTGGCTATTGTAAATAGTGCTGCGATAAACATAGGGGTGCATATGTCTTTTTGAAACTGGGCTTCTGCATTCTTAGAGTAAATTCCTAGGAGTGGAATTCCTGGGTCAAATGGTATTTCTATTTTTAGTTTTTTGAGGAACCTCCATCCTGCTTTCCACAATGGTTGAACTAGCTTACATTCCCACCAGCAGTGTAGGAGGGTTCCCCTTTCTCCGCATCCTTGCCAGCATTTGTTGTTTCTTCTCTTTTGGATGTTGGCCATCCTAACTGGTGTGAGGTGATATCTCATTGTGTAAACAACCCTATTTTGTTACCATTAATGCATACTATAAAACCATCTGCTTTGTCTGACATTAGCTACACCAATTCATTTTGCTTACTGTTTGTCTCATGTGCCTTTTCCATTCTTTGCTTTTTAGTTGTATATGTCCTTACATTTAAAGTATGTCTTTATAAGCACCTAAGGGCTTTTAAAAATCAAGTCTGACCAACTTTGTCCTTTCATTGGAGTATTTAGCTATTTGTTAATGTGAATGTTGAGGTATGTGGGTTTATACTTACCATTTTACCATTTGTTTCCTATCTAACTCAGCTACTTTAGATTCTCTCTCCCTCCTTTCTTTCATTGAGATTGAGAGGTGGTTTCTTTATTATTCTACCCGCTCCCTCCAGTGATCCTGTTGTGCCTCTTCTATCTCTCTGTTGGTGCTTTGTCTAGAAATTGCCATATAGATTCCTGACTTGTTTGAATCTGCTGTGAATTTTACTTTTACCCCTTCTTTGGCTGAGTAAGGACTTGGGAACACTTTAACTTCATTTACCATCTTCTGTCTTTTGTGCTATTGTTGTCCTATATTTTAATTTCGTATATTTTTCAATGTTATATTTTGAAAAATTGACAAAATTTTACAGTGAATACTCATATACCCACCACCTAGATTCCATTGGTGATACTTGGCAATTTTTCTTTCCTTTTGCATTTCACTACAAAGTGTTCTTTCTTTATTTCCAGTAACACTCCTTGTTTTAAAATCTAAGCCTTGAGTTTACTGTATTTCTTCATACTCCTCCTAATGGAGGAATACATTTAACCTTATGTCTTAGCACGGGTCTATTGGCAGCTGTTGAATGAACCCTGGAAGATTATTAGAAGCATAGTTTTGCCAGGCAGACAACAAGACAAATAATTCTCAGATGGAGAAATAAAGCCAAGTGACCTCTTGGAGGGTGAGTTTATGAGGCACCAAGGGGGTGGCTACTAACAAGAATTTTGCGAAGGTTGGTCTGGGAGATGTCCTGATCACTAATAGTGTCTGGGGAAACTATAGTCCTGTGACTTACTGAGTAACTAGATGAAAACTGGAAAGGATTGTGCCAAGAGGGGTAAGTATGTTGTTGGAAGTAGTCCTGTCCTTGCTTGCTGATTTTCTTTGCTTAATTAATTAATTCAGGAACCGTCTGATTGACTAATTGTATGTCCTTAATTTTATAGTTGGCATTGCTGATGAGATGACGTATGTTGAATTACTTTAAGCAAAAAGTTGCTTTGCTTTTGATTCTGATTCATTCTAATGATACATGTTCATGTTTCACTGGGCTTGAGATAAATCATTGCATTAGTGGAACTGCCATCAGAGATTGCTATAAACATTTCCGTTATACTAATTGCCATGATTTAGTCCAATTCTATACAAAAACTAAAGAGCAAAATGACCCTCTTATAGGCATTAGTTTTTTTGTTTTTCTTAGAAACAAAAATATACTCATAATTGCCTGATAGACACAGTGTTTAATCTACCAAAGGAATTCTAACATAATATTATGGCAATAGTTGACATGAAGGAGGCATATTTGATTTTAAGAATGTTATCACTTATGTTCATACTGTCACGAACTGCCTTGATTTTTCATGTGTTGCTTTTTTACCTTTGGAACTATGTAGAGGGTGTAAATAAGATCCAAAGACCCGGATTTGTATTGGGAAGTACACATATGCTGAAGGAATTCCTCACTAGATAGTTAGAACCTTTTTGTGGACACACAGGTGGTGCCCATCAGAGATTATAAGAAGGTCACTCCAGTGCCTTTGGGAGCATCCCCCAAATTTGTAGAATGTATATCTTAGTTAATTATCTATTAAACACAGCAAGATGAGCTTGGGTGTTAGGGATTGGCATTGATCATGGTTAGGATTTTAGCAGCCATCAGAGATGATCTATACCTTGAATAAATGTGACTGGATATGAGCATGTGATATTAACAAAGGACTCCCTTGCATAAACAGAGAAGGGAAAGAACACCATTTTGTGATCCCGTGAAACCTTGTGATTCTTTTTTTCTCTTCCTTCCTTCACTTAAGTTCCTTCCCGTGCAGTCTCTGTTTTTCCCGTTGTTTTTTTTCTGGAGTGTGTATGTGTGTGTTTTTTCATCTCTGTATTTCCTGCTAGGAGCTTTCCTCAGGTATCTGATATGCTCAGATATCTACACATATTTAAGAACAAGGAGAAAAAGATTATTGGAAGCTCAGAACAGTGGGATAGGCATGCCAGCTAGGAACTTCGCTCTAGAGTATCCGTTCCAAACTTTCTTGTCTGTGGCTCCCCTGCAAATCTCAGTCATTTATCTATGGCAGTGTAGGTCCAAAGAACTTAATGGTGATGTTTGCATGGTAAGCAATAGAAATTTCTGTTTCACTCGAAAGCTCAAAATATCCCACTGCTGTGAATTCACTGTGGTGCACCAGGGCACTTCAGGGCACAGTTGAAGAAATGCCATTATAGGGTGAACTGGCTGGGAGGGCTTGTCAGTTGGGAAGTTCTGTCAGGTCCGGTGGCTGGGCCCTTGTCTGAGGAATGGAGACCTAAGACCTTTGTTCACTTCTTTGGCTTTAGGCGATAAAGTGGAAATCAAATAGAGAAAGACTTTCAAAAAGATTATCCAGTATGAAATCATTTAATCAATCTAAATAGACCTTGTTTAATAGTACACAACAATACCACACACATATTTCTGCAGGGTTGAGGCAGAAAGCCACGGTACTTTAACCTCTTGATGGTGTCTTTAATAACTCATCAGTCCTCCTGTAGGTATGGATTCTCTCTCTCCCTGGAAGCTATTAACCTGTCCCTGTGGTGTGGATGTGGTATGAGGGGATCTCAGGGAAACAAGATTCAGAGCCTCTGGCCAGAGAGCCGAGAGCGAGCATGCATTGCTGCACTGGCAGTCAGAATTACTGAGCTATGAAAGCTCAAGGGTTTATGCTAAATGAACCCTAGTATGTTGGTCCTAGATCTGATTGGTGCACATGTGCTCTGTGCTACTGCTGGACTTCTGATTGTAGGTCTAACATACATGCGAATTAGGCAAAAAGCCATATTTTCAGAAAAATTTTCACTGGACATAGGGAGTCCATATTGGATTGGCCAAAAGGTGCTGTGCCCAGAACTAGGACTGAGAGTCGTGACTCCTAGACACAGACATTACACAGCCTTTTTCCGTCATTAGTGCTTTATCTTGCTCCACCAGTTTCCTGGAAAAGATTCATCCATCTCCTCCTAGCAAGTGTACACCTCGCTGCCATTCAGTCTGGAAATGGAGAAGGGAAGCAGGCTGAGGTCTCTGCATCCAGAATGCCTTCATTTACTGCTCCTGTTTGACATACATGCCTCCACTGTAACTGGGGGCTCCAAGCCTGAGACTATTTTACTCTTTCAAGAGACTAATCCCCTAGGCATCTGCTTGTCCAGGAACCCATATAAAAGAGGGGGCACTGGGATCTAACTGCTCCTCAAATAGCTCTTCACTAATCTGCCCTTTCGTGCCACTTCCAGAGGTATCTGGTGCCATAGACTTATGAGCCTTGTGAATGTCCTTCTGTGTGGATCCTTGGGTCTTAGCTGTGTCACTGCTCACTGAGGGTTCAGCTTTCCAGGTCTGCTAAGTCAGACACCAGGTGTCTATCTGTTTTCCAGTTTCCCATGTCTTGTTTTTGTTGTCTCCCCTTTACTGTATTGTTGGTTTATCTATCTGTTTGCTTTAAATCTCTTTGCTGTAATTCTAGTGGGATTTAGGGAGAGAGCTTAATTAGGCATGCTTGTACCATCTGCATTATTCTAGTCATTCATCTGCTCTTGAGAATCTTCACATGCTGGGGCCTGATTAAGGGCTAGGATTTTAAAAATGGGAAGACAAAGTCTTTGACACCAAGTAGTTGACAGTTTTATGGGAGGTGAAGAGGACCAACCAGGTTAATAAATATTTTAAATGGTCCATCTATGGATGAGTGGATAAAGAAATTGTGGCATATAGTGGAATATTATGTAGCCATAAAAAGAATGAAATCTTGCCAATTGTGACAACATGGATGGACCTCAAGGGCATTATGCTAAGTAAAATGTCAGACAGACAAGAACAAATGCCATATTATCTCTTTTATATGTGAAGTCTAAAAATAGATATATAAAAGGCAACAAAGCATATAGATACAGAGAACAAATTGGTGGGTGCCAGAGGTGGGGGCTGAGAGAAGTGAGTGAGCTGCTTCTGGTTTAAATAAATGAATAAAATGAATGTTTGAAGTTTGAATCGATAGAATAAACAGTAAAATAAAATGTGCACAATGATAACAGCACATTGGAGGTGTTTGTCAGGGTCAGTGGTTGTGTGGAATAACAGAGTTAGGAGTGTTTGGTGCAAGTCCAAGGATGGACTAGCAGGAGAGGACATTCAAGCCAGAGGGAGGAGCGTGTCCTTTGGTAAGGTAGGGAGTATGTGGTGGTCTGACCTCGAGCAACTCCCCGACCCACGGGACACCTGCAGCTCCGCTGTGTCCCAGAACTCTTCCCTTCCTGGTGCCTCAAAGCTGATTACATCCAGCTCTGAACCTCCCAACTCGTGGCTTTGCTTCCTGACACTCTCTGTCTTTGGGACTTGATACTTCACTTGATAGTCCCAGGAATGGTCTTTGCTCCTGTTTATTGAGATCCTTGAGAGCTGCTTGGTCACCTCTGGTACATTCTTTTCCCAGGTGCGAAAGGCCAAGAACTTTGCCCCATCCTACCCTTCAGGAAGAGAAGACAGGGTTAGTACATTGACTAGGAAGCGGCGGTCAGAGCGGGTAGTTGGACTCCTCATGGCAACTCTAAGGAGCGGCTAAGAGCATATCAAGGAAGGGCTGAAGTCACAGATCAAGGAAAGAGCCATGGCTGGAAACCAGGGAGCCAGTTAGGTGTCAGGGTCAGAGTCAAGGAGACTCTGAATTTTGGAGAATGGCTTCCTTTTTGGTCAGGATTAACTTAGAGGGTAGACATGGCTAAGCCTGTAGGTTAGGCATCTGCAAAGCTTCTAGCTGAAAGTGCAGGGAAAGGACAGGGACTCACAAATATTATTCCAGTTGTAGGTACCTTGGTGTCCTTCCTCTGACCCCCTCTTCATATGTCTCTGCTCTTGGCAGGGAAGGATGGGATTCTCTATCCCATACTGTTTTGTCCCTCCCCACTCTCACTATGTGGGGAGTGAGTTTTTGAGCAAAATAACCTGTGGAATTTTATGCCACACAAGGTGGTCATGAGATGTTTGTTCTGTAGGTGTCCCACTCAGGGAAAGTCTCCTTGGAGACTCCAGGACAGAAGAACTTTGCAGCTCAACCACAAAGGGGCATAGGGCCCAGACGTGAGGTAGGAAAAGAAGGAAGAGGGGATGTCAAGGGAGATGAGCTGCAGACACCCGTGTGAGAAGGGGGGGCGCCAGGCTGAAAGACAAGGAGCTGTGAAGAAATGTTTGTGCTCTCCCAGGGACTCAGGATCCTTCCGGATTTCCCTGTTGGTGGCCTAAGCTTTCTGGACTTTACTGTGAGTTAAAGGCAGCTTTAATACAATTTTTTTCATGTAGGAATGGGTTCTTTAAAAGGCCTTAGCTTTCCTCTTTGTATGCTTTCTCTTTCCCCATATCCTCCTTTGACCTAGAGTTACCCCCAGTCTCAGGAAGGAAATTATACGAGTCTTCAACTGCACTCAGAGTACTGAACAAGTAATGAGCATACTGAAAGATTTCTAACAGGTATGACCCAAATGTCCTGGCTGTCACAAACTGGTGAGGACACCTCAGTTAATCCCACTGATGGGACCTGCCTGCCTGGACTTAAGAAATCTGCTGTTTTGCAAGTCTGCCTGTGTGTGAGAATGCCTCTTGGCACCCCCAGAGGAGCTCCGAGCATCCACATAAATCAGTACTAGCTGTCACTCAGTGTCACGGCCCCCACGGCCCAGTGCTTTCAGCTGGTCATGGTCACTGTCACTCCTGCTACTGCAAAACTGTGGGGAGAAGGAGAACGCTCCCTACTGAAGATCCAGGCCGGCTGGCTGCAGCCCAAGGGTTACAGCTCTAGAGGCCAAGGGTCTACGGAGCCTGGGACTGAAAATGCAATAGACTTAACAGCCGCTTTCCCTCCTTGGCAAGTACAAGGTACACAGGGTCTGAATATGACCTGGGGCCGTGGTGAGCCTCTGCGGAGTGCTGGGGAATGAACACCTGACCTCTCCAAACTCAGGCCTCCCCGTGCAGACACCTTCCTCCCTTACACCGGACTACTTCCCAGGGACACTGGTGTTCTCCCTGCGTGTGGGACCTCCACCTGCCGCCCCTGGGCCAGGTGCCCAGCAGCGCGGGCCATCAGATGTCACTGTTTACCGGAGCTCGCCAGCTACTCAGTCTGTATGTGAACCAGTGAGTGGATCAGCGTGGTGCTTTGAGCCAGGGATTCTGCCTCACTCACCCTTAATGAAATAGGCAACTTACATCCACCCCATTATACAGATATTTGCATTTTAAGTTTGAGTTTCTATTGTAATGGCCTGCTTCCCTCCTTAGTAAAGGAATAAAAGACCGTGCGGGAGACTATTCTTCTGGGTAGCAGCCTTTGAAATCACATCCCAATTCCACGGAGAATTTTCTATTAATGCCACTCTTTCCCCTTCGCTTCCTTTCCCTTCCAGGATCTGGCCTGCCAGACCAGAGGGCCATGGTTAGGTTCATCGTCCTTATTTTCTCTTCTTCAAGGCCGTGGGAGAGAGAGGGATCTTGCATACTGAATGCCTATTCCATTTTCCCACTCAGAAGTTCTCCAGAAGCAGAGCCAAACCTAGCAGCAGAAGGCAGTTGATGTATTTTAACATATGCTTCGTGTAACTGGAGATGCTGAAAAACTCTGAAAGCCACGCCGACCTGAGCACAGCCAGCAAATCCCATGGTCACCAGGCATGTGTCATTTAGACGAGCAGATCAGTCAGCCTGGGACTAGGCACCTTTGTGCATGAATATGGGTGTGGGTTGCCAAGATACCCTCAAGAAAATCCTATGTGTCTATTGAAGCAGGAACCCAAAATTAGAAAAATGCAAATGGCTGCAGTACATGTGCACCGTGGAAGGATGGGCCCTTGCCAGGTCAGCTGGCTCCCCTCTAAAGCCCAGGCTGAGGCTTCTGTGAAGCAAGGGCGCTGTGGGCAGAGTGCTGATCAGAAGAGGGAAACAGATTCCACTGTACAAAGCTCCTGTAAGTCCTTTGGAAGGAGCTGGTGTACAGTCTAAATGGATGAAAAATGGAAGGAGCTGTGTGTGATGGGGGAGAATGAATCCTCCTGCGACGGCTCATGCCTTCCGAGTAGTCAGGAGTCATTAGACCTGAGAATGTTGTGGTGGCTGGAACCTACTCTAAACGACACCATTTCTTCCCTTCTCTCTTTAACTCCCAAACTCATAGAGCAAGGGTACCCAACTATTCTCAAATTTCCAAGTGAATACAAAACTCATTCCATCCCATCCCGAAATATACATACAGGCTAGAAAAAGAGAGTTCCGTTTGGGATTCTGCCTGCTTTTCTTTAATTCTTCGGCTAAACCTTTTGAAGTCCATGCAGGTGGATCTGCTCTGCCCTAAGTCTAGGGATAGACTTGTAGACCTCTTCCAAGGAATGCTTCGATCTCCTTTTAAGTCATAGATTGGGTAGATCTGATATAAAAAAATCATCGCAATTGTGTGGGGGTTCATTTTGGGGACAAATTTGATTTTACTCTTATGAACCCAGGGTATCAGCTGGCATTCCTGTTCATTCTCTGTCTCCTTCATTCCACACCCATGGATGGAGACTGTCTACACAGACCACAGTGTGGTGAGGATGAATTACATCTCTTTTCTGTGAAGGTGTTTCCTATAGAGGGCAGTTAACACCCTCAGTGAGAATACTCTATGAAGCAAGCTGGAGAAATGAAAGGGATAAAAGAAAAATGATTCATGTCAGAAATCTCTCTTCAAAATACAATCTTTTAGGAAGGAGAGTGGACTTGTGGTCAAACTCTGTTCTGTAGGAGTCTGGAATTCCAGCATTCTTCATCCCATAGTCCATGTAAAGGCCTTAAAGTTAATGACCGTAGGAAAAGTCCCTCGTGACTCTTTTTGCTTGAAGCAATGCCTTAAAAAGTACAACTGTAAAAAGTATCAGCAAATTCTTTGCTGGGACAAGTGACAAATCAATTATTGTATAAATGGCATGGCCCACACATGGAGTTATTCACTCAACAACTTACTGTGAGTTATTCATTTATTTGTGCCATTTTCATCTTGCTGTGCAACGGTGCCAATGCAGTAGCTGGCCAGTTATATGAGGTGCCTCTCTTTGCCTTGACAATAGTCACTGAGTTGATTTGACAAACTGTTACTACTATCAGACACTGCGAGGACCTAGAGAACCAAAGGTCTTAAAAGCTATGCCCCCTGCCCATGAGGAACTAACAATGGGAGGGATATAGACATGAACACAGATGATTTTCAGTCACGTGGCAAGTGCAGCTTTTGATGCACGCCAAGGCCTGTAGGACACCGAGTGGCCAGCACGCATCAGGCAAGACTTATTGAAAAATGTGGCAAGTGTTTTTGTCTGTACATTTTGGGGGGAAAACTTTTTAACATTACAAAAATAATCCACGTCCAGCTGAACCGTGTAGAAATGTATAGAGCAAAAAAGTGAAATGAGATGAATCTCAACAGAGTAAGCAGCTATGGGAGATGTCCCGATCCGGGATTTGGGGCGGGAGAGATCTGAATGAGCTTTGTAGGCTGAGGGGAAGAAGTCAGGAACAAGGAGAGAGAGAAAAGATATCAGAGGGAATGAATGATAGACCAGGGCAGAGGAAAGCAGGGAGCTGGGGTAGAGAGGGAGGTGATGGGTTGGCCTTGAACAGCTACAGGATCATCTCTGTAGGATCAACAGCTCTGAGATGGGAGGGAAGGTGACTGTGGCTGTCGCTGGGTTGTGTGTGTGTGTGTGAGCTTGGTGTGGTATGGTAGGTTACATCTGATTGTCACACTCTCTGTTATGAATGGAATGTCTGTGTCCCCCCAGAGCTCACATTGAAATGCTAACCCCCATGGGATGGTGTTAGGAGGCGGGGCCTTTGGGAGGTGATTAGGTCGTGAGGGTGGAGCCCTTATGAATGGGATTCACGCCCCTAGAAGAAGAGACAAGAGAGCTTGCTTCTCTCTCCCCCTGCTTTCCACCATGTGAGGATAAACGGAGAAGACAGCCATCTGCAAACAGGAGGCAGCCCTCACCAGACACCGGATCTGCCGGCACCTAGACTGTGGACTTCCCAGCCTCCCGAGCTATGAGAAATAAAGGGTTGCCTATCATAATTTGTTATAGCACTTCAAACTGACTGACACACTATGCAATGTTCATTGAACAAATGCCTCTCAAGTGCCTTCTAGGTACCAAAATCTGGGCACTGGCGATATGCCATGAACAGATAAGCTGAATTCCCTGCCTTGTGACAACAGAGAAGGAAGTGTGCCATGTGGAGATGGGGGCCCAGTTATGGCTGCAGCACGCTCACTGATGAGGTGGTAGCAGTGGTGGCAAGACTTGGTGTCTTGTTATCCCTAGTATTCGCCAGTTTGATGGAAGATCCAACTTGGAATATTTCATCCTTGAACATTTGGACATAAAGGAGTAGATTACAGTGAATACCATTTGGGATGCTTGTCCAGGCCATGACCTCTCCTAAGGAATACCCTCACCCACACATGAGGATGGGCCCAGAAGACATGTTTGTATTATGGCGACCTTGACCATCCCCCTGGCATAGTCGATTCAAACGGGGATGGACACCTGGCGTAAGCTGAATTACTCAGACTTTTTTTCCTGGGAATTTGGAATTGCTCTTGAGAGAGCTACCCTGCTTCTGCAATTGCTTTAATTAAAGATATGTAAATTTGGAAACTGTGAGTGTGGCCGTGCTTGGCTCTGTGTATATAGGAGTACTGAAAAGCGATCTAGGGAGAAAAAGAGAATTGATTATGATGAGTGTAGAGAGAGGCAGAGATGAAAGGCCATTTAGCCTGAGAGAGAGGGAGAGAGAGAGAGAGAGCAGGGAGAGAGGAGAGACACAGAAAGAGCCAGAAAGTGAGAGCAAATTCATTTATTTACCCAACAAAGATTTGAGTGTCTACTCTGTGTCAGGTACTGTTCAGACACGGGGATACTGTGGTGTCAAGACAACAGTGCACTTCCCTGGAAGCTTCCATTCCAGAAGGAAGGTAGACCTTGGCTCTGGATGGCTGTCTGAGCCCTGGTCCTTGTCTGTTATGGCCCCTGAATTTTCTGTCCTGGGTTTGTTTCTTACCATGACCCCCTCATCCTCAGCAATCATGTGTTGGCTCCTTTGAAGGTCTCTATTTCTTGTGCCAGAAGAAACTTGATCAAATGGAAATTAGTCAGCTTTTAAGATTTTGACCCATCTACAGCGTGTAATTAAAAAGAAATCTGTCCAGGTGGTCACAAGATGCCGGCTCTGCTCTGCTTTCGTCCCCTGTAATACTTTTTTGTGGACAGTGATGAATCTGTCCAGCCAGAGCCAGCAGTAACTTGTGGCAGGTCTCTAGCAAAGCTGGCTAATTATATTTCACTAGGTACCATGGATTGGGTGGATTGATTTTAAAAATGTTTTGTGGAATGTCTATTCCTTATATTGACCTTCAGTATTATTTTTCTTTCAATTGACATAAGGAATTTCTTCTCAACAGTGCAAAGGAGATGATCTATCATCCCTTCCCCTACGGAAGCTTGGGATTGTGTATCAGGGTAAACATCTTTACTCAAATTTCAGAGACAAGCTGAGGCAAAGGAGGGTGATTATCAACCATTGTTGGTGCATTAGGAGACTGTTTCCTGTATGTTCTAACATCAAGACATCGACCTTTGCTTAATATTGCCTAGGTCCAGGGAGGTCTGAAAGGACTACCACAATTAGATTTACTTAAAATATGTAACTAATACTTAAGCATGTGATGAAATCAATGATCTTTTCCATAAATTTAGTTATAGCAACATATTTCATAAAATAAAGGTTTTGAAAATTCCTCCATGTATATCTTTTCAAAAACAGAAAGAAAAATTTAACTGACCAACTAGCCGACAATAATTCTTGTCTCCAGTTTAAGAAATTTTGGAGAAACTGTTGTGTGGAAAGCTATAATGAGCATATTTATAACCATTAACCCTTGATAGGTGGGAAGCATTAAACTTTTAGAGAACCTTAAGCTCATTTTTGTTTGTTTGGGGTGAAAATTGGATATAATTTTACATATTGCTAATAGTCCAACAAGAGTGTATTTTCATTTTATCTATTGTCAGGGGTCAACTAGAGAGGACAATTATTGTTTTTAGAAACTCTTAGTCAAGGAAATTATACATATTTCAGAAATATCTATAAATTTTATAACTCCACTTTGGTAGCGTTCACATCATTAACAAACTGAAAAGACAGGAAAAAATCCTTTGCAAGTGAAATTTTGGGGTCAGTAGTAAAACTGGGCCTGAGAATAGCCTTCCCGCCATTCTATCAAAGGTTTATCTTAGCAGCATTTATTCCTTCAGCCTCAAGAAGTGAAAGTAGAATTTAGTTAAGTTTTTTAAACTTTTTATTACAAAAAAGTCTAAACACACAAGTAGAATGACTAGGTAATAAATCCTCACATATACATTACTTAACAGTTGTTGATATTTTGCCATATTTGATTTACCAGTCTTCTTTTTGGTGGACATATTTCAAAGGAAATTTTAACCATTGACTTCACGCTCAAATGCTTCAGTATGCGTCTCTACAGATAAGGCATTTCCTTATATAATCACTATGCCCTTTGGCACTTCAACAATAATTACCATATAATATCCCGTCCATATTCAATTTTCCTCAGATGTCCTTTCAATTTTTTTTTAGTTGTTTTGTTCATATAGGGATCCCAAAAGGGTCCATATATTGCATTGGGTTGTATGTCTTTTAAGCCTCTTTAAATTAAGTGTAATTCCCTCCACCCGCTTTTTTATTCAGGCTGTTGACTTCAATATTCTGGTTGTCCTATGAATGGTGACGCTCTGGATTTGTCTGATGTCTTCCTTATTATGTCATTGGGTTAGTTCCTCTGTCCTTTGTTTTTCTTTTAATTATAAAAGATTTAAAATACTTAGGTGAAATACCTTAGATTTTGCTTCATATCACACCACATCAGGAGACAAAAAATATCTGGATATTTCAAGGTTAGTGATGTGCAGATCGATCGATCAGTTCAGGGGGCGACAGCCGGGCGCTTCCCTGATAACACTGTGGTTTTCCTCTCATAACCAGGAGTGATGTCCAAAGATACCTAGTTCCCCATCAGTCCTTCACCTTAGCATCCATGGATGTTTGCTGTCTGAATCTTTTACTACAAGGGTTACAAAATAGTGATTTTAGAGTTCTATCTTTCCTTTTTATGTATTAACTGGAACTCTTCTGAACAGAGCTTTCCCTCATCAACTAGCACTAGTTGGTTGTTCTGAAATATATAGTTCATACAATAAAGACAAAATAAAGTCTTAACTCTTCCCTTTAATAGTAAAAATTTTCATAGTAATAGTCTATTGTTTTTAGCACTGGCCATTGAAATTGCTTAAGCAATAGTACTTGTGATATCATTAAGAGAATGGAAAGATTCTCAGTCCTTGGGCCAGAATCCTATATGTCAGGAATGAACTTCATGTGAAAATTACATTTCTATGTAATAATAGATAGAGGGCCATTTGTTGGTATCTTTGTAGCCTTTTTAATTCTGAAAAGTTCTGAAGGTAAAATTCTATTCTGTTACCTATATGCTCATAGATTTTTTTTTCCTTTTCACTTCTCAATTATAAAATTTAAAAAATCAGTTTCTGCTATTCACAGTGAGTACAATACCTGTATAGAAAGGAGAGACATAGCAGCTAAGATGGAATGGCAAAGGTATAGAAGCAAAGATCCTGGGAAACCTTCTGGGCCCCTAATGGTCCATAGTTTAAAGGATGTTCCCTAAACAATGAGCCATGTGGCATTCCACTATCTCAAATAATTTACTTGGAAATAGAGTTTAAATTAGAACATTTCTTCAGCCATTAATATTAGAAAATAACATTACTATCAATAATAGCATCAATGTTAGATAATGACAAAACAGTCTTAATCTAGTTATTCAACTTCTTCTGGCATCTATACAGCATGGAAAGTTTGGCATTTCCTCTTATAAATGCTCACTGTTTTTTACTACATAGAAGTGATTTAACAGTTTCTGTGTTTCTGTGATTCCAAGAATTGAGATTTCACGGGAAACTCTCCGGAGGCAAAAGCCTTTTGTCTGTGTTCCAGGTGTTTGCCAGGAAGGTGATCTGCCTGTATCACTATGCTGACAATTGTATTCTCAGTAGGTGACAGGTTCAACCTATCTTGAAACTCTACCTTTTATCACATTTATTAAAGATCTCTCTGAGTATCTTATCAGTAGGATTGTAGCAAACTTCAGACATGTCTAGTTGCAAGGAGTATTATTTGTATGGGACATGACAGCTCAGGCTACCGTGTGACCAGCTGTTTCCTGCCCTCCATATCACGTCCTAAGAAGCCTGGGGAAGAGCACATGTAGCCTCTTCCTAAGTGTACGGATGAAGAGGAAATAGATTTCTTTCTTCCTGGGATCTGTAAATAAGGTGCATGTGTTCATCTGGAAAAGTATTCCTTTCCCCTTGGGGCAGTCACGGCAGAAGTTATGTTCTGTGGAATCAGGGCAGAATTTTCCAACAAGGAGGCAAACGGGATTTTTGTAAGTTTGATAGTCACACTACACTCTCAGCCAAGAGAGTGTATTCAACAAAACGCAACTCTTCTCCATATTGCCATGAAGGTCACTGCAAAGTGTTCTTAAAAGTAATAGGGAGAAAATATGGAGAAACACTGTATTTTGTGGAATTAATATGGCATATAGTATGGTGTAACACGGTTCCCAACTGGAGCCTGAGCCACATCCATGAACGGGCATCAGAGGTGCTCAGGCACTCCCGGAGCCGTCAGCACCTCCCGGGGCCTCTGGTGCGGCCGTGGTTCTGCAGAGGCAAAGGCCACGTGGTGCCGAGGTTTTAATTGTGGGCTCCAGAGTCAGAGTGCCTGTGTCTGAAATCTGACCTTACCCCTTAGGGACTGCGTGACCTTGGGCGATTTGTTTAACTTTTATCTACACCAGATTCTTCATCTCTCTAGAAAAGATCATAATAGTTCTTAGTTACTGTGAGGTTCATATAACACAGTAGGTATAAAGTGCTCAGAATAGCACCTAATACTTAGTATGCACTAAATCCATGTTGGCTTTTCTTCTTTTTCCAGTATGACCACTGAGTGGTGGGCGTGGGCTGGCCAAGAGCGGCTAAGCACAAGCTTCTGTGGGGTTTCAATCCCGGCTCTGGCACTTCCTGACTGCATGGCTTCAAAACGTTTTTTTAATCTTTCCATGCCTCAGATTTCCTCATCTGTCAAATGGAGATGACAGTGGTACCGGGCTCATAGAGTTGTGCTGATGATGAACTGATTAAAAATTTGTAATGCCCTTAGAAGAGTTCTGGTGATACTGGCACACAATAATAGTAGCTAATGAGACCCAGGTTTTTGTGGTGGTTATGGGAGACGGAGATTGGAAAGATGGCACACAGACCAACTCACACCTGCACCTTAAGTTGATGGATGCCACGGGCAGATGTCACAGGAGTAATTGTCTTTTTGGGGCAAGGTGACAAAGTACAGCACAAAGGGGAGGGGCAACCCTTTGCTCTTACAGGAGCAGGATTTCGGTGCCTGGAAAGCCACAGAGAAGCGGTGCTGGCTTGGTGCCCAGGAATTTGCAGGCATCACTAAGAACAGCAGCGCTGCCGGGAGCATGAGAGCAGCGGCTCCCGGCATGAAGGGCTCACTGGGGCATCCCGGGGAGCAGCGTGAGCCCAGTGCTGACGTGCGGCTTTGCGCACAGCTGAACTCTGCCACTGAGAAGAGCTGAGAACACCAGGCAGAAAGAAGAGGGCAGCTGTCACGTGGTCGCAAGTTGACCGTGTCCATGAGTCCTAAGGAGACAGCATCTGGAGACTTCCGGAGTTAACGGTCAGGGGAGTGCCAGGCATCCGACGAAAGAGTCAGGCCTGTGAAGCGCAAGTAGTCCTCCACTGTGGTTTCTGCTTGTGGACTTCATTCATTCCCCCACCTGCTCACTAGCACTCATCTCTTTAGCAAGACCAGGGCTGTGTTTGGTAGCCATACAAGGTGCGGGGCAAACTCAGAGGAGTAACCAGGTTCCGGTGGCTTAGTAGGGAAGGAAGGCATGTTCTAAAGAAACCTAACCAGTTATTTAAAAACATCCAACCCTGAATCTCAAAGGTTGGGAATGGAAACAATATAACGGCCTGGGGTGAATGGGTGAACCTCAAAAGGTCTAGCTGGGTTTCACGAAGGGGGCTCTGAGAGGCATGCCTGCCCTCACTCACTTAGCAAGCATTCACTGAGTGTCTATTATATGGCAGGTGCCGTTTTAGGAGTCGGCCGCGTACCAGACACAATGCCTGCTTTTCAGGCCCTCACAGTCTTGGGAGATGTAGATTGATAAAAAATTAAAATATCATGTGATATTCCTGGGTCATAGGATATGCCTATGTTCAGCTTTACCAGAAGCTGCTGAACAGGTTTCCAGTTGCTGTTCGCAGCTCTCCCGGCACGAGCTGTGCATGAGATTCCCCGCGGCCCCGTGGCCTCGCCACTTGTGGTCTCTGGTCTTTTTTGCTTTTGCCATTCTGGTGTGTGTAGGGGGTTGGATTATGTTTTAATTCACATTTCTCTAGTGACTTACTGAAACCGAGCATATTTTCAGTTGCTATTTGGACTCCAGATATCCTTTTTTGTGTAGTGATGTGCTTTTTCAAGGGCAAAAGCCCGCAGTGCTTGGAATGTTGAGTTAATCAGTGAAGAGCTAGAAGCCAGTGCGGCTAGAGTGCGGGAAGCAGAGAGCGGCAGGAGAGCAAGCGGAAAGGAAAGGGGGAGTGTGTGGTCCCACAGCCCCGTGGGACTGTGCTTGTACTCTGGGGGGAAAGATTTGCCTAGAAGGTGGTGTGATCTGTCATGTTTTAACGGGAACACATCAAGGTGGAATAATGGCCCCCCAAATTATCCAGTGACCTGGTCTGTAGAACCTGTGGCTATGTTATGTGACATGGCAGAGGGGGACTAAGGTTGTAGATGGGATCAAGATTGGCAATTAAGTGACCTTAAAATGGGGAGATTAGCCTGGATTATCTCGATGGGCCCAATGTAATCACAAGGGTCTTCTAAGTGGAAGAAGGAGACAGGGGAGGGAGAATAAGACAGGGGGGCAGTGTGAGGAGGACTCCACCTAATTTTGCTGGCTTTGAAGCAGGTGGAAGAAGGTGGCCATGAGCCAAGGAATGCAGGGGGTAGGGTGGGCTCTAGGAGCTGCAAAAGGCAATGAAATGCACTCTTCCCCAGCCTCCAGAAGGAACACAGCCTTGCTGACAGCTTGACTTTAGACCAGTGAGATCCATTTGGGGCATCCAAACTCCAGCACTATGGGATAATAAACTTGTGTTGTTTTAAGCCTCTGAATTTGTAGTTATTTGTTACAGCAGAAATAGGGAACTAATATAATCACTGTGGCTGCTGTGTTGAGCACAGACTCCAGGTAGTGGGCAGAGAAAGAAGAGAACAGGTAAGAGCCACTGTGATAATCCAGGTGACAGGTGATGGCCGATTGGATCAGGGTGAACACGATGAAAAACCTGTACCTTATAAGGCAGAAAACAAACAAAACCACAAAAATAAAGCTGACTTTTATTTTTCACCCCTACCATTTGCCAGACTATAAGCTAAGCATTTAACTTGCATTTTTTCATGTAATCCTCACAACAGTTCTATGAGGTAGGTGTACTATTGTTGACATTTCTTTTTTTTTTATTTTGGTATCATTCATCTACAATTACATAAACAACATTATGTTTACTAGACTCCCTCTATCATTAATTCCCCACCACATACCCCATTACAATCACTGTCCATCAGTGTAGTAAGATACTATAGAATCACTAGTCTTCTCTGTGTTGTACAGCCCTCCCCGTGCCCCCCCCTACATTAGGTCTCCTAATTGTAATGCCCCTTTTTTCCCCCTTATCCCTCCCTTCCCACCCATCCTCCCCAGTCCCTTTCCCTTTGGTAACTGTTAGTCCATTTTTGGGTTCTGTGACTCTGCTGCTATTTTGTTCCTACAGTTTTTGCTTTCTTGTTATACTCCACAGATGAGTGAAATCATTTGATACTTGTCTTACTCCTCCTGGCTTATTTCACTGAGCATAATACCCTCTAGCTTCATCCATGTTGTTGCAAATGATAGGATTTGTTTTCTTCTTATGGCTGAATAATATTCCATTGTGTATATGTACCACATCTTCTTTATCCATTCCTCTAATGATGGACACTTAGGTTGCTTCCATTTCTTGGCTATTGTAAATAGTTCTGTGATAAACATAGGGGTGCATATGTCTTTTTGAAACTGGGCTGCTGCATTCTTAGGGTAAATTCCTAGGAGTGGGATTCCTGGGTCAAATGGTATTTCTATTTTGAGTTTTTTGAGGAACCTCCATACTGCTTTCCACAATGGTTGGAACTAATTTACATTCCCACCAGCAGTATAGGAGGGTTCCCTTTTCTCCACATCCTCGCCAACATTTGTTGTTGTCTGTCTTTTGGATGGTGACCATCCTTACTGGTGTGAGTTGATATCTCATTGAGGTTTTAATTTGCATTTCTCTGATGATTAGTGATGTGGAGCATCTTTTCATGTGCCTGTTGGCCATCTGAATTTCTTCTTTGGAGAAGTGTCTGTTCGTATCTTCTGCCCATTTTTTAATTGGATTATTTGATTTTTGTTTGTTGAGGTGCATGAGTTCTTTATAGATTTTGGATGTCAACCCTTTATTGGATATGTCATTTATGAATATATTCTCCCATACTGTAGGATGCCTTTTTGTTCTATTGATGGTGTCCTTTGCTGTACAGAAGCTTTTCAGGTTGATATAGCCCCACTTGTTCATTTTTGCTTTTGTTTCCCTTGCCTGGGGAAATATGTTCATGAAGAAGTCACTCATGTTTATGTCCAAGAGATTTTTGCCTATGTTTTTTTCTGAGAGTTTTATGGTTTCATGACTTACATTCAGGTCTTTGATCCATTTTAAATTTACATTTGTGAATGGGGTTAGACAATGATCCAGTTTCATTCTCTTACGTGTAGCTATCCAGTTTTGCCAACACCAGCTATTGAAGAGGCTGTCATTTCCCCACTGATTATCCATGGCTCTTTTATCATATATTAATTGACCATATATCTGGGCTCTCTAGTCTGTTACATTGGTCTATGGGTCTGTTTTTGTGCCAGTACCAATTGTCTTGATTACTGTGGCTTTGTAGTAGAACTTGAGGTCAGGTAGTGTAATTCCCCCCACTTTATTCTTCCTTCTCAGGATTGCTTTGGCTATTCGGGGTCTTTTGTGGTTCCATATGAATTTTAGAACTATTTGCTTTAGTTCACTGAAGAATGCTGTTGGTGTTTTGAAAGGGATTGCATTGAATCTGTAGATTGCTTTAGGCAGGATGGCCATTTTGACAATATTAATTCTTCTTATCCATGAGCATGAGAGGTGTTTCCATTTATTGGTTATTTCTTTAATTTCTCTCATGAATGCCTTGTAGTTTTGAGGGCATAGGTCTTTCACTTCCTTGGTTAGGTTTATTCTTAGGTATTTTATTCTTTTTGATGCAATTACGGATGGAATTGTTTTCCTGATTTCTCTTTCTGCTAGTTCATCATTAGTGTATAGGAATGCAACAGATTTCTGTGTACTAATTTTGTATCCCACAACTTTGCTGAATTCAGATATTAGATCTAGTAGTTTTGGAATGTATTCTTTAGGGTTTTTTATGTACAATATCATGTCATCTGCAAATAGGGACAGTTTGACTTCTTCCTTACCAATCTGGATGCCTTTTATTTCTTTGTGTTGTCTGATTGCCATGGCTAGGACCTCTAGAACTATGTTGAATAAAAGTGGGGAGAGTGGGCATCCTTGTCTTGTTCCTGATCTTAAAGGAAAAGCTTTCAGCTTCTCGTTGTTAAGTATAATGTTGGCTGTGGGTTTGTCATATACGGCATTTATTATGTTGAGTTACTTGCCCTCTATACCCATTTTATTGAGAGTTTTTATCAGGAATGGATGTTGAATTTTGTCAATGCTTTTTTAGCATCTATGGAGATGATCATGTGGTTTTTGTCCTCCTTTTTGTGGATGTGGTGGATGATGTTGATGGATTTCTGAATGTTGTACCATCCTTGCATCCCTGTGATGAATCCCATTTGATCATGATGGATGATCTTTTTGATGTATTTTTGAATTCAGTTTGCTAATATTTTGTTGAGTATTTTTTCATCTATGTTCATCAGGAATATTGGTCTGTAATTTTCTTTTTTTGTGGTGTCTTTGCCTGGTTTTGGTATTAGAGTGATTTTGGCCCCATAGAATGAGTTTGGAAGTATTCCCTCCTCTTCTACTTTTTGGAAAAGTGTAAGAATTGCAGGAGCTTTCCTAGGGGCAAGTGGTTGTCAGGCCACAAGAGTTAGGGCTGCAGGCTCTGGCTGCCTTCAAGGGGGTCCTTCTTCCATTGCCCTCTCTACTGAGCCAGGGCTTCATTCAACAATCAAGGGTCATTGATAAGTGTAAACAACTTATAGTATACAGGATAGTTGCTGTAACTGAAATTTGTGCAAAGAGCTAAGCCGGGGAAATTTTCTGTCAGAGATGTTACAGACTACTCAAAGGACCCAATCATAAGAGAAGTGGTGAAACAGGTCTCCCTCCTCTACTTTTCTGTGATAGTGTGGAAATTGCCTTATTTAATTGAGGCTTATTCATTAGGATTGGATTCTGTAGGCCCTTTTGGAGTCAGAGTGGCTCATAGTTCATTCCACCTCTTTCAGTCTGGAGTAGATCTTGTAGGTGTGTGCACAGATGCTGGGACTGGCTGCTCAGCTCAGGGAACCTGGTGAAGTGCAGATGAGCTTGGCCTCCAAAGCCGAGGGCAAGTGGTGACCCTTCCTGCGCAGTCACCTCACAGGCAGTTGCCCCCACACATTTGTTGTGTCTGCAGCTGGTCCGCAGGAGTCGCTTGGAAAGATGCAGCTCCTTGGACCTTTGTCCCTAGTTTCTGAGAGCCCATAACCTATGGGCGTCCTGTGGAATTCTCTAGGGCTCTACCTACTGGTGGGAAACATGGTGATGATGAATACACCAAATGTCTAGGTTAGGCCTGAGTCTGGTTCAGCTCCTAATTTTCCAAGTGTCATTTTCAATGCAGGGCCGTAAATAACCTGTGCCCTTCCAGACCAACAGCATTCTCAGCAACTCTTTAGTTGTTTTGTTTTCTAAAAATTCTCTTGAGCAGTGAAAATCCCAATGGTGTTTACAGATTGGAAGTCCACTACCCATTTAGTGAACACTAACCAGCACTGGGTTAGGCCCTTCACAGATGGGGTTTTAGTTCATTCTCACACTGTTCTGCACAGGTAGAGATCATTGCTATTCCCATCCTACAGATGATGGAACTGACAGACAGGTAAATTACATAGTTTGCTCAAGATCAGCAGTGACCTTGGTAAGATCAAAAGTCATGGGGTTTTTCTAAGTCACATCACTGATTTTATTATAGAAAATGCAAGGCTTTCTCTGGGAAACTGGTGTCAAGTTACATGGGAGAAGCACCCCTCCGGGTTAAGATGCTCAGGAAGTCTGCTCCCCTAAACTTCCTGCTGTGGACACATGAAGTAGAGAAGAGAGAACAGACAGAATGCACTGGGAGAAGGAAGAAGGGCATTTGTTTCTAAAGGAACCAATGTCTCTATGAGGCATTCAGAAGTCTTCTGAGCTGTGGATAGCAGGCACAGCCTTTGACTCTATGGAAGACTTCAGAGGATACCAAATGGTGAACACATTGTCTTTTACATCTCACTTTCTCATTCACAAAATTAAGTAATTACATCCTGGGGGGAGAAAAAGCTGCGGTATCAGATATACAGTATGCAACTGATGTCACTACAGGTAGCAGATTGGGTTTAACAAGCCATATGGGTTGTAATTGTCTAAGTATGATTAATTCATAATGTTTGTTCGTTTTATGCCTTATATTATGATTTGTTATTATTTCATTTAATTACAGGCAAGTCCTTTTCCTAGGTGTGTTCAGGAACCCTTAGGGATTTTGATATCCCTCAAATAATAACAGATAACATCCCAGTATTTCTGGACTTTATCTGGGACTTGTTTCTATTGGTGGGAGTTCCACAAAACAGCAAAGTGAACTTGGAGCAGATGGTGCACCCAACCGTTGCAGAACTCCATTCACAGCCTGAGGAAAACTTTATACCGAAGGTGGAAATAATGGCTTTCTGCTCAGTTTGTTGTAAATTCTAAATGGGTGATTGAAGGCTGTAAAGCTCAGTGTTGTGGATGCCTCTGGGCTTCAACATCTGGTGAACGCCGTTGCTAGCTGACAGCTGTCAGCCTTGGTATTGCAGCGTGCTACCCAGAGCTCTCATTTTAAGTAGGTTGGGGATTATGCTAGAAGCAAATATCCCTAGTTCATGAATCAAGACGTTAAAAACAAAAAAATAACAACAACTTTATTTTCAGGATTAACTTCACCCTGGTACATTTAGTAAAAACGGAACCTTTTGCATATTGTTATGGAAATGATGCAGGCTTTTATGCTCAAAACCCAAGATTGTTATTACATTTTTAGCAAAGAGTTTGAATTAATATTCCAAACCCTGTTTAGCCTCTGTCAGAGGCAAATCCAAATTGCTAACAAGTCCAAAATAAATTTAGGAAAATTGGCTTATATCCTGAGATGAGGTTCAAGCCGAATCAGTAAGACTCATACAACAAAAAGGGAAACAGCTTGTATTCTGGAGATAACAGATTGGGGGTAACATTGAAAAATATAGTACTTTGCACTGGAACAAAGAGTTTGCCTATGATTTGAAAGTATGGAATTTTAAGATAATAGTCATGTAGACAAGTAAATATTGGAGTAAATATTTCCATCACTAAGATTTTAAGTCTAAGTTTTGGGTGACTAATATAATTTAAATAAGAATAAAAGTAAAATTTGAGAAGAAAATTATCACTTGGGGTTTTTAGAATTTTTTAAATAGCCTTCTTTCTCTTAACGTGTTTTCAATAATTAAAAAGTCACTTTTAATTGCTTTACCCAGATTTATTTTCTTTCACATTCTTAAAACATTGTTAGTGTATTTAAGGACCATGGGGTTTTGGCCTTTTCTCTTTTCTTTTCTTTTGGTAGAAGCAAAAGCTATTTTGACAAGAATCAGGGAGAGAGAGAAACTGAGAGAGACAGGCTTGGGTCTGTTGTTTTGAATCTGCCATCTCGATAACCAGGGTGGTTGGCAGAATTATGGTCTGAAATGACCCCGCCTATCCCTGTGCACTTTCCACGTGAAAATGTAAATGAGAAACTCTGAGGTGAAGAAAAAGGAGGGGTTAATGTCTCCTCTGCGAACTTTTCAGAGCAAGAAGGCCTACTTTTTAGAGGCCACAAGTAGACTCTCCTCGAGAGTCGAAGTAGAGCCGATTCTAATATCTGGAAATGCTTCCCCTTGGCTAACTTAGAAGACAAGACACTCACTTCTTTGGTCTTCAGCATCCCCGCCATTTCTACTACCAAAGACCATGTAACTTTATGCCTTCCTGCTCTGCAGAAATGCCAAACCCCATCATCATGATAGATTTCCTCTAGATGTTCGCCAGGCACTTGATAGATAATGACGAAGTTGAGGACAAAATGACAATGGTGTTGAGGAGGAGGAGGAGGAATATGACAGTGATGACGAGGAGGAGGAGGAGGAAGTTGAGGAGGAGAGCTAACCTTAACTGAAGTAGTAAGAAACTGTTTTTAGAGCCTAGTGCTTTTAGCTGCTCTTGTAGGTGTTGATACACATTTTAGGGACTCTACCAAGTAAGACCAATATTTCACATCAGCCACCTCTAGAAAGCAACTTTGATAATGGCTAGAGTGGACATATGGTTGAATGATGGATCTAGTTATTCAATGTTTTAAATACCACAAGAAAAGAAAAATGAAAGATCAAACTCACTAGCTAAATAAGAATAACTGGCATGAGTTAAGCATCTTTACTGCCTCATCTTGCTTAATCCTTATGAGAACTCAGTGAGGGAGGTGCTATTTTTAAGTCCTGTTGTACAGATGCAGAAACTGAGGTTTAGGAGGTTGAGGAACCTGCAAGATCTCTCCACTATAAAGTGGTGAACCCAGGATTAAATCTAGTCTTCCTAACTACAGAATAATCAGGGATTAACCACTATTGATACAGACTTGTTGGTTGGCTGGTTTTCAGCAAAAAAAAATTACTGAAGAAGCCATTGCCGTCTTAACTTCGGATCAGCAGACGTTCCCAGGTACCAGGCCCTCTCTGGGCGCCCTGCGGCTGGGTCGGAGCGCGCAGCCGTTCGCGTGAGATCACAGCAGGGTGCTTTAGCCGTGACTATGACATTGCAAAATCACACTTGGCTGCCTTTCAGGGAGCAAATGATGGATGGGAAATGAATCCCAAGGGCAACATGGCAGAGAATAAAGAATGCTACCTGGGAGCCGGGGCAAGAGCTCTGCCGCTAACTGGCGGTGTGACCTCGTCAGGTCACGTGACTTCTCTGAGCCTCGTTCTCCTCAACTATAACATGAGAGCATTAGGGTAATTATGTCCAAGGTCTTCAAGTTATAACATATGAGGAAATGGGCCTTATTACTCTCATGCCATTATCCTTATTAATGTGGAGACACATTTCATTTTGAGGCCTAGCCTAACAAGTATAATTTGCTATAGCTTGAAAACAGTCAGAGGCAAATGGCTTTACCTCTTAAGTTTTCCTTTTCCATAGAAGGTCTAGAATTTGCCATTTCAGGAAGGGCTGGGGAGGCCTGGAAGTTTGCCAGCTCTCCTAAAAAAGGGTTGCAGTGTGGTCATGCCAAGAACTCTGCATGTCAATCTGGACTCAATACTGTGCCTCTTGTTATTGTCTGCTCCTGCCAACTGCTGCTTTCTGCTCCAGCTGTTTGGAATCCAGACCTGGCACTGTGAGGTCTGCCTTGCCATGCTGTGTGTGTGTGTGTGTGTGCACGCACACATGTGTGTCTGCAGACTCAGTGTGACTGATGGAAAGGAGCAAAGACAGCAGCCATTCATGGAGTGCTATCTTCTTTGCCTGCACAATGCCAAGCCAGATTCCAAATTTGCTTCTCCCCCTGTGACGCAGAACTGTCTGAGTCTCTTCTCAGCACTTTTGGCTACATTGTACCTGCAAAAGAACCAGTGACAACAAAGCAAAGCACCTGTGGGCTGTTCAGGGGTCTAACTGAGCTGTGGGCACAGCACGGGTAAGAGTATGAAGCTCTGCACATCCATAGAATCATATGGGCATCTCCCGCCCTCTGCCCTATGGTGTTTGGCTCCTGAGGGAACCACAGGAATTGAGGTGGTCAGGGTTTTACCAGCATACCTGTGACTCCACCTCAGGTTGGGAGGCATATGAGTGTTTCTACTGGGGGTGCTTCTACTTGGGCAGAGCCCGGAAACAGGGCCAGCTTGTAAGGTGTGTGGTGTGTAGAGAAGCTGCTTGTAGATGAGTGATGGCGTCACTCAGAGGTCAGCCCAGATCTCGCAACTGTTGGGCAGCATGGCAGATGGCCTTTTTGGCCCATGGCTTTTCAAGTGGCAATTAAAACAGGCACAGCCTCAGGGAGTCAGGGGAAAAATACACGTGGACAAAAGGAGTACCTGTAAAATCATGAGGGAGGTTAGGATTGTTTCCTATCTTCTTTTTACTTTCCAATTGTTCTCTTTAATTTTTTTATAACTCTGCATCTTGGTAATATTTTACAAACTCCCAGATTTTCTAGCTACTCTGATGGTTATTTGAGCAAAGTTGTAAGCACCATTCATTCCTTTAATGACTGTGTCTGTCCGGTTATTGGGTTCAGTGGTAAGAAGGAAAGACCCAGCTCCTGCCTCCACAGAACTTACGTTTGAACAGGGGTAACGCAGAGCAGTGTGTCCAACTCGGTGTGAGGGGACCCCAGGAAGAAAATAAGAGAACACAGATCTGTGAATAGAATCTTTACCTGCTGCTACTGGTCACCCCCAAAATCACTAGGCCCTGAGAAGTCTGCAGAACATGCAGGATATAAGGTGCTGCTTGCAGAGATTGCACAGCCTGGTTGACGAGGCCAGATTAATACGTAAGAAATGGAGCCACAGAGAACCAAACCTCAGTGCTGTGCTGGGTGTCAGAGAGGTAGCATTTGGGGTGTCAATAGTGGTCAACTTGGAATATCTAGGATTTGTTCTACTCATTTGATTCCAGTTATAAAACGGAACTTGTGGGGCTATGTAATTAGCTGGACTTGCGTTCTTTCATAACTTAAGTTTTTATGAGTGTGTTGTCTTAGCTTTTCCTAACTAGCTCTTCAGTTCACTGAAGGCAGAAACCATGAATTTTATTGTTTTGTGTTCCTATGACAACCGGTCCATTGTTATCTATACAGTAGCTACTCACTAAACGTTTGTGAAATAAGTGCAGCATATCATGATTCTTATTGTTTCCCTGTGAGTAATTCTAGAGCATAAGGAAGGTGAGAGGCCACAGTGACCCGGAGCTGGACGTTCCAGATCCATCACCTGCTCTTCTGCAGGCTGCTTTTCCCGATCCAGGCACCTTCGGGGCTTCGTTCGCATTTGGAATGGGGCTGAGCAAGTGCGACTCCTTCCACTTGACTCATTTTCAGTAGCAGGGTAATGTCGTAAGCATTTGAGGGATGGAGAACGACAGCAGACAGATGGGCCCATTGATGAGTGTGTCCCCTTGTCGTACTCCTGTCACAACTGACTTATTCTGTCATTTGTGCTGTCACCCAATCAGGCTGATCCAAGAAGTGGAAAGAAGGGCATTTCCTGTGACTCTTAATCACGGAGGAAAATGGCTCTGTGACATGTGTGCTTTCTGTGAAAGGGACTGGCTTTATTATTTTCCACAAGTGGAGAAAGAGGCCTGGTGTAGCAGGGTGTGAATATGTGACAGGGAGGATATGTTATGATGACAAGGATATTTTGAATTACCTCCTGATTTGGGTTTCCTTTTGGTTAACTGAGATCTTTCTCTTGCATCTGCCTACCTAAATTTAAGGAGTCCAGTTTGGGAGCTCAGAAGTTGTACTGGACCACAAGCCTCACAGCCCACCATGCTGTCTTCATGTCAAGGGTACATTCTTCCACCTGTTCTAGGTCCCTCACTTGTCAACCTCCAATTAACCTCTTGAGTGGGGCAATAACCTGTCCAACCCCAACATGTGTCCATCCCACATTGTTGGGTCACTCGTTGAGGATCCCTCTCGCACTGCCTTTCCAGGGCTTGAGGTCACTCATGAGCTCAAGGTCCTCTTGCAGGGAGGCGCTCCCAGAGTCGTACCCTGGCATGAGATCCCCCCGTCTCTGGCCCTTGACTGGGAAATTGTTGTGATTCCAATCCTGGAGGACAGTGCTATAGGCTTGGGGAATAGGGGAATGAAATGCATCAGGGCTGCTCTGAAGGCAGTTCCAGAAGCAGTTGCTTACTAAATACACTTAGAATCACATTGTGTTTTTGAACCGGGGAAATAGTTGTTTTTTTCCATTGTTCATCACACCTCCCATTTTGCTAAAGCTTTTCTGAATCAGCCCTGTAACTTCATTTTACTCATTTTATATACATAGACTCTATGATTTGTTAAGGTGAGGTTCCTAGAACATGAAGGCTGTTTTGTTAATCAAACAAAAATTTATTAAGAACCTACTGGGTTCCGGGAGTCTGGAAATGAAAAAGGCTTGGTCTTGACTTCTGGGAATTTAACCGTTCTGTGAAGAGGACAATAAAAAGATGTTTGGTTACTCAGGAGGAATTCAGTGTCCAGAGCCTCTCAGCACCTGCTTGACACTGCTGGGCAAGAAGCTGTGAGTGCAGGTGCAGGCCTGTGGGTCTGGAAGGATACAAACGCTGTGTTTTAGGGTTCAGTTTTCCCAAACTTAGAATTTGATATGTAATCATGACTAAATACGAGATGTATAAAAACAGGAGCCACCCATGCCTCATAATGATCCTACTGACTTCGGGACGTTCTTATTAATGGCAGAGGTGAGTTCGCTGTCTGTCTGCATCCTTGGGGTCAGGTACTAGGTAACCAAAGCCGTGTGTGTGTGTGTGTGTGTGTGTGTGTGTGTGTGTGTGTGTGTGTGTTTCAGTTACAACTGAGGCTGAGAACTGGAAACTTTATGCACCTCCTTATTGAGTATTTTTAAAGTAGCTTTTACTTTTTATTTATGGCAAAATTCAAATCTATGCAGGAATAAGGAGAACAGTAAAATAAAACCTCAGTACCCATACCAACCTCAAGAAATATCAATTTCAAGCTAATCTTGTATCATCCCCCTACCTCTTCCTCTTTGCCCTGGACACTTTGAGGCAAACCTCAGACCTGTTACTTACTGGCTGACATCTCGGCACTCGCAGCCTTCGTGTTCGCGCTGTGGGCTGTCGAGAGACGGGGCATCTACCCTCGCCTCTCCCCTCCCTGCTCCGCACAGCGCTTTACTAGCCTGCCCTCCTTGCCATTGGCTACTTGCCCCCTGCAAGCATTTGGGGTTGCAACCTCCAAAATTTCTTCTTTTCTTTCTTTTTTTTGTCATTAGTTTCTTAACATATAATTTGTGCTGCTGCCTATAAATATCCAAGATATATTGATAATTGTATCCTAATAGTAAATTGCATAATTCAATGTTAACTTAATTTTTAACCTTTGAGACTTTTAAAATTTATTTTCTGGGGTGTACTTACATTCCTGACTGGCTGAATGGGTTTGAACATGTCGGCTTATTTTTCATTTTCCGTACAGCCTGAAGAAAATGGCTTTCAGGATTTGCCTCAAAATTAGTGATAACCCGTGCTTGACAATGTCAGCTACTTTAGGCGGTGCACTCGTATGCCTGAGTTTTGAAAGGCGAGTAAACGAAAGAGTTTATAATGATTTGAAACAGATTCCTCAGCCTAACATGCCACGGCTGCTGCCGCTACCATTAATTACCAAACTCCATGACGATAATTCCCTTCCATCGTCCGGAATGAAATCCTTTAGGATTAATGGCCTTTCCCAGCACTTGCAAAGCACAGAGCCTGTGGGCTCTCGGCAAACTGCTTTCCTCGGAGAGAGCAGGGAAATGTACATGGACATGACGCCGCACAAGGGATGGCTCCCAAACACGGACGCTCCTTTGCCTGAGGATAGAATTGAAGAACAAGGTAACTTGAATATATATATATATATATATACACGAACAGATAGAAAACATGTATCTATTACACTTAGCTATTTTGTAATATATTGCATTTATAATATTATGTAATTATGTTGCATACACTTACAATATTATGTTTTTTATATATGTGTAAACCATCCAGTCACAGAGAGACTGTGTCAGGTCAATAAAAAATTTAGAACTAGCCACAGAATTACTCTTCAACAGTCTAGTATTTTAGTGCTTTATAAATACTGATGCATATTTTAGAAACTCTACTAGCATGATTAATATTTCAAATTAGCCCCTGTCAGAAACCAAGTTTGATTGTGTCCGGGGTTGATATCTATGTGAATAATGGGTCTAATAACGTGATGTGATAAAAACCAGAATTAGAGAAAAATGCATATTGAACTCTAGATAAGTAAGAGCGGCTGGCACGTGTTAGGGTGGTAACACATTTAGATGATAGGGCAATGCCCCTCCCAGAACAATATTATTGGCTTGATCAATGATTCTGTTGCATTTATTTTCTTCCCTTAGAAGTATTATAATAATAGCTGTTTTCCGTCTGTATTTGGCCCTCTGCTCTGTTGGCCTAGGCAGAATGTCACAGGGGAGGGCAGTAACTCAAGGCAGGAGTCTAGCGATACTGATTAAGTAGAGAAATTTGAGATCGGAGGGAACTCTCACAGTTTTGTGGTTTTTCCAATCTTTAACCAGGGATAAAATTTTTTGACTCCTTGAATTCACTGGGAATTTGTTGGATTAACAGAGAATACAAATATGAGATGTCTCAAGTGCCTCAGATCAAGGACCCAAAACTTAAGATAAAGTATTATTTTATATAAAATCGGGGATCTAATGATGTAAGTTGGAGACAATAAAACTTAGTATTTAAGAGTTTGAACTCTCACTCAGATTGTTTGCACTTACTGTGTGATCTTGGGCAAGTCACTTAACCACTCTGGGTCTTAGTTTCCCTCTATAAAATGGGGGGCTGATAACAGAAAGGACTATATGGGATTACTGGGAGGAGTAACTGAGATAATACATGCAAAAGACTATGTACTTGGCATAAAGTCAGTGCTCAACAAATATTAGCCAGACCAGCTCTCTCATGCCCTCTCCACACTGCCTCTACTTGTCTGTGATATTTGACACTGAAAACAGTAGTTGATGTCTCAAGGAGAAAAAGAAAGGGTAAACCTTTTTCCTTAGTCTCTATTCCTACCCCCTTTATTCCTCCTCCCCAATTAACTTGTTGTGAAACCAGGGAGCTTAAATAATGCTCACTCCCACAACAGCAGCAGGGATACCGGGTTCCCCATCTGCCTAAAATAATCCAAGAGGGACCCTCAGGCCCTGGAGCCAGGCAACTGAAGGGGGCTTCCTGGCCCAGGCTCTGCTAGTGGGAGGGGCCCAGGCTCTGCTAGTGGGAGGGGCCCAGTGGACTCTGCTACCTGCCCGCATTCCAAACTTGATCTCCAGGATCCTTGCCCATGCCTGCGGGAGTAAGGATGGACTTGTCTGTTTACTTCAGATTTCTTTTTAAAGCATATGCAAATTCCATTGCTCTGTCCTAAAGCTTTTGATTGTGTGTGAGAGTACCATTGAAGACAAGGACCTAATGATTTAAAAAAACAAAAACAAAACCCATGCCCTTTCTCACCTACTTCAACCATTAATGTGCTTGAGACCCGCTCCCATGTGTATGCAAATAAAAGGTAAAGAGGCAGGCTTACTGCTCCTTACCTAGTGCGCTTGCTTGATTTCAAAGTATAGACATAGGGCAACAGCCTTCCCAACATCAGCTTCACTCTTCAGTGTTCTATTTCTTATATTTTAAAATGCAGCTACAGTAGAAGATTTTTATCTTAGAATCTAAACCTAGGGTGCATTGAAACAAAGGATATTTTTTATGGTCACCCATTTTAAATATTTTCCTTTTACAGTACCTAAAACTGAGCCCATATACTGTGTTGTTTTTGATGATATGTAAGAAATTAAGGGTGAAGTTGGGGGTCCCAGCCACCACATACAGATATGTTACAGGGATATCTTGGCTATTTCACTGTTTTTATGTCGACTTATATGCGGCGTATTCTGGTAGGAAGCAACTCTTCTACAGAATCATACAAGTATATCCTATACAGCCCATTCTTTAATCTATATAATAAAAAATACCTCTTGGGTTTGAATCAAATCTTTTTCTAAGTAGACCATTTCAGATGTAAGCTCTTTAAGTTTTGGAAATATTTTGATTTGGGAAATGTTCTTCATTTAGAATTGGTCAGATTCTGGATATGCAGTGGTTTTAAATCAGAGAGTCTGAGGCACTATAAGGAGAATCTTAGGGTACTTCTATATTTTAGGTCTAAAATAAATTAGGAGTTTAAGAAGGCAGTTAAGCAGCTAAAAGAAAATTGGATCCTTAATGTCAAAGAAATTTAATAATTTGAAAGTTTCTTTTCCAAATAGGGAAAAGTTAGATTTTATGAACATTGTATCCATGGATTGACTATATATTTGCTGTGGACAAATATTCACATAACAAATTCTTCCAAGGAATTTGGGCACTGGGTTGAGAACTTTAAAGGAATACAACCAAAATTATACAACTTAAAAGAGAGAGTCAGGTAAGAAATGATCACACGTGGACAGGGGGGACTGGGGAGAATTCCAGTAGATTAGAGCAGATACTAAGTCAGACCCCAGACCAAAGGAAGCTCTAAATGGAATGAGGTTGCTGTAGGGTGTCCTGGACTAGAAAAGCTTCTGCCTGGGCCTTTTCTCTGTGGGTGATAATCTTTTGTCCCCCCTTCTTTCCTCCTTAGCATTTTATTGAGAATAGGGAGGAGAAGGAGGCTACTTGGGTCAGTAAGTGAGAAATTAACTAACCTCCAGATGCTCCAGCTAAATAAAGCAGGGGTTCTCAACCCTGATAGGCCCTGGGCTCCCCACCCAACACATTTTGTTAACACTCTTTACTGTCCAGAAATGACACTCACAGGTAATAGAATCGATTTACACACAAAATACATACTATACATACTGCCCAATTAAAACAAAAGAGAAACACAAGTCATTTAAAATAAAATATCCTTTACTTTAATATGTAAATGCTTGTTGTGTGCAACGACATGAGAAGCTAGACGTAGTCACCATGCCTGTGACAGCTACAGAGGCAGGCTGACACAGGAGGGCTGGGCCGGAACGGCAAACACCTACGGCGGCATTACTGTCATGAACCAGCGTTCTGAAACAGTGACAACTCTTGGTAAACCTCAAAGCAAGAAATAATCTTTCCTCCATCGACTGGAAAATTCAGAGTATAATAAAATCGTGCATAATACAAAAGAATCCTCTGTGTTTATATAAATGGAAGAAGGTTCTAAGCTAAAAATAAGATGATGTTCATATATATGGATGTGCAGTGGGTTATTTGAAAGCCACGAAGGACATGACCAGAAGGATGCCTCTTTGCAGGACATGCGATGTCTTTGGCCCTGCCCGCTAAATATAGGTAGTAACTCCCTCCTATAGTTATTTTGACAATTACAAGCACCCACCTCCTCAAATTTTCAAAACAGCCCCTCTGGGACAGTCCAGACCCCTTAAAGGCCCAGTAGGAGGTGAGCTGAGAGGAGACCGCAGAAAACAGAGCAAGGATGACATGAAAACCACTTGTGAGGCCAGGGTTGGTCTTGTGGATTGCAGCCCAGAAGCCCCCCACTGTATTGGGGTTGGCACAGTCAAGGCTGGGCCCCCCTCAAGGGAGATTGGGTGCTCTGTCACTATCATCATTCTCACGTGCCCTCATGTGCACCCTCCAGGGAACCCCTGCTAATTCTTTCTCTGCTCTTTTTTCATTAGCTAGTTGTGATTACAGATATCCCCCACTTTTTGGAAGTTCTCCTGCCTCTTCACTTTTATGAAAGACCTACATGCGTATCTGTGTTCGCTCACCGCAAGAAACCCAAAGAGGATTTGTGGTTTTACCAAAAAGAGGCAGAAAGTGAAAATGGAGCCGAGCGTTTTGTTTTGCAGCGAGCCACTGTAGAGTGCTCACCGGGAGCAGGGAGGGTGGCCCGGACCAGCTCCTTCCCCAGGAGCCACACCCAGCATTTCAGCATCAACAGCTGTAGCTTTGAGCTGTGTCTGTGAGCATGGGAGCATCGCCTCCGTTTGTTTTGTGCCTGTGTTTGCGAGATGTGTCCTAAGGTATCAGGAAAGCTTGAGAGAGGTTATTTTTTAAGCTGGGAATGCTTAAAAATGTTTCCATGTAAATTAATGGAAATTGCTTCTTTACTTTATGTCACTTCTGCTTATGAAAAATTTCCCAGGAATGCTCTATTTTGTATAGCAGGGAAAAGCTGCATTGGATATATTTGGGCAGGGTTCACCCAGCACCTCCTCTTGAAGTTTTCAGCAACAGGACCCCTTAAGGAGTAGTGTGGTACCAGGTGATTCTCTGGGCAAGCTCCTTTTAAGACCAGCTTTCTGTTCTCAGACTAACATAAATGAAGAACTGCATCTCTCTTTGAAAGGGGGGTATGGATTTCCCAACCAAGACATCTAGTCACCTTGCCTCGCTTCCTACGTACACAGCAAATGGAAGCTTTTCCAAGTCTTTCCATGGCCACTGGTACACAGCATTCAAACACAAAGTGTATCCTCTTCCTACCTTGACAAGATTTCCATGTGCTTTGCTCATTGTGTGAGACTCAAAACAGTTTTTGTTGTGTTTTTTCCCCACAGTCAAATCAGTCAGAAAGCTCAGAAGGAGCCACTGAGACCAAAGACAGTCAATTTTGTTTAAATCTGTGCCTTTTCTTCCTTTCTTCCTTTCCTATGACTGACCGAGCCCGAGTCTCCGCCTGCTCTTGCTCAGGAGCCGTTAGCTTTGCAGGGACCTGTACAAGCCTGCAGGGTGTGAATGTGACCAGTGTGGTCAGGATGGGTGCTTACAGAAGACAAGCATCACTTCTGCAAAGTCGGAAGTTACTGATGTGGCCGAGACTGGTTTTCTTGCAGTGAGTCCCCACTGGGCTGGAAGTGGCTGATGTTCCTGCACTGGACCTTCTCTAATTGTGTTTTCCTAGCAGAACCAAGGTCAAAAATCACCAAACCCACATCTTTCTCCATTTATGACTGGTTTCTCATACTCCTAAGCAAGATAACAAACCATTCCATTTTTAAAGGACTATTCATTAAAAGAAAATCTTGTCCTACTATCAAATGAATTATTTCGACTCAATCAGGTGCCCCTTCTTAAGGGAAGGTAGTTGACTGGGCATTGTTACGCAAGGATTGGATCATGTGAGCCCAGCTGAAGAGAAGAATTTTTGCTTATTGGTGATAAAGATTTTTCAAAACAGTCAGAGCTATGAGTTGACATTTAATTTCTGGAATCTTATCTTTCTTCTCAGTATAAGAGTATAAATAGTGCCTCATTTCTTTGTTCCTTTCAAAGTGGAAGTGCAGGAAGGATCCAGTATCATTTATAAGTATTTGTTTTTCTCTTCCTTAAATGATTCATTTCCCTACCTTCCTATTCCTTGAACTGGTAAGCAGTATAGGCATTGCAAGATAGCAAATGGGTTAGGTTATTCTTCTAAAAACACATACTATTTAACTTACTGCCTATGAAAACTTAGGCTCTTTTATGTTGCCCTCATGAAACTTTTCTTTATCCTATGGTATGATGCTTAACTGGGATCAGCGATTTATCTTATTTTTAAATTGCATCTTTAGTTCATAATTTTACTAATGAGATTATTAGCCATCCTATTTTTTTGAGTACTTTTGATTACAATCTACAAATCCTTCTAGAAAAGTTTGACTTACCCTTTTTCATACTTCAAATTCTTCCAAACATCGAGTGTGCTGTTTGGAAATCCATAGCATTTACCACAAAGAAGCAAGAGAACAAACATTTCTGGTAATTCTTTTGCTGATTCCTTATAGCCATTGGTCATATTTTCACCATCATAACAGGAATTCAGAGAAAAAAAAATTCAGACATGTTATTGTATTTAAAATGTCTAAAGAGTCAGTCATTTGCATATGATGATTTTAAAATCGAAATTAACCCACAAACCTTCATAATAGAGTCAATAAAAAGAACATTAAGTATAAATAATGCTGACAGCAGGTAAGTTTTCTTAGGCCTGAGAAGCTGGATTTCCCTAAGCAGCCATATTAAGGTAATGTTCTTGTTATACTTTGCTGTGTAATAAACTGCCCCCGAATTTAGCACCTTGACACAGCCATTTTATCATATTCGTCAGTTTCTAGATCAGAAATTCCCAAGGGGCTTGCTGGGCAGTTCTCTTCAGTTGCAGTCAGATGTCACCCGGAGCCACTGCCCCCCTAACAGCACAGGTGGGAAGGATGTCCGGAGTGGCCACTCTCACGGCGGCTACTCATGCTGGATGTTGGCTGGGGGTTCAAGCGGGCTATTGCTCAGAGTGTCTGAGTGTGGTTTCTCTACGTGCCATGGGCCTCTCACAGCACGGCCGCGGGGTTCCAAGAGGGAACATCTAGAGAGTGGGTGTCCAGAGAGACACTGCTCAAGGGGTCACGGCAGGAGCCGCCAGGCTTCACTGCACCTGGCCTCACAAGTCACGCAGTGAAGTTTCTGCACATTCTGTTGGTTATAAGCAAGTCATCATGGCCGGCGCACCTTCAAGGAGAGGGGACTAGACCCCGCCTCTAGATAGGAGGAGAATCAAAGAATTTAAGGCTGCCTTTAATCTACCAGAGGTGGCACTGGAAATATGTTTAAGATAGGAAGTAATCCACGCTATTTCATATTTAATGAATTATTCAACTTAATCATGATCTGAAGCATTAGCTTAGGAAAATAAAATGATTTTGTGAGCTCCTTTTTTAGTATGTAAATACTTGACAAAGAATGCTAAATTATTTTTAATACTTTTAGTCACAAACTGTTGGTTTCCTGGCTGAACGTGCCTCGGGATGTTTTGTTTGAATTTCAGAGTGTTTTCAAAAAGATGAGCCAACGTTTTAAAGTAGGAATAAACCCAGCTTTCTGGTGAAACCCAGCTTTCTCTTGAAAAATGGAAAATTTGGATTACATAGTACCTACATTCTTCTTGGCAGTGCTTGACCAGAGCTTCATAGCAGCTGTCCACACAGGCGTCAGCTCTGTATCAGGCCCTAGGGTTAAATGTAATTTTTCTACACGCCTGCGTGGGCTTTTTTTCTTATGGCAAAGAAATATATACTCTATACCCAGTCTTTACAAAAGTGAGAAAAAAAGAAAGGCAGACAGGGCTGTATATTTCCAGAAATGAGAGAATGTAATTTTTTGGTGTGTCTGTGTGTTTGGTAGAAGAATATTCTTACATGTTCAGAACACCAATGCCCCTGCCCACCTTACTTATATAGATCACCTATCTGATGTTTATAGACTTTTGAGCTGCATGCCCTGCTTTAGTGGCCAAAGGATAGGTTGCTATTAAATGTTTAGCAGAAGCTCCTCAGAGTTTAGTGGGGGACCCAGGAAATACATTGTGAGAGCAAAGCTTCAAAACACTGGAACTCTAATTTTCACTCTGGCAGTTGTGGGATTTGGAATGAGACAGAGCACGTCTGTGGTGGATCAGACACAGACGCAAATTCATTGTCATTTTTCCCAAGGAGAGGTGGATTCTATTTCTTCCCCCGCTTGAATCTGTTCTGAGCTTCTGCCTCTTTTGATCAACAGGTAATGGGGAAAGTGATGCTGACCTTTCACATGACTGACAATTTCTCTTTCTTCTTTGAAACCCAGCCTCCATGCTATGAGGAAGCCCAAGAAGCCACGGGGAGAGGCCCACATGGAGAAGAATTGTGGCCCCCGCTGACGTGTGGCACCGACCTGCCATTTGTGTAAAGAAGCCATCTTGAAGGTGGATCCCTGGAGGCCTTTTCAGCTGACACCATGTGGAGCAGAGATGAGTCATACCCAGAGTGCATGGCTGTTAGCAAATAAATGATTGTTGTTTTATGCCACTAAGTTTTGGAAGGGCTTGTTACACGGCCATAGATAGTATAGTACCTGTGGGGTTCTAGTGTTTGTGCTTCCAGAATCCATATGCCCTTCCCATGGTAAGGTTACCTATAATTTCTTTGGGGGAAGAAAACCTATTCCCACCCTTAGGACTTGCTTTGAATGGAACTGACTCCATCCCTGCTTCCAGGGATGAGCTTATGATGCAGCCTGGCCAGATCAGAGGAACCAGCCACTGAGATTGTTTCTGGAACCAGGTGTGTGACCCAATTATAGCCAATAAAATATACAAGCCATTGAGACCTTTTCTGGTCTTGTGAGAGAGCCTTTCTTTTCAACTGGGTCAAAACCCAAGAAGATAATGAGCCTAGAACTGTTAGGGTCCAAATAGAGGCTGAGAATGCAGAAAACATAGCAGAAGGCTAGGCTGAGAGGCGGAGAGAAATCAAGTCCTGAGGATGATATCTGAGTTTGGGCGTGAACTGTGCTTAAGGCTATCTCTTCCCTGGGGCTTTCAGCTACATGGACCCCTAAGATTTGGGTTTATTTACTTTGCTTGAGCCAATTTGAATTGGATTTTTCTGTTACTTGTGACAGAAGCACTCCTCTATCACAGAGGGTTGGAATTTAGATCCTGACTTTGATACCTTTTTCTTACTTTGTTCTTCTTTTTCATAATTTCAGACTTCTTAACATCATTTCAGACTTACAAAAAAATTGCAAGAATAACACAAAAAATTCCTAATACACTTTACCCAGATTTCCAAAATATTGGTAATTTGACCATATTTGCTCTTTCTCTGCACACATGTGCACACAATTCTTTTCCCCCTAAACTGATAGGGAGTAAGCTGCAGACACAACACTTTTTTACTTTTAAATACTTGTGTGTGTGTTTCCTAAAAACAAGGCCATTCTGTTATATACCATAATCTAATACCAAAGTCAGGAAATTAATGTATAATTCTATTATCTCACCTATTAATCCTATTCAGATTATACTACTAATCCCAATAATGCCTTTTAAAGAAAAAATTTTGGCCTTTTGCACTGTACTGGTGTCATGTCTCTTTAGTCTTTTTAAATCTGAAACTGTTCCTCAGTCTTCCAGGACATTGGTATTTCTGATGAGTACAGGTAAGTTATTTTATAGAATCCTCCAGTTTGGCTTTGTCTGGAGTTTCCTCATGATTAGATTCAGGTTATGAATTTTTGGCAGGAACACAACAGAAATAGTGTTGTGTTCTTCCCAGGGAATTATATAAGGAGTCACGTGACGCTCATTTGTCCCATTACTGCTGAGTTAATTTTGATCATTCGATTAAGTTGCTGACTGCCAGGCTCCTCTACTGCAAATGTACCATTTTTCTCTTTGTAATTAATACATATTGTGTCAGGATGCTTTGAGACCTTCAATACCCTGCTGCCTCTCAAACTCACCCATGAGTTCCAGCATCCACTTATGAGTCCTGCCTCAGATGATCGCTACTGCGGTAGCTGCCATATGGTGATTGTTTTAATTCTGTCATTCCTTGTGTATTTATTAGTTGATTCTCCAATATAAAATAGAGCTTTCCCTTGCCATCCACCTACCCGTCCTTCTGTCCATCTATCTCTTCTCTTTGTTTCTCTGTCTCTCTAATTTATAAGGACTCGTGGATTCCAGTTTTATTCAGTGGATTATAATCCTTTGCTATCATTTACTTTGCTGTCCAACTGTCTCTCATTTTGGTGGTGGGAGCCCCTTCAAGCTGACCCCCATTGATGGGGGAGATAAAAACATTGGCTCTGTGGCCACACTGCTGAAGTTCCAACTGTACCTCCATAACTTAATCTTGAAACCTGGGGCAAGTTACTTACCCTTTTTCTACCTCGGCTTCTTCCTATGGGAAGTGGACATAGTAAGTGTGCCACTTCAGAGCATTATTGTGAGGATCAAATGAAATAATAGAAAAGCAACTAGAATGCTTCTTTACATACATTAAGTGCTCGGTATCTGAGTTGTGCTGTCTTTTTGAGTGTCTGGCTTTCATTGGAAAATGGCAGGTTGAATTTTTTTTCTTCACAAAGTTGTAGAGAGGATTATACTGGGTCATGTAAGTGAGAGCCACCCTCAAAATGTTTGCTAACCTGCCTTTCCCCTTTGCAAAGAGGAGGAGTAAATAAAATGTTCTGGTACAGATGAGAGAGTGGTCTAGTGCTGTCTCACTGTTGGGGATCCTCGCTTTATTGCAAAGGACAGCTCCCCAAAGTGAAGGTGCGACAGAATTTCCTGAATTGCCCTTCTGTGTGCAGGTGTATGGCTGTTGCTTTTTAATGGATTGTGATGGAATCTGCATGATACAGGCAGAAGGGCTGGCAGTGGAAAACCTAGTGGCTTAGGAAACGCACCCTCCTTCCCTCCCTCCCTCCTTTCTTTTCTTTCCATCTTACCATCCCTCACTCTTTTTTTCTCTCCCTTTCTCTCTCTTTCTAATTCTGCTTTATTGGAGCCTCCCTCTGGGCTCACATTGATAGTCATTCTGCCTGCTTTTTCCTCTTCTATGATGTTTTGGCCACTGTGAACACGTGTCACTTAACTTATAAACTGCAGTTTATGAACAGAAGTGCAGTCGGAGTTGTATATAAAGCACTAAGCAAAGAGCACAAACCTCATTGCCTCTCAGCTGCTCGATTGAAAGGTCAATTTAACTCCCCCATCACTTCTGCTCTTGTCCCACGGTAGCACACATTGTATACCTCTGCCAGGAACGCTTCATAGGGTCCCACCCTGTATATGTATTTTCCTGAACTTGGAAACCTTTAGGGTTTCTCATTACCCAATATATTAAGTCTAGATTCTGAAGCCAACATACAATGCCCGCCTGCAGTAAAGAATAGGTAATACTTACTAAGCACTTCCTGGTGCTTAGTGCTTAGTGCTGCTTTAAGGCATTAGCTAACAGAGCCACACGATTCGTGTGAGGTTGGGTGTTACTCCTACTAATTCCATTCCTGTCTGGTTATGCCAGCTAGAAACGATGGAGCCAAAAACTGACCACAGCCTACCTCCGTTTCCTCTCTGCTTCCTTTTCCAGACAATCTTCCTGAAAGAGTAGTCAGTACTGTCTCCACCTCCTCACCTGCTGTGTTCTCCTCAGCCCTCTGAAACTGGGCTTCCACGCCAGCAGGGACTTCACCAAATGCTAAACTAAGAGTCATTTCACCTTTCTGAGACATTGCACACCTTTTCCTCCAGGAGCGTCAGTTACTTCTTTGCACTTGGTGACAACATTCTCTTCTGATTCTCTTCAATCTCTGACACTATTTCTGAGTGTCCTTGGTATATTTTTCTGCTTGTTCCTCCAGTTCTAAGATATGACCTTTTCATTCTGTCTGGGGTAATTTTTCTCATCTCTTTACATGCATCCAATTCTAGCCACCAACTGGTGACACTCTTTTCTAGATCTCTGGTCGGAAATTCTCTCCTGAGGTCCAGCTCCCTGTAGGTGTTCTCCTGCCATTGGTGAATCAGGTGTTGTCAACAGCCTGATAAAGTGGCAGACCTTGCTCTGGACCACAAGAAACACCCTAAGAGAAGAGGGCAAAGCAGCAGTACAACCTCATTCCAGTCCTGTAAGAGAAGGTTGCATAAACCATAGAGCATAGATCATCACATTTTACCCATTTGTAGAGAAAAACGTTCTTGGGGTTTTTAATTTACCAAACAAGTTGAACTGAGTCTTTTTATATATTTTACCTAAAACAAATTAAAATATGTACTGTGCTCTGTGTGTGTGTGTGTGTGTGTGTGTGTGTGTGATTCAACATCACTCTAAGAGTGCTTATCAAAATCTAAAGTCTTGTGAATGCATACTTTTGATGAATGTTTTTGCCAATTGGGACATATGTGAATTCAGCCAATGAGAATTCAGCAATATCCTGATTTTTAAAAATTGATTACATGTCTCTGAACTTTGAAACTAAACTGTAGTGGTAATGGTAATTCATATGGCTTTTTGCAAGCAACATACAGCAATTGTAGAGGTAGATTTCTCAGAGGTAGTGACTAATAACAAAATAGTGCTGCACTATTACAAAAAAAATGTCTAGGCAGGAGAGAACATGACAGGAACAAAACTCAGAATTAGTCTTGGCAAAAAGACAAAACTGAGTAACTTCAGAAAAATTAAACTTGCTTCACTTATAGCTTTGCCTTGGGCCTCTCTAGATTTATATCTGCCACTGCGTAGAGGGATTGCAAATTTAACATGTCTCAATCCAAGCTAATGAGTCCCCATATCTCACCATCTGTACCTCTCTCTGCACTAGTGGATGTTCAGACGGTCCAACCAGTCAGCCAGGCTGTTGAATTCATTCCAGGGAATAAAGTACAAACATTTCAGTCTGCATATGGAACTCTTTGCTTTTTGGCCCTTTTCTATAGTTCCACCTTCAGCTTCTATTATTCCCCTCATTATTGGTGAGCAATGCTTTCACCTGCAAGTAACAGCAAACAAAATAAGGTTTACTTTTCTCACATTGTAAAAATTTGGACATTGGGGTCTCCCAGCGTAAGTTCAATGATTCAGCTGTTCTGGGAGCCTTGCCCTACTTTGGGGTCCTCCCAAAAGTGGAGCCTCAGACAAGGGTTGGTATGCAGGTAATTTACTTGGGACAGGGTTCCAGGTTGCAAAAGTGAGGATCCAGGGAGAGTAAAACAGGGAAGAAGGGAAAACGTATTTCTCCAAAATACATTATTGAGTTGGTCACCTCTCTAGATTATTATTGCTTGATTTTGCAAGATCTGTGTAGTGTATAAAATCTGCCTTAGTGTTGTTTGTTCAAGGGGCAAAATGGAGAGGCATTTATCTATTGGCTTCTGCTCCAGTGGGCTGAGGATTACTAACGGAGTGTTAACTCACCTGCTTCCCTGAGCTACAGCGTGTACCATGTGGGTTCCCACAGGCATCGCACACCACAGCAGAAAAAGAAGTCCTGGGGCAGGATATGATAGGCAGGTAGTGCGCACTTGAGATGAGGTGTTGTCAATTTGAACTGGTCTGAATGTTGCCTGCAACTGTCACGCAGCTGTGTTTGGACTATTGAGGCCGAGGATCTGTGCAGCATTGATCTGCCCTCTCCCAGTCACTTAAATGTACTGATTCATTTGCTCTATCCTATGATATACATGAGATCATCTCAGAACTAATGCACCAGTACCACTGACAACAATATATCTTACTAAAAACTTGTGGCCAAAGTATCAGGTTCACAAATTGTTTCACTTTTTTTTTTCCATGTAGTCATGTTATCTAATTTATTTAGAGCTCAACTCATTTGGTACTCTTTGTAACCAAAATAGAATGTATAAAATTGACTACATTCCTGGAAAAAAAAAAACTTTTGCCAGGCAAAAAATACAATAAGAAAAGTCAAAAGACAATAGAAAAACTGGCAGAAAACATTTGCAATAAATATCATAGATAAAAGATAAGTTTCTCTAGTATATAAAGAACTGTTAAAATTAAAAGAAATTACTAAAATTTAGAATACCCAATAGAAAAATGGGAAAAGAGGTAATGGACCCTTAGCAGAAAAAAAAGATACAAACATAGTAAACATAAATAAAGCTATCAAAAGTAAAAGTACACTGAGATATTATTTCCAACCAATATCAGCCCAGAAAAAATTCAAAGGCTTGGCAAGAAATGACTTTCCATAAAAGACCGATTGAATGAACTCTATCTTGTACATGCACACAATGGAGTACTATACAACTATAAAAAAGAATGAGGAAAAGAACAGCAAGTGAATGCTTCACAGAACCTTTCAGAAAGATCAAAGACTTTTGATATCAACATATCTAAAAGATGAGACTCACAGATTCTTTTAAACAGTAGAGTTTAGAAGAATGTGAAGGTCATTATCCCTTAGCATCATAACCAGCAGCTCAGACTTGGTAAAAGGGCTTATGTGGATAAGATTTATGGATGTCACTTTTAATTAATGGAACTTCAGTGAGCTATAGGAAATCTATAGTTTTCAAGAGAATTATTCCAAACAAAACAAACTTGAATTAAAAGGAGAAGAGATTGTATAAACTATAAACAGGCCTTTGGACCCTGAACGTTTATAAGCAAACTGAGAAAATTGCTAAGCTACAAAGGTGAGCCCTATTTTATTGAAAGTAATAATAATTCAGAATATAGAATAAAGACCCTAAAGCATAGAGTTAAGATCTATAGTAAATTTTACACAAGCAGCACTGATCAAGGGACTGGTAAAATGTGCCCAGCTGGATTTCAGAATTGCTATGGAGCAATGCTTCTATGTGCCTCCTTCTCATTTTTTGAAAAAGAGTGTCTATAGAAGCCCCTGTACTTCTGTCCTATCATGTATATTGAATGCCTGTGGGGTGGGTGACGTTCCCTGTACCCACGGGTTTTAAGACCAAGAGAAATTGCACATGGGCGGCTGTGCTTGAGAAGCTTTAGTCAAGGAGCTTCATCTCTTTTGTGCTTTCATTTCTTCTAAGTAAATATCTGGGAGTGGAATGGCCAGATCATACAGTAGGAGAATGTGTGCTTTTTGGAGAAACTTAAGAAACTGTTTTCCCCTGGATTTTCTTCAGATGATGAGCTCTAAGGCCTCAAGCCTGAGCCTAATACCATCGCAGAATAAGACTTTGGGGGCGTCAGAGAAAGGGAGAGTATTTTACCCCTAAAAACTTCCTTGTTCCCCTTCATAATCTCTTCTTCTGTCCTCCCCTCCCAACAAGGCAACCATTGATCTGCTTCCTATCATTATAGTTCATATTTTCTAGAATTTTACAAATGGATTTATAGTATGTATTGTTTTTTTGTCTGCCTTTCACTCAGCATCATTATTTTGAGATTCATTCATGTTATAGGGTGCATTAGTCGCTCATTCCATTTTGTTTTAATTTTTATTACTTGAGTAATAATCTACTGTGTAAATACACCACAATTTGTTTACCTACTACCTGTGGTCAGACATTTCCACTGTCTCTAGTTTTCCTGGTAAAAAATAAGGCTGCTATAAGCATTCATAGTTCTCCCCCTAGTTGAATACAAACATAAACCATTTTAAGTGTATTTAAGAGCTGTATTTGTTGAGAGCCTTTCATAGTTAGAAAAATCAGAATATATAGTAGAGGAAGAAAGTTCTGTATTCAAAATTTAATCAAACAGTGTTTACAGGCCAAGTTTATATCCATGTAGAACTTAATCAGCAGTGAGTCATTGAAAGCTTTGAGATTTCATAAGATGTTAGAATGATCACCAATTAATTTACCTAAACATCACAGTCAACAAAAAAGGAAGCCTGGAGTATGTAATGAATATTTCATTGTCTTTTGATCCCCTTCTCTCAGTCTGATCTTCAGTCTCCTGCAGATGATATTCCCCACCAGGTATTTTCAAGAGTCCTCAGGGGGTGTTTTTGTAAATGCTCTGAAGCAAGTCTGGACAGGTGACGGGTTCACCCTCCACTGAGTGCCTCCAGGCAATGAATTTCTACCCCAGTGGGAATCTGTGTGCCCCTAGAGTACCAAAGGTGCTTGCTGTTCAGATAGCAAGGTGGGAGGGAGACTCCTCTCTTCCTGTGTCTGCTGTTGGAGGGATTCCCAAGCAGAGCAGAGTGGCTTGGGGCACATGTGCTTACATAAACTTTCCTGAAGAGGTTCCTTACAAGCAACTCATATCCCTTTCTGCCCTGTGCCCTATTAGGACCGAGTCATGAGTCCCATCTGGGGCTGGAAGAGGAGACAAATCCAATTAACAGACATGGAGCTGTGTTCATTTTCACAGCCACTCTGTCACTGTGTCAGGTTCTGTGTGTTAGATCCTTCTTTCCCGAGGATGAGATGTTACCCAAAATGCACTCCCCCAACTTCTAAGGCAAAGAAATTTCAAGCAGGCCTGTTTCAGCTACTTGTCAGATATGCCCAGACATACTGATATGCTGAGAGTGTTTGACTCCCAGAAGCAAGTTCTTAAGCTGAGATAACTCCCACCCCAAACAGTGATACACCAGGATTACTCTCCTGCACTCTGTTGTGCTCTCTGTCCATTGGCTGTTACATGTTATTTTATGTTAGATCTTAAAATAAATGTTTGGTTTAATTTTGTTTTCTTAGAGAAGACCACCTCAACTTTCCCCTCCCTAAAGAGTTCTTCTTTCATAGTTTTAATTTTCTTTATATTCTCTTCATTTGGATGGTTTTCTTAGTCTTTATTTTAGCAGTGGGCAATAAATATACACAAATTCTTACATTAAGTAAAAACATTTAAACTTCATATGAAATAATAATAACAAAGGCTTCTGTATGTGATTTGCAATTTGCTCTCTCAGTTCCAGTGCTTAACTTGAAAATGTAAACATCTTCATCAAAAACTTTTCAGTTGGTTATCGTTAGTTCTTCATGATCACAACAGTAAGCTCAACACTTGCTTTCTCGAGTGCCCTTGGAGAGAGAGCTGCGCTGTGGCGTCCTGGGCGCCCCCGCCACCCCACCCACCCCTCCGCACACTATGCAAACAAAAGCCTCAGTGGATGGGGCTTACCCTGAATTTCAGGAGGCTGTGATTACTTCTCTGAAATTTAAAAAGGAATCCTCCATTTGACAGGAATTGTTAGGAGTCTACAATTAACAAATAGATATGGCATTAGTGTTTTTCTAATCAAAATCTATTGTTCTGGCGCGCTCGCTGCTGTGGAGCTGACTGACGGTGGGCCGCCCTTGCGGGAAGCCTGGGGAGCGCACGCCGAAGAGGTGAGTGTGCTTACACGCTCACGCCCCGGGCTGTCGATCACTCCAGAACAGCGCAGTTCTCGTGCCCTCTCTGATCGCGGTACCAGTCGGTCCCTCATGTTGAGCAATGACCCTTTCTTCCTGAAATCCTCAAAGGTAAGACAAAGAAAAAGATTGTTAAGTTCTCATTGAAGTAACAAAACAAAACAAAACTCGGCTGTGCTGGAAATGAAAGTCCCTTGCTGGTGGTGCTCTGAGCAGAGGCAGCGAGGTTCACCACTTCATCCCAACGCACAGAAATCATGACAGACAATAGGAACTGCCCTGGAAGTCTTCAGTGACTTAGGTCATTCATCAGGTAATATAATCTGTTCCATGAAATAGTGGCTTCAGATGCTCTCTTATACAAGTACGGCAATGACAAAGTCATGAGCAGAAAGGCTTTCACAGCCAGTAACCGACCTAATTTTTTAAAAAAACATTGATTTAAATACAATAGCTACTGAAAATGAAGAAGAGCCCGAAAGGGGAAATCCTCAGATGTTCTATTTAAATATAATTAAAAAAATCAGAAACAGGTCACCTGATTTTCATGTTCTTGGTGTTTTGCAAGCATGTAAGATGCCCCTGAGATATGTTTAGCTAACTCTGCTCAGGACTGATGCGAAAAGGCAGCTGTCAATTTCACAGACCAGCCCAGGACATGCTCCTCCTTGCCACCCCGACGCCAGGAGCTCGGTGACCCCCCTGCCAGGCATCAGCTTGGCTCATTTCCCACAATGTGCTACTCAGAGAGCTCAAAGGTTTAACTTCTTTGGGCAAAGGCTGCTCCTCATTATGCTTGAGACCCTGCATGCAGAATATATGTTTGTTTAAGTTGGTAGGAAAAATAAAAATTCCAAGGCATGCATCATTTTAATTTTGGGGACTGCTTGAGTGAGGAATCTATCATAATCAAGGAAAAAAACACTTTATTTTCAAAATATTAATCCTCAAACATGGATTTGTCTTGCAGTCCTCCATTCGATCGTGTGGCTGTCATGTCAGACATCTCCCCTTCCCTCGAAGGTACTTTCAGGGGTTCTTGGCTATTTGCTTCCCTTCCCTGTCATCACCCAAGACTGTCGATTTGGGTCACTGTTTGCACCCACAAACAGTGTGCCTTCAGGCCCACGTGGCTTTCTAGGCTGCTTCTGGGACCCCCGCCCCTCCTTCCAGCACCCAGGAAGTCACCCACAGCTTCCATGATGCTTAGAGCACCTCCCGCAGGCCCATCAGCTGCACACACTCCCAACTAGCTGCCCTCCCTCCTTCTCCCTCATCATGACGCCTTGCGGGATGGGGGACTCTTGGTCTCACCCCTGCTAAAGCCTCCACTCTGGAATGGGGCCCAGGTTCCCCCTGGTCTGGGCCCATCCCTGAACTGTCGTGGGTTCCATTCTTCTACTCTTCCCATCAGGTCTGGCCTAGGGGGCACGCAGTAACAGGGCACAGCCGGATCCTGTCTCCCGGGAGGATGTGCACCCAGGAGTGCGTGACGCTTTGTCTTCATCCTCACACACTCGCCAAGTCAGTCTCCTCCGCAACCAGGCTGTAAGAAGTGAAAGCCAAGGCTTTTGAAACCCCACAGTTTCTGCTCCCCAGTCTCTAAGGCAATAAATGCCGCTGACCGAATAAGGGAAAGACCAGGACACAAGAGGAGATTCGTATCTCCAGGGGTCACCCCAGGAGGATATTGTATTTGCTGTTCCTGCCATTACATCAGAGCCCCTCCCCTGGGAAGTTAGCCTCTATTGGGCTGGCTTTTTGAATGGAAGAGATGCAAACATTTCAGGAAGAGAGAACTCACAGATCTTTTAAGTGTACATTTATGGAGAAATAGATCATCTAGCCTAAGTAATTCTCATTTTCTGAAGTGTGGCATGGCAGGTTCGAGGAAGCAGGTGAGCCGAAGATGGCTGAGCACATCTCCTGGGACCAGCACCCCACCTCCTGGCTCCAGGCCCATGTAAAGCCAGCTGCATTCCTGTTCCCTGGCTTTATTGAAGAAGGAGGGGAGGAGAACTTTATTGAAGAAGAAAAAGGAGGAGGAGGAGGAGAAGAAGATAAAAAATAGAATAGGAGGAGAAGGGGGAGAAAAAAGAAAATTAACTATTTTTTATGTAACTCTAAATAATGTTACCTACTATTTACAATAAAAAATACCAATTAAATCAGTTATTCACTCTGTTTTAGAAAGACATGAAAAGGCTTCCTTGAAGAGGTAATATTTGCAATGGGTTTTTAAGGCTGAATGGTTCCCCAGGCAGACAGGAGGAGGAAGTACAAAGCCCAGGACAGGAGAGCCCGCCTGACCTACCGTGCACTGTAGGGCCCAGGACAGAGTACAAAGAAGGCCCACATGCCATGTATCTAAATATTTTCATTTTATAAAGCAAGCTACTAAACTATTAAATATAGTCCGTTCCACAAAATAGCAGCAGACTCAGAGACTCCAAGAAGGAACTAGCGGTTACCCAAGGGGAGGGTTGTGGGAGGGCGGGTGGGGAGTATGGGAGACGGGGATTGAGGGGTATTACGTTCAGGACACATGGTGTGGGGGGTCACGGGGAAAACAGTGCAGCACAGAGAAGGCAAACAGTGAATCTGTGGCATCTTACTACACTGATGGACAGTGACTGCATTGGGGTATGGGTGGGGACTTGATAATGTGGGTAAGTGTAGTAACCACATTGTTTTTCATGTGAAACCTTCATAAGAGTGTATATCAATAATACCTTAATAAAAAAAAAAAAGAGCCCTGCCCAGTGCTCTGGGCGACACGGCGGCACGGGGCAAGGCTGCAGGAGAGCAGAGCAAAGGCTGGAGTGGTGGCAGCGCCGAGGACAGAGACTGGGACAGCTGTGCGGGCGGAGAGGCTCAGAGGCAGAGACCGCTTGCTGCAGTGAATGGGATTTTTGTGACTGATCCAGCATGGGAATAAAGTTGGGTACAACCCTTTCACCACCACCCCCCCCAAATATATATATAGTCCATTCCACTACCTTGACAAATTTTCTTTCATGATACCCTGGAAGACCAAATTCAAAATGTTGGCTTCCAGTACTCTTAGGAGTCCATGTTGGAAGTGATGGCGTGGGGCAAGCTGGTGCCTGTCCCCTGCTGCTCCCTCCCAGAGTCTCTTCCTCCTTTTCCCATCCTCAGAGGTAATACCAAGGGGCCTCGTGCGCTACATGTGGACACTCTCTACCTCAGCCCCAGTGCAAAACGCTGCCTCTGGCCACCCTCAGGCCTGGGAGTGTTAGAGGCAGTGGTGTGGGCTGCCCTCTGGAGGACGTGCATGAGAAGAGGCCCTCACAGGCCCTAAAAGCAGGCTTGGCCCTTCCAACAGGGATCTCTGGAGCCCTGGGCACCAGAGTGTGGACTACGAGGCGATGGGCAACCTCTGGGCAGGCACACAGCCCCGGTCCCACAGACGGCCTGTCTGGCCGAGAAGGGTGGCCCGAGGAGGGTCACAGCTGGAAACCCCAGTAGCTTGGGACCTGGGCCGGGGGCCCTCTTGCTCAAAGGAAAATTTTGCTAGAAAACTTGTGCAGTCTTTGGAGTTTGAAAGAACATGGTGGACATGAGAAATATTAAAAGATTCAATGTGTCCAGAACATGGGTTATTTGTAGTAAGGGGTAGGACATAAAAGTAGGGCCATATTGTGAAGAGCATGTGAGTAGTATGGACTTTGGTGGGCAATAGAAATTTTTGAGCGTGAGAATTTTGTGAATTGTTTCTTTGAAAGAAAAGACTGGAGACAAATGGAATCAGGGCAGTGGGAAGACCTTTTAAGATTATTAGGGAGTGAGAGAGAAGCTGGATGGCTGGACTGAGGGTCCGAGGGAAAGACCAGATTCAGGAGATATTTCTGGAGTAGTATTGATAAGGCTTTGTGTGAGAGAGTCTAAGATGACTTTGGGATTTCCAGCTGGGAAGGCCATACGATCATCTTGCATTGCCCGGGGGAAGGAGTTTGGGGCAAGGCACAGGTTGTGACGTCAAATGTTGAGCGTGTTCACTTTGGGGCTCCATGACTGCACTCTAGCTGTCATGGGATTGTCAGTGATAATAGAAATGATGGCCAGAGGGCTTTGGAATCTGCATCCTCTGTGCATATATGGGAAGCACTTCAGGGAAAGTCTTATAAAAGAGGTTTTACCTTTTCAAAGCCTGCATTTTGTAGGTGCCTGATTGTTAATGTGACGCTTTGGGACCATCAGTTTCCTATTTTAAGGTCTGCTTCTGTTATTCATATAAAAAAAAAAAACCCAGGCCCTCTTCCATGGGAAAAAATAGCTCATGTAGTGGATAAAAACGATAATTTCTTTTGAGCAGTGGAAGGGAACTTGGTGTGGCGGCATTTCCTCTGCCAAGACCTTTATAGGTAAGCAAGCCTCCCTTGGCATCCGGTTTGTCCACCACTGAGAGGAGGTGGGATGGTGCCTTTTAGGAGATGCCTTTCGGCTCACTGGATTTCCCAAGTGTTGAAGATAATTGAAACAAATGGTAATTTTTTCAGAATATCAATTCTAGATGACTGAAAATTTCATTCAGTGTATTAACTTGTGAAGTCAGAGCACTGAATCTAAGTGGATTCTCCAAAATTTGAGGGTAGAAATTGCAGAATGTAGCAAGCCATTGTAAGTTGACCATTTAGAAGTGGACGTACCATATATTCTAGCTGGTGCTCTGAATTGTTCATTTTTCAGAGCTTACTTCCCCAGATTTTCTTTTCTTTTTCTTGCCTTTTTGCTTGTAGCAATAAGATAGCATGTTGTTATTTTCCAAGTTGCCGGGATTAATGCTCATTTTCTGGTTAATTAAAATCTTTTAAATAAAAACACTCCAAGTTCAGGGCATTATTGTCCTCATTACCATTTCTGTAGTATCTTTGCGGCGCAGCTATTATTCAAGGCTGCAGTAATTTTAACACAGCCCTTTTATTCTGTTTGTCTTTATTGAAGACGTGTGCTCTTTACCAGATTGTCCCCTGACAGCCCAGAATACTCCCCCAGATTCTCCTTCTGAACTGTGTGAAATCTATTTTGCAACTGCAAGTGTCTGGGGCCTTCCCTGGTCAGGTAAGTGACTGAATTAGAACCATAATTTAAAATTTGGGGGTATAGTCTCTTAACATGAAACTTTTTCTACTTGGCCTCAGATCTCCCACACACTTCTTTTCTGGTATCATTGTTTGGTATCTCCCTTACAGAGGTAGAATGGGCTGAATTCCAGCATTTTAAAAATGTTGAAAGTAATTACACTAGACATGTATCCTCAGTACTTACGTATTCATCAAGAGTACATGGGCTTGAGGGATTCATTGCTTACTTGTGAAGGTGAGCCCTTAGTGGGGGTGACTCCTTCTTCCCACCTTGAGGGTGGCTTTCATTCTGCAAACACTCCTTGTTTGCTTATGGGGGTCCAACTCCTCACATCCCGAGCCCTTTTCTGCTGGCCAAAGCTCCTCTGTCATGTTTTAATGGGCATTGCTGTCTCTCAGGGCATTTTTCTAGGTCTGTTCAGTATGGGGGGGAGGATTCACGTTGACATGCTTGTAACCCACTCCAACTTTGGTGATTCATAGAAGCAGCTTGAACTAGACAGAAAAACCATTTCATGCTCAAATTATTCTTAGCAAGAGGCTACATTTACTTTTTTTTTCATATCTTTTTTTTAATTAAGTTATCATTGATATACACTCTTATGAAGGTTTCACAAGAAAAACAATGTGGTTATTGCATTCACCCTTATCGTCAAGTCCCCCCATACCCCATTGCAGTCACTGTCCATCAGTGTAGAAAGATGCCACAGAGTCCCTATTTGTCTTCTCTGTGCTACACTGTCTTCCCTGTGACCCCCCACACACCAGCTACATTTACTTTTGAAGAAAGATGAATTTAGAGCATCTCCATGGGTTTTCACAGAGCAAACAGCTTTAAATTACACACACAGAGAAGTCTGTAGCAGGGTTGAAGTGGGGCACAGGCCAGCTGCTCTTGGGTTTGGACCCCAGCGGTCTTGATGGCAGAGGAGGGGCTCCTGCACAAAACTGTCTAATCATACTTGCACCTGAGGACCCTACACCAACCAGCACGCATGCTAGTGAGCTGCTGGTCAGGGCTTGCCACGGGCCACGTGACCTCGCAGCACCCCCCCCCCCCCCCCACTTAGCTTTCTTTTTGAACAGCTCTTATCGCCATGGCGTGTTTTAGACGTGGTCTGGCCTGAAGGCAGGGCATGGTCAACTGCTAAGGGAGACTCCATGGCTGCTCGGACCATCCTTTAGCCATTTTTAAACTCTCCATTTCTTTTCACTTTCACACTCTGCCTCAGAAGCATCCTCAGACTGTCCCCGCTTCAGCTTCAGCTCCATCTCACTGCCCAGCATTGTGACTATATGATCATAAATAAAAAGTAAAATCCAGTGAAACTAATGTGCCTTTTCTCCACCTCCCCACCTCAGGGATAGTATCTATCTACAGTGGCCATTTCACACCTGTCATGCCAGGCTTTCATCTCTTTTCACAGAATGTTTTCCCTTGAAATTCTAGGGGTCCATTTAGTGACTCAACAAACATTTATTACCATCTACTGTGTGTCAGGCATGGCAGCAGTAGGGAATCAGACATAGTCTCTGCCTCTTGGAAGCTACAGACTAGACACAAGTTGTGGAGAGGAGCTTGCCATACGGCTTTGAATCACAACAGCCCTGGGGTAAGAAGTACCATGGCCCCAGGCAAATCTTGGAAAGAAAGCCCCTTGCCCGCCACAGCCATCTCCGTGCGAGGGGTTGGTACTGGTGGGATAGCAAGGCTGTGAGGATTCCTTGTGCGGTGACTATTTCTAGGTGCTGGCAAAAAATTCTTAGAGCCCCTGGTCACACAGTTGTCCGAACCTGCTGAGCCTTGTACAAATCATTTAAATCCATGCTCAACTTGGAGTCTCCAATGCCTCGAATGGCTCTTAGAGAATGTAGGCACAAGTGCCCTCTGGAGACCCAGCACAGTCCTCATCAAAGGCCCGTTCCCCCGTCCCAGGGTGGGTTTTATGAGAAGCAGAATAACGCATAACTAACCACATTTTATTCTTTGACGTTCCAATTACATTAACCAGGGCAGGCATTAGAGATCAATTGATGGGCCAGCCCAGTGATGTGAGGACTGAGACGGGCGGGTCACTGAGGAGATGGCCCCGGGTGGCCACAGGGCAGTGGTGGGCGCTTCTGAACATACGCTTTCTCTCTGTGAACCTCGGCCCGTGGCTTGTAAAGTGCTGTCCCTTCATTACTTTCCTGCTGTTCTTTTCTGACAATCTGAGCCTGTCAATCTCCACCATTGCCTGGGGTGGAAACCCAGTTAAGTAGGATTCATCTCCTCATTTCAAAAGGCAGTTTCTGTTTGTGAGAAAATAAAGGAGTGAGCTCCCACCCACTAGGTATTTTCACTGAAGCCCTGTGGGCCCCCAACTCAGGTTTAATCAATCCATTTCCAAATTAACCAGCCCAGGATCCACTGGATTTTACCTTTTCTAGAGCAAACTAGCTGTGCTTTCCCTCTTTATCTTGCAGCTGATTGACTATGGCATGGAGTTTAGTAGATTGTGGATCAAATAAATGAGAGCTATAAAATTTCCTCCCCAGGGACTAGGTTTTCATTATTTCATTGACCCTAGAACAAGAAATGTGCCCTCCAGACCAAAAAGACTTCACATGGCAACTCGAGGCCAGACGCTCCTGCCCAGGATAGATACAATTACATTTATTAAAAGTAAAAAGGTAGAGGGGAGCACATTTTTGGAGAATTATTACATGTCTTGATCGGAGAGGAACTGAGAGTAACAGTCAGTACCTAAACATCTGATGATTCCTGGAAAGTGTCAGTTTGGTACTCTGTCTGGGGTTCAGGAAGAATTCCAGGAATTATGATAGAATCATTATGTAAAAATTACAGTGATGGTGAGGAAATGCTTTTATTTGGAAGGACCTAAAAGCCTTGTAATTCAATTACTACCGAAATTGAGTGCTTTCTAAGTGAATGAGCATCACATTAGAGAATGTAGAATTTAGCAGCCTCTCCATAAATGTTTTATCATTTTTTCTGCTCTGGAAATTTCTGTGTCCTGAGTGCGTTACGTGTCAAGCTATAGAAAGGGAACAAAAGAGTAAGTTTAGGGCGTAGCAGATCTAGGTCAGAAGTCTACTCCCAACCTGTATGGCCCTGGGCACGTCACTTTGTCACAATAAACCCATAAAAAGGGTGAAATGATCACTTGATTGTAACAGAGACCTTTGGGCATACTTGCCTACCTATGCTCTCACTTCTCAAACATCCACCTTCCATGCAGGGCTGGCCCCGTGGATGTGAAGTCTCTTCAGTCCCACAGGGCTGGGCTTAGGAGGGTCCTCCTCTTTGCTGTTCTGCTGTCACCATCTTGAAATTCTTAACTGTTGAACAAGGGGCCCTGCATTTTCACTTAGCACTGGGCCCCATACATTAGGTGACTGGCTTCTCTCCATGCAGAGGGGCACCCTGGCTATGGGTGAGTCACTCAGAACAAATAGGGAGCGGAGCCACACTTAATCTCTTTGGGCCAAGAGATACCCAGCATCTCCCCTGTGATTCCCCCTTTTTGCTCAAAGTTGTGTGAATGGTTTCTGCAACTTACAATCAAACCTCCAGCACTCGGCCGTTGGTTAATGTAGTTGGAATGTCAGAGAATAAAATATGGTTAGTAGCGCTATTCTCCTATCTCATGCTGAACTGAGATGGACAGGTAGTCCAGGATGGACCCATCAAAATGACTCTCACAGATGTTGGAACTGAAACACCGGTTAATCCATAGTACTACCTAAAGAGGGAGGGTGAGGAAACTCAGAGCAGTATAGAGAAAAGCAAAGAAAGCCAGAGTGCAAGTAGGGAAATGGGGCACCAGGGCACAGAGAGAAGCTGGCATGAGAGGCTATGGCCTCCCTGAGGGGCTAAAGGACCAGATGTCTTAGTTCCTGATGGTTTTGCAGCTTCACTTCACTTCCAGTTCCTGGTAGAATGGAGTCACACTTCCGGTCCTCAGGTTGAGACATACCTGTGTCCCTCCCTCAACAACTGTTCCTTTTAGTTTGAGATAGCGTGAATGAGTTTCTGGAACTCAGTCAAACCGTTTCCAACATACTGACCCACTCCCTCATGGGCTGCCGTGAAGAGCAAACAGCTGGGGAGATGTGGGGCCAGCACTCGGTGAAGGAACTTCACAGGTCCCTACAACCGGGCCGTTGCATTGGCTGTGTGACGAAGCAAACTGGAAGAGAATGGTGGCCTGGTGAAGTCTTTGGTGTTTATTTTAAAATTGCATTTATTAGGTAACATTCTTCATCCTCTAAATTTTCTAAGGTGGAACTTGTGTCACATAGCAAATGTCACAAAGTCATGTGTTAAAGTCATTACAATGTTCATGGGGAAGATGCCACATTAATCATATAATTTGGACTAATGTGAATGTTTTTATAGGGTTATTAACATTTCAAAGATGTTAAGGCTGTTTTGGAATTTTAAATTAGATTTATGGCTTTGGGGAACACATAAAAAAATTAATCTGATCTCTTCTGGTTTGAAACCATGAGATTGAAACAATTGAAAGCAACAGAAAGAGTGTACAGAATAGAAAAGATCATTCAAAACATAAGAAATACAAGGTAAATGCTAATGAACTTGGGAGAATGTGTATGTAACTGACAACATGAAAGGTCTTGAATTAGGTAAGTGGAAAACTATGGAAAATGAATGGAAGCAAGAAAACACCAGGAAATGGGTGTACAGCTGATGTCTGTAGATCTGTAGTTTATTCCTGGATGCTTTCTTGCCTTCCTTTCTTCACTGACTCACTCATTTTATATGCCTTGTGCTCCTCAAGGTGCTAGGGCTGATGTGGTGAATGAAATGAAGACTGTCTTCATGGAGCTTACTTTCTTGTGAGATTAGAGAGAGCTTGAGAACCAGTTCACAGACCCAAGGGAGAGGAAGGAGATGAAAAGGGACAATCCTTTAAAAGGCATCTCATTTCCCTGAAAGGTCTCCAGCACTCACAGGGGGCCAAGTGCCATACTGGGTACTTTACCTTCATTATCTCCTCTAGTCCTTACCGCACTCTGAGGTGGATAGGATATCAGATGCTCTCAGGGGCCAGGCAGACCTTGCAAAATGCAAGGAAGGTAGGGTGAGTTGGAGAGCATGGGACTCTTCCAAAGGGCATCACTGCTTAGTTCCAGCGCTGTTACTGTTGGAATGTGAGTCCCCTACTGCCAAGTCGTTCATTTTTCAAAAGAAGCGCACATCCACTTTTTACGTTAAATTGGATTTTTAAAAATATTGGATCATTTTTAAAAAACTACTATGCAGTATTTGTGAAATGATGTGCATAAAAGTCCATCACTGTATTTTTATTGGTAACAGCGAGAGATTGGAGGCAATCTGAAAGTCCCCCACAGTAAACCAATTTAATAAATTATGGTCCACATTATATAACTGTTCTGTAGGCTTGAAGAGTAGCAAGGAAGCTACTTATATGCTTCATGACATATTGTTAAGTGAAAAAGTTTAGGTACATTGTAGTATGTATAGTATCCTGCCGTCTGTGTAAAGGAGGGTGTCCATTTACTTGTATAGGAATAAATATTTCTGAAAGTATATATATCTGTGTGTGTGTGTACCTCCACACATATGCATACATATATCTTTGTCTAGGTAGATAGATACGTATATGCATGATACACAGATAAACTGTTAGCATTGGTTTCCTCTAGGAAAGGAAACTGAATGACTGAGGGACGTGGTAAGAGGGAAAACTTACCTTATCCTCTTTTGTGTATTTTGAATTTTGAGCCATGTGAATATATATATAATGCAGGTGTTTTCTGAAAGGCCTGAGAACCATCAGTTTGCCACCACTTCCTGAGCCTTCGTTATTTCCTCTGAATATCAGAAATCATCCAGTAGGGTCGGGGGCTCAACAGCTTTGGACAGATGAAGTATATATCGCTCTTCCACCTCTCGCATGTATTTCATCAAATCAAGAATGATCCCAGAAATCTTGCTTGGCCTGGGCCCGCCTGGACTCGGTTGGAGTAGGCTGAACCCCCAGTTGGTCCCCGAATGGCTTTGCTGGCTCCTAGGGATGTCCTGACCTCTGGCACAGCCTTAGATTGGAGGAGACACTCTACTCCTTTATCTCACACAGTCGTGACTCTGCTCTTACTCTACTCAATTGGAGAAATTAGCATATTCAACACCAGGAGTCCTGAGTGTTTTGGGGAGAAAGGGGGAGTGTTTGTTGGATCGTGGGACAATTGTCAGAGTAGGAGTTTGAATTACTGCTATTCTAGCATGACCTTCCTAGCTATCTTACCCTCCCAGAGGGCAACAGCTGGGTCTGAGATTTGGGAGTGTGCATCTTGGAAGCAAGAAAGGCTAGAAGCCGTTTTGGGCTTCCTCAGAGCACAGCTCAATACCCCAGGGTTATTTTGGATTCTACAAGAGCGGGCTGGTGGCCTGCTTATGCCTCCTGAGTTGCAGCCAGCCCCGGACATCACAGTGGACTCTGGATTGCCTCTGTCTGTGCTAGAATGGTGTGTGAAGGCAAGCCCCCGTTTTCTCCTCTGGCTCAGCCTTTGCTCAGCAACTTCCCCCTTATGCTCTATGGCAAGAAGATCTCAACTTCCCTGGTGGGTGTGTAAAGGCCACTTGTCATGATTCCATTTGTCTACTTCTGGTGCAATGTAAGCCCTTCATAATAGCCAGAGTCAGTTATCTGCTAAAATATAATTGTCATTTCTTGATCTGCATGTAGTCTGGGTTTACTTAGGATTTTCACTGTCTTGGGGTGTGGTATCTCCGGCTTTTACTGCAGGGCTGGGCTGCTACCTTCCTTGTGGCCTGCCTGTATCAGTCAAGGTTCCAGCAGGAAGCAGAATCCCGTTCAAATGGTAAACTGAAGAGACTCAAATGAAGGGGCTGTTTTCAGAGTTGTGGGCCGAGTTAAGGGTACTAATAAGGGGTCCAGAGGCACCTGGAGAGAAACAGCTGAGAGAAGCCATCGCCAGCCCCAGGGCTGAGGTGGGAAGGGAGGGAAGAGCGTTAGTGGGCCTCTGCGAGAGCTTGTGCCAAGGAGGAGAACCACTCCCCTGCCAGGCACACGCAGGCGCTGCAGTCAGGGCGGGGACCCAGCTGCCAAATTCTGGCATCAAAGCACACAGGGGGTGGGGAATGGACACTCCAACCTCTCTCCCACCCCGCCCTTTGTTATTCTACTGTCCCTTCCATTTGCCACACCCAAAAGGAAGCCAGACAGCAAGGGGACCTTGTAAAGCAGCTTGCAAGGCAGCCTGGGACCCATGGACATGGGACGCAGGGCAGCAAATGCATCGGGAGAAAGGCCAGCACATGGCGACAACAAGCACACCTGCCTCGGGGCTGTCAGTGCCTCCTGGGGGACCGGCACTTCAGTCGGAGGTGTCCAGAGCTGGAGGGGGTGGCGCATGGGTCCACGTGAACCTCTCCCAGGCACAGCACGGAGGGGGACGCCAGCCTCCTCATCCTGCCCTTTAAAGTATCTAGTTCTGGGAGACACTCCCATGGAGGAACCTTTCTACGATCTGTTCTGGTGAATAATCTACCTACTTTCTACTTTTAAAATGTTTTATTCTTTTTTTTTTAATTTTAAAATTTGAATTAACACTAATTTTTAAAAAGCCCTCAAGGTTGACAAGGACTAGGATTGACAGTACTATGGCTTTTAGAAATCCCTGTTGTCCATTTAAATTTTAATGTTTCTATCATTTGTTCCTCAGTGTAAATTAACAGCCGTGGCAGTGTGTTGGGTTTCTTTTCTGAAGTCGGGACTTTAAATTTAATTCAATAGCCGAGATTTACAGCGCTTCTATATTTCACACGGCAGAATCAATAATGTGACTGAAGTGAAGAAGATAAAAATTTATGGTATCTTGCAATTTAATGGTTGAAAAGATGCAATTGGAGAGATCATAAATTGTGAAGGAGTTTATGCTTCATTGCTTCTGATTCAGTGCTTGCTGTTGGAACTTGATTTGTGGCTATTCACAAGGTGTGATTAATGATGTGATCGATGCTTGCTTCAGTGCAGTAAAGCAGTTGTAATGCTCTTCATTAGAATAAATAAAATAAATTGACTGAAGCTTTATAAAAACTGTGTAACATTTAAAATCCAAAATGTCAATTTTTTTCCTCTTACGATTTAGGTTTCTTCAGGCAGTTTCCACCTACAGCACATCACTCATTGTCATTCTTTTTGGATATTATAGAAATCCATGTGGGTTTGGGTAAGCTTTATGCAAAGCTCACTGAAGAGGAAAAAAAAAAGAGCTGAATAGGACTGACAGAGCTAGGGTATTGTGGCGGCTGTGCTCTGCCATCCTCCTAATGAGCATCTTATCCTTCTTTAACACATAAAGTCTAAAGAAATCAAGGCAGAAAATGACCCTTCTACTCACAGATTTGCTAAAAACAACAACAAAAACCGATAGTTTTCATTTCTTAAGTGGGTTGGATATGCATATGTCCCCACTGCAGGAGCCTAAGTGGGCACAGGTGGGTCCTTTACACAACTTTGCTTTAATGTTGGGGTTTTGCTTAACGTGCTTCTACTGTGGGTTCCTGCTCTGACTCACAGCCGCGAGCACACAGCAGGGGAAGGGCAGTCACACTGCGAGTGGCAAGAATGAAGTAAGTCTAGGGAGTGCCTCCGGGACCCTGGCGAGTCTCTTGGGCTGGGAAAGGGTCCCCTGGCACATGCGCAGACATTCTTGCCAGTTTGGGAATTCATTCATCACAGTTGTAAATCACCTGCCTTTGTTTTAATATCAATCACTGAAATTTATTCCTGGCAATTAAAGAAAACTTTTGGCCTGTCTTGGAGAAAGGTATGTGTCTCCAGAAGATACCTTTGCTGGTTCATTTCACCTGTTTGCGTCCGTGCTTTTAAATGCCCGAGGTCACAAGCAAGTGACATGGTTAGTATTCTGGATGCAGATAGTTGTAACTGGCTTATGAATACTCCAATCCCAATACCACTTGCAATTGTAGATTTACACCAGTCTCTGGAGCTACCAAGCCTTTATAATATGTTTGCAAGGCTCAAGTGGATTCTACTAGGAGGAATCTGGAAAGGTTTGATGTGGTGGTGGTTTTGTTTTCCCTCCATGTCAAGGACTTAAAAGGGAAAAGAAGACATAGGGGTGGGCCTCCTTGATTTTTTGCCTTTGCACTACATTGATGTTATCTTCCTGTCAGCCTGGGGTTCTTCAGGAGGATTGCTAGGAACATGCATGTAGTTCTCAACTGTAAAGTATCAATTCAACTGGCTTCCCAGGTTTTCCTTATTTCTCTTGGCAGATCTTTAACTCACCCTTGTATTTTCAAAAGGATGAAGTCTCTTGGTGTAGTAGAGACATAATATCCAAAAACACTTTCAAGTTATCTGCATTTGGCATTTCTCAGCTGAGTGAATTTCCTTTTGAGTTGGCATCTGGATGTTAAACAGGAGAGTTGCACTCAGATTCCTCAAAGGTTTACAATATTATGTGCATTTTAAGGGCACTTCCTAAGCTAGTTGGGGGTGTACGAACTGGAGGAGGCAGACAAAGAATGTGCTGACTAAAAATGACAAAATAAAGGCTAGAGTAAGAAGGATCAACAGAGCTAGAAGGAAACAGAATCGTTTACCTCTGTGGCTAGATTTCTATATCCTAACTTGCATTAAGGGTTTAGTAGAAAATGAAGACTGTGCTCTTCTGCTAAGAACTGTTTCTGCCATTGGAGATGCAGCAGACCTCTGGTGTGTGCCCCAGGAGGGCAGGGTCTCCTGTCATGTGTCTAGCACCACGCAGCCAGCATCCAGAGACATGCCTGGCACCCACAGCAAGCCCTCCATATGTCTGCTGGAGGAGGTGAGGCAGCGTCCACATTTTTCTGAAGACTGCACGCAAACCAAGCAGTGAAGAAAATGTCAAGGGTCATCAACAAAAGCTGGAAAAATAAGAGTCTGTGAGGATAGAGAAACTATGAGGAAAACAAGAGAAAAGAACCCCAGCACAATCTTAAATAAAAGTCTTCCTGGTCTCAAAGATCCACTGAACTTGTTTGGATGCTTATGGTTTTGATCTGGCTTCCAGTCAATATATTTTAGCAGGTTTGGGGGGAAACAATGAGAAACCCCAAACCTTTTTTGGAGAAGGGAGCAGTGGGAGTTGGCAGGGAAATTTCAGCCCAAATATATGAACAGCAGATGTGAACTTTTTCATCAAACTTTGGGAAGTAAAGAAACCTCTCTGGGCCTCTTTTCTTATCTGTAGTCTGAGGTGGGGGAAGGGTCAGCCGTTCCCTGGGGTCTCTTTCAACTCTGGACCCTCAGTTCTGTGCTTCTTATGTCTCTTACCCCCTTTCTGGACTCTAAACCCCAACCTGCTACTTGATGACGCCTAGTTATTTTCTTCCAAGGCTTTTTCGTTCACTTCCGGAAGCACTGCTGGCACGTGACCATGCTCTCATCTGCCACGACACCTAATATATAATACAACTGATGGGAGTTCACAGCGAGTATCTGCAATGGAAGAGAAAACCTGAGGATGCACTATCCGCTGGGCCCCTTTTCCAGAGTGCACCAGCCATGACCCTCCACGAGGAGGCGCTGCTGCTAGTCTCACTCTTTCACATCCTTCTGTCCTTCCTCCTCCACACCTTGGCCTGCCATCACTGTGAGGGCTTTTGTGCATGTGGCCCCCACCCCCACCCCAAGGCCCAGGACCTGCTTCCCTCTCTGGGCCCAGCCGAGGGTAAGATGAAACGGCAAACTCAAACGCATCTTGCTACAACTTCAGCCAAGCCAAAACCACACTTTCACTGCAGGACCTCAACTATGTCCATTGCAGAATTTCAAATGCTTCCATTTCAAATCCCAACCATTTGCCTAGCCCACTGATGTTTCATTTTGTTTGTGTTTTACTCACTTAAAATAAGTGTGCCCTGACCCTCAATTAAAGCCTTATCTCCAGCAACAGAAAGACCACCAAAGATTTTTTTAAAAAATATGTCAGTGATAGTGTGATGGGTTTGTTTTAAGGGATCTTAGACAGCAGAATCAGTATTTGACCTACAGCTCTTTGGCCAGCCCTCCCAAGCATGTAGCTCTGATTAGGGCACAGCGTGGTGCTTCAGAAGGCCTAGCTCCCTTTTCCAGAGCAGAGCCCAAGAATCTGGCTTATTCTGTGCTGCTTAGGGAAAGCAGGCAAAGCAGGTTTCATAAGAGGTCTTGAGTGTTAAGCTCCTAGCCTGGTTTTGTGATCAAGAAAAGAGAAATATGAATGGTTTATGGTTAAAATATGGTCTTGGGCTCTGATTTATGTTCCTTCTAGTTTAGATATGTCAGGGATTGGTGGAGGCAATTTCTAGATGGTAAGTAACTGCTCCCCTGCTTTCCTGAACTGTTACACTTTCTGCCGTGTTTGTTGCTGGTAATTGTACCAAGGTCAGTAAGTGAGGTGCTAACCTGTCAAAGTAACTCAGGAAAAAGGATTGTCATGATCTCTGAAAATATAAAGTGCTTTATAAATGCTTTATAATAAAAACACCTTGGCCACCAGATCATCTTCATTTTCTTTCTCTCTTTCCTGTTGCGTTTTGCTTAAAGTTGCCCAAAATGTTACAAAAATAATAACTATGCAAAACACTGTGGTTTCTAGAGTACTTTCCCATATGTGATCTAATTTGGACCTTATTCATAACAGCTGAGTGGGCTGTGATGTTTTATTAGATCCATTTTGCAGGCGAGGAGGCAGAGACCATCAGTGGCTTGCCCATGACACAGCTCTCCTGACCCCCCGTCCGTTCACGTTCACCACCTGGCCCAGACACAGCACTCTGTGTTGGAAAGCACAATCTGGTTCTGTGCAAAGCCTTTCTGGGGCGTTTCAGAACAGAAATTCCCTCTGCTACCTTTTATAAATCAAAGTGGTCCTTTTAAACACAGTGTTCCCAGAAGGTCTGAGCTAGCTCTCACACAAACAGCTTTTATCAAGTGCTTTCGAAAGGAATGTGTCAGTTCCTCTGAGGCCTGAGCTGAAGGTGTACTGCGACTGTTCTCCTGCTTCCTTACGAAGTTGTCATGATTTAGGGGACAGGGAAAGGAGGAGGAAAGGATCTTCCCCATTCAGATTCCCAAGCCATTCCTACTTCGGCTGTTTGACTTGCCAAATGTCTACCCCACTGATGCCACAGCCCTTTAGGCCAGCCTGACAGGTCCCTGTCTGCCTTCGAAGGGTGACACACCTTCCCTCTGACCCAGCTGTGCTTGCACTTGTCGTGGTTTTTGGACTGATCAAATAGAAGCTTTCTTTGTAACTCTTTTCTCACTCTCCATGTATCATAGAAAAGAAATCCCAAATTGATTTCCATAGCACCTTTACCACCTACATTTCAGTAACCTATCATATAAGACAAACCATAGGTATGGCTATAGATGTACATGTAGACGTAGGCAGATATAATCAAATAACCGCTGGGCCAAGCTTAGATCACTGGGAATCCTTCCTGCCGTTTTCTCTGTGTGACCAGCTGATGCTGAGCTGCACAGATGCAGGAACCAGCATCCAAACTAAGTCCACAGGTCCTACATGTGGCGCTGCTCTCATTAAGCCTCCTGAGCTCTGCTGAATGGTTGGAGGCCTTCTCGGGGAGCTGCTTAGAAGAGTGCTGGACGGACTCCTGCTGCTACACTTAGCTGAGTTTCTTTCCTTTTTCTCCAACTTATCCCCTCATTAGAGTATCCTGTAAAAGCAGGAGGCAGGAGAGGCGAATTTTCTGGTTAGCTTACAGTCCTCTGTCTCTCATTAAGGCCTCTTTCTTGGCATATCCTGTGATGCGAACTTGTGAACTCAGGACTGCTTACTGCACCATCATTGCAAAGTCCGCACTTAAAGCTCTCAAGGCCCCACAGCAGCTCGGCTCTCAGGAGGCAGGAACAAAAGGGCGGCTCCATCGCACTCTCCTGCCTACTTGTCAGTTTCTGCTGCTCCCATCTGATGGCATTTCAAGGAATAGGAATTGGACTATGGGATGCATTCTTACCCATCCTCGAGTTCCATGCACCATGGGTGAAGAGCCCCTGTTTGGTTTCTGAAATGAATTCCAAGCACTTAGTAACAGGGAACTGGGTTTTACAAATCAGTTATGCTTTGAGCCTGAAAGAAACCCCTCGGGATTACAGTGTTGAACACAGTCAATCACGGGCAATTAAGAATAAAGCAAAGTAGGAGGCAGGAGGAGGGAGGACTCCAGCTTGGGATGTTTCTGAGGCCCTAACTGGTGGAAATGGTTAGGGTTGTTCAGTGGTGGAGTGGGGAAGGTAGGAAAACATCCCATCCCACTTTTGTTCACTCTGGTCATGTGACATGGTCCTGAGCATGGGCCCCGTGGACCATCCCGGTCTGCCTGGTACAGCCTGCAGGACTGACCTTGTACTACTATGAAAATGAGACCTATTGTTGGTGACCACTAAGTACAGGCTGGGGGCCTTCAAACTAGGTCCTCAGGCCAAATTCAGCCTGATGTCTGTCTTTGTAAATATGGAACACAGCCAGACTCATTCATTTGGGGATTGTCTATGGCTGCTTTCAAACAGTGGTGGCAGAGTAGGTGCAAAACCTTAACTATTTACCCTCTGCTTCTCCATAGAGACAAAGCCTGCTGACCACTGGACTAGGACTGTCCAAGGACAAGGTGTGCTGAGTGGGTTTGTACTCAAGAGATGGGCTGTTACAGGTACTACACCTTTGGAACAAATTACTCCAAAATTTAGGGGCTGCATAAACTGACCATTTCTTATACTCATGGATTCTGCAGGTCAGGACAGAGCCCAGAGGGTTGTCTCCCTCTGCTTCATGATGTGTGGGGTCAAACAGCTGCGGCTTTGAAAGCCTGGGGCTCCTCAGCCACCTCGGTGTGTTCTCTGTCCATGTGACTTCCCCAGCCCTGTTGGTTCAGGACTCCCAAGACATGTGTGTGTGTGTGTGTGTGTGCGTGCACAGGCACGTGCACGAGAGAGAGAGAAGGATGGAGAGCATGAAGGCTTATTTCCGCTCCTGACCCAGGCTTAGCTGCATAGGTCATTCAGTGCCTCATCTATTGCCTTCTTATTTTTTTTAATTTTTGTATCATTAATATACAATTACATGAGCAACACTGTGGTTACTAGACTCCCCCCATTATCAAGTCCCCACCACACATCCCATTACAGTCACTGTCCATCAGCATAGTAAGATGCTATAGAATCACTACTTGTCTTCTCTGTGTTATACTGCCTTCCCTGTGTCCCCCCCACTACATTATATGTGCTAATCGTAATGATGCTTTTTCCCCCTTATCCCTCCCTTCCCACCCATCCTCCCCAATTCCTTTCCCTTTGGCAACTGTTAGTTCATTCTTGGATTCTGTGAGTCTGCTGCAGTTTTGTTCCTTCAGTTTTTTTCTTTGTTCTTATACTCCACAGATGAGTGAAATCATTTGATACTTGTCTTTCTCCACCTGGCTTATTTCACTGAGCATAATACCCTCTAGCTCCATCCATGTTGTCGCAAATGATAGGATTTGTTTTCTTCTTGTGGCTGAATATTGTGTATATGTACCACATCTTCTTTATACATTCATCTATTGATTGACACTTAGGTCTCTTCCATATCTTGGCTATTGTAAATAGTGCTGCAATAAACATAGGGGTGCATATGTCTTTTTGAATCTGTGATCTTGTTTTCTTTGGGTAAACTCCTAGGAGTGGAATTCCTGGGTCAAATGGTATTTCTAATTTGAGTTTTTTGAGGAACCTCCATACTGCTTTCCACAATGGTTGAACTAATTTGCATTCCCTCCAGCAGTGTAGGAGGGTTCCCCTTTCTCCACATCCTCGCCAACATTTGTTGTTGTTTGTCTTTTGGATGGTGGCCGTCCTTACTGGTGTGAGGTGATATCTCATTGTGGTTTTAATTTGCATTTCTCTGATGATTAGCGATGTGGAGCATCTTTTCATGTGTCTGTTGGCCATCTGAATTTCTTCTTTGGAGAAGTGTCTGTTCAGATCCTCTGCCCATTTTTTAATTGGATTATTTGCTTTTTGTTTGTTGAGGTGCGTGAGCTTTTGTATATTTTCTATGTCAATCCCTTATCGGATATGTCATTTATGAATATATTCTCCCATATTGTAGGATACCTTTTTGTTCTTCTGATGGTGTCCTTTGCTGGGCAGAAAATTTTTAGTTTGATATAGTCCCACTTGTTCATTTTTGCTTTTGTTTCCCTTGCCCGTGGAGATAAGTTCATGAAGAAGTTGTTCATGTTTATATTCAAGAGCGTTTTGCCTATGTTTTCTTCTAAGAGTTTTATGGTTTCATGACTTACACTCAGGTCTTTGATCCATTTTGAGTTTACTTTTGTGTATGGAGTTAGACAGTAATCCGGTTTCATTCTCTTACATGTAGCTGTCCAGTTTTGCCAGCACCAGCTGTTGAAGAGGTTGTCATTTCCCCATTGTATATCCACGGCTCCTTTTCATATATTAATTGACCAAATATGCTTGGGTTAATATCTGGACACTCTATGCTGTTCCACTGGTCTATGGGTCTGTTCTTGTGCCAGTACCAAATTGTCTTGGTTACTGTGGCTTTGTAATAGAGTTTGAAGTTAGGGAGCATAATCCCCTCTGCTTTAGTCTTCCTTCCTTCTCAGGATTGTTTTGGCTATTTGGGGTCTTTTGTGGTTCCATATGAATCTTAGAACTATTTGTTCCAGTTCATTGAAGAATGCTGTCAGTATTTTGATGGAGATTACATTGAATCTGTAGATTGCTTTAAGCAGGATGGCCATGTTGACAATATTAATTCTTCCTAGCCAAGAGCATGGGATGAATTTCCATTTATTAATATCCTCTTTAATTTCTCTTAAGAGTGTCTTGTAATTTTCAGGTTATGGGTCTTTCACTTCCTTGGTTAGGTTTATTCCTAGGTATTTTATTATTTTTGGTGCAATTGTGAATGGAATTGTTTTCCTGATTTATCTTTCTGCTAGTTCATTGTTAGTGTATAGGAATGCAACAGATTACTGTGTATTAATTTTGTATCCTGCTACTTTGCTGAATTCAGATATTAGTTCTAGTAGTTTTGAAGTGGATTCTTTAGGGTTTTTATATACAATATCATGTCATCTGCAAACAGGGACAATTTGACTTCTTCCTTACCAATCTGGATGCCTTTTATTTCTTTGTGTTGTCTGATTGCCATGGCTAGGACCTCCAGTACTATGCTGAATAAAAGCAGAGAGAATGGGCATCCTTGTTCTGTTCCCGATCTTAGGGGAAAAGCTTCCAGCTTCTCACTGTTAAGTATGATGTTAGCTGTGGATTTGTCATATATGGCCTTTATGATGTTGAGGTACTTGCCCTCTATACCCATTTTGTTGAGAGTTTTTATCATGAATGGATGTTGAATTTTGTCGAATGCTTTTTCAGCATCTATGGAGATGATCATGTGGTCTCTGTCCTTCTTTTTGTTGATGTGGTGGATGATGTTGATGGATTTTCGAATGTTGTACCATCCTTGCATCCCTGGGATGAATCCCACTTGATCATGGTGTATGATCCTCCTGATGTATTTTTGAATTCGGTTTGCTAATATTTTGTTGAGTGTTTTTGCATATATGTTCATCAGGGATATTGGTCTGTAGTTTTCTTTTTTTGTGGTGTCTGCCTGGTTTTGGTATTAGAGTGATGCAGGCTTCATAAAATGAGTATGGAAGTATTCCCTCCTCTTCTATTTTTTGGAAGACTTTAAGGAGATGGGTATCATGTCTTCTCTAAATGTCTGAAAAAATTCAGTGGTGAATCCATCTTGTCTGGAGGTTTTGTTCTTGGATAGTTTTTTGGTTATGATTCAATTTCATTGCTGGTAATTGGTCTGTTTAGATTTTCTGTTTCTTCCTGGGTCAGTTTTGAAAGGTTGTATTTTTCTAGAAAGTTGTCCATTTCTTCTAGGTTATGCAGTTTGTTAGCATATAGATTTTCATAGTATTCTCTAATAATTCTTTGTATTTCTGTGGTATCCATCATGATTTTTCCTGTCTCATTTCTGATTCTGTTTATGTGTGTAGATTCTCTTTTTTTTCTTTTCTTTTTTTTGGCATCATTAATACACGTTACATGAGCAACATTGTGATTACTAGATTCCCCCCATTATCAAGTCCCCACCACATACCCCATTACAGTCACTGTCTATCAGTGTAGTAAGATGGTATAGAATCACTACTTGTCTTCTCTGTGCTATACTGCCTTCCCCATGCCCCGCCCCCCACTACATTATGTGTGATAATCATAATACCCCTTTTTCCCCTTATCCCTCCTTTCCCAACCCCCCTCTCCCCAGTCCCTTTCCCTTTGGTAACTTTTAGTCCATTCTTGGGTTCTGTAAGTCTGCTGCTTTTTTGTTCCTTCAGTTTTTTTCTTCGCTCTTATACTCCACATATGAGTGAAATCATTTGATACTTATCTTTTTCCACCTGGCTTATTTCACTGAGCATAATACCCTCTAGCTCCATCCATGTTGTTGCAAATGGTGGGATTTGTTTTATTCTTATGGCTAAATAATATTCCATTGTGTATATGTACCACATCTTCTTTATACATTCATCTATTGATGGGCACTTAGGTCGCTTCCATATCTTGGCTATTGTAAATAGTGCTGCGATAAACATAAGGGTGCATCTGTCTTTTTCAAACTGGGCTGCTGCAGTCTTAGGGTAAATTCCTAGGAGTGGAATTCCTGGGTCAAATGGTATTTCTATTTTGAGTTTTTTGAGGAACCTCCATCCTGCTTTCCACAATGGTTGAACTAGGTTACATTCTCACCAGCAGCGTAGGAGGGTTCCCCTTTCTCTGCATCCTCACCAACCTTTTTTCTTAATAAGTTTGGCTAGAGGTTTATCTATTTTGTTTAATTTCTCAAAGAACCAGTTCTTGGTTTCTTTAATTTTTTTCTATTGTTTTATTCTTCTCAATTTTATTTATTTCTTCTCTGATCTTTATTATGTCCCTCCTTCTGCTGACTTTGGGCCTCATTTGTTCTTCTTTTTCCAGTTTCAATAATTGTGAATTTAGACTATTCATTTGGAATTGTCCTTCCTTCTTTAAATAGGCCTGGATTGATATATACTTTCCTCTTAGAACTGCCTTCACTGCATCCCACAGAAGTTGGGGCTTTGTGCTGTTGTTGTCATTTGTCTCCATATATATTGCTTGATCTCTGTTTTAATTTGATCATTGATCCACTGATTATTTAGGAGCATGTTGTTAAGCCTCCATGTGTTTGTGAGCCTTTTCATGTACTGCCTTCTATTGGCTACAGCAGTTACAAAGTTCTGCCCAGGCCAGAGGGAGACTACATAGACCTCACTTCTTATTGAAGGAGCGTCAATGTCTCATTTTAAGAACATATGGGAGTTACATATCTCTATCTTTGGAAGAACTGCCGCATGGGGTAAAACCCCTCACCTGGAGAATCCTGCCTTCAGACTTCTTACTTCTCATCACTGTCCTTTTGTTACCCACACACTGCCCATCCGAACATCCTGCCCCCAGGCACTCTATCTGAAGGCCTTCTCCCCTTACCATGCAGCCTGCACACTGGACTAGATTCATCTTTGGCTACAGAAGACACTGCTTCCTCTGACACCTTTTGCACTTTCCCATTCTTAACTAGTTTCACAGTCCTCAGCTTCTCCTGTCACTGTGTTCTCCTCCACACCCTTTCCCTGCGTGCTTAACCGGGCTCCTCCGCAGGCCCCAGGGGTGTGGTGGTCTTTCTCCATCAGGAGTTCTGCCCTAATGTCCTCTGGCCTTCTCTGGATTTATCTTTTCCCAGTCACACCTTTTAAGGCCAAGGTCAAGTTTCATCTCCTCTTGGAGCCTTTCTGCACCACCCTGTCTCTACCAAAGTTCCCTTTCTTGTTTGTATTGCCTGTAGCACACATATGGCACTTGGCAAGCGCTACATTGTGAGGAACCTGCCTTGTATTTGTTTGCATTCTCCTTGCACTTACTCAGCACCAAGTGAACTTTTGCCAATGCTCATCTGCATAGTTCTTAAGTGTCTTATGGGTGAATCTGCTGCCAAGTAAATACAAACTCTTCAAGCTCACATTTAAAATTTGCCTACACTTACCTGATATGAGTAAAATATAAAATAGTCAGATTGCCTCAGTCACCTGAAATATTTAGATTAAAATCAGAAGTAAATTCAGGATATACTTCATAAAGAAGATACCAAATTTCTACTTTTAAACTGCATGAACAGAGTCTTTGGTCAGTATCTTTGCCTATTCTAACACTATAAAATATGTCTTAATCCAGTAACAATCAAAGAAAAGACAGGGTAAAAGAGAGAAATGGAAGTAAAGAGGGGTGAGACAGAACTTGTCTTAAATGACTATGAAAATCTTACATCCTAAGTCAGCTTTATATTATCTTGAAGAAAACAGAAAGCTCATTCAGATTTCTCCACATGCCCCTCTGTGCTTTCCTGTTCAGGTATACTATGTTAAACATCTTCCAAAAAGTGGTGTTCATTTATGTTTGCTTCCTAAATTAGTTCCAGGGACTAATTTATGTTGAATTCCCCTAGTTATTTTTCCAACAAAGTTAGCAATCAGTTTATGATGGAAGATGTCCCTCTACACGCACACACACACACACACACACACACACACACACACACACACACACACATACACACACATCTATTTTTGTCTGGTTTGCCATTTCTGTGACTGGTATGTAACAGTTCCTCTCTAGATGGCTCACAGTTCATTAAAGGGTTGCTCAATTTATTAGGAACCAATCAAGCATTTTTATATTCTTTTATCTGAAGTGCACTTTTAAGTGTTAGACCATACACTAATCAAGTTGAACATGATAATGAGAGCACATTCACATTGTTAAGGTAAATGACCCAATGCACTTAGAGTGAAGACATATCATATGTGAGCTACAATTTGCACTTTTCATCACAATATTGAAGAATCCCAGCAAGGGTCAGGGTGCTGTTGGCAACCGCCTTGGAGGAATTCAGTCAGCTTTACTTGTAAAGCCAGACCCTCCTCACTTCTCTGTCACTTTGTTTTCCATTATCCTGTGGGAAAAAATATAGCAGGAAGAGGAGGCAGAATTTAGAAAAACAAGAGAATTTTGTAGGATTACAAAGAGTCAAGTTTTGATAATTTCTAAGTAGTGGAGAAAGGGGTAGTTGTGTGAATGTTCTCAAATACTTGTGAATCTGAAAATAATGTATATTTACATTTGGGACACATTTTGGTGCATGGTTTTAAATTAAGTGGACTTTGCTTTAAAAATAGTAATGAATCCAAACTGTAAAGACATTACTCAGGAGAAGCTGGAGAATGTCTATTTCTGCCATTTGGACTTCATTCCTTTCTATATTCCATCACGTGCTGGGAATGAATTGGTTGACTCACAAGCCTGATGGGAATTAATTTGAACCAAGCTGCCATGAAAGAGAGGAAGGGTAATTGAGGACTTGATTTCAATTTGATCTTATAAACTATGTGGTATTATAGATATGCAAGTATTATAGAATAGGTAGAGACAGTCTATAAATCTGAAATAATGTGTCTTGGTGTCAGAGTGTCCCCATTCAGGCAGAGCTGAATGCAGATATTCTCTGAGTTGAACGAGGTCCCACTATCACATTATTGCTTGGTGGTTGACTCTATAGAAATCCATAAAGAGTGGTATATTTGCCAAAGAGTAAGGATGCTATGATTAAGCCTGTTAGGATATAGATAAAGGCATTCTGAAACCCACTACAGGAAATACATAGAGTAGAAGGCACATCAAGTCATATTCTTTGCCAGGCATTCCATCCACATAAATATTTAGGTTCCTAATATTCTCTTCTGGTATTGTTCTAGAGCAGAAGGATAGAATTTGTACTCCCACCTCCACTTCATGCCATTTCATTTACTTATTTAGATTATAGATGAACAGTTGGACAACTGTTGCATGGACATTTATTTTAAGGATAAATTATATTTCTGAACATTCTTGTTTGAAAATGAGTTGGCTTTGCCACAAAAATGCTTATTGAGCCAAACAAAGAAGACAAAGAAGAATCAAAGAGGAATAGACTCTGTGTGTGTGTGTGTGTGTGTGTGTGTGTGTGTATGTCAAAGAGAGAGGACAGCAAGGGAGAATGGGATTCATTTTCACACTAGGGAGCTTCAGAAACTAGTCTCTTGCCTTTCTGTGTCTTCCTGTAATTGCCATCATCAGGTAATACTTATTGAGCACCCTGGTGAGCTCGGCCCCGCTGACCATTTCGTACTGACTTAAAACACCCTAATCAATGCTCAGTAGAAGCTCATGAGCTGATGAAGAACTACAGTGAGTCCCGAGGAGCAACGTCAAGCACCTACAGTGTGGGATGGGACACCCTTTAAATAGGGAGAGTTGGCTCTAGCTCTGCCTCAACTTAAATCCCCCAGGCTTCAGTCTGGGTAACTGACCATGATCTCTAAGGGCTGCTCCACTTCAACATCCTATTACTGTGATTTGTTATTTTAGTCTTCATTTATGAATGGACCAAAAAATTCTAAAATTTACCAAGGACTTTACTGTGAGTATGACATTTTAAACATAAGCGCCTTTCATGTATTATCTCATCTCATCCCATAGCTAACTCTTGGAATTCTTAACGGGCTGATGAGAAAAATAAAGTGCTATGTCCACCTTGAAAGTGGTGGAGCTGGGACCTGAACTTGCATTATCTGACTCCCCAAACTGTGGACGTGACCACTGAGCGGCACTCTCCCATCCCTGCACTAATCAACAGTGTCATCTATGGGGTATTTTACAAAACAGGAAATAGTTGAAGTATCCTGCTTTGGAGTGCTGCTCTGTCTTAGGGTTTTGGGATTTAGTTAAACATTTGATCTTCTAGTACCTTCTAGTACCAGCCATCAGTAACACAAAAATGTCATTTGTACAATCCTTTTGATTCCAGAAAATAATCTAGGTCACTAAGTATGTCAACTGTAATAATGCAACAGCTGATTCTTCCCCAAACAGAAAACTGTTTATCAGAATTGCCTTTGGCAATAAATCTGACTTAGGCTGTCCATCCTCTCTCTTAGCTGGAAATTCATTACTAAGTAGAAAATTATTTTGTTTTTTCCGAACCTGCAGTCAATAGTTGGACTTGTTTTCTACTATACTTCTGCATAGTGCACTGAAGTTTCTGCTTGGAAAATAACTATCTATAATTACTTATGTACGCACTCTGAAACTGCAATAGTCAGGTCAAACTGTCCTGGAAATCTCTGACAACTTGGTTTGCATGAAAGTCCATCAATTTGATCCTTAAAGTTTTTGTTCCTGATGACTTTTTATAAAAATCTTTGTTCTAGGAAAAGAGATGCTCTTTATAATTCCTCCAAATGTATCTCCTGTTCTTTCTTCTGATTGTGTTACTAGCTTTCCTTTCCTTCTTTATCCCTGGTTCCTTGCTCCATGTTGTTCTCATTTTTTTCTTCATTACTCACATAATACATGTAATTTCTGGAAAACCAAAAATTGTAAATAAGCAAAAGAAGAGGAAGATGAGGAAAAGAAGAGAAGAAGAAGAGAGAAGAAAAATAAGCTATGATTCGATCTTTTAGTGTATATGCTGTCTCCCAACTGTATAAATATGCATATTTTTACTAAAATAAGACTATATTATTTTTAGCAGTTTTATTAATGAATAATTGACAGACAATACATGACACGTTTTAAAAGTGTACAATTTAATTTGTTGACATGTGCGTACAGCTTGAAACCATCATCACAATTAAAATAAAGGACATAACCCATCACCTGCAAAGTGTCCTGGTGCTCTGCTGTGCTCCTCTGTTCTGCCTCCCCCACTGTTCCATTATTGGGCAACTACAGATTTGTTCTCTGTTACTGTCATTATATTTTCTAGAATGCTATATAAATGGCATCAAACGTTGTGTACTCTTTCTTATCTGGCTTCTCTCACTTACCTAATTTCCTTGAGATTCTCCCAGGTTGCAGTATGAGCAATAGTTTATTCCTTTTCTTTGCTGAATAGATTCCACTGTATGGAAATACTGCAGTTTGTTTACCCTTTCACCTGTTAAGGACATTTGGTTTGTTTTTCTTCTTTTGGCTATTATAAATAAGGCTTCCATGAACATTTGTGTACAGTTCTTTCTGTAGACACATGCCTTTTACAGTTTGTTTATATTGTGAATTACAGTAATTAATTTTCATGGTATCAGAGTAATGCTGATCTCATGGGATGTATTTGGAAGTTTTATACTCTTTTCAGTTATCTGGAACTTTATACAGAGCTGGTATTACACCAGAAGAGCAATCTGGGTCTAGGATTTTCTTTGTTGGAAAATTTTACAGTCCAAATTCCATGACTTAATAGATATTGGCCTATTCAACTAATGTATTTCCTCTTGAGTAAACTTTGTTTTGTATTTTTTTTGTCTCTTTCAAAGAATTTATCCATTTCTTCTAGATTGTTGAGTGTATTAGCATGAAGTTATTCACAATATCCCCTTTTTCTTCTGTAATGAAGTCGCCACTCTCATTTCTGATTTTGATAATCTACATTTTTACTCTTTCTTGCCTCATTTATTTCCCATTTCTGGGAAATTATTGTCCCTTGTTGACGAAAGTACAGTATCTTGAAAATCATTGTTATTGTATTTTGTCTGTGTTTTGGTTGTTTCTGGCAGGAGGGTAAATCTGGTTCCTGTTACTCCTTGTTCAGAAGCAGAATTTCCCCCAACTATTTTTGTAATGATTTTTTACACTCTAAAATGTTTAAGGAATCTTTTTTTTTTGAGATCAATAAATAATTTCCACAGTATTAGTTAAAATGGCCACATAGTATTCCACCATTTGGACAGACCAGAACTGTCTAAACCAACCTTCTGTTATTGAATGTCTATACTGTTTCCAGTTTTTCTGTCATTAACAAACAAAGTTAGGATAAACATTTCGGAAACTAAATATTTATTGACTTCCCTAATTACTTCCTTAAGAGAAATTCCTAGAAGTGGGTCACAGTTATATACATATACATCTTTGGTGAATTTTGTATATTTTGTCAACCCGCCCTCCAGAAAGTTTGTGTATTTTTTTTCTCATTTCCTTGCCTTTTGTTAATAGATCTAGTTGTTTCGTCTTTTCTTTGAGTTATTCTTTTCCTTGGTTTCTTGTTGTCCATAGTGTTTTCTCACAATATCCTACAACTTACATTGCCCCGGAAAAGGAAGGGAAAGCTGCATAGATTGAAAATACGACTATATTCAGCCTGCTTTCATGACCCCCAGATCTGTAGCAAAGTTGTTTCAAGATCATGCTGTCCCCAGCTGGTGTTCGCTCCCTGGCTCACTCTCCCACGGTTCTCCTTGCCAAATTCAAGCTTTACGGCTCAGCTAAAGAAAAATGTCACCACTCTGGGAAAACAGCAGGGTGACTGATGTATCTAGAGTAAGCAAGACACTGGAGCATGACCAAGACTGTGTCTGGGGCATCAGAAGCAGACTGGCTTGGAGTGGTGTTTTTCCTATGACTCTTTCCTGTCCCCGAAATGTGCTGTGACTAGACTTCATATAACTCTCTGAGTGAGATAGAGAAACCTGCAAAAGGCTCATGCCTCCTTCCCATCTGGGGGAGAGACTGAGTTCTTGGCAGCTTACAGAAAGAGGAGATCAAGAGACACCAAGGGAAGAAACATGTGGCTGTGGCAGGAAGGATTGATGATGGAGTCTCACGTACTGACACTGAATTTTAAAGTCCACAAGCAAATGACAATTTGGGGTCACCAGCTAAATGCTGTTTTCTTTTTAAAAATTACAAAAATATTCTCTCTAATGGAAGATACTTTGCAAGATTCTAAACTGCGTTAGTGATTGTAATTTAAAGAAGGTGGGTCCTTATTTTATTTACTTCTATGACAATTGATGGAAAAACATCCAATGTATTTTCCTTACCTTAAAAAAAAAAAGCACATGAACCTTTTCAGGCTGTGAGGTTCTAAAATAGTCCATACAGGATGCAGTAGGGCATGTGGTGGGCGTGTAAGAGTTGCCTTTGGAGTAAGATAGATGTGCTTCTGAATCAGCTCTGCCCTTAGAGCTGTGTGACCAGGTGCAAGTCACTTAATGTGTTTAAACCTCAGTTTCCCTATCTGTAATACAGGGAGAATATTCTCATCAGACGTTGTTGTGAAAGGCAGGAGAACGAATGCAGGCTCTCTATGAAGGCCAGAGACCTAACAATATTTTCTGCAGATTGAAGATATCCTTGATAACATCATTTACCCAGGATTATGGTCACCCTCTGTAGGTTAGCACTTACTACTGGACTTAGAGCAAGCCCTTGATAGAATGCTACCTATTATAAGTCAGGTGGCAAAACAGATATATTGGTATTCTGTCTCTTTTTAGTAATGGGAATATAATTTATTTGTGGGGGGCACTCTAAGATGGCTAGGACTTACTTTAGATGTTGGAAATAGGTCAATGAACAAAATAACACAACAAACAAAATTCCCTGCTCTTTTAGAGGTGACATTTTCATGCAATGCTCTGTCAGTCTGTAGCACTAATCACTCTCTGACAAACCGTGAATTTACTTGGTTTTTGTGTTGTCATACATCTTCCTTCACTAAAATCTAAGCTCCATGGGAACATGCACATTTTATGAGTGAATGGATCAAGGAGTGAGCATGTGCATACGTGTGTGTCAAGGGAAGGAGCTGGGTTTCATACTGGGAGGGAACATACCTTGCTTTATCATCAAGCCATAAGTTGAACTAATTTAGTGGTAGCTGGAGCTCTGGGGCAGAAGTAACTGAGTATGAGAATTTAAAGCCCTCTAGGATTTCCAGAAATTTCCAAAAGTCCTTAATACTTTCCACATGGGGTTTGGACTCAGCTTTGTATTGTATGGGGCAGGGTGACTTCAGCTGACACTGGAGAGTCTGGACTTAGGGGCAGAACACAGTGCATCTCAGTGTGAATCGCTTACCTTAGAACTGAGCCAGGGGGTGCTTGCTCCCAGTAAGTGCCACACTGCAAGTGCTTGTCCCAGAGGAGCCACAGACCCAGCACAGGCTGGTACAGACCTTGCAATACCATCTACAGGGAGAAGGAGTTGCGGAAACATCTTAGAAATCAGTTTCATTCCTACTGAAGACAGCAGGATGTTTGAGATGGAAGGTTTCAGATAGAAATCCAGATAGGAAAAAAAAAGGCAAAAAGATCCCTGGGTGTTTGTGGCCAAACCAGCACCTAACACAGACAATTTATTTAAATATTGAAGTTTTTCCTGCAAAGGCAATAGGGGATGTTGGCAGATAGGCTCAGTCTAATCAAAGATCCTCATGTCTGCTCCACCTGCCTAGAAAGAATCTCCTACAGGCTAAGCTTATTCTGGGCACCAGCTGCCGGTCAAGCACTGGAGTTCCTGGTGGAGGCCAAAAGCTTCCAGAAACTGGTCTTCTCTCAAAAAATGGTGGCCAGGGCTATGGAAATGTTGCAGACAAAGGCACCTAAAGAGGAAAAGTAATGGAGAGAGAGAGAGTCAATGGAACCTCATGTTAGAGGCTGTACAGGGTCTCAAGCACTGCGGGTCTGTGACCAACTGCACGACAGACCTAAGATGAGTTCTCAGGCATGAGTCCGGCCTTTGGCCACACCCCATCAGGAAGCAGCAAATGCCATTTAGAAATTAGAAGGCCAATTGCAGAGAGGCACAGAAATTTAACATTGAGCTAGGGAAAGAAAGCTCAGTTGGAGCAGGGGATTCCTGGGTTTCTTAGGAGGGGAAATTACTCACGAGAGAGCTGGCCAGTAGTGGGGTGAGGAGGAGGATGCATTCCCGCTGCTGGAACGATTGACTCAGGAGAGGAAGGAGGGGAGGACCAACGAGAAGGAAGCAATACTCACCTCTACGGGACAGCACAGAACTGGCGTGGGGACACTGAGCTGGGGTGCTTCTGCCTTCCCGCTGGGAAGTGTGGCCAAGCAGGTCACACCCCACCATCACCTGCCAGGGCACGTGGTTAGTGACTATGTTCATTCATTTGTTTGTGGCGTGGGGTCACCAGCTAGACAGTCCCCATCAACAAACTGTGCCTAGTGGGAGAAGACTGAGTTTGCCCCTGAGTTGGCCTAGCATGCCTCCAGCTCTGGACAGGGTCCTGCCCAGCTCCAGAGGGAATCTAAGTGGGGAATTCGTGGGGATTGCCTTTGGCTCAGTGACATAGAAACCAACCCCATCCTTTGCTTTTTGTGTGTGTATGGAAAAGAAACATGTGTTTTTTTTTGGCAAGCTGCATCCATGCTGAGAATTTAGCCTGTTCATGAAAAAGCAACGATTTCCCTGAAAGGATGAAGAGCCAGTGCCGGAGGGGAGCCATCCTGACTCCCTGAGAAAGCGAGCCCAGCTAGGAGCTCTTCCCTCATCGCCACAGCGTCCTGCTTTCTTCCTCACCACACCCAGCCGTGGTCGAGTCAGAGACAGAGGAGAGACCTGAAATGGGACACAGGAGAGCGTCAGATTCTTACGAACAGTGTTGCTCATTCCCTTGTCTGGCTGTTGCCATGGCCACACAGCCCCAAGGTAATGTGGATGGTTCAGGAAGAACAATCTTGGGTGGCTTTTTATGAACATTCTTAACTCTATTAGACTAAGGAGAGGAACTCGGGGATGCCTGCAACCCCCACATTCCGCCATCCCAACTCACAGTTTAATGGAGGTGGGAATTCATCCCAAGCCTGCCTAACTCAAGTGGGACACTCTGCTGGGTTCCTCAGCCCTTCTGCAACCCTATCCTCAAAGTCCCTGGTGTTTGAGCTCCGGTTCTAACTTTTAAACCCCTGGTATCCTTTCTCCAAAACCAGCAAAAGGTAGACTCTCAGTGGTTGGGAGAACATGAACCTATCTAAATAAAAGTCAGAGCTTTGATGCATCTAAATCAATGGTATTTGGGAAATTCATAGGGACAAATTAATTGTCAAATGATGGCAAGGATGGTGTTGGGGGACACTACTGACATTTAATAAGATTGTGGGCCAGGATATTCAGCCCTGTGCGGTGGAAATCATGTCCTGCTTGATTTCAAATAGCCCCCGCTGGACATATGGTTGAAAAATATATCACACGCTCTTTTTTGTTTAACTATTCTTCTACATATAAACATGAAGTACTTTGTAAAGTTTTAGTAATGCTCTATTTTTCTGGAATATGTGTAAATTATGGGAAGGCTATGCTGTTTCATTTGGAATTTGACCAAAAGTTGCTCCAAATTTTGGAAAGTTGCACCACAACTCATGATAGTGAACGTGCCAGTACAGCAGCGCGTGGCCCCGGGTCTGTGCCGGCAGCTCTCACGCCTGCCTGCAGGGACTCTGGCTGCCCCTGGCAGCACTGTTCACACCTGAGCATCTGCATGTCGAAGTCCATCTTCTGTGATTGTACTTTGCTTGCCTGTGGGCTTTTCAAAAATTCTGTGCCTAGGTGGGTTGTGTTTCACTCCCAGAATATAAAGATGACATTATACAAGATTAATCATAAGATAGGACACCGGCGTTAGCTTCATAGAGTTAAGATAGACTGGCCTAGACGTTCTAGAAGCCTCCTGAAGGTTCTCAGGACTACGAATGATGTGCTTTAGCAGTGAGAACAAGAAGGTTACAGAGCCGCTTTTACCCTTTCTTCTTGGTCTTCCTGTCCCTCCTCATGCTTTCCTCCCCATCCCGAATTTTCATGGCTGCCTACAGTTGCAAACTGGGACCGTGGCTTTGGCAGCTATCAAAATGGTCTTCTTGGCATCAATGGACAAGCTCTCCTGGTTTTCTACCTCACAACAGGAAGCAAGTTTCATGCTTTCCTGGTCTGTATTTCATCCCCTTGTGATGCGGCGCCCATGTGAGGCCAGACAGGTGCAGTGCAGGTGAGGGTACGAAGTTCACTCATTTTGGAAAGTGTAGAAAATTTTCATATTTGACATGCAATCTATAGTGCATCCTGATTTCCTGTGGGCTGGTATAGATAAGGGTACATTAAGGGATACCTCTAGCTTGCCTCTTTTTTGGAGCCTTTCAGACAAAGCCGTTGCTTCCTTTTAGTTCTAACCATCTCGCCAGATTTAAATTTTATCTCCGATTTATGCTAACATCCTACTTCGTTTCTGCTAGTGATATGACTATTTTGTGCAGTGCAAAGCAAGTGCCTGGGGAGATAAATAGGAATGTGTATCTACAATTTCAGTTGCAAAGAAATTGGTGCTTTTCTCAGGTTAAAACTATTGCCACAGTATTTACTCAGTTTTCCAATTATGATTCTGATCTTTGTGGTAGAAATTTAAATCTTGTAGTTGGAAAAGCAGTTCAACATCATTTCTCTTCATTTATGTCCACACTGTATTATTTCAACATAATCGCACTCTAGTTGAATGATTTATGTTTATAGTATGCCATTTATATTTGAAAATGTGCATATAGATATTGCAATAATTCTAATAACTGCATTTCACTCTATTTTCAGTGGCAGGGAAATGCAATATTCCACCACATTGAGTTACAAAAGCTACATAAAGTAATCTTACTAGAACATTTATCCAGTACCTAATCTGGGCACTGTCAAAAATATTTCATTGTTATTGGAAAATTAAGACTATAAGAAGCCTCATGTTGGTATATATATAGCAGTTTTAAATTTCCAGTAGTTAAAGCAAATATAATAAATAATTCATTTTTTTCAGTCTTTGCTAAAGGAATGATTAAAACAAATCTAGACAATTTACATTAGTATTTAAGTTCTACTAATTGCATAGACCTGTATCTTTGAATAGAGGCTCAATCTATGTTTCTATAGCTCTTTACAGAGGCAGAGTATCATATTACAGGCAGTTCAAACTGCTTATGTGAGATATTCTGAGCGTTTGATCTTTGGAGCAGACAAAGTCACTTATGTTTAGAGGGGACCCATTCTGGAGTTAGTGAAATAGATTTGGAGCCTGACAAATTTTCCAGGATATCAAAAGATATGATAATAGCTAAAAATTCCTTCCAATGACTACATAACTCTTCTGGTTATGACAGCTGAGCAGCAAATTGCTCCATGGTTTCTGTGCATCTGGAATTCAGGAAGGGCTTGATCAGGCAGTTCTTTCCTGCAGTTACAGTCCAACAGTGGCTGGAGTCACCTGCTTGCAACTGGGTGTCTAGAACAACCAGGGACTGGCCAGTCATTTCTCTCTCTATTCCTGTGGTCTTAGGTTTCTCCATTTGTTTTCTTGCTGTGGACTTGTTGGTCTTCCTCACAGCATCGTGGCCTTGAGGCGGTTGGACTGCTTCCACAGCATCTCAGGGTTCCAGAGTTGGTACTCCAAAAATGCTGCAGAAGCTGCCTGACCTTTATCACCTAGCTTCAGAAATCACAGTAACATTTGCTTCATTCTGTTGGTTACAACCAAATCAAAAGCCTTCCCAAGTTCAAGGAGAGGAGACATAAACCATACTCTCCCTAAGAGGGATGTGTGCCTTGGTGCACGTGATAAGAATTCGGCTCAGCCGGTGAAGCTCTCTGGCAGATGCCTTCTCATGGAGCTACACCTTTTTGCATCTACTGCTATAGCCCAAGTTAAGTTTTGAACACATCCAAAAACAAAAGCAAAAAGACACCCTCGGGTGTCAGTTTACTATCTTTGCCAAAAGACTAGAACACTGTGCTAATGGAAGTGATCGCAAATTACATAATGCCCACCATATTTTAATGGGATTGAAATCTGTTTCTAGTTATTTTGGGGGGGCTATTAGGAAAAATTACATTTTTATCACAAACATCTAATGTACCCTTCATCTTCTCCCTCCCTACTTTTCTTCACTGTTTTGAAGTTTGTTTTGCCCCTATGAATATTGACACCAATTTCATAGCAGTGGGTAGATAAAATTGTATAGTATGGATTAGACAGAACTTTATTTATACAATATGTATTTTTTTAATTTAAAATGCTACATTTGAAAACAAGTAGTGTCAGTACTCTCACACTTTCCCTTTACTTGCATCATTCATTCATTCATTCATTCATCAAAACTATACCTATTGTGCTAGCCACCTATGTTCAATACACCTGGCTACCTAGGGTAAAAACATCGAAATTGTTGATTTTTTATTTTCTCCATACTCCATAAATCTTACTGAGGCTTAAAACAATATGTGTATTAATTTGGACTGTTTTAACTGCAAGGGTCAGAATTTATTGACTTACATAGCCTGGAAAACTAGAGTGGCACAGCTGGACCCCAGAGCCCAGATGGGATTATCCGGGCCCCTGTTCTCTCCTTACTCCCTCTTCTCTTGATTCACCTTCCGGCTGTGTGTGGCCTTCATTCCTCACTCCTCAGTGGGTCTGAAGTAAGCAGCTCACCTCTCCCAGTGTCTGTTCTGGTTTACCCTGCAACTGCCCTTGAGTGGCTGTGCAAACTCCACACTGGGTTTCAGTGGCTCAGGTATATGGCTTGTTTCATCTTATGTCTGGGCTGTCTAGCATTTCTGTTTCTATAAATTCCAAACCTTAAAATGGGTGAAAGAGACATTGGATGGAATCAGAGCTTTCAAAACCACCCTACGCTGGCCTTCCGTACTCCCCACAAGTGTCCTGGGACCTGCAGTAGATCACCCTTTGGGATTTCCACACTGACTCTAGGCCCGACCTGAGGAAGACTACTGGGAAAATGTACATGGAATTTAACAGTCTCAGGGAAAATTTAATCCCTCACTGCGGAAACCAAACAGATAAAATCCAGGTCTTCAAACAGTCCACAATCTGTGGCAAACACAATTTTAATTCTTTCTATGAAATTCCTTGTTTTAAAAAACAGCAGAAGTGAAATTGAATTGGTAGTAAAAAAAACTACCTAAGAACAAAACCCCTGGACAGATGGCTTCACCATTGAATTTTATCAAACATTTAGAGAAGAATTAATACCCATCCTCCTTAAAGTTTTCCAAAAAGTAGAAGAGAAGGGAATACTTCCAAATTCATTCTATGAGGCCAACATCACTGATACCAAAACCAGGCAAAGACACCACAAAAAAAGAAAATTACAGACCAGTATCCCTGATGAACATAGATGCAAAAATCCTCAATAAAATATTATCAAACCAAATTCAAAAATACATCAAAAAGATCATCCATCATGATCAAGTAGGATTTATTCCAGGGATGCAAGGACGGTACAACATTAAAAAATCCATCAACATCATCCACCACATCAACAAAAAGGACAAAAATCACACAATCATCTCCATAGATGCTGAAAAGCATTCAACAAAATTCAACATCCATTCATGATAAAAACTCTCAACAAAATCGGTATAGAGGGCAAGTACCTCAACATAATAAAGGCCATATACTACAAACCCACAGCCAACATCTAACTTAACAGCGAAAATCTGAAAGCTTTTCCTCTAAGATAGGGAACAAGACAAGGATGCCCACTCTCACCACTTTTATTCAACATATTACTGGAGATCCTAGCCATGGCAATCAGACAACACAAAGAAATAAAAGGCATCCAGATTAGTGAGGAAGAAGTTAAACTGTCCCTGTTTGCAGATGACATGATATTGTACATAAAAAACCCTAAAGAATCCACCCCAAAACTACTAGAACTAATAACTGAATTCAGAAATGTTGCAGGATACAAAATTAATACGCAGAAATATGTTGCATTTCTATATACTAAAGATGAACCAGCCGAAAGAAAAATCAGGAAAACAATTATCTTTACAATTGCATTAAAAAGAATAAAATAACTAGGAATAAACCTAACCAAGGAGGTGAAAGAGCTATACTCTGAAAACTACAAGACACTCTCATGAGAGAAATTAAAGAAGACGTCAATAAATGGAGATACATCCCGTGCTCATGGATAGGAAGAATTAATACTGTCAAAAATCAAAATGGCCATCCTGCCTAAAAGCAATCTACAGATTTAGTGCAATCCCTATCAAAATACCAACAGCTTTCTTCAATGCACTAGAACAAATAGTTCTAAAATTCATATGGAACCAAAAAAGACCCTGAATAACCAAAGCAATGCTGAGAAGGAAGAATAAAGCAGGTGAATTATGCTCCCTGACTTCAAGCACTACTTCAAAGCCACAGTAATCAAGACAATTTGGTACTGGCACAAGAACAGACCATTGATCAATGGAACAGAATAGAGAGTCCAGATATAAAGCCATGCATCTATGGCCAATTAATTTAGGATAAAGGAGCCATGGACATACAATGGGGAAATGACAGCCTCTTCAACAACTGTTATTGGCAAAACTGGACAGCTACATGCAAGAGCATGAAACTGGATTTCTGTTTAACTCCATACACTAAAGTAAACTCAAAATGGATCAAAGACCTGAATATAAGTCATGAAACCATAGAAATCTTTGAAGAAAACATAGGGAAACATCTCTTGAATATAAACATGAGCAACTTTTTTCTGAACACATTTCCTTGGGAAACAAAAACAAAAAGGGAAACAAAAGCAAAAATGAACAAGTGGGACTGCATCAAGCTAAAAGGCTTCTGTACAGCAAAGGACACCATCAGTGAACAGAAAGGCATGCCACAGTATGGGAGAATATATCCAATAAGGGGTTAACATCCAAAATACGTAAAGAACTCACATGCCTCAACAACCAAAAAGCAAATAAACGGATTAAAAAATGGGCAGAGGATATGAACAGACACTTCTCCAAAGCAGAAAATCAGATGGCCAACAGGCACATGAAAAGATGCTCCACATCGCTAATCATCAGAGAAATGCACATTAAAATCACAGTGATATATCACCTCACACTAGGTAGAATGGCCAATATCCAAAAGACAAGGAACAACAAATGCTGGTGAGAATGTGGAAAAAGGGGAACCCTCCTGCACTGTTGGTGGGAATGTAAATTAGTTCAACCATTGTTAAAAGCAGTATGGAGGTTCCTCAAAAAATGAAAAATAGAAATACCATTTGACCCAGAATTCCACTCCTAGGAGTTTACCCTAAGAAAACAAGATCCCAGATTCAAAAAGACATATGCCCCCCTATGTTTATCGCAGCACTATTTACAATAGCCAAGAAATGGAAGCAACCTAAGTGTCCATCAGTAGATGAATGAATAAAGAAGTGGTACATATATGCAATGGAATATTATTCAGCCATAAGAAGAAAACAAATTCTACCATTTGCAACAACATGGATGGAGCTAGAGGGTATTATGCTCAGTGAAATAAGCCAGGCAGAGAAAGACAAGTACCAAATGATTTCACTCATTTGTGGAGCCTAACAACAAAGCAAAACTGAAGGAACAAAACAGCAGCAGACCCCACAGACTCCAAGAAGGGCCTAGCAGTTAGCAAAGTGGAGGGGTGGGGGAAAGAGGGTAGGAGGAAGGGAGAAGAGGATTGAAGGGCAGTATGGTTGGCACACATGGTGTGGGGGGGGATCATGGGAAAGACAGTGTAGCACAGAGAAGACAAGTAGTGACTCTACAGCATCTTGCTACGCTGATGTACAGTGACTGCAATGGGGTGTGTGGGGGGACTTGAAAATACGGGTGAGTGTAGTAACCACAATGTTGCTCATGTGAAACCTTCATAAGATTGTATATCAATGATACCTTAAAAAAAAATAGGGATAAAACTAAAAGAAAAAAAAAAAGGAAAAAGCAGGACCTGAAGTGTGTCTATACCCATTTTTTCAGTCCCTGAAGAGGGTCCTTTTTGACTCCAGCCCACCTTAGAGGCACTCTGATTTCCATGACCTACACAAGCATTGGCTGTGATCTGTTTTTATTGGGTCTATCAGGTGGTCTGTTTGTTTCTTAGTGGAGGGCTGTTGGGTAAAGGAAGATGGTATATGTCGAACTAAAAATTTTGAGGAGTGAAACACAATTTGAATGTCTCCCTCCCAACGACTCTCTGACTAGTTCACCACCAAAGGTAGCACCATTTATTGTTTTCACATTTGTGCTTTGGGAAAGAGTCTCTGCATATGTATGTGCATGGTGTGTATATGCATAGAGATAAATATGGCGGTATACTATACACACTGCAACATAATGGTTAAAAGCACAAACTCTGAGCTCTGGAGTTTGAATTTGAGTCCTTGACTCTGCTCTATGAGAGCTGTGTAATCTTGGGCAAGTTAGTAAACCTCTCTGGGCCTTAGTTCCCTCCTCACTGCAGCTGGGACATTATGTTATCAGATTCGTATGATATGATGGTTAAATTAATTAACAGATGTGGAAAACAGTTCCTGAAACAAAAACAGTAACTTTCTTTGGTTTACCTCTTAAGTGTAGGTCTCAGACCATAGAACTTCTTCAATATTAGTTTGTTTAGATGTGGTTCTTTACTTCTAATGTTTGAATACTGTTTTATTATGTGGAAATACAAAAATGTATTTAATAATAGTTAACCATTTAACTATTAATTATTTAAATATTTAGCAATATTTAATTGTTGGTGGTCATTTAGATTGTTCCTAGCCACTTGTTATAAACAATGCTAAAATGATATCACTATACATATATCCTAAAAGTAGCAAGAATTCCTAAAAATAAAATTGCTGACTCTATTTCATCACATTTAAACTTTTTATAAACACAGCCAATGATCCCTTCAAACACTCTCTTTTACTTATATTCTCAGCAACAAGATACAGGGCTGTTGTCTATCACACTTCGTGATCTTTACCAATCTAAGAAATGAAAAATGGTGTCTTGGATTTCGCATTTCTTCTATTATGAATAAAGCTGAGCATTTCCTCCTGTACTATGCTCATTTCTCTATTGGGTTGTTGGTCTTTTTCTCACTGAGCAGTCTGTTTTTTAACCAGAGAGCTCTTACATGAGTGGTTGGGTCTGCCTTCTGATTATCTCACTCAAAGTCTCATTAACCTGCGCAAAAAGGTTTTCAGTCTGGTAATTTTATTTGAAATGTTGGACAGTACAAATTTGATCCCTGCAAGGATCCGTTAGCCCTCGTGCAGCCTGATCTGCCGTGCTGGGAAATGAGAGCTTATCGCATCGTAAAAATGTCACCCTCCCTTAGCATTAGGCAAGTATTGACATTTTTATGAGCTCTTCTTAACTGTAGTTATCAATAAATAACACACGATTCTTGACTGGGCTAGTCCTAGATCGAGGTGATTTTTTTGATACATCAACACCGTAAAGTGACTCTTGGCTCAAGAGCCTGATCATTCAAAAAGAGAAGGAAGATTCCAACCCTGTATGATTAAGTTGGACTCCAACAGTGGAAAATAGACAGGTGCCCTAGTCTTCTGAGAGTGGATCCCCACTGTCAAGGACGGGAATGAATCGCTATAATCGCTCTGCGCCTTGGTTGGGACACATGATGAATCGCTCATAACCTTGCTGTTTATTTGATCTGCTCCAGAAGAGGCCAAGTTTACAAAGGTTTTTTCCGGGGGTTTTCACACTTCAATGTGTATCAGGATTATCCTGGAAGCTACACTTTTAAACAAAGCCGCAGGTGATTCTGAGGCAGGTGGTCAGAATGCACACTGAGAAACTCTGCCAGGAAACGCAGCTAGCCATGCTAGATTTCTAAATCAAAATTTCAAGGGCAATGGCCTGGGAATCTCCATTTTTATAGACACACCTGCTCATTCTATGCACCCTGAAGTAGAGGAGCCCCATGCAAGGGAGACCCCCATGCCACGTTATAGCAATGGAGAGGCTGATGGTGTTGAGAGTTTTTGGACTGCGTCCGCCAGTAAGTTTAGAATTGTTGCTTGTGAGGAAGAGACCTTAAAGTTTCCCTCTTCTTTGCATCTACTCTTTGGGGACTCATCATCTGTTTTACCTACTCCCACTCCACAAAATCATAAAATGAGGGACAAGAAATCTTTCCACAAGGGGATCTGGCCACAGTGGGACAAGGAGGGCAGCAAGGGACTTCTCCCCGAAATGTCCCTCTTTGACATCTTGTCTTTAGCTGGGAACACCCAGCCTGACCCTCCTCCTGGGTAGGTGTTCCCCGACGCTCTCCATTCCCACATTTAGAGTTCCTGGTTTTGTCTAAGCTGTTCTGCGCCTGAAAATTTTGAGAATCACGTGGTTGGAATACTAGACATAGTGCTAAGAGCTTTTACACATTACAACAATCCTGACAGGTGGGGTAGTGCTGTTATTATTCCCATTTTATAGATGAGAATACTGAGACTCAAGAGTTGAGCCACTTGGCACAAGTCACACGGCAGGGAATTGATAAAAAGATTCAAACCTGGTAGTCTGACTGCAGAGCCCCTACCCTTCATCACTCAGCATGTGCTGCCCACGAGGCGTTTCTGGTCTCACCAGGTACACTTTAGGGCTCATACTGATCAGGCAGAACCACCTGGTAGAACAAGGAGAGTTCAGGAATCAACGACTCTGGAATGCCTCTGAAGTCCTGTGTCGGTCTCTTTGACGTCCCGCTTCTAATCGTATTTAAGGAATGGTGATGGTATTGTTATGATATTTATAACACCGTTTGGCTTGGATAACAGTCTGTCACATGCAAACATACTGCGACTTGACTTAATAGTTTACAGTGTGTCTGGCGGGGGGATCAACCCAAAGGGTAGTGGACACCCCTTCCCACCAGCTCAGAAGGCCACCAGGGCACTGGACTAAGCGTGAGGGTGGAATGCCGGAGACCGGCTTCTTCTCACCTCTGCAAATCCGTGTGACTTGGACAATTAGACCACATCTCTGGAACTCATTTTCTCAACTGTAAAATGAGAAAAATCAATTAAATGAAAAGTTTAAAAGTTTTTGAATATAATAAATTATGCCTAATATGTTCTAATTATTTACAAAACTTGAACAATATGGACAAAGTGAAAGCCCTCATTGACTCCCGCCCAACCCCACTGGTATACAAATATTTAGTATTTATTTTTTTAATCAAAGTCTCGTACATATACGAATTTTTAAAATCAACCGAGCAAAGCTCATAATGGAAAAAAAGTTCTCCAACTCTAAATCATGGTTCCCCAGAGGCAAACCCTTTCTTGTCTTGTAGCTGTTTCTTCTGAGATTTCCCTCCATGTTTCTGAAATCTATTTATAACAGGTTTATTGAAAAGACCACATAGATAACATACAAACAGAAAATGGTCTTATTTTTCTCCAACCACAACCTTCGATCTTTCCCAACCTTAATGCCGTCTCTAGCATACCTTCTAGGTTTTAATTACAATTTAGATATAATAATTTTCAGGGGTAAGTTATCTACACCTGCTTGTATTCTTCCGTCAATCTGGTTTGAAGCTTCTTCTTTCTCTCAGTTCGGGCCTGGCCTGTGTCTAAAGCACATACAGGGACCAATAGTTCCCCTCTTTGCTTGCTGCTTTCCTGGCCGGAGGCGTCCAAGGGAAGCCGGTGGTAATCACAACACCAAGTTTCCAGGAACCCTCACTGTGCTCCCTGGCACCAGAGTGGTTGAGAGCAGACCTGGCTGATGGAAAGAGTCATACTGTCCACTTGGTTGTTGAGAACCTCCTCTGTGATGTGTGCTTTTTGGTGAACACAAGGATCCCATAGACACATTCATATACTCCTTCCCCAGTACTCCCTGTCTCTGACACGTGGTCTTACTCACTGCAGGTCCCTGGCCGCCCAGCCCAGTCACTTTCCACTGACCAGGAGTCCCTTTATAACCTTCCCTTGTTGGAAGCGAACAGCCGCGTGTATGCTGCCGGCAGACACTCTTCACCACTGCCTTTCAGAACCGTCTCTGAGTGAGGCACCCTCTCTCAGCCAGCACAAACACAGGATGCCGGCTCGTCAGTGAATTTGACCTGAGTTTGTTCTGCTTGTTTCATTTGGCCCAAATGGGTTCCTGAGGACATAGGGGTGTGAGCTGAAGGCGATGCTTTGTTGCAACAGAGCACATGATACAGGAGCCTAGGCTACCTTCCCTTGTAATCTACTGGCATCTTCCAGGTCTGCCTGGGCTAGACCCTGAGAGTATCATTTCTGTCCTAGTGCTGTACTCCATTTCCCATCCATTGTGCATGAATTCCCTCAACAACATGGGACAAACACTGTTGCAGAAATTTTTGCAAAAAGTTTATGCAAGAGAATACAGGCCTAGACTAAATAGGCCATGTGAGAGCTCTAATACAGGATCTGGTGAAATCTGGGCAATTTCACCCTGCAAAGTACATTCACTTCTCCCTAAACCACAGAGGCTTCTGCTCTTTTTCCTAAATGTATGTGGAACCTCGGCATGGACCTTCATTCATACACTAGGAAGTGCAATTGATCAAGAATTTACTCTCTGGTTATGTCAGACCACAGTCCCTTATCCTTCTGCGTCTGTGAAAGCCACTGGCTTGGCCATAGCTTTTGCTGCCGCACCCACTCTCCCGTACAGGCGGGATCACAGTGGGAGTGGGAGTCCCAGTTCACCTCCCCGGTGTCTTCCAAGAAAGGAGAACCCCGAGCATTCAAAGGTGGCCCCAAATTCATTTCTCTGTTCTGCTCCGTTGCTCATTTTCCCTTGACCAGAGAGATACTTCTCTTCATCAAATAAATCCTCCACTGAGCCTTTTGCTCTTCAGTCTTACAACACTTCTATATGGTACAGCTTTCCAGTTCAATCATATCAGAGGTATTGTAAGCATTTGCCCCAGTGATCACAGTACAAAGAGATGTTGCTTTCTACTTCTTAAAAAGCAGAATGCCAGCGTGGAAGGTATTCCCAATACCTCTCACTTTTAATACTTCTTTTCTCCTGCTCTGACTTGGGACACTGAGTGGTGATTATAATTATTTTATAACACAATGGAATGGATTATTATAGCAGAAGAAAATGTTCCAAAGGAGTACTTAAAATCATCAAAGCATTCTTTATCCAAGTTTGCTAACTTAAATGAAGAATTGTTAACAATATATCCTCTTTCATTTCTCAAATGTCCTTCCTGACCTTTTCTTGTTTCACATTTTGAAAGGAAATTATGGTAGAACTTTCTGAGCTGCCCTCCACTGGATCCAAGGTCCACTTAGCTTTGCATCTGGGGCTTGTCCTGGGCTGGAGCTGTCTCTACAGCCCAGATCCTCGTTGAAGGAGCCTGCGGAATATTTCCAGGGGCAGCGGAGGAGGTTAAGAGCCCCTCATGAGTCTGTCCACATTCGTACTGAGTCCAGGATGGTCTGTAGTGTGAGCTGGTTCTGTTCGGAGTCCATATAACAAATCCCTGGGGCTTGATACTGCGTGTCTTTTCTGCCATGTTTGTGGGTCCTCTGTTAGAACCCTTATGAATAAGAAAGAGCCCTTATGAATAAGAAAGAGCAAACAAGATGCTAAGAGAGGCAGAAATGAGTTATTGTGGGAAAGTGCCTACGGAATTAGAGGATTTATCCTGGAGAGAGCGTAAAAGTCTGAATGGCTCTGCCAGTCTAAGAATCATCATTTTCTTTGGCGTGAGGTGGCCAGAGAGGCTTCCTGGAAAAGCAGAACTTGGAAGGCTTCTAAATGATGAGTAGGAATCAGAAATGGAGTCAAACTGGCCCTTCTAGGTCAGGAAACAGTGGGAGCAAGTGCAGGGGTGGACTGCAATGCTGTAGCTTTGTGGGAGGGAGCAGAGCCCGGCACTGGAGTGGGGAGGGTAAGTTTGGGCTTTGTGTAGAGGCCCCAGAATCGCACTCGAGGTGGGTGGTTTTGTGTCCTAGAGAGTGGGGATTCCTGGAAGGTTTCTGCGACGGGGAGTGGCGCCATCAAGGGGAGTTCTGAGGAGATGAACCGGCTGATGTGTACTGTTGACCCTGGAACATTCCTGTCCCTTGGAGAGTCCCCTAAAGGACTCAGGTCCACTGGATTTGCCCTGTTGGAACATACTCTGGGGGCTGCAGACTATAAAAACTCAAGAAACTGGCCTTGCCCACTGGAACCTGCTTGTCCAGTTCCCACCTGTATTTGCATGGGCGATCTGTCAGCCGTTGCTCTAGCATCAGCCAACTGCTAACGTTATTCCAATTTCTACCTCTTGTTTCTGGCCTAGGTTCAATTTCTCTGGGGCATCCTTAAGGCATTGTTAGTAGCTCTGTTTGCAAATGACCATTTCTGATACTGCCAGGTAACATCTTGGGGTGGTGAAGTGAATAGTTCTAGAGTCAGATGCCTGGATTTAAGTCTTGTGTCTTCTATGTATCAGCTACATGAACTGGGGCTCGGTTTCTTCACCTCTCTCCGCCTCAGTTTATCTGCAAAGGGAAGATGTAAAAGTACCTATGTCATAGGGTTGATTTAAGAATGTAAATAAAATAATCCATGCAACCTGCAGCAATTTTTTATTTGGGGTTTACCTGAAGAGGCAATAAAGTATAAGTAAAATGTTTAACACAGGAGGAAGACATTCTTGATCATAAGAATAATGCTGTCTTGGATTACTAACAGAGGGCATGCAATTAACTTAAGGCAGAATAGAATTCACCTTTTGAGATAGATTAGATGTTCTTACTCAGGGATAGTCAATGGAGTGAATGACCTCTCACCTTACCTTCTAGTTTCTCGTCTAACCCTTGACCCAGAGGCTGTGTTATGGGTTAGAGGAATCCTGAAGTCCTGCGATTTTGGCTGTGGGATGTCAGAAGTGCGAAGAAACGAATCTCCCAATGTGCCGCCTAACTGTTGGCTAAAAGGGTAGGTACAAGTAGACAGCTTGAGAACCGCACCCCTCTTCTGCTCCATCCTTATGCTTCTGTTGCACAAATGCAGCAAAATGAGTAGCAATATTTTCATTGAAAATATGCCTCATGCAAATCAGTTTGGTAAATATGGAATTTAGCCTTTATAAAAGAGCACCTGTTCCCCCCTCCCATTCCTCCATTTAATCTTTGCATTCAGATGTGCTCTGCTGTTGCATAAGCCTAGTCCCATACACTATTACAAGAACAGACTTGCTGGTTTTGAATCCAGCCAAACACACACCCTTACTTTCCAAGAGAAATCTCTAAAAATTAGAGGCATGTGCATGCTAGTTTTCTAGTGGGCCCTGAAGACCATTGCCATAGTAGTGAGATATGTTGGCATTCTTTGAGAATGTTGACAACATGAGAATGGTCGGAGTTGGTACAGATGGCTATGGTGAAGAGAGGGCAGCGGGGCAGACAGGAGGGTCGTCCGGGTCTTCCCAAGGCTTCAGGCAGGTGGCAGCTCCACCAGGTGTGGTGACGCTTGGGTTAACTGCTCCGATCTCCTGCGGAGCTGCGATTGTTCCTCGGCTGCAGTCTGGTCTGGGTGGCTTCCTTTCCCCTCAGCATCAGGGTGATATTTTTAAATCACAAACAGAACCTGGGGAGAGGAGGCCCAATTTGACACCTTTGAACCTTGATGGGGCCACTTTATAGATTCAGATTTAGAGGGATTGTTGGGTGGGATTTGCAACCCAGGAGAGCCTTTCAGTGCCTTTCAGAGAGGGACACAGATTCAGAGGTTCCTGAAATGGTGTTTTTGTGTAAGACCTGTCAATAGAAATATCAAACTGTGAATATACAATTGAACTTTATTATCCTTTTTGATTTTGTAACTACATAGGTATGACAGACAGAGGCTGGTTTGAAAAGAAACTCACAATTGCCAGTGTGTCCCTTGTATGAATCCCACTGCTGGAAGTTTTTCTGTGAATCGGCATCTTCAGGTAGGGGCTGTGCAGGTGCCTCCCACTGACTCTTGAAATGTGTTTTAATTAAGGAACATGAAATCTCTCAACTTTCTGTCACAGAGTGGAAGTGCCCTTGTGTTCTGAAATGCAGCTCTAGAGATGCCATTGTGGGGCTTCATATTTACTCTCTGCAGAACTTTTATTTCAAAGATTCTTACTTTGTGAGCCAAAGGGTTTTTTCTTCTCTTTCTTTTCTTTTCTTTTTTTCTGTCTGCTTATCCCTGAAATGAACTAAACCTGGAATTCAAGAGTCAAGCTGTGCTCTTTCTGCCTCTGATATCATTAGAAAGCTAAAAGGTGGGAGCTGGTCTTCAAACAGTTGGCCTCAGAATGAAAACCTTGCCCCACTGAGGGATTCAGAGAGCTGAGGCCAAGGCCCCTCTTACCTACAGTATCAGGGGTCAGCCCTAGGCCCCACTCTTCCTGGTGCTCTCAGATGCTTAAAGGAACAGGAAGTGCAGCTCCTTACATAGCTGGGGCTTGACATTAGTTGTCCGATTCTTTCCTCCTCAAAGCCTACATCTTGGCAAAAGAGAGAATTCCACAGATTCTTTGTGAATGAAAGGACGCTTTCAATTTAAACCATATTTGCAGAAGTTACTAGAAGTAACACCGATTGGTAAAGTGAGGAACACTCTAGCTAAGGGTCACAGCAACCAAGGCCAAGGTAAGTAGTGTGACCTGAGACCAGGCATTTGATTTATTTCTGCATCTGTACAATAGAAGACTGGACAGGATAGTCTATGAAATATCTTTTTGGTTCTAATACTCTGTAACTACAGTGCCTGCAGTTAGATGTTGAAAAATTAATGGGGAGACAGAGAAGGTATAAAATATAGCTATTGCCAAGGATGTCCTCAAAAATGATGACAGGATTTACCTCTCAAAAGGAGAAGAGACGAATAGAATTGAAGAGACAGACACAGGAAATTTTAGCCTTACCTGCAATTTCTTGCTTTTTTCTGATTTATTTATAAGGGGACAGTACTCTCAGATTAGTGGTACAGTTAAAAATTACATTGAAATCCATAAAACTCTAAAATAAATTAAGTTAGAATGGGCCAAAATGCTGTCCCCACATCCCTGCAAGTTGCAAAATAGTGTTCACACTTACAACTATTCTATATATTTTATACAAACATGTATCTGGGTGTAGGTGTACAGAACAAGTTATGGAAGTATGTATACCAAGTTACTGGCAATGGTTACTTCAGGGGCTAGGAGGTGTGTGTTGGGTTAAAGATAATTTCAGATTTATCTGCAATGCTTTTAGGTGTTATAAGAGGAATATTTCATTCTTATGTAATGAAATATAATTTATGCATATGAGATGTTAGGACAAAGCAAATATGTATACATATGGAAATATGCACATACATAAGTGAGCACATACACACACACATATATATATGTGCACGCACATGCACAACCTTTGCCCCAAATTAGAATTTGCAGTGTTATTGGAGAAATTTCAAAATCTGTGAACTCTCAACATCTAGGGAGTAATCCTTTGACAAACTATTAGCAAGCTCAGCTCAGCCCCTGTGGGAAACCTTCCCTACCATTACCCTCACATGACCTTGCCCTTCTTGAATGCCTACCTTCAACATTCCCTCTCTTCTCACCATACTTCTTGTTCCTCCCAATGTCTCTTTGGGCCCAACTTTATAGATCCCTGAAACAGACACTATCCCAACATTTCATTCAAAGTTTCTACCTCAAATGCTCAACCTTGAGTACCTTACACCATTGGCTAGTCTTCTCCCCATTCTGCTCACCCAACTCTCAGTAGTGTCTCTCCTGCTTCTCTGCCAGAAGCAAGCCTCAGGGATCCCGCCAATGTGCTGAGTCCAAGTCTGGAGACGAGCCCACAGATGCTGTATCAGAATCTCTAGGCAAGGGCACCAGACATCCATACTGGTAGCCAGCACCTGGAGGATGCTCACATCAGGTGCAGTTGGCAGACACTGTCCTGAGGTTTGATGTGGTCATTGTCCTATGCCAAGGACAGAAAGAAAACACGTTCATCTCCCAGGTGGAAGGTAATAAAGATAGCTTAGATTCTCCTATACTCACAGATATAGAAAGAAAAGCACTTTGGCATCATGTACCCAAAACCTATAAATGCTCATAACCTTTTATCCAGCAATGCCACTTCTAGGCATCCTGATGAAAAGAATCAGAAATGAAGATAAAAATTTATGTACAGATATCCATCATGCAGTCATTTATGGTTAACTATGAAAATAGTTAAGTAGTTAAGTGAAATGTGATTCTTCCATATTGTGGAACTACATAGTCATCTAAAAAATAAAGGTGACTTTTTAGTGTGTGGTTATGCTTATGGCTACTTAGTAAGGAAATAATCAGGCAAGAAAACTGTATCATGAAAGAGGGTAAAAGGGGCATTATGATTAGCAGACATAGGGTGGGGGGGCACGGGGAGGACTGTACAGCTCAGAGAAGACAAGTAGTGATTCTCATCTCACTACACTGATGGACAGTGACTGTAATAGGGTTTGTGGGGGGGACCTGATGAAGGGGGTAGTTTAATCATCATAATATTGCTCATGTAATTGTAGGTTAATGATACTAAAATAAAATAAATTGTAAAAAAATTTAAAAAATAAATAAAAATGCAAGTTCTTGCAAAAAAAAAAAACTGTATCATGAGCCTGATCTTTTTATAACTAAAAAATGGCAGAGAAAAAAGGCTGAAAGAATATAGGGGGAGGGAAAGATTAGCAAAAAGAGAGAGATACCTGATAAACACAGTTAGTTGACATAAATCAGCCCTCGGCCCTTGGCATTCTATCCCGTCAGTACCAGTAATAAAGAAAAATGAGCAGACAATTTAGCTGACGATGTGGGAGGCAGAATATCACACAGCTGCTTTACCCACAGCTGTATGGCTTTGCAGTGTTGACAGTTTGAAAAAAGAGAAAGACAAATAGGAAATAAAACCTTGTCTTGAGCTGGGAAGAGAGCAGATGGGGTGTGACCCACAGAGGGAGCCTTGGCTTGATTAGTCGAAGTTACTGATTTAACTTGAGTTTCAGACCTATAACTTCTATCTTTTAATGAAATTTTCATTATTTGGAATTTTTCTCCACCATCATCCCCCCACCCCCATGGTTTCTAAGTGTTTTTTAAAAACCAGTATTTATTTTTATATATATTCTTTCATGCTTTGAAAAATTTCCATTAACAAAATCATTGATATATATTTCCCTTTGAGGATTCCATACCCCCGTCTAAACTATTCTCTTCTCAGCACTCCCAAATGGTAAGTAAACTATCTGTATTGTTGAAAAGCTGGTATATACAAGAACAGGGAATTGGTGGATTAATAATAATTTAGTGAACTTCAGCTGGGTAGACAATCTGCCTAACTGGTACCGTAAGATGTTTTTTCTCAACAGATGTCCTTTTTTCTTCCTTTTTGTGGCCAAAAGTATGTGAATAACTCTCCCTTTCACTTTGGCCAGAATGGTCTTGTTATCGCTCCTTAGGTCAGATGTCAAGTAATTAAGAGAATGATATTAACACATCAATTCTGAGAATACTCTGTTTTATGAAAGCATCTATTTGAGAATTCTTGCAGGTGGCTACAGCTCACAAAGCCTGTCAGACGTACTGGATGCAAAAAGGTTCAAGGGCTGCTTGTGTTTTTCAAATGTTATCGAAGGAATCTTTTCACAAATCCCTGCTATTGTTCGACATAATTTTTGTGGCTCTTGGGGACTTAAATGCAACGGAACCATTTTAAAGAAACCAAAATATGACAAAGGAAATAATAGTCCCCTATTATAAAGCATGCCTGTCTTCTTTCCCTCCCTCTTCCACCTTTCAGCCACTGCCCTAGGCTGGTTGATACAACTTATGTCTGAGAGTGCTTCAAATTCTAGGGTTTAATAGAATATCTGAAGCACTAGGCACATATTGGATTACCATAAATTAGGGAGATTTTTTTTTTATAGAACATGAAGACATTGAAAAGCAATGTATGGCTGCTGGGCCAGGCTCATTTGATTGGCTTAATACCAACTTAATAGTAATTACAGTCTCCATGGAATGAGGTGCTCACTGAATCTGATAGCACTCTAAGGCTTGGCCAAGGAAAGTTACTTTAAATAATTTTGATCTTTGAAATTATTTGTGAATTTCCACAAGCAAGCAGAAATATTTCTTCCATTTTACTTGGTTATTTTCCTCTTTTTCATCTCCCAAAGCCTTCTCATTACTTCAAAAAAAAAGTCTTTTCAGAGTTCTATTTTCTTGGTCATCCTATATGTAATAATGATGATGGTGATAGCTGATATTTATTAAGTAATTACCACATGCAGGGCATGGAACTAAGCACTTTATACATATTAAATCGTTTAAAACTCAGAAGAGCCCTATGAGGTCAGTACTGCTATTACTTCCATTTTCCAGATGAGGCTATTTGCCCAAGGTCCACAGCTAATAAGTGGCACGGCCAGGTTCAGGACCCAGGGTTTCCAGTCCTGACACATGCTTTAACTACTATAATGGATCATAAATATACATTCTCCACCGTGGGAGATACTGGTCTATTTTTATACTTGCACAAAAAGCAATCATTTGCATAAAAAAGAGAATTTCCTGCCAACACTCATTACATTCAATTGTTTTTGATTTATAAGATTTGACAATAGATACACAATACCATTTATATATTTAACTTAGCTTTAATACTGTAACATTTCTTTGCTTAGTACAAGGTGTTTTTTCATTGGTTTATTCACTTATGTCTCTAAAATTCCTTGACTTGCCTCTAACCTTCACTCATTTCACTGTAGAAAGAGCCAGTGAATGTTGTTTGTAACTTAAACCAACATAGAGCAGACTTATGAGATCTTCATGGGGTAAAAAGAGCAGTTCTCTCAGCAACTAAATCTCATCTAAGAAGCTTCATCCAGGGAGAATGCATCCCAGGAACCAAAACACAGTGTTTTCCTCCAAAATCCCCTACTGCCATACCACCCCTGTCTATGATGAGAAGAAAAGGCTATCAATAGAGAGAAAAGTAGAGATTTCCTCTAGTTCCAGCAACTAGAATACCACAGCGCAGGAAGGAGGTGAGTGAAACCCAAGTGACAGACCAGTCTTGGAGGCAAGTGGAGATGAGGGTTTGAGGCTAAAATTTAGTTCTGCAAAGTCAAAAATGGAGTTGCGGCAATCAGAGCAAAACTCCAGGTCAGCTCAGCAGCAGGACAGGAAGTCAATGCCAAGCAGGCGTTAATGCAAGAGAGAGTTTGTGTGCAAATGCATGAAAAAAGGCTGCAGGGGGTTGACCACAAGTCCAGGTCAGGAAATGAAGGTGAGGCAGCTGTGGTTCCCCACCAATCCAAGCAGACCACAGCGCCTGTAGCAGGGGCTCTGGGGACCCCACCGTCTTTCTCTTTCTGGTACCCCTTCCAATCATGAAGCTTAATCTGTTCATCCTGGTGGATTGTCTAGGTCTTATTTGGAAGGAAGGAAGGGAGGGAAGAGAAGGAAGGTGGGAAGAGAGGGAGGGTGAAGAAATGTTTGGGAATGTAAAAGCTTAAAAAGAACAAATTGAACCTTTGTTAATATATTTTTTTCATGAGAAGAGCCATTAGGGAAGGACAATAAAAGTTGAGAGTTTCATATTTATAAATTTCTGTGTTGAGGGTTTGCAAGGACTCCAAAGATGGTCATTCTGTCAGCTCTGGGTGACACTGGTTCAACTGCAGTGGAAACCAAGCTGGGATAAGACCTGGCCATATTTATGCAAGACAGAGCAGAGCCAGGATTTCCAGATCAATCGGGAGCCTTCTGGTTCAGAAATCCATAACCCCAGGCAAAGCGAAATCCAAGAAAAGAGACAAATGGGCTCAGGAGTGAGATTTGGTGGCAGGATGTATATGCTGCCCGGTGCTCCCTTGTCACCAGTGCTCTGGGACACTAGCTCAGAAATCCTTTCCTGGTCTGGGAGTCTTTAGCATATCCCAGATGATGTAATAACCCTAGAAATGACTCTAATATGACTTAAGCAGCCAGGGTACCCCTAGCCCACTCTTCTACCTTCCTCCTTCTCCTTTCCACCCTTCTTATTTTATGAATTAAATCCATGTTTGGTTGTCGCTATCTACAGTAATAGAGCAGAGCTCCGTGGTCTAACAGAAAGGGCTTCAACCTTAGAAACAGAAGTAGTATTTACCTTCCTAAGCTGGGGAAATGGAAGGAAAGACAGAGGGAAATACCTTCCATTCTTCCTCAGGAATGTCTCTCCAAAGGCTGAGCAGGAGGTACTTCCTTCTATCTTCCTGCAAAATGGCAATTAATAAATCAGAAATTAAGTTTTAAGCAGGTTACCCCATCCAGTAAGTGTTTGTTGAATCGCCCAGCTACATGTGGGATCAAAGTTAAGGAAAGGACTCTTATCAGAGAAGAGGGACACTGAAATCAGGAGGCGATACCGTGGCAGAGCTGAACGTGAAAGACGACCTACACTTTTGTGTCGCTTGCTCAATGACCTTGTATATGGAGGGGTATTTTTATCCTTATTTAATAGACACAAGACTTGAAACAGAGGACTGGTGACTTACCAAAGCTAAAATTACACTGATTCTCTGAAACAAATTTTTATTATATACTCATTTTTATATAAATCATGCCAAAGCCCAACTAGTGATCTGAGGTGGCTGGGCAACTTTTGACTGATATTCTTATTACTGATACCAGAATTTACATATAAAATTGTTCATTGTATATATTTACATATTACTTTATAATATTATATATGAGAAAATGGCCTTATAGATATTATATTTCTATGCCCCTATATACATAGATGATCTAGATTTACCTATATATATCTATTTGAGGAAATGGTCTTATAGTCTTATGAGTAATTTCGGCAGCCTAAAGAGCTTCTTTGATTGGATAAGAAATCTCATGTAACTTAATTTAAGTTGCCAATTTCAATCAGTTTCCCTCTGTGAGAGAGGCAGTCATGTAAACTGGTCTAGTTTGGCTCACAGTGACCGTTCCAGAAATCCAACAGAGAGAGTGTTTTTTTATTAAAAATGTATACAGGATTGGAATGTTGATAAGAAATTTGCAAATGTATATAGAAATATGATAATTTATACTATTTTGTGATAAGACTCCTGGTTGGCATTAGTGATGTGTCATATGATTGCATTAATTGCAAAGAAGAAACTCAAAATGGCATAATTGTGCCTGATGTTCAAGTAATAGAAATGGAATTTAAAGTGTTGTTGGAAAATGGAAAATGTTACTGAGGTGAAAAGGCTTTAAAAACATGAATGCAAAACCCAGCCTTTAGCACATGTAACCCTTTCAAGGTAACCTGAAGTGTGCTGCAGAGCTCCCGCCAATGCACATCGACCCAGACAAGGATAAAAGACAAACGGTAGGCGAGCGGCATTCTGTAGGGGGTCATCTCTGAGACCGCAAAAGAGGGTGGTCACACTTTGTGCTACTTTCACATCATTAGGTCAGAAGTAAATATGCTGACACCTTCCGTGTGACAGGCAGCCTCCTCCTGCGGTTATCGGCTGTCTTAGTATTACTGAGTTACAGCATCGTGTAGTGTGGTCTGGAGCCCAGACTGCACACCAAACGGCCCGAGTTCAAATCTTGACTCTCCTGCTGATTAGCCGTGTGTCCTTGGGCATATAATTTTCAAAGCTCCTTCTAAAAAATTTGTTAAATGATGTTCAAAGGTATGCTTATGTAACCTGTAGTTCTAATTTTTATTATCCAAAATGCATTCAGTGACCGCGGTGAGCAGCATTATAACACCGAGCTGAGGAGTCAGCCTCTGTGCTCTTCCATTCTAAGTAGCAAACTGAGTATGTAATAAATGTAAGGTCTTACTTAGTCTTCAATGCAGAAAGTACATTTTAGGGGTAGGGGAAAGAATAAGTACAGAAGTGGGTTGAACTTGGGGGAAGAAGTTGAGGAATTTGCCTTTCATCATGATCAAAGTGAGAGGAAGTTGGCAGTTCATCTGGCCTCAATCTGGCAACTTGTCCTACTGTCAGGAGGGCCCAGGGGGGTCTCCATGTGGAAGTCACTTCTCCCTCCTTCCCATTCCCATGGCACTGGGTAGTAACATATTTTTGCATCTAATAGCAGATATCTGTATTAGATGCATTCTGGAAACTCTTTGCAGTATTGTGCAAGCCAGAACAACATTTCAGAATATCATTTTTAGCATATGTCCATTTAAACAGTTTATTGAGAAATCCCACCTCTTTGGCATTTGAACATGAAAGAATTTCATTTTATAAGAATTGATACCAACTCTACTATGTTCACCATCCCCCTCCCTTTTACTGCTAGGTTGTGGTTCCCTTAATGGCCACTTGGCAGATTGTATATATTTTCAGCCCCATTTTTTGGTTATTAAAACAATATTCTTCCAGCTCTGTTCTTTACAACACTTTAACCTCACATTTTATTTTAAAATCATCTCTTTCCCTTTCCCAAGCACAGGGTAGATTGTATAGGGGAGGGAGGTAGGGGGATGGAGTAGAGGGAGTGCCTGACGCAGCCACCTCTTCCTACTCCTTTTAGGCACTAGTCCCTCACCTGGGGTGTGGAGGGAGGGGCGGGCAGAGTGAAAGGAGAGACGTCTCCTTCTTTAACTGGCTGTCCTCCAGTCCTCCACCTGGTTGGCCACAAGTGTTGTTCCTGCCCATTGTGTTGAGTTTAGGGTGGGAAATGCCTGCTGGCCTTTGGCAAGGCCTTTCACAAGGCCTGCTGGCAAAGGGCTCATTCTCAGGAAGCTAGCTAGCCTGAGCAGTCTCTTGCCATATATAGCCATAACTGTAGGACTGGGTTATCAACCTGCGTTTCTCTGATGTGTGCACCTTCTTGTCCCCCATAAACCAGTGATGCCAACAAAACCAAGCTTCCGGGACTGTCTATGATTTGTGACACACACTCAGGCCCCCAGGCAAGTGAGGGACCCATCTTCTACATTCATCCAGGAACCTGGCCAACATGCACCAGTTCTTTTGCCTCTGCTCTGGTATTTTAGGGGCATATTAGCAAATCTGCTAAGTGGTCAGTCAATCAAGGAATGAAATGCCACTCTCATCTTCTTGTAGGTACTTCTGATCTTATGAGATTTTAGTGGGGCTTTTTCTTTGGCCTTTGGGTAAGGAAGGAAGTAGCCCTTCTTTTCCCATTGCCATACAAATATTGAGATCCTCATACATTCCTTTCACTGGATGGCGTGACTCATTCCCACCCTTGCTGGGCAGTGGAAAGCCCTCATACTAGCAGTTCCCATCCTTAGGAAGAACAAAAGGAACCTCCCACCTGACATCCTCTTAAAATAAATCAGTTAGCAATATTCCCAACATATGCTCATGTTTATGTCAAACAATAATAATATGCTTATTTGTACAGTTTAAACCTCTGTATTAAATTTTTGTAAAATTTTATTTTTATCAGATGATATATTTTGCTCAAGGGCAATAATCTAAGATATCTCCCTGATAAAGCAGCCCATTGGGAATATACCAAAGAGAGAAAGGAGAGAGAAGCAGTGAATTGATTGTCTATTGTTTTGTGATGGTGGGTGGATGAATGGTCATTCTGCCATGCTATCCCTTGACTAACACTAGCAAGCATGCAAACACACCATACCTCCTAGCTCCTGTAATACTCCTTGTCATCATTTCTTTTATACAAAGCACATGAGATGTAGGGTCCTGACACCAACGATTAGGGGAGAGCCAGGGAAACAAATCAGGATGAGGAAGAGGAAAAGATGTGGAGTTTCTATAGGCAATACTTTACAGTTTCTTTTTATGAGAAAAATAGAGGTTATTTTAAGATATCACATATGTTATTTGCTTTGAATATGATTAAACATATTATAGAATACTTAGTGCTAAAATAGTACAATAATTCAGTGTTAAATATACTAATTATTAAATAGTTAAAAATACTAATCATTAAATCTCCAAGCAATTAAATCTAATAATTGAATCTACTTATAAAAGAGGAATTGGTGGAGTGTGGAATTAATTTTGGACAGTTTGTTATTTTTTCTTTTAAGACTGTTGTCTTAATCCATTTGGGCTGCTATAAGAAAGATGCCACCGCCTGGGTGGTTTATAAACAACATTTATTTCTCATAGTTCTGGAGGCTGAAAGTCCAAGATCGTGGTGCTTGCAGGTTTGGTGTCTGGTGAAGGTCCACTTCTTGGTTTGCAGACAGCGACTTCTCACTGTGTCCTCACATGGTAGAAGGGGAAGGGGCCCTGAGGCTCCACCTTCATAATCTAATCACCTCCCAAGATCTCACCTCCCAATACCACGCTGATCATTAGAATTACAACATATGAATTTGGGGGAACACAAACATTCAGACCACATCAGCTGTAGTTCATCTTCTTCTTCTCTTCCCTTTCTTATTTTTCTTTTCTTTAAAAATTATATCTTAATTTCCTTCCCTTAATTTAGGGTGGCACTGCTGGTGGGGCTGGAGCCAAGGAGACAGTCAGGATCTAGTTAGCTGGTGAGGCTCATGGGGTCCACAGGGCCAGAGTGGAGGGGATGGGGCCAGGAGATTGTTGTCATACAAGGAATATAAGCAGATAAATAAATATTTGAAGGGATGACAGGAGCCAGCTTTTCACAGTTGATGAAAAGGTTATAAATATGGAAAGAGTAAAGGTTAAAATGGACCCGAAATGATGGGTGTCTCTTGACTTTTAATATATTTATAGATATAGAAATAGATATATGTGTGTGTGTGTATATATGTATGTAAACATACATATAGTTTTTAGCTCTGTCAGTTGAGAGGGCTTAGACACAATGAGCATACCTGATGTCCAGATCTTGGTTTCTAAGTACCATCCTCCACTCACAGCAACCAGGGCTCTTTAAAGAAATGACTAAGACAGCCAAAGTACAAGATGAACATCTTATTGTTCCAGAAAGTAAGAAATTTTAAAAAAATTAAGGGAACCTATCAAAAATCATATAGGAATCAACTTGAAGTGGCTCCCACTAGCTAAATATGGGACAGTTTGAGCATGAAAATGATGTAATGGGGAGGGAGAGGATTAAAGATGACAGCATGAGAAATGAGCCAGAAACCTCCTCCCCAAACCACATATAATACAAAAATATAGCAAATACAACTTATCCTGAAAGAGCAACCAGAAAGAAGACTGTAACAGACTGCATACATCTGGAGAAAAGAGAAGCCCTTACGGAAATGAGTAAAGTAACAAAGACGCATCCAATGGGACCCAAGCCCTTCCCGCACCCCAGCTCACCGGCGGGAGGAAGAGAAGTGGAGCAGGAATTGGGTGGAGGCCTAGGACTGCTGAACACTCAGCCCAGGAGATCTCCTCTGGGAGCACGAACCTACATTACATGGTGCTTTGGAGATCAGTGGGGCTGGAAAGCCAAGGCAGGAGGAACACTCAAAGAGAGATTCCAGCTGCCTGTGGAAAACAGGTGCACACAGCCAGCCACTTTGGGGCAAAACAAAGGTGGGCACTTTGAAAGACTTCCCAGCAGCAAGAGGGCTGCTAAAGGGGCAAGGATTACACAGAGCTTGTTTGCTGCTCAGAAGAAAGGACAGGTGGACAAAATTATCCCGGTGCCCTAAGCCCTTCAGGTTAGGAACTTTCAGGAGTTTCAGGCTCTCCATTTCCCTGGCTGAAGACTCATGCTGAGGCACCCACCATGATACACAACCTGCTGCTCCTTCCTCCCGGCATTGGTTTGCAAACCTGCTGCCCCCACCATTGCACTAGGTCAACCAGAGAGCGGCACTGCCTATGGAAGTGATGAGGTGTAACACAGAGGCTCCAACTTGCATGCTCAGCCCACTGGCCTGGGCAGTGGAGGCAGGCACTGCAGCTGGGAAGCAGGAAAGAGCACTTTCCTTCCAGCAGCACCCAGCGCCACTCGCTTGCAACCCCTGCCATTGCTTCAGGTGCTAGGAAGCTCCAGAGAGTAGAACTTCTGGGCACCAGAGGGTGTTGCCTACACAAAGTTATTATTCCATATTATTCATTACAAATATGAAACATCAAAAGAACCAGGTACAAACCAAATTCCCACAAACACCCGAAAAAAGGCCAAGTGAAACTGAAATCACCAATATTCCTGAAAAGATTTCAAAATAAAAATCATAAACATGCTTATGGAGCTACAGAAAAATATTCAAGAAAGAGAAAGAAGCTTTGAAAAATACAGTATCTGAAATGAAATATACAATGGAGGGATTTAAAAGCAGATTAGATGAAGTAGAGGAAACTGTAAATGAAATAGAAATTAGAGAAGAGGAATACAAAGAAGCTGAGGCAGAGAGAGAGAAAAGGATCTCTAGGACTGAAAGAATATTGAGAGAACTGTGTGAACAATTGAAATGGAACAATTTCGCATTATAGTGGTATCAGAAGAAGAAGAGAGAGAAAAAGGGATAGAAAGTGTCCTTGAGGAGGCAATTGCTGAAAACTTCCCCAATCTGGGGAAAGAGACATTCTCTCAGGCTATGGAGGTGCACAGATCCCCTAACACAAGGGACCCAAGGATGACAACACCAAGACATAATATTAAAATGGCAAAGATCAAGGACAAGGACAGAGTATTAAAAGGAGACAGAAAGAGAGAAAAAAGATCACATACCAAGGAAAGTCCATCAGGCTATCAACAGACTTCTCAATAGGAACCTTACAGGACATAAGGGAGTGGCATGATATATTTAATGGAATGAAACAGGAGTGCCTTGAACCAAGAATACTCTATCCAGCAAGATTATCAGTTAAATTTGAAGACAGGGGTTAAACAATTTTCAGATAAGCAAAAATTGAGGGAATTTACCTCCCACAAACTATCTCTATAGCATATTTTGGAGGGACTAATAGAGAGGGAAGTATTCCTAAGGCCACATAGCTGTCACCAGAGAAAAGAAAACCACAGTAAAGGAAGTAGACCAATTAATTTCTAAGCACGTGCAAAATTAAATGAGCTACCCCAAAGTCAGTCAAGGGATACACAAGAGTATAGAATATAACACCTAATATATAAAGAGTGGTGGAGGAAGGAAAAGAAAGGAGGGGAAAAAAAAGAACCTTTGGATCGTGTTTGAAGTAGTGTACACTGTAAAGTTACACTGTTAGATAGTAAAGAAGCTGCCCTTGAACTTTTGGTAACCATGAATCTAAAGCCTGCAATGGCAATAAGTACATATCTATTGATAATCACCCTAAATGTAAATGGAATTAATGCACCAGTCAAAAGACATAGACTTACAGAATGGATAAAAAAAACAAGACCCATCTATATGATGCCTACAAGAGACTCACTTCAAACGAGAAGACATACACAGACTAAAAGTAAGGGATGGAAAAGATATTTCATGCAAATAATAGGGAGAAAAAAGTAAGAGTTGCAGTACTTGTATCAAACAAAATAGACTTCAAAACAAAGAACATAACAAGAGGCAAAGAAGGATATTACATAATGATAAGGTGGTCAGTCCAACAAGAAGATATAACGATTATAAATATCTATGCACCCAGTACAGGAGGACCTACATATGTGAAACAAATACTAATAGAATTAAAGGAGGAAATAGAATGTAATGTATTCATTTTAGGAGACTTCAACACACCACTCCAAAGGACAGATCAACCAGACAGAAAATAAGTAAGGAGACAGAGGCACTTAACAACACATTAGAGCAGGTGCACCTAACAGACATCTATAGAACACTCCACCCAAAATCAGCAGGATACACATTCTTCTCAAGTGCACATGGAACATTTTCAAGATTAGATCATATACTAGGCCACAAAAAGAGTCTCAGTAAATTCAGAAAGATGGAAATTGTACCAACCAGCTTCTCAGACCACAAAGGTATGAAACTAGAAATAAATTATGCAAAGAAAAAAAATTCCCACAAACACATGGATGCTTAACAATGAGCTCCTAAATAATCAATGAGTCAATGCTCAAATAAAAACAGAGATCAAGCAATATATGGAGACAAATGAAAACAATAACTCAACATTGCAAAATCTGTGGGACACAGTGATGGTTGTGCTAAGAGAAAAGTATATTGCATTACAGGCTTATCTCAGGAAAGAAGAAGAATCCCATATGAACAGAATAAACTCACAATTAATTAAACTAGAAAAAGAAGAACAAATGAGGCCCAAAGTCAGTAGAAGGAGGGACATAATAAACATCAGAGCAGAAACAAATAACATTGAGAAGAATAAAACAATAGAAAGAATCAATGAAACCAATAACTGGTTCTTCAAGAAATAAAATAGATAAACCCCTAGGCAGACAGATCAAGAAAAAAAAAAAGAGTGCACACACATAAACAGAATCAGAAATGAGAAAGGAAAAATCACTATGGACACCACAGAAATACAAAGAGTTATTAGAGAATACTATGAAAAATTATATGCTAACAAACTGGAAAACCTAGAAGAAATGGACAAATTTCTAGACAAATACAATGTTCCAAGACTGACCCAGGAAGAAACAGAAAATCTGAACAGACCAATTACCTGCAACAAAATTGAATTAGTAATCAAAAAACTATCTAAGAACAAAACCCTTGGACGAGACGGCTTCACCACTGATTTTATCAAAAATTTAGAGAAGACCTAATACCCATTCTCCTTAAACTTTTCTAAAGAAGTAGAAGAGAAGGGAATACTTCCAAACTCATTCTATGAAGCCAGCATCACTCTAACACCAAAACCAGGCAAAGATACCACAGGAAAAGAAAATTACAGACCAATATCCCTGATGAACATAGATGCAAAAATACTCAACAAAATATTAGCAAACCAAATTCAAAAATACATCAAAAAGATCATCCATCATGATCAAGTAGGATTTATTCCAGGGATGCAAGGATGGTACAATATTAAAAATCCATCAACATCATCCACCACATCAACAAAAAGAAGGACAAAAATCACACGATCATCTCCATAGATGCTAAAAAAGCATTTGACAAAATTCAACATCCATTCATGATAAAAACTCTTAACAAAATGGGTATAGAAGGTAAGCACCTCAACATAATAAAGGCCATATACAAAAAACCCACAGCCAACATCATATTTAACAGCGAAAAGCTGAAAGCTTTTCCTCTAAGATAGGAAACAAAACAAAGGTGTCCACTCTCCCCACTTTTATTCAACATAGTACTGGAGATCCGAGCCATGGCAATTAAACAGCATAAAGAAATAAAAGGCATCCAGATTAGTAAGGAAGAAGTTAAACTTTCACTGTTTGCAGATGACATTATATTTTACATAAAAACCCACCCCAAAACTACTAGAGGTAATAACTGAATTCAAAAATGTTGCAGGATACAAAACTAATACACATAAATATGTTGCATTTCTATATACTAATAATGAACTAGCAGAAAGAAAAATCAGGAAAACAATTATCTTTATAATTGCATTAAAAATAATAAAATAACTAGGAATAAACCTAACCATGGAGGTGAAAGACCTATACCAGGAAAACTACCATACACTCATGAGAGAAATTAAAGAAGATACCAATAAATGGAAACGCATCCCGTGCTCATGGATAGGAAGAAATAATACTGTCAAAATGGCCATCCTGCCTAAAGCAATCTACAGATTTAATGCTATTCCTATCAAAATACCAACAGCATTATTCAATGAACTAGAACAAATAGTTCTAAAATTCATGTGGAACCACAAAAGACCCTGAATAGCCAAAGCAATCCTGAGAAGAAAGAATAAAGCTGGGAGGATTAGGCTATCTGACTTCAAGCTCTACTTCAAAACCACAGTAATCAAGACAATTTGGTACTGGCATAAGAAGACCCATGGATCAATGGAACAGAATAGAGAGCCTAGATATAAATCCAAGCATATATCATAAAGGAGCTACGGATATACAATGGGGAAATGATAGCCTCTTCAACAACTGGTACTGGAAAAACTGGACAGCTACATCCAAGAGAATGAAACTGGATTATTGTCTAACCCCATACACAAAAGTAAACTCAAAATGGATCAAAGACCTGAATGTAAGTCATGAAACCATAAAACTCTTAGAAGAAGATATAGGCAAAACTCTCATGAATATAAACATGAGCAACTTTTTCATGAATGCATCTTCTCGGGCAAGGGAAACAAAACAAAAAATGAACAAATGGGACTACATTATGCTAAAAAGCTTCTGTACAACAAAGGATATCATCAGCAGAACAAAAAGGCATCGTACAGTATGGAAAAATATATTCATAAACAATATATCTGACAAGGGGTTAACATCCAAAATATATGAAAAGCTTACATGCCTCAACACCCAAAAATCAAATAACCTGATTAAAAATGGGCAGATGATCTGAACAGACACTTCTCCAAAGAAATATGTATGGCCAAAAGGCACATGAAAAGAGGCTCCACATCACTAATTATCAGGGAAATGCAAATTAAAACCACAATGAGATATCACCTCACACCAGTTAGGATGGCCACCATCCAAAAGACAAGAAACAACAAAGGCTGGTGAGGATGCGGAGAAAGGGGAACCTTCCTACACTGCTGGTGGGAATGTAAATTAGTTCAACCATTGTGGAAAGCAATATGGAGGTTCCTCAAAAAATGAAAAATAGAAATACCATTTGACTCTGGAGTTCCACTCCTAGGAGTTTACCCAAAGAAAACAAGATCCCAGGTTCAAAAAGACATATGCACACCTATGTTTATCGCAGCACTATTTACAATAGCCAAGATATGGAAGCCACCTAAGTGGTAGATGAATGGATAAGGAAGAGGTGGTGGTACATAAACACAATGGAATATTAATCAGCCATAAGAAGAAAACAAATCCTACCATTTGCAACAACATGGATGGAGCTAGAGGGTATTATGCTCAGTGAAATAAGCAAGGCAGAAAAGGTAGGTACCAAATGATTTCACTCATTTGTGGAGTGTAACAACAAAGCAAAACTGAAGGAACAAAACAGCAGTAGACTCAGACTCCAAGAAGGGACTGCCGGTTACCACAGGGGAGGGGTGGGGGAGGGGGGGGGCCTGCCGAGAGAGGAATAAGGCAATTGTGGGGCATTATGATTGGCACACATGTTGTGGGGGGTGTCACGCGGAAGACAGTGTAACACAGAGAAGACAAGATAGTGACTCTGTGGCATCTTACTATGCTGATGGACAGTGACTACAGTGGGGTGTGGGGGGGGATTTGATAATATGGGTGAATGTAGTAACCACAATGTTGCTCATGTGAAACCTTCAGATTGTATATTAATGATACCTTAATTAAAAAAAAAAGAAAAACACTGTAAAGCCATTAAAAAAAAATTTCTCTCCCAAGCCCCATATGAGTTCTTGTCTAAAATGTTATCTTCAACATGGATTTTGTTTGGGAGATTTCATAAATGTTAACCCCTTAAAATTGGCATCCTTATTCAAAGGTTATTTCAACTTGCTAAAGTTACAAATAATACCAGTATAAATAAGTATAATAATATGGAACTTTTCTGCTCTTTTACAATCCTATGTTGTAATTGTCTGCCAGAATGACTCATTCAGTACTAATTTATCTGTGACTTTTTGAAAATTGCTAAACTTATTTTAGACAAATGTTTGTGATGTACAGACTTAAGCCACTAAGATACAGGACAGATATTTTCCATATACATATTTGACCTGGTTTATGGAAAACTTTTAAGAGATTATATTGTCACTATGCCTATGGTTGTAAAAATGCAACCTACCTTTAAAAATATAATTGAAAATCCCTCAAAATGAATTGAAATCTGCATTATTACAACAAAACCTATTATCTAAGTGGAAATCCCTCAAAATGAATTGAATTCTGTGTTATTATATCAAAACCTATTTGTCTTTCTCTGCCTCTTTCTCTAGGTATCATCTTATTTGGCCATATTCTATCTTCTCATAGTCCTCCAATGCTAGCCCATTCTTATACTATTCCCTCTTCATTTGTCTTCTTTCTGTCTTTTCAGTTTCCACCATTAGTTAATAAATTTTTATGTTTTCTTTTCTAATTTGTAAAAGAAGATGAAAGAAATAGTTTAGTAAGCTCCTGTGAGGATTAAAAATAAAAATTTAATGACTTTTTAAAGTTTTATTTTTACAATCTTTCACCAGTTCTTTTTCTGCTCTTTATAGAATACATTTCCCTACCTCTGGCATAAAACAATATCCAACATTGAACAGGTATTTGTATTAAATGTAAGCAAAAAAATAAATACATTTAATAGAGGAAATAAATAGAAAGTTTAGGAATTAAAGAGTATTATTTTTTTCTTATTGGAAAAGAGTGTCTTGAAAAATCAGGATGTTTTTATGGCATAGTTCAATATTCTAAAGACAATATCAATAATTGAAATATATTTAGATTTTGTTTAATCCTTTATACATGCTATTTTCAAAAAGAATGTTGAGTAATTTACAGCAAAACACATACTTTGATTTTTCTTTAAGTTCACTCTTTTATTTTTAAACTAATGAATAATATTTGTGAAATAATGGAGAAGAAAATAAATGATGTAATGGGTGTTCTGGATTATGAACCAGTGAATGAGATGAGAATCTATGGATCTTGCTCATAAGAATAAATAAATGAATAAAACAAATGAAAGAAAAGGGAAAGCACCTCCTTTCAGTAGAAAGCCAACTCATGAATGTAGAAGTAATGATAAAATTAGAAAAATTAAAATTTGGCAGCTATTATGGTAATATTTCATTCACACAAGAATCATCCAAGGATGATAAGACTCAGGGTTTGCTGAGGAATAGGATATTAATATGATTTTAAGGTAGTGCCTCACAAGGTATATGTTATTACAAAGGAATAAATAATAATAACTCACCATGGAGAAACCTGGCAAACACCACCTTAACCAGACGCTCATAGTCAACATGACCAGTGATGGGATGTACTGATATTACATCCTCCCTGTCATGATACACTGAGGACACAATGTCACTTTGGTGACATTTCTGCCAGAAATGAGTAACCTGAATCTAATCATGAAGAAGCAACAGGTGAACTCAAATTGAGGGACATTGTACAAAATAACTGAACACTTCAAAAATATCAAGGTCCCAAAATACAAGAAAAGACTAAGGAAGTGCTCCAGAATTAGGAGACTAAAGCGATATATAAAAAGATGTGGCAAATAAATACAACATGTTATCCTGGATTGGATAATGGACCTGAAAGAAAATCTTTTTCTGTTGTAAAGATAACTATTGGAACAATTGGTGAAATTTAAATGAGATCCTAAGATTAGATAGTAATATTCCATCAATATTACTCTCCTGATTTTGATGGTTGTTCTGAAATTAAGTAGGAGAGTGTCCTTGTCTTTTAGGAAATACATAGTGAAATATCTAGGAATTTCCAACTTACCTTCAGTTGATTCAGGTGGAAAAGAAGAAGAAAAAAATATGTATATATATCAGAACAAGACTGATAAAGCAACTGTGGTAATCTTAAAATAATAAGCTTAAAATTAGAAACCTGGGTAAAGCGTATTTGGGTGTATGTATTCTTTTTCCATCTCTTCTCTGAGTTTAAGCTCATTACAAAATAAAAAGTTTAAAATGATAAAAGGAGTCATGATGGCTCACATTTTACTTTCATCCTTTCAGAGCGTAGACGTTGCCTCAAGCACCTGCTTCCCCCAGTCTGGCCCATTTCCAGGCACGTAAGAGAAAAAGCAGTGACTGTTTGTTTGACTAACTGGTGATTATACTTGTCTTATCTTCTTACTAAATTGTAAGCTACTAGAGGGCTTGAACCGTGTCTTGTTCCTCTGAATTCCCCCAAGACCATCTCCATGTCCTGTGCATAAATGACACCATTGGTTATTTGCAGAACTGAATGGAATTATATGAGCATTCAAATGTTATGATAATGATTAGATTCTGACAGAAGTTCCCTTTATGGGCCTGTGAAAACAACCACAGTACTTAAATCGCCTCCTGGGCCTAGAGCCGGGGGTCTGGCTGCGGGGAGCTGCATTCTCTTGGAGCACAATCTCACTCTCCACTGAGTCACCTTTGGCAGGCAGCCTTCCTCCGAGTCTGCGGTCATTACCCTAATGAAGTGCAGCTGGGGTTTCAACAATGAACTTGCACTCAAGTGGCAGCCGCCCTTGAGAGAACAGTACCCTCGTGCACTACGACGGCCCTCCCAGGCCAGAAATTGGCCCAGTGGTGTTACGTCTGGATGGGATGTGGACTCACAGGGAGCCAGAAAGTGGCAGCTGCAAAGCATGCAATCGAGAGAGAAAATTTCTGGTGAAAGGTGAGGGGACACACTGCCCAGAGTGAGAAGCGAGGCTTGCCAAGTATTTCCAAAACCACTTCTGTATTTTTTTTCAACTATATTTGTAAAGGCATCCGACTCAAGATTTCCCCTTTGGATGGCGTTCTGTTCGTTCTGTTCTGATTAAATGAGGGGTAAGCTGGAAGTCAGGCTTTAGGGCTGTGAGCACAGAGTGGCTCCCAGCAAGTTAAGGAGCCCCCAAAGAAAACCTCCAAGCGATGTGCATTTTTCAAATCTCTTGCCCTAAGGAAAGAAAATGTAGGCAAATTTGCATAGGTTATTCCTCTGATAGAGAAATCAACTTTCCTAAGACAGAAAAATAATAGCTGATAATCATTACATCGCTGGGCTCCCTAACAAACACTATTCTAAGAGCTTGACATCATTATCTCTTTCAATCCTCCCGATTGCCCTGCGGGCTACCCAGCTGACGGAGAAGGGGCCTGAGACACTTGATGAGAGCCACAGAGGTCGTAAGTGGTAGAGCCACTTGAAACCCAGATCCTCTGTCTGTAAAGTCAACGATTTAGATCAGATCAAAGTTGGGTGTTTTTCCAAGGAAACCTTGGATTGGCACCTAAAGACAGAGATGATACTGTGTTATCTTGAAACTTATTTTAATCACACACATGTGCACACACACCCAGTGCTTTGAACGTTGAGCACAACCAAGCAATATTCAGGATCAGACACAGCAGGAGGAAAATAACACAGGAACATCAGAAACATTCTTTTGTTAAGGGCATTGGCAGGAATTGGAAACCAGTGTTAAAAAAGTGCAGGATGTGATGAAGTTAAGGTCATGCTGGTTTGAAAAGTTTTTTAGGTAGCTCAGCTGGGGTGTGTCGTCTGAAGTTCTCATCTCGCATGCTGTTTCACTGCGCGGGGAGTGTAAGAACCAGTGGCTGCCCCCTGGCAGTTAACGCACGACAGAAGGAAACAGGTAGAAAGCATGACCAATGGACCCCATCGCACTTAGAAATACAGACAGGGCACCGGCAGAAATGCAGCTCATGGAACAGAGGTGCACGGACTCACTGGCCAGCACACCGAGGATGCCAGCTGAAGAGAAGAGGGGAAGGTACAGCGATAAGAAATAAGAAAAGACATTTTAAACAACGTGAGGGAGTTACACACTGAGTCAGGGAGGAAAGAATTGAATGTTTCTGAGTTACCAACACTGCCTCGTTATATGAAGTTTTCTGCTCTGTCAGTCATTCATCTGCAAGTGAAGAAGGCAAAACATAACACATTTTTATGAATCAAACAATCATCGGCCTCCATGAAGCGTCTCCTCATAATCACACTATGGGAGCAGGCTGTTGAGAGGAAGGACAATCATGCAAACGAGAAATGAGAATAAGATAGCGGAGAAGCTGGCAGCAGAGTTCTGGGGGCCCCGCCCTGTGTGGCTTGTCCTCGGCTCCAGGAACCATCCACAGCTATTTAGACAATCTTACAGAAGAAGCCACGTGATGTTTTGATGTAGCACTTAACTGATATCTCACAAAAATATGTCGCGAATCACTTTCGTCCCACTGAAAGGGCAGCAGTAAGACCGCACAGGAACTGCTTCGCAGTAGTCCGGTTGCTGCCGGCTCCGGTCACACTTGTTTCTAGTTTAGGGCTCTTCAACTTGGAAGGTAGGAAGTGGAAACTAGGGTGAGAGCGGCAATGAAACAGGTAGAGATGGCATCTTGAAAAAAGAATAGAATCCTAAATAAGATTATGGGATATGATACCTATCACCTGGCAAGCCTGAAGAAACTTACCACCTTAGAGTATATGAATAGTCTACTATCTAGAGGGTGAAAACTCTACATGTAAAAGGAAAGAAGCTGTAATATGTGAACTCAGAAACAACTTCCAGACTGAGACTTCACCTCTGGAGTGGATTTACCTAAATATTCCTGTGATGATTTTAGGAGGGACTATAAGGATAATGAAAGGAATCAACTATACACCTGGAATAGTTTAATTCAGTGTTTATCAAATTGAGTAGTAAAGGCTGTGAAATTCTTGAAGAGCTTTAAAATTTTATGTTTTCAATTTGGTGATGATCTAAAAGTTCTTTTGTGCCAGTCTGGACACGACTCAAATTTGAAGAACAGTGGTGGAGTTCCTAAATTCTGCTGTCTCTCCCTGTTTCTATTTCATATTGTTCTAATATAATCTTTTCTTAGAATAACCAGTCACCACATTACGATAGTACAATAGAGCATATATTCAGTGCGACCTTTTTGCTGAAGATGCAATCAAATGTTAAAATTGCAGAAGATAAAGGGAACATATTTATTTGCTTCCTATGAACTTTGCGCTATGGTACTATAGCATTGGCCACTGAAAATGTTGGGGGTAGACTCCATTCAAGAAAAACACATGATTCTTCAGAGGAAACATTATAGCCCCTCAGATACTTTCTTTTTTAAAAAAAAAGATAGAAATTTTATATTTTTTTCTTTATTTTGAGATATTTTATATATTCTACATAGACAAGAGAAAAGAAGGTTCAAAAAGAAAGATTAACTATTCATGCAAAATCTTAACTAAAGGGTTAAGGAGTTTGATTCACTGCTTGCTTACCTCCTATATTATTACCAATAAGTGATGATGGACATATGTTTATCTATAAACCACTAATTTGCTCTCCTTTACCCATGATGCTCCTTGCTATTTCATATCTGGTTGAGAGAGGTTGACCATATTATTAAGAGAGCCGTGCAAGAGGCTTTATGCTACAGGAACCTTGTTCTCTCTAAGTGTCCGATGCAGCAAGGATGTTGCATTGGACCCCAACAGAGATAATCATTCTAGTACGAATCCATTAAAAAGCTATTGACAGGAATGAACCTCTAAAAATCCTTAGCACTTTAGAAATATAAATGCCGAGGATACAATTCTAATTTAAATAACAAACATATTTTTCCTTTGTTTTTAGTTTCCTTAAATCCACATATTTGGGCCCTGCCTGTCCCTAAATATAATGAAACAATTTACAGATTCAGAGAGCTGTCACGTGATATCATTTACTAAAAGCATTTCAAGTTAACAATACTTATCTCAAAAAAAAAAAGATTCTTCATTCCTTGTGAGGATTCAAGGACTGTTTTTAAAAACACAGAACGGAAGTTTTATAACTTCTCCACTTCATTTTCCTTATAAATGAGGGTAGAATGGATGCAAAATACATTTCTAAAATCTGGGGTTGTTTAATTGTTTAATTAGGCATCCCTAATCCCCAAAAATGCAAGTTCTGATACCAATAGGATGGGGTACTTTGAGAAGAAGGCCCACAAAAGGGGTGCATTAAGTCTCTTTTGTGCAAAGATTCTAGAGAAATGTCTAGGATTGCATGCAGATTTGAGAACCAGAAGAGATCTACATTCTCCAGTATCCCACAGATAGTGCCAGGATAAATTTCTGGAGCTGTGTCCATTTTATCTGATACATGGTGATGCTGCTGACAATGAGAGAGAGAGAAAGAGAACGATAGATATTGTTTTGTTCAAAATCACAATTTAAATACTTTGTGATTTTAGGAATAATAGAGCCACGTTTTCACCATTAAGGTGAGGGATTGTTCAGACACATTTGGCTCTGCCTATGGGTTTATGGCTTCCAACTTGGTTAGGACTGTTCCCAGAGTGAGGGCTGATTTGCCACGGCTATGAAGCTTTCAGGATATAAACTATAAGAATGATAAACCACAGCAGTTGAAAATGTGCCTTTGGCTACTCACTTGCAACTCCCATTTATGTCTCTAGGAATAGAAAATGAGGATCTAGGGACCGAATCTAGCTCACTCAGTAACAGTATGGGCAACACATAGATATTAATGTTCGCTGCAGTTAGTGTGGTATGCATAAATATCAGAGTATAATTGTTAATTGCCAACACCGTTCATTCATGTTACAGAGGAACAAGTGAAAACCATTTTACTGTAATTTTTAAATGATTCCATCATAATAATTATAAAATATTAGTTCCATTCCTTAGATTGTTAAAACCGAATTTTCTGAAATGAATCATTTATACTTCAGCTTTATTGCCATTTGCTTTCTACATAGATGTGTCTGTGTATCTGTTACTCAGTTTAGTCAGTGAAATAGTCTCTAGTTGTGTCGATTTACTGGTGCCTCTGCACTTAGCATTCTTTTTACAATACAATGTTCAAATAATGAAAGGCATTCATTTTCAGATTTCATGGTATTTTAGGGGTGGTCATGGTATCAGGGGGAGAAGGAGGCCCCTCCTTTGCCCTGCCAAGCCACCTGTTGAATCCTTTTCTCTTTTGATTTATTTTTCTCCTTGGATTTTCCATAGTCCTTCTCAATTTCTGTTCCATTCAGAACAACATAAATAGTTATCGAATACCTACTGTGTATCAGACATTGTGCTGAACATTTTAGATCTGTTACATCTTTTTATCTTAAAAAATAACCCAAACCTCTGAAGTACTATTTTTTTATTCCTGTAGTACATCTCTGTTTTTTCCTTCTCCTTTTTTCAAAACAGCACTCCAATTTTTCTTTGAGTAACTTCCCCTGCCCTGTTCTATATGGTTCTGGAGGGACTGTCGATCAAGGTCCCTATCCCTCCTCCTCGCTCAGGTGTGGCCTGAGTGGCCCAGTATTGGGAAACTATTAGGGTGGAGTCACTCTGATCTTGGAATGCTGACAAGACTGTTTCTTCTGCCATTCAGGTCCATAGAGCTCCCAGGTTTCTATTCTTTGCAAGGCCTGATTGCTCAACTTCCCCTTTGAATCTGCAAGAAAATGAAGATCATTTCATTTCTCTTTTTGGTGAATCTCTATCTGTTATTTGCAACCAAAGAACCAACTGACGTGTTCCCATTTTGCAGCCGAGGAAAAGGAAACTAAAGCTTAGAGAGGTAAGTGACTTGCCCAAAGTTGATGGTAGAGCCAGAACACACAGCCGCATCAGCCAGACTCCAAAACATAGGACCTTGGCCATCATGCTCTGTTGACCATTACCACGGGGTGAGCCAGGGAAGAAGTTCCTGGGGCAGGAGAGAAAGCATGTGCCTACTTTTTTCTCTCCCAGCTTTTTGAAATTCTGTATACTTCACTTAGATCAGGTGCTACTTGTTCCAGATTTACTCAAGTAATGGTCAAAACTGAGATACAGCAGAGCAAAATGATATACTGACTTAATCACTCAAGACTATATTTTTATTATTGGTAACTAAGCTCATCACTCATCGGGCCAATGATTTTGTACATTTTCTTAAGGTAGTGTGATCTTTTGAGATTTTTAGGCCCCAGAACTCTGATGTACAGTGCACGGATGGGGCTTGACTGTTGTCTTCCAGGCCAAGTGGCATGATGTGATAGAAGTCAATAAGATTTTTGGAGCAGGAAGACAGGCTTCTGGTTGCAACTCTGCCACTTCCTAGGTATGTGACATTGGGAGTATTGGTCTCTGTCTCAGTTCCCTCATCTGCAGAATGGGAAATGCTTCTTCTTCCTTTATAGGCTTATTGTGAAGATTTAGTAAGATCATGCACCTCTTGAATGAACTCACTAGTGAAGTATAAAGCTCTGCAAACATTAGTATTTTTAGTCTCTGGATATAAAGAACTGTAGCATTCAGTGGCAATTTCAAGAGCATGTTCTTTGTTGTACAACCTCTTTCATTGATGTTCAAGCCATAGTCTTCTTCCTCTTTCTCCATTTTTTTATAAGATGAAAGGCAGAGTCTTTATAATAAAATACGTGGTTCATGTTTCCAATCAGCAGGTATAAGGGTTTTTTGTGATTCTGCCCTGAATTTGTACTCCCTGTGACAACTCTGGTTTCACTGAAGGAAATCTGAACTGAAGGGTCACAAATGGGATGGAGAGGACAAATCTCGTAGGTCACAGGAGCAGTTTTTGTTCTCATTGGTAATGGTCATAAATTGTTACTATTCAACTGGAAGTCAGCATCCTCTCTGAAAAGCCTTGGTGCTGCGCACTCATTTCCCAGGTGTATACAAAGCCGGTAGAGACGCTGGCTGTGGCATTCTCCTGCTCATTAGGGGCAGGAGAGCCCTGCAGAGGCTCCCTGTACCCCATATTGACCTCTTCTGGTGGTGGTTAAAATATATTAATACCCTATCGTGGAAACCTGGTGCTTCTATTCCTTCCACTCTGCTTTTTTTTTCTGGGGTTATATAGAAGATGCCAGCTTTCATTTGTTCAGTCACTCACCTACTCACTCATTCAACATTGAGGGTCTACTGCATGCAAAGCATTAGGTTTAAGCTCTGAGAAATTTTCTAAAATATGAATCAGAAATAAACACTGCCTTAAGGAGCATATAACCCAGTAGGTGCTGTAAGACATAATCATAAATAACTTTAGTCAATGTAGCAGAGAGAAAAAATATTTTAAAAGATGGCAAATATATTTTAAAGAGAAAAGGATCTTTAGAAAAAAATCTGATAAGCTATTTCAAGGGTGATGGCCCTCAAGCTGGCATTTAGGAGACAAAGACCTGGCTAGAGGAATTTGGGGGTAAGAAGAGGAGAGAGAAGAAAACAGGGAAACAGGGGGAAGGGAGAGGAGGCAGGCCGAATGGCAGAGCTTTGCTGTGGAGAAAAGCGGCCCATGAGATATTCTTACAGCAGGGTGACCAGAGACCTTGTAAGAGTAAGGCTGTATAAGATCTAATATTATGGCATATAGGCTACTCCCCGCCATAGCCTTGACACACAAATGCCTCCTCCTCTGAGTGTTTGTGTGTTGAAAAAAAGAAGTGTGGAGTGAATCCCATATCTGCTGATAAGAAAGCCACAGAAGGTAAGACTCAGAGTTTAAAAGAGCAGGAGCTTGGAGCCAGAAATGCCCATAAGTTTTTCATTCCCCAGGGATTTACAGATGGTGGGGAGGACATTGCACTTCCCACAGGATGGCTTGAATCAACTTTATCGAAACCTCAAGGACAGGTTACATGTCAGGGGTACCAGAGCAGAATAGAGGGTGGCATACGGGGTGAATCTGAAGGAGTCGGCGTGAGTGACACAACTTGGGAAGGATTTCAGGGGACCAGGACGGGAAAGAGGACCATCTAGGCAGAGGTGAAAGCAGAGCCTGGCTGCGGACAGGGGCAGCATGCGTGCCAGCCACAGCTGGAGGAGGAGGAGGAGAAACTGGAAGGCAGTTTGGACCACTGGACATCGAAACCTTGAAGACAAGCTGAGGACTTTTATAGGTTGTTTTGTTATTTGGTAGACAATGTGGTCCCTGCTTTTTGAAAGTATTTTAGCATTTATGATCTCTTTTGATTTTTATAATCTACTTACTTACGAGGGAAATGAAACAGATGTTCCCATTTTACAGACAAGGAAGTTGTTCACAGTCAGCATAGTAACTGAAAAAAAACAACCCACTGCACATTCCCTAAATTCTAATTCAACAACTTCCTTGTGCCTCTAGTGCCCATGAATATCCTCTTTGAATAAACATGTCCGTGAGTTCCATGAGATTCCCTCGGGAGCGGGGGAAGGGAAGAGAATCACAGGGCGTGTCTTGACTGATTTTTCTTGGGAGCAATTCTGGAGGAGAATTTCTGATGAATAAAATTCTCCACCTCATTACACAAGTAACTAATCTAATCAACCAATCCAGCAAGTGGGCTAATTTCTGGTGTGTGAGCTTCTGCCTCAGCCCACCCACTCTCCCTGATGCCTTTTCCTTCTTCCCAAGTATCAAATGATCGTTAGTTGTTCATTCATTCAACTGATACCCCAAGCCAGCTGCTCGAAGTCTCAGGGAAATGGCGTTTTGGGAAACAGTGATCTATCTTGTCCTAAACTAAAGCCTTTACCTTTCCCAAAAATAAGAATGAGTGTATCATTCTACCAGTCAAACTGCTTGGGACCTAAGGAGGCCTTGGAGGGTGATACCCCATAAACAGTCGTTAAGACTTCTGTTCCCACTGTCCACCCATATCCACTAGTTTTCCAAGTATGGTGTTTTATGACTCACAACCAGAAATGTTGTCATCCATTCTGATTTCCCTAACTGCCATTCCTGATTCTCCTTGAGTACTGCTGAATTCATTTTGAAGTTCAGCCCTGGGAGGATCACATTCTTGCTCTAAAAAAATCATTAGCTTCCTGACCAACAGTCCCACTCCTGGGTATTTAAACCGCTCACCCCAAATAAAAGCACATATCCCCCAAAAGGGAAACTTTAGAGCTGTTTTATTCACAATTGTTCAGAAGCTGGAAACAACTCAAATGTCCATTGACAGAAGCATGGATAAACAAAATGTAGTATATTCATACTATTTAGAAATAAAAAGAACAAAACACTGATGCATGAAACAACAGGAATGAATCTCTAAATATTATTTTGAGCAAAAGAAGACAAACACAGAGTTCTGGGAAGATGGCGGCATGAGCAGGGCGGCAGAAATCTACTCCCAAAACTATATAAATCTATGAAAATACAGCAAATACAACTACTCCTAAAAGAGAGACCAGAATTTACAGCACAGCACACAGCCTGCATCTGCACCTGAGAGGACTTGGCACCCTGTGAGGCGGGTAAGATACGGAGCTGCGTCCCGGAGGGACCCGAGCACTCCCCCACCCCAGCGCACCAGTGGGAGGAGAGGATTCAGAGCAGGGAGGGAGTGGAAGAACAGGCCCATGAAATAACCAGCCCCGGTGATCTGTGCCGGGAGCACTGACACACATCGCACAGTGCATCGGATATTGGAGAGGCAGAAGGTGCAGGTTTTGAGGTGGGAACGCACCCGGGTCCGTGCAGCCAGTGCCCCGGGACAAGAGAAAAGCATGCGCTGTCTTTAGCGGTCTTGGAGAGGCGGGGGGCCCAGCGAGGGAACATGATTGCCCCAGCACACTCAGCCCAGCAGGTTGGGAGTCCTGAGGAATTTTGGACCCCTTGGCTGGCGACTGGGAAAAGGTAGCCACACTAAAACTTTACACAGAGAACAATAGCCTCCCATTCATTCCCATCCTGGCAGGAGCTACAAAGAGCAGCGCGGCCGTGGCTGCGGAATAGTGGAGCAACAGCGCCACCTACAGAATCCTTACAGAATCCACTCTGGGTGGGCGTATTTTTTGTGGGGGTTTTTCCCCTTTCTTTTCTTTTCTTTTCTTTCTTTATTCTTTTTCTCTTTTCTTTTTCTTCCTTCATTTTTTTTTTGTTTGTTTTGGTTTTGGTTTTCGTTTGTATTTTTTTTTTTTAAATCTTAAAAAGCCCAGCTGACATACGTGGCACCTACCAGCGACCACTTCTATTGCCATGAAAAGACAGAGGAATATGTTACAAAGATCACCCGGACCCAGACAACACCTGAGAGGGAATCTGAAGGGATGGAAATGCACAATATTCCTGAAAAATAATTCAGAATAAAAGTCATAACCATGCTGATGGATCTACAGAGAAATATGCAAGAGCTGAGGGAGGAAGTGAGGGAAGTCAGGAAAGACAATGCACAAATGAGACAAGCCATTGACGGGCTTAGCAGCAGACTGGATGAGATGTAAGAGACTGTTAATGGAATAGAAATCAGAGAACAGGAATACAGAGAAGCTGACCAGAAAGAGATAAAATGATCTCTAGGAATGAAAGAATATTAAGAGAACTGTGTGACCAATCCAAACGGAAAAATATTCACATTATAGGAGTACCAGAGGAAGAAGAGAGAGAAAAAGGGATAGAAAGTGTCTTTGAAGAAATAATTGCTGAAAACTTCCCCATGCTGGGGAAGGAAATAGTCTCGCAGTCCACAGAAGCCCACAGATCTCCCAACACAAGGGACCCAAGGAAGACAACACCAAGACACAAATAATTAAAAGATCAAACATAAGGACAGAGTATTAAAGGCAGCTAGAGAGAGAAAAAAGATCACCTACAAAGGAAAACCCATCAGACTACCATCAGACTTCTCAACAGAAACCTTACAGGCCAGAAGAGAATGGCATGATATATTTAATGTAATGAAATAGAAGGGCCTCGAACCAAGAATATTGTATCCAGCACGATTATCATTTAAATATGATGGAGGGATTAAACAATTTCCAGACAAGTGAAAGTTGAGAGAATTTGCCTCCCATAAACCACCTCTACAGGACATCTTAAAGGAACTTCTCTAGAGGGAAGCACTCCTAAGGCTAAAAAGATGTCACCAGAGAAAATAAAATCATAGCAAAGAAAGCAGACCATCCAAATACTAACCAAAGGCAAAGAATAAAACACCTAGTATATAAAGAAAGGAGGAGGAAGAATAAGAAGGGAGAGAAATAAAGAAACATCAGACTGTGTTTACAATAACTTAACAAGAAAGTTAAGATAGACTGTTAGATAGTAAAGAAGCAACCCTTGAACCTTTGGTAACCACGAATCTAAAGCCAGCAATGGCAATAAGTACATATCTATTGATAATCACCCTAAATGTAAATGGAGTGAATGCACCAATCAAAAGACACAGAGTAACAGAATGGATAAAAAAGCAAGACCCATCTATATGCGGTCTACGAGAGACTCACCTTAAACCCAAAGATATACACAGACTAAAAGTGAAGGGATGGAAAAAGATATTTCATGCAAACAACAAGGAGAAAAAAGCAGATGTTGCAGTACTTGTATCAGACAAAATAGACTTCAAAATGAAGAAAGTAGCAAGAAATAAAGAAGGACATTACATAATGATAAAGGGGTCAATCCAACAATAGGATATAACCATTATAAATATATATGCACCCAACACAGGAGCGCTGGCATATGTGAAACAAATACTAACAGAATTGAAGAAAGAAATAGACAGCAATGCATTCATTTTAGGTGACTTCAACACACCACTCACTCCAAAGGACAGATCAACCAGACAGAAAATAACTAAAGACACAGAGGCACTGAACAACCCACTAGAACAGATGGACCTAACACACATCTACAGAACTCTACACCTAAAAGCAACAAGATACACATTCTTCTCAAGTGCACATGGAACATTTTCCAGAATAGACCACATACTAGGCCACAAAAAGAACCTCAGTAAATTCAAAAATATTGAAATTCTACCAACCAACTTCTCAGATCATAAAGGTATAAAACTAGAATTAAATTTTAGAAAGAAAACAAAAAGGCTCACAAATACATGGAGACTTAACAACATTTTCCTAATTCATCAAAAGGTTAACGACCAAATCAAAACAGAAATCAAATAATCTATGGAGACAAATGACAACAACAACTTCTGTGGGATGCAGCAAAGGCAGTTCTAAGAGGAAAGTATATTGCAATCCAGGTCTATCTAAAGAAAGAAGAACATTCCCAAATGAAGAGTCTGAAGACACAATTACTGAAATTGGAAAAAGAAGAACAAATGAGGCCCAAAGTCAGCAGAAGGAGGGACATAATAAAGATCAGAGAAGAAATAAATAAAATTGAGAAGAATAAAACAATAGAAAAAATCAATGAAACCAGGAGCTGGTTCTTTGAAAAAATAAACAAAATAGATAAACCCCTAGCCAGACTACTAAGAGAAAAAGAGAATCTACACACATAAACAAAATCAGAAATGCAAAAGTAAAAATAACGACGGACCCCACAGAAATACAAAGAATTATAAGAGAATATTATGAGAATCTATATGCTAACAAGCTCGAAAACCTAGAAGAAATGGACAACTTCTTAGAAAAATACAACCTTCCAAAACTGACCAAACAAGAAACAGAAAAACTAAACAGACCAATCACCAGCAACGAAATTGAATTGGTAATCAAAACACTACCCAAGAAAAAAACCCCCAGACCAGATGGATTCACCTCTGAATTCTACCAGACATATAGAGAAGAAATAACACCCATTCTCCTTAAAGTTTTTCAAAAAATAGAAGAGGAGGGAATACTACCAAACTCATTCTATGAAGCCAGCATCACTCTAATACCAAAACCAGGCAAAGACCTCACCAAAAAAGAAAATTACAGACCAATATCCCTGATGAACATAGATGCAAAAATACTCAACAAAATATTAGCAAACCGTATTCAAAAATACATCAAGAGGATCATACACCATGATCAAGTTGGATTCAGCCCAGGGATGCAAGGATGGTACAACATTCGAAAATCCATCAATATCATCCACCACATCAACAAAAAGAACAACAAAAACCACATGATCATCTCCATAGATGCTGAAAAAGCATTTGACAAAATTCAGCATGCATTCATGATTAAAACTCTCAACAAAATGGGTATAAAGGGCAAGTACCTCAACATCATAAATGCTATATATGACAAACCCACAGCTAACATCATACTTAACAGTGAGAAGCTGAAAGCTTTTCATCTAAGATCGGGAACAAGACAGGGATGCCCACTCTCTCCACTGTTATTCAACATAATACTGGATGTCCTGGCCACGGCAATCAGACAAAGCAAAGACATACAAGGCATCCAGATTGGTAAAGAGAAAGTCAAATTGTCACTTTTTGCAGATGACATGATATTGCACATAAAAAACCCTAAAGACTCCACTCCAAAACTGCTGGAACTAATATCTGAATTCAGCAAAGTTGCAGGATACAAAATTAACACACAGAAATCTGTTGCTTTCCTATACACTAATGATGAACTAACAGAAAGAGAAATCAGAAAAACAATTCCATTCACAATTGCATCAAAAAGAATAAAATACCTAGGAATAAATCTAATGAAGGAAGTGAAAGACCTGTACTCTGAAAACTACAAGACACTCCTAAGAGAAATTAAAGAGGACACTAACAAATGGAAATGTATCCCATGCTCTTGGCTAGGAAGAATAAATATTGTCAAAATGGCTATACTACCTAAAGCAATCTACAGATTCAATGCAATCTCTATCAAACTACCAACAGCTTTCTTCAGTGAACTGGAACAAATAATTCTAAAATTCATATGGAACCACAAACGACCCCCTATAGCCAAAGCAATCCTGGGAAGGAGGAATAAAACAGGGGGAATTACACTCCCTGACATCAAACTCTACTACAAAGCCACAGTAATCAAGACAATTTGGTATTGGCACAAAGACAGACCCACAGACCAGTGGAATAGAATAGAAAATCCAAACATTAACTCAAACATATACAGTCAATTAATATTTGATAAAGGAGCCTTGGATATACATTGGGGAGATGATGGCCTCTTCAGCAGCTGGTGTTGGAAAAACTGGACTGCTACATGGAAGAGAATGAGACTGGACTACTGTCTAACCCCATACACAAAGGTAAACTCAAGGTGGATCAAAGACCTGAATGTAGGTCATGAAACCATAAAACTCTTAGAAAAAAATATAGGCAAAATCTCTTGGACATAAACATGAGCGAATTCTTCATAAACATATCACCCCGGACAAGGGAAACAAAACAAAAATGAACAAGTGGGACTATATCAAGCTGAAAAGCTTCTGCACAGCAAAGGACACCATCAGTAGAACAAAAAGACATCCTACAGTATGGGAGAATATATTCATAAATGACGTATCCGATAAGGGATTGACATCCAAAATATATAAAGAACTCATGCACCTCAACAAACACAAAGCAAATAATCCAATTAAGAAATGGGCAGAGGACATGAATAGACACTTTTCCAAAGAAGAAATTCAGATGGCCAACAGGCACATGAAAAGATGGTCCACATCACTAATCATCAGAGAAATGCAGATTAAAAACACAATGAGATACCACCTCACACCAGTGAGGATGGCCAACATCCAAAACACAAACAACAACAAATGTTGGCGAGGATGTGGAGAAAAGGGAACCCTCCTACACTGCTGGTGGGAATGCAAATTAGTTCAACCATTGTGGAAAGCAGTATGGAGGCTCCTCAAAAAACAAAAAATAGAAATACCATTTGACCCAGGAATTCCACTCCTAGGAATTTACCCTAAGAATGCAGCAGCCCTGTTTGAAAAAGACATATGCACCCCTATGTTTATCACAGCATTATTTACAATAGCCAAGAAATGGAAGCAACCTAAGTGTCCATCAGTAGATGAATGGCTAAAGAAGAAGTGGTACATATACACAATGGAATATTATTCAGCCGTAAGAAGAAAACAAATCCTACCATTTGCAACAATATGCATGGAGCTAGAGAGTATTTTGCTCAGTGAAATAAGCCAAGCGGAAAAAGACAAGTACCAAATGATTTCCCTCATATGTGGAATATAAGAACAAAGAAAAAAACTGAAGGAACAAAACAGCAGCAGACTCACAGAACCCAAGAACGGACTAATAGTTACCAAAGGGAAAGGGGCTGAGGAGGATGAGTGGGAAGGGAGGGACAAGGGGGAAAAACGGGCATTACGATTAGCAGATGTAATGTAGGAGGGAGCACGGGGAGGGCTGTACAGCTGAGAGAAGACAAGTAGTGACTCTATAGCATCTCACTACGCTGATGGACAGTGACTGTAATGGGGTTGGTGGGGGGACCTGTTGAAGGGAGTAGTTTAATCACCATAATATTGCACATGTAATTGTAGATTAAAGATACCAAAATAAACTATTAAAAAAAATACCATAATAAAAAAAAGAAGACAAACACAGAAGAGTATATATTGTGTGCTTCCATTTACATGAAGTTTAAGAAAAAACAAAATGAATATGGGATGACATAAATCAGTACAATGGTTGCTGAGAATGCCAGGATTAGCTAGAAGGGACTATGAAAGAAGTTTCTAAGGTGATAAAAATGGTCTGTATTTGGAGAGATTAAGATAAGTGTATGCACTTGTCAAAACTCATTGAATTGTACACTTAAGATCTGTGTATTTCACTATATGCAAATTTTACCTCAATTAAAATAACTAGTAGCACCTTACTCTCTGTTTAATAATGTATAAATTCATGTGCCCAAACTATATAGACAGAAAGTAGATTAGAAGCTACCAGGGACTGGGAGAGAGGGGAAAGGAGAGTGGCTGCTAATAGGTACGAGATTTCTTCTTGGGGTGTTGAAAATATTCTGAAATTAGATAATGTTGATGGTTGCAAAACCACTGAATTAGACATTTTAAAAAGATGAATTTTTTAAATGTATGAATTGTATTCAATTAAGAAAAATTCATCTACCCAGCATTCCAGTCATGAGATGGTTCTAAAGTAACTTTCGAGCTCAGCTCACTAATTGGTGGTCCCAGGCATCTCCATCTGTACACTTCCCCTCACATTGTTCCTTCTTTCCAGAATCCTAACATCCTCCACATCTCCGCTTGTGAACTTTCACCTGTGACCCTCAAGGCTCCTCTCAAACACCACGGCTCTCCTGTAGACCATGGCAGTGCACTCCTGTGGACTCTCGCCTGAACTTCTGATACCGGGCAGAGCTCTCTCTTGGAAAGATCTCGTCATTTCCTGCCTTGACATATATGTATTTGTGCCTTTGTCCGATCCTTCACACTCAAACAGAGGACCAGTGAGGACAGGCCCCGGCCCCTGCTCATCCCTGCGTCCCTGACAGCACATTGATGCCGCCCAACAAAAAGCTTGATGAATTAAATTAACCAACACGACTGGCTTTAACTTCATAAATTTCAATCCAGGAAGAAAATAACATCAACCCAATGGCAGATTTTGTGAAACGTAAATGTTTAGGCTGTGAGAGGATTACCTTCTCCAGGGGCTTCTCAGATTTTCAGATGTCCCAGGATCAGCCAAGGGAGACATTACCTGCCATTCTGTAGATTCACCCTGTGCTTTCTGATTTCCCAACTGAAGTTGAGTCCCTGAAGAATCCCAGGTGATTCTGATGCACGTGGCACACAGACCACATTTTGAGAAACACTGACTTTGCATTGAACATTTGCAAAGGAACAAAAAGAATGATTTTACTGAATTGATTTTTTCTAGCTGTTTTGTTGGCTAAATTCCTAAGCTTCCTATGGGAATGTTCTCCTGGGAACTGAAGAGGGCTATTTTTTGTTGGAACTCTTCCAGATACCCCCTGAACAAAGCTGTGTCATCCATGACTCGTGGGTAAGAATGCTTTGGTGGCATCACAATTGCTGACACCACCTATAGCTGAATCACACTGGCACCTCAAACTTTGGGTCAACTGGTGATTTCTGATTTCCGGGCTTTGGGCACTTCATTATTCCATAGGAAAACTCACTGAGGGGGGTGTGTGTTGGCTGGTTTTTCATACTGAGTTCTGAACTAAGTTCTGAAAGTAGAACATTTTCGTAGTACCTAGGCAAAAAGGATAATTCCATCAGAAACCACTGAAATACCTATCTTGAAATAAAAATGGGCCTTCCTCAAAGCCAACATAATCTAAAGACCAAATAAATATTATAGTTCTCTTGGATTTTAAACCTAACGACCACAGACAAAAGGCTCCCCTCTCACAGTCGTCCCGTCTGCAAGAGGAGACGAAGTGTGCAGCCAACGGCCCCTTGACCTAGATGGGAGGCCATCCGCACCTCCTGACAGAGTATAGAGCTCTGAGAGGATGAAGAGACACTTGATCTGAAGTACAAAGAGAGCTGAATGAGCAGAGAGCCACGTTCTGTCCTGTGCGCATTTCTTTTTCACTGTGTCCCTCGTTTGATCTACACACCAAGATCTCCATTAGCATCCACAGGACTTCCAGGAGCTGAGCAAAAGCACCATGACCCAGCAGCGAATCACCTAGTTCCTGAGCAGGCCCTTGGTGTCCTTGGATCTCCACAGCTGTGGGTCCTAGAGCCTCCTGTACCTGCTGCCAGTGCCTCCGGGCAGGGATTCATGGGGAAAGCCCCAGCAAGAGAGCACTTTGAATTGAGTGCTTGGTGGCAAGTAAGCTGGATTTAGGAGCCGGCACTGTCTGCATTTGTTCTGAGATTAATTAGACTTGCATTTTCCCCCAGATGTCACTGAAACAGTGACCCTCAGGGCATGGGAGCAGCCTCACCTAATTGTGCATCTTCCCACCTCTTGTCACACACACAGCACATGTGAATGTGCGCAAGGAGCGTGCACTCAACTGGCAATGCACCCACACGTGGGCAGTGTTTCTCCAGCCTGCAGTCTTAGATGGCTTCTGTTCTACCAAACTGGAGCAGGCCAATCTCTTCAAGAGGTCTAGGGTGGTGGATCCCCAGACACCTCGTTGGATCAGAATTAAGGACAAAGAGAGAGGTGAACAGAAATGAAGGGAAAGGCGATTCCTTACTTGTTCTGTTTCTGCCCCCTCCCCGACACTCTCACAGAGTTTCATAGATATTCTCCAGCCTAGGAAGCCCCAGGTCCATGACAAGGATGTTGCAAGATTCCGGAGGCTTTGGCCCAGTCTGATAGGACCTTGGGCACACTGAGTGTCTAGAACCGCTGACCCAGAGCACTGGAGCATCCAGAAGAGACCTAACTAGACCCAACCCACAGACACACGATGGCTTCATTCTCTGGGTTCTCCCAGTGGCCTTCATCCTTTGACAGCTGCAGCTCCTGCTGGAGGCCAGCAGCCTTTACATGGGTGAGAACCATCTCTTCCACCACATCCAAGCTCTGGGTCCTTGGGCAGCTAATCAACCTTTCTGGCCTTCATCTGGAAAAGAGGAATCAGATCTCTCTGATGAAATACTGCATGTCAAAGTTTAGTACTGCATCCGTTTCTGAGTAAACACTCAATTACTGGTTACTATTCTTGTTGTCCATATTTCACAATATTAATATTATTAAAACAGTCTGACAGTAATTTTAGACTCATCCCCACTTATCCCAGACCCTCTTGGCACCAACCCCGGGGACAGATGTAGGAGTTCTGGCAAGAGAGCCTGAAACTTGGGAACGTGTGGCCCCTCTAGTGGTGGGACGTCAGAAACTTCCAGCCACAGAAGAAAAGGTTTTTCCTCCAGGCTAACTTTGAATGGAAAAGAAGGGAGAGGTAAAGAACAAAATTTGTTTACTTTTTCTTGCTGTAGGGAAAAGGGGTTTATTGAGCCAAGATGAGGCTGTTTTCAGGACTCTGGTGAGTTTTCCAGGACTGGAGGGCTATGAATTAAAGGGCACTTCCTTCCCACACACAGCCCTTGCCTTTGCAGACAAGCATGTCTCTGCTCCCGCACACCAGAACCAGGGATGCTCTTCTCTGCTCCAGACACCAGCACCAAGGACGCATGGCTCACTGCACCCACTCCACCACTGTTGCTCTACCCCTGCCGGCAGGCTGAGGACACATTCACGGCGCTCAGAGCTGACAAGTCAGGAAGCACCTCAAACCAGTCTCTGACCCAGATGTGGTCATTCCAAGTTAAAATTTTTTAACATTTATAAATATTGTAAAGAAGGAAAACGGCTAAAAACCTGTTCCTCACTGAAATATTGGAATGAAAATGTGAGGAATGTACAAACGAAGAAAGGTTTTGTAGACCCTCACAGTAGTTAAAAACCGGGCGATGATGAGACCGATGCAAACCCTCAGTAACACCCAGACACCCGCTAAGACAGAGCACGGTTCCTTGGCCTCACACGCAGGGGGCTCTGTCAAGCGCCCCCTCCCTCCCCTCCAGCCGTGGAGAGAAGATGGATAGTGACCAAGGGTGTCAGGGGTGTGAGACCTCACAGTATTTATTCATCAGACTCAAAGTTTTCCGGCAGAACTCAGGAGTAGAGAGGCCTTAGCCCAAGGAGGGCGGTGAGTGCCGGCTGAGGCCCACCTCTGTCCTGTGGCTCAGCCTGTAGCATTGCAGGCTGGCCCATGACCAGGCCCATGGAAAAGCTGGAGTCTTAGGATTTGGGAATTATTAGTCAAAAGTTTAAATCTTATTGAAAGAGAGCCAGATCCTGAGTTTCCATTTTAAGTCTACCTCTTCTCTGTGTTAACTGGCTGAATTTCTTAGGGTGCCCAAACCCTTTTTATTTCATTTGTAATAATACCGACCTTAGCATTACACAAATAAGAGGGATTGTTGTTACTACCACCATCATTCTGGGGCTGTGGAAGAAAACAAAGACAAGATGATTGATTATTTTCAAGGTCCTTAGGAAAAAACAAAAAACAAAAATAGTGTTAAAAGGTATATGTGAACTTTGCTAATACATACAAAAGCAATTAGCAGACCCAAGCCAGGAAGAGTTCATTGGAGAGGGAGTTTCAGAAACCAAGTATATTAATCCGGGTTCTCCAGAGGGGCAGACCCAAAAGGATATAAATGTATCTATATTCTAGCTTTAGAGAGGTTAGAGGAGATAGAGAAAGAGATTCTAGAGATAGAAACAGAGAGAATTTATTTTAAGGCATTGGCTCATGCGATTACGGGGGCTGGTAAGTCTGAAATCTGCAGAGCAGGCCAGCAGTCTGGAGACCCAGAGAAGAACTGATGTTGCAATTCAAATTGAAAGTATTTGGAAACCATTTCCTCCTCTTCAAAGGACCTCAGTCTTTTCTTAAGGCCTTCAACGGTCAGGATGAGACTCGTGCACATATGGAGGATAATCTGCTTTACTCAGAGTCTACGGATTTAAATGTTAATCATGTCTAAAAAATACCTTCACAGCAACGTCTAGACTGGCATTTAACCAAATATCCGGATACCATGGCCCAGCCAACTTGACGGAAAACTAACCATCACACCAAGTAACACAGCACTGCTGTTCAAAAGGTAGTGTTGCAGGTTCTAAAATGCTATAGCAGTGTGGAGACCAGATAAATAATTTGTAAACAAAACAAAACAAAACTGAGTAATCCCAGGACTTCACTGAGAGCTGAAGGGCAAATGAAAAGCATGAAAAAACAGAAAAAATTAGTCCAGAGTCCTTAAGAAGTTTGCAAAGAAATAACCCAAGTGTGTAAAAAGGCAATGAGGAGAACCACAGCCGGGAGGACGAAACCAGCCAGGAATGCAGAAGGCACCAAAACAAAATGCCCTTCAGCCCCAGGCCATGATATTTTGAGCCCAAATGCCTTTGCCTGGCTCCCTGGGCCTCTTGCTTTTTGGAATCCGTGTGTTACAGAAGCTGCTTTGGCAGCAGCAGAGCCAGACCAGGACCAAGCGGGGGGAGAGGGGAGGCCAGGCTGACCTCCACTATGCAACAGAGCGTTCGAGAGGACAAGAAGAGGCAGGGATGGTTATTGGTCTCATGGGTTTCTTTTTTAAAATATCAGATGTGAATTGTGAACCACCCGAGTCTCAGATATATTGGAAAAATTGAAACCGGATGAGACTTGGAGCCAAAATGGCTTACTGAGAATCTATGAAAACTGAATGCATCAGCCGGTGAGCTAGTTCTGCTGACATGCAGGCAGAGCCTTCCAGTGCCTAGATTTTATTTTATTTTTTAGACTAGAGAGGACAGAAGTTCCTTTTAAGCAGAAATGTGAGTAAATGGTGTCCTCATCTTTAAAAAGATGGAGACCAGGGGGTGGAGATAAATTAATATAGTAATTATAGATCGGATAGCTCTGATAACTAGGACAATTTTATTGAATCTTTCATTAATCTCTGCATAAAAGGGCATAAAATACCAGTGTAACTCTGGGCGTGGGGGGGGAATCCCAGGGCAAAATACCTTTGAAACAGAAATCAGTCAAAGGGAGAAATAAAGTGGGAGGAATTCATTAATTGATACAAGCAGGTCATCCACTTCTGCTCGCCCGTCTCTCACGACCTCGCTGCAGAAAAGGGGACCCACCCAACCTCCAGACATGCTCTTGCTCCCCCTTGTAATCACCTACTGATATGGAGATGGACTACTTCTCTCCACCCCTTGGAAACACCTATTGATATGGAGATGCACTAAGGCCAGGTGAGAGATTCTGGAAATATTGCAATATTACCCACAACCAAGAAGCAATAAATAGGGCTTTTGAAAAGCATGGGGAAAAAAAGAAGTCCAAGTACAACTTTCTTTCCAAATCTGGGCACGTACACCACGGCCACTCTACCTCTTAGCCCTGAACTCCTGGATTTGTGACCCCCTCCAGCCTGAGCCTCCAGGGCTCTGGGACTGTAGGCCCAACACTCTTGGTTAAAATATGCTGTGAGCGGTGTTCTTCCTACCCACATAAATACAAACAATTGAATTGAATCCAGTGTGCATTTCTTGAGTGTTTACTGTGTGCTGCCTTACCAGGAGGCGATTTAAAGGATACAAGAATGCACAGGATATGGTTTCTGCCCACCAAAATGGCTAAGTGAGGGAGACCAATGTACATATTCACAAAAGAAAATGTTGATGATAGGTAAAACAGAGCGGGGAATCCAGATTTAAGCAGTAACTCTTAGCCATCGGGATGATAACATTGAAATTTCCTCTGGAGTGCAACTCAAGAGTTCCCACCTTAGATGTAAAGATGAGACTAAACAGCAGGCTGTCTTGGGTGCTTAGCCACTTGCCTGCCCCAGAATAGACCCTGGGGCAGGCAAATACGGCAAGGTCCCTTCCGCTGTATAATTCTAAGACGCCCTCATTTCAAAGTTGCTAAATATAGAAGGATGGCGTCTGGTATGTAACAATATACAATATTGCAGCTGTGTCTTTATGATGAATAATAATACTTCGGAGTTATATGATGAGGCAATCACTTTGCAAGTGCAATCTCATTAACCCTCACAATATCCTGATTAGGTAGGCAGGTGGCAAGTGATCTGAACTCAGTTTGCAACTGAAGGAACCAAGACACAGTGAAGCTCAGAAACTTCCCAGGGGGCACGGGGTTTCTGGGTCAGAGCTGGGGAACTGCTGCCCACGTCTCCGTTCCTCAAACCTGGGGCTCTGAGCAGTGGTCCAACACTGCTTCTCAGGTTCAGCAGCAGAACAAACAAAATTGCTCTGGCCTGTACGCACGCCCTTGGAAAACATTACTGACTTCTCTTGAATGAATGCCAGTGCCACCCAAGAAATGAAGTTTAGCGTTACTTTGCGTATCCTTTTTCTCTGGCACTTAGCCTCTTCCTCCGTCTAAAATCCAGTCTGTCTTGAAGCAAACCAAAGAATATTCAAAACAATGCCAAAACCTCTTTATGACTTCTTTCCTGGTGCTGTTCATGTCTGCTGAGCTTTTGTGTTCATTTTTTGAGTCCAACTTAATTGACGGTCAGTTGTTTTAAGGAAAAGTCACCGTTCTAAAAGTCTTTGAGCACTCAGGAACCTGGTCTAAAGTGTTTTCTCCTCTCAGTCCCGATTTTATGTGTTTCTTTGTTACTGAAAAAAGATTCGTTTGCTTTCCTAAACATGCCGAGTGCCGTCCCTGAGACCAGAGAGACAGGTTTGGTGGTGCTGATAGAAAAATCACAAGAAAACGCCACCATTAGCCAGGAAACATTTGTCGGCCGAGAATGAAGGAGCCTTTCCAGCCTCTGGGGGGACACTGACGTTTGTCTGTGTGGGAATTGTAAGATTAATATGGGAACTCGGGTTTTGTGCTTTGAGGGGAGGTTTCCCTGGCTCCCTCTGAGACAATGACGCGGCCACATCTTCCAATTGTTAATTATGCACTGCCCCCTAGGGATTTTTATTTTGCTGGTGGCAACCTGCTTCAAATCCAACAGAAATATTTATCAGCTGGCTTCAGCCAGTATTTGGCTCCTAGAAAGCTGCGCCTTTCTGTGACCTTGTTGTACTGAGCCCACCCTTTCCCAGCGAGTCGCATTCGTATACCTGGCTTTTTGGATTGCTGATTCCCCACCCTTTTGTCTTTTTTTAATTTTATTTCCCCAGAATAGCTATATTTGCATAATCTGGGACAGACCAATCGCCTCTGCTCTGTCAAGGCTTTGCTTTCCACCACCACACGGCCCCTGCGGTTTGGTAAACATCTCTGATTTGAGGAAAGGAGGAAGAGCGAACTGGGAATTAGAGACTCACACATACGCACTTACATATTTATCGGTACCTCCTGATGGAGGAGTTCTCTGCCTTCTGAAATGTTCTCTATGAAATCCCATTTAAATCAAAAAATGTTATCAGAAAAATGAAATTGCTTCATGATTGAACAGCACTTTGCTTCTAAGTGCTTCTTTGCTTCATCGAGGCTGATGAAATGGCCAAGCTGACGTTCCTCCCCAGAAAGACATCCTTGCGCTTCATCTTAAAGTTGGAATACGAAATTCCGGCACCATATTCCTTCACAGTTTCCCTCATACCGAGGAACAGTCTTTAGCTATAACTCATGACATTTTGATACCTGATAAGAATGTTGTAAGTACGTATGTTTTTAGTGTTTGTGTAGTTTTGTTTAGTTTCGTTTTTAATAATGCGTAAGACAGCTCTGGCAGGAATCTTTCTTCATGATTTATATATTTTTTAAAACACGCACACACACACACAAATCCTGTACACAACAACTTTGGCAAATATATGCATGATCAAAACAGTTCAGAAATATAAGATCTGAAAATGAGAAAGGGCAGCAGGTTTTTGAATAGGCTTCATCAGCGGAGGGGAAGAGGTCAGCCATGGAGATTAGTTATAGGAGCTATTAAGTCTCCTCTGACACCCTCAGTACAAGCTGCTTAACATAATCAGCCGCAATCAGCGAAACTGCTGTTTATTACAAAACGTTTTTCCCTTTTAATATTTCATATTGTTATGTAAAATGGTGCAGTGTAGGGACACACACATTTCACCAGGGACAAATTGTGTAAATTGTCAGCAATAATAATTTGTGGCTCTTCTCGTGACGTCTTTTGAAGTTAAAAACCATTGAGCGATACCTCTCCAGAGCTATTTTCTCTAATGTGGTTAATGGTTTGCACTGGAGTTGACCAGCCACTCTCTGTACAATGCTGTCACCATTTACCAGCATGAGAAAATGTTTGTGTGACCGTACGTCAGCCAGACAAGTCTGTAATTCAGGGCCCTGAAGCTTGGTTCTGCTTTCTCTTCTTTGGTCAGAACTCTTTGTTACAGGTGTGTCTCATACATATTTCCTAGTCTGTCTTAATCACCAAAGGAATTCTTTTTTCAAAACATTTAAATTTAAATAGAACTAAGAGGTATGCAATAGGAGTCCACGTAGAAGTCTCTTGAATTTTACACACTGGATATTGGGATAACAGAAATGTCCTAACTGGGGACAGATTATAGTGACCATGATTAAAGGATGCTTGGAAATTATACCGAAACTTCTCTAAAGAGAATGAGGAAGTCCATAGACAGCCATTTCAGGGTCTCATACCAGCCTACTAAGTATGTCATTCAAGATGCCCTTAATCCCTGGAAGCTCTATGTACAGAAGGCTCCATGCCTCTTACCCACCTGGAACCGACCTCGCTGTTCATGGGCATTCTGGACTGAAAGGGGGCTTTGCATACTTTGTACACCTTTTTATTAAAATAATTCCCTTGGATGTTTATGGATCTGTTTCTGCAGTATAATAAACTCCTTGAAGGAAATTTTCATTTTCACCTGGGCATGCATCACTGTCTAGCTGTGTAGGGCTCTGGTAAGTGTGCAGTAGATGTTTGCCAAATAAACAAGTGAATGGGTTCTGCAAATTAAACTCATTCTTAGAGGACAAAGATGTGCCTCCATGAGGGCTGTGGACTCCGAAGACTCTTCAAATACAGGAATTCTCATTCCTTGAACATTTCTTGAACAACGGAAACTTCTCAACTTCTCAGGAATTAGTGTTCATGGGGACAGTATGTCATTAAATGTAAAAACTCTATCAAGACTTGAAATCCCGTTCATTAGACTTTTTAGACCAGTGCTGTACAATAGAAATATAATGCAAGTCACTTATGTAATTTAAATTTTTTAGTAGCAGCAGTAAAAAGATGAAACAGGTGATATTAATTCTGGTTGAATATTAACAATATATTTTATTTAACCCAGTATATCTGAAATTTTATTATTTCAACATATAAACTTTAACATTATTAGTGAAATATCTCATGTTCTTTTTTTCTTGTTGTCCTGAATCTTTACAATTTGGTGTGTACAGCCAATCCATTTACCCAAGCCACACCGCAAGAGCTCAGGAGCGCCACCTGGCAGTAGCTACCACATCGGCGGGTGACTGTAGACCTGGCTCAGAGTCCTTTTGACCTGTGCCTTCTTGGAACTGAAACCTCTTCAAGGTGGACTGCAGGGGGCAGCAGCAAGCAGGGCCTGGACGTGCCCTGTGTGGTCACTTGGAATACTTACTTACTCGCCCTGCCTCCCAGTTGAAGCAAAGGCCAGCAATGGGGTTTTGTTCACATTAGAACTTCAGAAACTCATGAAACACACCAGCTTCGTGTTCTCCACACTCTCACAGCTCCTCAGGCTAGTTGTTCCCTTCCCTCTTTGCCTTATTTTCAGCCCCATTCCAGCTCTGAGGACAAATGTGGTTTCAAGCAAAGTAGCAGCAATGGAGATAGTGGGACTTAAAGACACCTGATATGAGGAAAAGGGAGGAGTAGGGATGATTCCTGGGTGTGTTCCTTGCTCAGCCACATTAGACCGCAGGATTGGCATAGTCCCTAGAACTGTGAAGGTAAAGAAGTAGTTTTGCTAGTTAAAGAGCCTTGGGGCCTCCCAGCACTACAGGCTGGGAAGAGAAGAGGGTTCAACTCGGGAGGCCGAGGGGAGGAGCTGCCTGAGAGTCAGAGACCAGCCGTGGCGGGAGTGGTGTGCCCGGAAGCCCAGAAAATAAACTGTCTCCAAAAGACAGGAGTGGACAGCAACTGAAGGTCAAGCAAGCCTCATGGATGCAAAAATATGAAACACACAGATTAGGAAGAGTCTTGGGCGGTGAGCAGAGCAGAATCAGCCCAGTCTGAGGGCAGGGTGGCAGGTCACACTGACCCAATAGGCCTGGACAGGTACAAGGGCTGTGTCAGAGGGGAATTGGCATCAAAACTCCAGTAAGCCAGCGCCCGAACATAGGAAACCCAAGGCCACATATAAGCCTTGAGTGCCTCTGTGTCCCTCCTTAGCATGGGGAAGGCTGCCCCTGGTCTCACAGAGAAGGCTTAGTGACATCCCCTGCTCCAAAGGGTCCTGTAGAGGTGCAATGTGTAGTGGTTAAACCAATAGAAAAATAACATAACCTGAGGCCTTGATTTTGCAGCATCAGTGTTGCTTAGGAAATTTTATTTATAGAAGTTCTTGCTAATATAATTGACCTAAATGTTCTGCAATAGAGAATTGGCCAAATAAATTCTGAAACATTCAAATAACGCAATAGTAAGCAACCATTAAAAGGAATGAGACCTGTACATATTGATGTATAAATATATGCAAAATTCATTTTTAAGTGAATAAAGCAAGATTCATAAAAATGTATAACGTATGCTCACTTTTGTGGGGCAAAAGAGGGGGATTATATACATATACATATTAAGCACCTGCATGCACCTCGTATATGCACAGGAATTTTCTGGAAGGATAAAAAAGAAGCAATTAACAGTAACTCTGGAGGGGGAACTAGAAAGGAATTTAGAATCAGAGGGACATTCACCTTTTGCATGTAACCTTTAGTATTGCTCAATTTCTTTTGCCCAGGTGCAGGAATTATTATCTTTTAATTAAAATAACAGTTTCAATTGCTTTAAGCAATATTTTACTTATACTGTATATATTAAACACTATAAAATCTCTCGGAGGAAGGACTCCATACCTCTGTGACCGTATGCATTCAATCACTCTTCCAAATCAAATCTGGGGCCTTGGAAGATAAATTGATCAGGGGTAAATTTTTCTCAATATTAAATCTTTTATTTTAGTAATTCTACTCAGTGTCCAGAAATCAAGTTCACAGGCCAACTGACAATGAGGCATTGCTGTGATCCTGAACTTGAGGGAATTTGAGAGTCCAAAAGCAGGGCAAGTGTGAAAGGCAAGGCTTGACCAGCCAGAGTCACCTCAAGTTTCCAGGAGTTTTTCTCAGCCTTCCACACCCACCACTAGGAGACACTCAGGGTCAGCCCCAGGTTGATGCCAAGAGGCCGTCTATGGGGAGGGGGACCATGCTTGCTGCTCTGTGAACTGCTGATTACACAGATGTGAAGAGGCGCTGCATCAGGCGGGATGAAACATAACAGGATGACAGTCCACTTCGGAGAGACGAGAGAGACACGGCTTCAGGCAAGACTCTCAGCCCTGGATGAGGGCTGCACATGCTAGGAGTTTGGGGATAGAAGAAATCATTTCTAGTCTGTGTGATAAGCAAAGACAGAATTTGAACTGGGTCTTAATGCACATGAAGTAGAACATCATCTTAAAGTGTTGCCCTGGTCATTTTCACTCCCCCAAACTCCTGCTGCTTTGCAGTCTTCCACCCCTTGGAGCTGATGTCAGCCTTCTTTTGGGGAAGGGCTGAACCAAGCCCTGAAGGAAGGACAATGTTCCTTCCTGGGTTGGGTACCAAAGTTATGAAAGCCCAGGCTTTCATTTGTGAGAACCAGCTTTTAATGAAAGAAGAAAGGATTGGTCGATTTCGAAGACCTGAAATTAGAGGAGCAGAGATTTTGTAATTAGCCACAGGGGGAGAGGAGTTCGTAAAACCCTGGAAGGAGAAAATCCCTTCCAAGGACAGGGGAAGGATGGGTGTGAGAGGAAAAGGACATTTGGAGGAGACAGACTTGAAGTTAAAGTACTAATTAGGCCCATGAGAAAAACCCCCATGTCTGTAGTCTCAGCTCTCGGCTTGAGAAAATATAATATGATAGAAACTGAAGATTGACTAAAGGGGGCATGGGGCTTGCTTTCTGTGGAAATTCAGGGAGAGAACACCTTGTGGGTCCTTAACTCAACAAACATTGCTGCAGGAGAACGTGGCGGTTGATGGGCGTAACCAGAGAAGGTGTTAGATGGAATCCTTCAGTGATCCTCACAGGCCGCATGCGGAGATCCAGAAGACGCTTTGTGGTCCCGTGGCAAAGGTGGGAGGCCTGAGAAACTGTAAGAACCAGAGAAGTTAGAAAGAAAAGCTGGCAGATCTTGTCAAGAGAGGATTCAGTTGTGACCTCAAACATCACTGGATGCCACTGAACATTCCTGAGCAAGGAGCAATATGGTGAGAATGGTATTCAGGGACATTGGTCTTGTAGTTGGGTGGGCTCATTGCACAAACTTTGGAGCCAGGGACTCAAAAGCTCAGCCCTTACACAGAATGACAGCAACCACAGCCAGAAAGCAGTCTACAGCAGAATGACATGCATGGGCTACTCCAAGGGAAATCAGAAATTTTCTTAGAGGGTACTGTATTTTAAGTGTTTTTTTCTTTTCTTTTTTACCTAGAACTGAGGAAAGAGACCAGCAACGACTTTCTGCTTCTAGCAGCTCTGTTCCACGACCACTGCAGGTCTCTGTCCTGTTTGAATGGGGCAGTCACTCTGGTGATGTGTACCTGCTTCCCCGGAGTTGTTCAGAGCCCGCAGTCACTCGTTACCCATAAGCACATACATCTTCGTCTTCATTTATGTGTAACATTCTAAAATGCACACTTGGGTCATTCGTACTGTCCAATATGGCCAGGATGCAAAACCAAACCAAACCAAACCCCAGAAATACAGTTAATAAGCCCAGGGGGAATGGCTATTGCCCTTTGTTCTTAAATTTGTTTTACTGAATAGAGTGTGAACTGAGTTTTTCAAGTAAATGATAAATCAAGTTTGCGGCTGAGGGAGGAGAAATTCTTTCAAGTAGACTCTACTGTCGAACTTCTTTTAACTCACCTTGAGTATCCTTTCCTTTGGCTTACTTTTCTAGACTTTGGCTAAAAATCCTATGTAGCAGATCTAATACAGTCATGTCCACCATTTCTTAGGAGTTGAACATGCTTACATAGCAGCACGGACTAGCCCAACTGAGAGAACAGAACTGAGGGTTTCATCCCTGCTTCCTCCAACATTATAATGGTGTTACTCTCCATCTAAAAAGACCATCCAACTATAAAGATGTGGGTGAAAACAGAATGTATGCCTACCCAGATGTGTGTTCAACTCTATATCGAGTGTTCCACCAATACATGTGCATCCTAGGCTTCTTTAAAATTTTATTTATAGAGAAAAAACACACACCATTATACATTATGCACTGATTCTGTGATGGACATTAAAGAAGATTACAGATTTCACTGCCCTGGGTGTACCAGTGTTTTCTTCCTCATTGGCCAGGTGCTCAGATAACCAAATAAGGCCTGCAAGAACCAGACACATCAGCTCATACAGTTTTAAAAGCATATTTGGCTGAATAGTGAGTCAAAATCCCCTCCTAATGAATTTCTGTCCTGAAAATTATCTTCCACGTCAAAAAGAGGCCACAAGGAGCCAGCATGGTCTTCCTCTGATTTGCATGACGGAAAGAAAATGAAAACGGCACAGATGCATTCGGAACTGTACAAAGAGCATAGATGGGCATTTCAGTCCTTACTATCACACTAGTTTCTGATGCTAATGTAAAATATGTTCTTTTTGCATTTATAATCATGATGAGCAGATGGTGAAGATGGTTTCAAGTAGTACAGTATGTCTATTAAAGTAATGTCTGCTGTTAGGGAATCTTCCCTAAAACTGGAGTTTAATTGCTTATAAACACATACATTAAAAAGAATCATGATTCTAAGAGCCACTTGCTCCACCAGGACAACAGTTAGCAGAGTTCCCTGTGACAGGCTTTGGCTGCCCGACCTCCTATGGCAGCAGATGCCTTACAAGGCTCCCTCTCTTAAAGAGGCATGATTCACAAAAATGTTGGAATTGGCCCAAAGGACCCCGGTTTCTTAAAACAAAGGAATCCTTCATAGAATTAAACTAATGTAGAGAAATGAAGGGAAATGGGGATGGCAGTGGGGGGAACTGGAAGGGAAAAATTAAGTATAAGCTTCCCCTTACTTTTTTTTTCTTGCTACCTTGTCCCAAGCAAGCCATCAGCAATAACATTTTGTCATTTTCAGTGATGAATATTGATTGTACAGTTGCTGCACTTTCTGAACATGAAACCTGCCAGAGAACAGAGTTTCCCTTGCTTCATTCCAAGGGGCTGCACGGCTCAACCCCAGGGGAGAGGGAGCGGAAGGCCTCTGTGCCCCCCCACGTGGCCTCCCTGGAAAGGGAGCGCCCAGAAGGAAAGGCACGTGATCATCGAAGCAGGCAACCAAGCTGGGAGGATCAGAACCCGCCCTGCACGCCAGGGAAGGAGATGGATACTGTTTGCAAACAGGAGGAGGAGGGGAGGAGGAGGCAGCAGTAGAGAAAGGCAGGCTGAGAGCCAAGGGCCCTAAAAAGGCAGCAAGTTTTAGAAAACACTCATTTGACTAATTTGCCCAATATAATAAAGAAAGGTTGGTTTTATTTTCAAATGCAGAAGTGGTGATTGATTAGGTGGGCATTATATTTGGAGCATGTGGGATGAATAAGGTCTGTGAATGGGTATGGAAAATATCTCACCAAGAAGGAAAAAAAAAAAAACGTAAGTCATACAAGGCAGAGCACAAAAATACCAACGTTCAGAGAGAGAGTTTAAATAATAACAGACTGAATCTTGGAAGCGCTCCAGAGAAACAGGGAACAGAAAGAGAGCTACATGCAGCATAATGGTTTCTAGACAATAGGCAACGACAGAGGGTCTGCACATGCTTGTGAGTGTGGTATTAGCTCTTTAATTATTATAATTACCTAAGTTTAAGGTCAGATCACCTGTGTATTGCTGATAAAATGAATGATTTCTTTTAAAATAGAAGTAGTGCTTAAATTACCTAGGATGTTATAGGAATAGATATCCACGTGGGTGAGATATTATAGAATTATCCCCATCTTGTAGAGACACATCCCTGGTAAAGAATGGCACGGAATCTCGCCACATGGGCAGTATTGTAACAGACACCCCTGGGAATACAGTCCCTGCACGAGTTCCCTCTTTGGTTGAAAGCTGCCTCTCCCATTCCTTAAAACACACTATTCTGGCAGCTTCAAGAATTCACCTCGTATTAGGGTTTACCCCAAGTAAGATGCAGTGAGATTTGGAAACATGAACTCAAGCTTTGGAAGTTTTGATCAGTCATCAAACTGCAGCCTGAATTGAAAAAAACAAAACAAAACAAAACTGGATATAGAGTATTTGCAAAATACCTGTACTTTGGACATTTCTGAATGGTGAAATTCCATAAAGTGTTATTTAAGTGGTGGAATGAAAGATTTTACTCTTTTTCTTGTCAGAAATAACTAAAATATTCCATGATCTAATTTTTACCAGCATGAATTCCAAATAGTTGAAAACAAATACTCAAAAGTGTCGGATCCAAAAACTCCAGGAAAAATCTATCCTATTGTCCTTCATGTAGGTCCTCGTTAGATCTCAGAATTAACAGGAATGTAGCCCAGACAGCTGCATTTCCTTCAAATATTTCACAGGCAAATGTATTTTACATCAGGCTTGAGAAGCATTGTTGTAGGTAGGGAGCAGTCTTTCAGTGATTTTATGAGCTGCTCAGATCTGCATTTATTCAATAGATCACTAGTTAAAACATATGGGATCAATTTGAGGTGGGGCAATATTAGTGTTGAAGAGGACTTTGGGGTGCCATTATAATGGTCCACATGAATGTTGATGAGTGTCTAAGCTAGGACAGTGGAAGTTTGAAATGGAGATAGGGCTCAGGGGTGGAAAGGCTGAGTCAATATATATTTAACAGGCAAAATCAGCCTTACTTAGTGACTAAATGTAGAGGGTGGACTAAAAAAACGAGTCTAAAATAATTCAGATTTCTATCTTGGGTGTCAGATTGAATGGTGAAGATTTTAACTAAATACACCCTAACCCCAATTCTCTGACACCAACTGAGTGTTGTACAATTCAGTTCTGACACTAACTATCCAGAGTTAGGGCAGACTCCACTGGTTAAAGTCTCAGTCTCATAAGACTGCTTCACTCAGACACCAGCCACAAGTGGAGTCCCCAGGTGACTGACGCTTCTGGTGGATTTGACTACAAACCCAGGGGTTCAAAAACTCCCCTTCCTGTTCAATAATTGGCTAAAATGACTCACAGAACTCACTGAAAGCATGACACTTAATAATGACCATTTTGATATAAGGGACAAATGAACAGCCACATGAAGAGGGGCACAGACACCTGCAGGGCCTGCATACAGGAGCCAGAGGCCCCATGGAGTTGGGGTGCACCACCTCCTGGAAAATCAAGATGTTCACCAACCAAGAAGCTCTCCCCAGCCCCCTCAAGTCAGGGTTTCCCGAGTTTCTGGGGATTCCTTATATAAGTATGAGTCGTTAAAATGGTTGGCTGCTCAACCTCCAGCCTCCCTTAAGATGCAAAGGGTGGTTCTGCAAGTTCCAGGTGCTCTAATCACTTGTGTGGTCTCCCTGGTACGTCCAGCCCAACTCTTGAAACTACCCAAGGGTCTTCCATGGCTCACCTTGTTAGCATAAACTCAAGGAGTGGTTGAAAGTGGCTGGTTATGCATAACAAAAGATGCTTCCAATGCAGTAAATTTCAAGAGTTTTGAAGCTCTGTGTAAGGAACTGGGGCAAAGACCAAATATATTTTTTTATTATATCACATCATGCAATAATAAAGTAAAACAAGTTTTCAGAGGAAGGTGACTAGTTCCAGTTGAAATATGACGAGCAGGCAGCCGGGTGGGCAAGGAGAAACTCAAGGGAGAGGTCATGATTGGCGGTGGACACTCAGAAGGGATTGTTTGGTGAAATGGTCCTATGAATACTCCAAAAGTGTGTGAAATATAGTGAAAAAAAAAAGACATCAAGTTAAAGCTACATCTAACAGAATCTGTGATGAGGCCAGACAAGCTTGTATTCTGCCATCCCTTACAACATGGTAATGTAGATTTTATGCTCACAACCAGGGGTCAGAAAACTTTTTCTATAAAGGGACAAGTATTAAATAACTTAGGTTTTGCAGGACATACAGTCTCTGTCACACCTGCTTAACTCTGCTGTCATAATGCCAAAGTAGCCATAGAAAATAACTAATCAAATAAGCATGGCTATGTTTTAATAAAGATTCACTAATAGACACTGAAATTCAAATCTCTTACAATTTCCATGTGTCACAAAATTTTCTTCCTCTGATTTTTTTCAACCATTAAAAAATGTAAAAACCAAGCGTCTGTTAGACAGTATTAGCTTATTCACTTTGTCACCGCTACATATATCTACTCTTTCTCCTCAAGATCAGAATATTCTCTTATGAATGTTATAGTGGAATGTCTTTCCCATTTTGGCTATATTTTAAAGCTATTGCTTCTTTTTAAGATCCATAGTTTTTCATTTAAGTACTGAATACTACCGGTAGCTTTCTATAAAAATTTGTGAATTGTAAGTACTATTTTCTTACCAGTTCTTACCTAAAACTCATATTATTATCTTTTTAAAAAACCCAGAGTGTCTTTTCTTCACCTTGTGTATGAAGGTTTTTTGCTCTTTTCTCTCAATAAAACTTTCAGGCAGTTTTGCCCACTTGTCCTTCCCTTTCAGGGTTTGTTTACTGCTCTTGAGGTGCTGAAAGCTTTTCCCTTTCTATCTTATTTCCCTGGTACTCAGGCACCAAGTAGAAGCTCTGTCACCTTCTCCTCTTCCACTTCAATCAGAACGGTGGGCGTGCTCACTCTGAGTTCTTCCCCTCCTTTGGCGTGGGTGAGAGCTAATTTTTTGCTTTTATCCAGAACTGCACCATAGGAACCTTGATCTTTTTTACTGTAACCCCAGCTCCTTTTCCACTTTCAGGAGTCCCCAGGTGAGCACCTTGCTCCAAACGCCAACAAAAAATCCTGCTCAACCTCCTAACTAGATGGAAAGCACACCACCATCTATCAGTCAAAGAAAATGTATATGATTAGAATCCATCACATTGATCAAAATGACTTTATTGTCTCAGATAAACTCACAATCTCATCTTTGAGGAATTTAAAGACATTTTTAAAGAGGCGTTTGTCTCTTAGAATCCAATTCCTGTTGACAGTTGGTCTACAAGTATACTGGGATAACAGTGTTTGCTTGATTAATAGAACATCTCTTCAATGCTATAATTGGAAACTGGAGGGGGAACAAATCCTAAATTTCCTCTTTTGTTTGTGCTGTGATTTATATGAATGAGACGTTTATCCCATTCTGATAATTAATAATTGGTGTATAGGTTGCAAATCTTAAAACAGGAAAAAAAGGGGGGGTTCAAATTAAACATGGCAGAATTATAACATTCATTTGTCTCCTCTTACTCTCCAAACTTCCTTCAAATGACAATAAAGGAGTGAAAATAAAGACAGAGAGGACAAAAGAAGAGAGAAAAGTGGAAGAAAGATTTCAACAAGTGTTTTTGGAAGATGAAAACTGGGTTGGAGAGCTGGTGACGTGCTGAGCAGGCTTGAGGAAGTGATCAGGCGGAGCGGGTGCCGCAGACCGTCATCGGAGGTGGTGACCCCCTCACGCCCCAGCCCCACCCACAGGAGGGCTTCCAGGTTCATCTGGAAGAAACTAAACCAAAGAGGGGCAGATCAGACCCCCTGGGATCAGGGACAGACCAGAGTGAGGCCTGAGCTCAAAGAGAGGGCGGAGTAAAAATCCAGGAAGGGAACTCAGCCCCCAGGCTTGTCCTATGCCCGAAGCCCAGCAGCCAAGACTCTCAAGCAGGAGACTGGAGGAGACGTCTCTTAAAAAAGCTGAATAGCCTCAGAGAAAAGCCCTCAGAGTCTGACATTTAGGAATCTTGCGATAGAAAGGCTGGCTTAAAGCTCCGCGGCCCTGGGGTGACTCCCAGTGCCCAGCAAGTTGGCGCCTCCGGCGCGTGATCCCCCCCGAAAAGATTTTCCCAGCTGTTGTTCAGGGCCTCAGTCTCTAATATAGATAGAAGATCAGCAGGCACTTGAAAAAATTCTCCAGCCTGCAGGATAGAGACCAAAATAAGCAAATAGAGAGAAGAAGCAGAGACAATACAGGGAGCAGAGGAGCAGAAGGAACCGTAAGCAAAGGAAAGAAACCAACTTCTGATCGAGATCATACATTCATAAAATAGGTCTAAGACATTATGAGAAAAAAAAAAGACAAGAAAGACCTTTAGGAAATTTAAAACACGGGGTCAGGAATTTAAAATTTTAGTAGAAGGTTTGTTCTATAAAATTAACTTCTAGAAACTTGAATAAAAAATATAGATATGGAGGAGAGCAGAGGAATGATTTTTAAAAGTAAAATTACAGAATCTTATCTCGAAGCTCTTCTGTGTGATTAATAACGTTCCTGAAAACAGAGAACAGAGAAAATGGACAGAACAAAATTATCAAAGAAATGATAAATGAAAAATCTCCAGTAAAGGCAAGAGTCTGTAGATCAAAAGGAAGCACCGAGTGCTGGGCACAATGAATGAATGAAAAGTGCGAGGGGCAAAGCCACGTTGTTGTAGAATGTCAGGACACTGGGGATGCCCCTAAAAGCTTCCAAGCAGAAAAATTCAAGTCATATACAAAGACATGGGAATCAAATGACACCATCTTCTAACTCTGAGGGTCAGTCATTTTCAAACCAGAATTCTGTGTTTGCCAAAATGTCAATCAAATAGAGAGGACGGTGTATTTGTCTGGTTGGGCACCATACCAGAATACCATAGCGTGGGTGGCTTAAACAACAGAAATGAATTGTCTCAAAGGTCTGAAGAAAGAAAGTCCAAGATCGAGGTCCAGCAGGATTGGTGTCTGGTGACAACTCTTCCCTTGGGTTGCAGACGGCCACCATCTCACTGTGGGCGCATATGATCTCTCCTGCATGTGGAGGAAGGGAGACAAGTGAGTCCTCTGGTGTTTCTTCTTAGAAAGACCTTAGTCCTACTGGCTCAGGGCTCTACGACCTTACTAACCTTGATTTATTCCTCACTCTATCTACAGCTACACTGAGACGTGGGGCTTCAACATATGAATGTGATGGGGGGACACACACATTCAGTCCATAAAAGAGAGCACAGAGACCATTTTCAAATGTGCAGACTCAAAACGATCGATCTATTACTCACCCTACCTTAAGAAGCTTCTGGAGGATGTGTTGCAGAAAAATAAAAAAGAGGCTTGGGATCCAGAAAATAGGAACCTGCTACTGGGGATGTCCCAGGACAACTGAGGCGCACCAAGTTAAAGAATACAGTCCATCTTAGCGCAGGAAGCAGAGCTGTAGGGAAATTAGGGGTCTGTTAACTCTATTACAAACAAAAAAGCTACCTTAAAAAGGAAATATAAATGTAGTATGTAACTTGGCCCAGCAGTGATAATCTGCACACAGTCACAATAATGGAAACACTGATTTTTGATTTAACCAAAAAATGTGGTACAGCCATCTGTTGGCAGCAGGGGCTGGCTGAGAGGGTGCCACGTGTGAATGGCTGCAGTGGTGCAATAGAGCTAGGTCCTCAGTCACCGCACGGGAAGTCAAAGATAATGTCTCTTCTGGTATTATTTTATTTTACACGTATTTATGTGCATGTGTTGGACACTTCTCTAAGGATTAATTCATATGAGATTGAGGCTATTGTTATCCTTATCTCATAGAATGGGAAACTGAGACACAGAGAATTAAGTAGTTTGCCCAGGGTTACACAGCTAGTTTGTTCAGAGTCAGGATTCTAAACAGGCAGTCTGGTTCAAGAGTGCTACACGCTTATCATTAAAATAAATAAAGATATAGCAGTATAAGCACATTAGTTAGAAATATGGGGATAAATTCTGGAAGAAATAGTTAACAGAGTTAAAAGAGACCTGGCTGTGCATGACCCTTCTGCTCCTTCAGCCTCATCTTTCCCCTGCCCAGTCCTGAACCCTAAGCTCTAGGTGTGATCACATACTTATGGTTCCCTGTCCTCCCTTAGACCTCTCTCTCTGTCTGGTCTCTTGCACTTCTCTTGATCTGAAATTCTCTGATAAGCAACACAGTTGGCCTACAGGCCTTTCTAGACTGCAGGGTTGTCCATTTACATTGGCTTCCTTACCTCTCTGGACCCTAAATATATTGAAATTGTACGTTTTTTTCCCCCCCAATTATGGTGAGGCTCTCAGAGCCAAGGACTGTTTCATTTATCATTGTGCCCTGGAGCCCAGCACACTGTTTAACCCATAGTAGGCCTTCAATAAATGTTTGGTCTTGTATTTTTCCCTTCCTGTACATGGAAGCTTGGATATCTTCCTATTGTGTGGTTCAGGCAAGCTTCTCAGAAGCTGCATGCATCCAGCTGGAGAGCAAGTCATGATTTACTTTTGCCAGCTTGTGTAAGCTCATTCTGTAATGGTCAGCTTAAAAACTGCCCCAAGAGATAAGTCTCAAAGTCCATCCAAAGAAAGATTCTACTTTCACTTGTAGCACAAAGAGACATGAGTGGAAAGCTGTAGTGGCTCTCTTTCAGGTCTACTCAAGTGTCAGGGAGCATAATACGACCTGCCAAGGTTTCAAAGGATCTCAGAATTCACCTGATCCAACTTATGACATAATTAGTGCAGCACAGAGACTACGGGTGACTTCTATCTCACCATCTTAGGTGTCCAACTTCACACTTAACTTTTCTTCTTCAAACTCTTAAAGAAACCACAATGTCAACATGTCCAAAATCTAATTCTTGATTTCCCCAGCAAGGTGCTTCTCTTACACTGTTTGCTGTCTCAGTGAATGAAATTGAATTGGTAATCAAAAAACAACCTAAGAACAAAACTCCCAGACTAGATAGATTCACTACTGAATTTTGTCAGACAGTTAGAGAAGAAATAATACCCATTCTCCTTAAAGTTTTCCAAAAAGTAGAAGAGGAGGGAATACTTCCAAACTCATTCTATGAAGCCATCATCACTCTAATACCAAAACCAGGCAAAGACACCACAAAAAAAGAAAACTACAGACCAATAACCCTGATGAACATAGATGCAAAAACACTCAACAAAATATTAGCAAACTAAATTAAAAAATACATCAAGAGGATCATACAACATGATCAAGTGGGATTCATCCCAGGGATGCAAGGATGGCACAACATTAAAAAATCCATCAACATAATCCACTGTATCAATAAAAAGAAGGACAAAAATCACATGATCACCTCCATAGATGCTGAAAAAGCAAGTGACAAAATTCAACATCCATTCACGATAAAGACTCTCAACAAAATGGGTATAGAGGGCAAGTACCTCAACACAATAAAGACCATACACGACAAACACACAGTCAACATCATACTTAACAGTGAAAAGCTGAAAGTTTTTCCTCCAAGATCGGGAGCAAGACAAGGATGCCCACTCTCCCCACTTCTATTCAACATAGCACTGGAGGTCCTAGCTACAGCAATCAGACAACACAAAGAAATAAAAGGCATCCAGATTGGTAAGGAAGAAGTTAAACTGTCTCTGTTTGCAGATGACATGATATTGTACATAAAAAACCCTGAAGAATCCACTCCAAAACTACTAGAACTAATATCTGAATTCAGCAAAGTTGCAGGATACAAAATTAATACACAGAAATCTGTTGCATTCCTATACACTAATGATGAACTGGCATAAAGAGAAATCAGGAAAACAGTTCCATTCACAACTGCATCAAAAAGAATAAAATACCTAGGGATAAACCTAACCAAGGAAGTGAAAGACCTATACCCTGAAAACTACAAGACACTCTTGAGAGAAATTAAAGAGGACATTAAATAAATGGAAATTCATCCCATGCTCTTGGTTAGGAAGAATTAATATTGTCAACATGGCTATCGTGCCTAAAGCAATCTACAGATTCAATGCAATCCCTACCAAAATACCTACAGCATTCTTCAATGAACTAGAGAAAATAGTTCTAAAATTCATATGGAACCACAAAAGATGCTGAATAGCCAAAGCAATCCTGAGAAGGAAGAATAAAGTGGGGGAATTATGCTCCCTGACTTTAAGCTCTACTACAAAGCCACAGTAATCAAGACAATTTGGTACTGGCACAAGAACAGACCTATAGACCAGTGGAACAGAACAGAGAGTCCAGATATTATCCCAAGCATATGTGGTCAATTAATATATGATAAAGGAGCCATGGATATACAATGGGAAAATGAGCCTCTTCAACAACTGGTGTGGGCAAAACTGGACAGCTACATGTAAGAGAATGAAACTGGATCATTGCCTAACCCCATACACAAAAGTAAACTCAAAATGGATCAAAGATCTGAATGTAAGTCATGAAACCATAAAACTCTTAGGAGAAAATATAGGCAAAATTCTCTTGACTATAAACATGAGCAACTTTTTCATGAACATATATATCCCCAGCAAAGGGAAACAAAAGCAAAAATGAACAAGTGGGACTGTATCAAACTAAAAAGCTTCTGTATAGCAAAGGACACCATCAGTAGAACAAAAAGGTATCCTATGGTATGGGAGAATACATTTATAAATGACATATCTGATAAGGGGTTGACATCCAAAATATATAAAGAGCTCACACACCTCAACAAACAAAAAGCAAATAACCTGATTAAAAAATGGGCAAAGCATCTGAACAGTCACTTCTCCAAAGAAGAAATTCAGATGGCCAACAGGCACATGAAAAGATGCTCCACATTGCTAATTATCAGAGAAATGTAAATTAAAACCACAATGAGATATCACCTCATACCAGTTAGTATGGCCAACATCCAAAAGACAAACAACAACAAATGCTAGTGAGGATGTGGAGAAAGGGGAACCCTCCTACACTGCTGGTGGGAATGCAAACTAGTTCAACCACTGTGGAAAGCAGTATGGAGGTTCCTCAAAAAACTCAAAATAGAAATACCATTTGACCCAGGAATTCCACTCCTAGGAATTTACCCTAAGAAAACAGGATCACAGATTCAAAAAGACATATGCACCCCTATGTTTAGCGCAGCACTATTTACAATAGCCAAGATATGGAAGCAACCTAAGTGTCCATCAGTAGATGAATGAATTAAGAAGATGTGATACATATACACAATGGAATATTATTCAGCCATAAGAAGAAAACAAGTCCTACCATTTGCAACAACATGGATGGAGCTAGAGGGTATTATGCTCAGTGAAATTAGCCAGGTGGAGAAAGACAAGTATCACATGATTTCACTCACCTGTGGAGTAAAAGAGTAAAGCAAAAACTGAAGGAACAAAACAGCAGCAGACTCACAGAACCCAAGAATGGACTAACAGTTACCAAAGGGAAAGGGACTGGGGAGGATGGGTGGGAAGGGAGGGATAAGGGGGTTTAGGGGCATTATGATTAGCACGGGGAAGGCAGAACAGCACAGAGAAGACAAGTAGTGACTCTATAGCATCTTACTACGCTGATGGACAGTGACTGTAATGGCATGTGTGGTGGCGACTTGATAATAGGGGAGAATGTAGTAACCACTATGTTGCTCATGTGATTGTGTATCAATGATAACTTAATAAAAATAAATAAAATAAATACATCCGTACGCATCAACAACGGCATCCTCTATGGCTATAATTTAAAGATATGGTTAATATAAAGATTAATAGAGTAATTGTGTTTGTGGAGGGAGGGAAAGGAAAAGCAGAATTGGACTGCAGGATGGAGAGCGGGTTGCTTTTGTTGGGAAAGGTAAGAAAGAGAAGATAAAAGAAAGTGTCCTTAATAATAACAAAAGATATAAACTGCCATCTGACAGGAGATAAAAAGCAGCCAGGGGCGGGTCAAATACTCTTGGCTTTCGCGGTTTTTGCTGGAAGGTGTCTTTGTGGCACTGTTGCCCGATGCCCCTGCCATCCATCCCCCTCCCCGTGGGCACTGTGGGCCTCGCTCTGGGCTCCTTGCCTCGGACAAGACTGAAAAGGATATTGTGGGAGATTCTTCTTAGTTTTTGTACTTCAGTTGCCTGTGTACTGAAAAGAACACAAAAAGGTCAAGGTTTTCATCACAATATGTAAGAGTTTAAGGAGAGTGGTCACTGTCCCCCCATTTCCTACCCATCACAACACGGAAGCCAGAAACGATTTGCCCGGGCTGTGGTGAGGGAGCAAAGGTGGAGGAAAGGGAAGCTTTGGGAGCACAGGCGGTTTGTACCCAAGAGGGGAGCCCTGCAAGAGCCCCACGGGCCAGGGGCTGCATGGAGAGCTTCGGGCAAGCAGCCTCTTCTATAATTTCGCGGAGATTTTAGCCTGGGCAGGAGAACCTCTAGATTGAGAATAAATGCCTGAGATTAAATATTTGCCACTTCAGTAGAATAATGATGCAAACCAGAAATTAAGTTACAGAAAAATCAAGAAACGACATTTTTTTCCACATGCCAGTTTGTGTACTGAGATCTGCACCCACTACGTAGTTTTGGGGAGTCCAGGGAAATATGAAAATGGCCAAGAAAGCATGGAAAGTGGAAATAGTGGGGCTGGTGGAAACTCTAAAATTCTGTGAACAAGAAGCAGAAACATCCACAAAGGAGATACAGGCCCCAAAAATTACGGGGGGTGAAAGGGGTGACCAGTAAACGATAATCGCCTGGAAGACAAGGGCCTGCCCATTATCAGAAGGCCTGCGATCTAGTTGTGCCAAGTCATCAACGGTACTGTCACTCTCATGGCCTTAGCGTGTGATCTCTGACCTGCGCTAGTTGAAGATCAGTCTAGTCTTCTCTGCCGGGAAATCCAAATCCACCAGTTCCCATTTTGAGTTCCCTGGTTTGGGTGACATAAAGGCACCTGCCAAACCTTTCAGGTCATGCTTGACTTGTCAAACATGTGCCTTTTACACCTGGCCGACATTGGTCCTTGTTACCTGTGTGTCTGTGGCTTCAGCCCAATCTCACCTCTTTCATATTCCTTTGTAACTGTGATGCTGTGACCTTATCTCCTCCTTTCAACCTGTCTTCAGGATTGAGATCAATACATGCTGTTTGGCTTTTATTCAAATGATGGATAGCTTTGGAAACTCTTATCTGGGCAGGTTGGCTGTCTCCATCTGATACTCCAAACTGACCTTCAGACTAAGAATCTTAAAAAGTGTGCATATTTTAGGGAAAGATGGATGATCCTCTCTGTTTCAAATAAGAAGGAAAATCTTTTGATCAGAATGGGAGCAAAGAGGGAATTTAGTTCTATTTTGTTTCAGGGAGTCCTTGAAGAGCTTTTAATATATTGTCTTTTTTTCCTTTAATTATGTTTATACCCCAAACTCACTAAAGACCTGGTTGGGAGGAGAGGGGGTGGATAGTAGCATCCCAGGTCTTGGACTAGAGCTATAAACAGAACTTTTAAATGTCTTCCCTTACCAGATTATTTCCTGCCTTTTCTTCCAGGCTCAAGAAATACTGAGATATCATGAAATAGCTGAGATTTCATCTAGACACTCAAATTAGACCCCACACTGAAAGTTTTAAAGCTTTCCTCATGCTTGCTTATTCTTATAGACCCTCATGAGCTTTGTGTTTGAGCTTTCAGCCTGAGGGAGAGAAGAGATGCCATCGATTCCACCCAGAAATGGTATTCTTTTACCCATCTTCTGCAGGAGGCTTGGGGTTGTGCCTGGAGTTAGTTGCTCCTTCATCTCACATTATGGTTCAGTCTCAAGCCTCTTTCAAAATCTGTCCCGTTGATTTAAATTGTAAAGCATTCATCAAAGACCTCAGACATGCAAAGTCTAGAGCTAGCTAGAAGCAGTGGACAACAACAACAACAAAAAGCAGCGGTAGTGGTGAGTTTTTTTGACCCTGTGACTTTGACATCAAGGAGTTTGCCAAGTATAAGACAGAAGATAAGATGAAAATAATGATAATGTGATAGCATCATCAGAGAGAAAAATATGAATTTTGAAATAGATAAGACCGAGTTTTCAACTAAGGGGCTTTTAGAAAATGATTCATGGTACAGTGGGATTTCAGTTGAGTGAACCTGGAAGAATGAGCAGAGTTGACAGGACAGTTTGTTGGTTTAGAAAATAAAGCCCAGCAGTCTAATTCAGAAGAACTAGGCATTATTATCAGTTTTCAACACTGATTTATAATGTTTCACTTTCATACGGAAATTAAAGAATAGGTATGCTCTTGAAAATCTGTGAAGCAAACTTCTGCACAGTACTTTGAATGCTATTTTTCTCTCAGAGGCTTATGTATTCAAACCAGAAATGTACTTCAGGACTGCAGGGAGTGGGGAGGTGGGAAGGTGAAATCTGATAATTTAATAAGTCTTTTTAAAGATTTTTACATTTTAATACGAATGTTATTCAAGAGCTGTGAGAGATTACAAAGCCAAGTAAGGCAGAATCTCTGTTTTAAGATGTATGCAAACTAGCATGGTTGTCCACAAAAACTGCATCTGCTCCTTCCCTTGGGGATGGCTGCACTGAGGGTCTGGAATGACAAAAGCTTGCAAATAATTCAGAAAAGGAACAGTTAGAGATATCAGAGGAGACAGTATACCACCATGAAAGACAAAGAAAACAAGTGTTTGGGTAGAGGAGGGGGAACTATGTGAACTTCTATGAATAGATCAGGGAGGAAACTGTTAAGCAAAGACCTGCTATTGGGCTTTAGGCTTAGGACATCTCTATGACCCTCCAGAATGCAAGAGACATGATCATACATCAGAAGGATATCAGAAAAGAGAAAACTGAGACAGCTCATGCAAGCTGCCCTATGAAGAAGTTCACAGTGAAGAAAGTGGGAACTGAAGAAGTAGATATCCAGGGCTGCTGAGAGCTGGGGATGGGTTTGAATGGTGGAGACAAGCAAAGCCAGAAATGGGCACAGAGTGACATGGGTGTGGCCACCCCCATATAAGGTGAGCCATGGCAGGCTTGACCCTATTTCACTGGCAGACTTTATTTTGCTTTCTTCCTGCCTGTTTTGTGCACTTAAAAAAATGTTTTTTATGGAAAAACAATAGTAGAGACTGAATAAACAAATGGGAAAGCGGCTGAAGACTGCCCCTGGGTAAAGCCATGTCTTCGTAGTTCTAGGGACTACTAAGGACAGTGACTCTGAAAAATATCATTTGGACCAGCCTTTTTTGAAAAATTAAAAAAATAAATCATCCTCTAATGGTTTTCAAAAAACCCAAATAATTTCAATGTTACTAATTAAACAAGTTAAACAAATTCAATGGTAAAAACTTCCTTTTTCAAGATACATGTCCATCTTCTCCACCCTCTCTTGCACACCTTGGAGATTCTGGTCCTTCTTCTTCAGAGAATCACAGCTCTAAAGCAATAGCTCCCAAAATGGTCAGTAAGATAGCCTCATCTGAATTATCTGGTAAGATTTTTTAAATACAGATGACTTAGTAAGTCTGGATGGGTCTGAAACTGTCCCAGATGAATAATACTATTTAAAGTGGATAAATCCAGAAATAAAGGCATACACTGTGGCAGTATAGACAAGTATGCTGAAATATTGAAATGCTTCTGTGCTAGTTGCTAAATGGCCATGTCCACAAACCTCTCTTCCCTGTCACAGTGGGTTGAATGGTGATTCCCAAAAGACATGTCCACACACTAACTCCTGGAACTTGTAACCTCATGTGAGAAAGGGGTCTTTTCAGATATAATTAAATTAAGGATCTTGAGATGCTAGCATCTTGGACTATCCAGGTGGGCCCTAAATCCAATGACACATGTTAGCTGCAGAGGAGAAGCCTATGCAAAGACAGCAGTAGAGAAAGAAGTTATAGAAGTTATACAGCCACAAGCCTGGAGTCACCGGATAGTAGGGACAAGGACAAATTCTCCTCTAGAGCCTTCAGAGGAAGTGAGGCCTTGCCAACACTTGGGTTTCAGACTTCTGGCCTCTAGAACAGTGAAACAATGCTTTTCTATTGTATTAAGCTATCAAGGTTTTTACAATTTTTTTACAGCAGCGACAGGAAACTAATATACCCCTACCTGTCTCTCCATAACCCTGCAAATAAAAGTTAATGCCTGGCATAGTAAACATTTCCAGGAAATTGTTCCAGCACCGTGGACAGGCAACAGTTCTAATGGTTTACTGGCTATGCCTTACCAGTGGTTAAATATTTTGAATATTTAAAAGATTTGAAGAATATTTTGAAGAACATGGATAAAAGTATAAGCATATTAGCAAATATTATGGAGGCAAACACCAGAACAACAATAAATAACAGAACTGGTTTAAAAAGTGATCAGGAGATGAGGCCAGGCAGAAGAGAAACTTATCTTTTCATTTTGCTATCTTCTGTACTATTTGAAGTTTTATTTTGTATGTGCATAAATTATTTTTTTAAATCACTAAGACAAAAAAAAAATACTGGGTAATTCTGATAAACAAGCATGTTTGAGAATGCACTGGTGTACAGCTAAAAGATTCACAAGAGAGTTAGCCCAAGGCAAAACTAAGAAACAGATAAGGTGGTTCCGAGATTTTCCAATCTAGACAATTCTGAGGGTCAAGGAAAAAGGTCAAGTCTCTGAGTAACCAGAGGTTACCTGGTTCTTAGCTTCACTGCATTTGTAACCTCTGTCACTCCTGAGGTGGCTGTATTTTAGCCAGGCCTGAAGTCTATGTTGGTAGCACCATTCATCCATGAGTGTAGACACTACTTTGCATATCATTATGTACACCACTGCTTGCCTGACTCCTGAGATATTTATGATGAGGAGTGATTATCACATATATAAAATCACACTAATGTTTTATATGAAAAGTCCATGGCACCTTAATAACAGCTCCCATTACAGTCAGTAAGACCTGCCAAGAGTTCTGGTTGCAAAACGTGGGTTTTATAATAGCAATAAAGTTTAGAAATGGCAAAAATATGAGCTTGTTTACTCCTGGAAGATTTTATTATTCATGCAAACTATTAGTGAAATTCAGAGGCTGTGATATACATTGCAAAACCCCCTGTAATCCTCAAGGAGAGAGATTCAATAGAAAAGATTTTGCAAAAATCTAAGGATTTTAATCCTTAAATTAAAAAGCCAGGCTCTGTACCTGGTACAAAGGTGAAACCCAGTCAGAATCTTTGTGATCAGGTACAGATGGAGGGAGAGAGGGTTTATTCTAAAGGCTGTATTGCTGCCACCAACAGAAATTTCCAGGTTGTAGGGGGCCTGCTATTTAAACCCAAGTCTAACAAGCTGTCCCGGACCTACCAAATCGTATGCTGCTGGAGAGTCCTTGATCTCTATTGCCTGGACTAAAGCTGTAGGTCCTGCCAGGCAGCATGTTCTTTGCACTTTTTTAGGGTCTTTTATGCATCTTCTCCACTGGTCTGCACTCAGTACAAGGGTGACAGCTCTCCTCCACTTAGCCTGGTTCCTTGTTGGTTCCCAGACCCTCTCTAATCTACCTGTGGCCATTCATTGAGAAGCTGAATGTACGTAGTATGAATGACACAGGTCCATTTTCCTTTTCCCTTAACATAATCTGCTTAGAACTCCCCTAAATACATTGTCCAGATCATAATTATAGATTTTCTTCCTGCATAGCAGTTAGTTAAAAAGTAGCAGTGATGCCCTAATTCTGCAAGCAGGAGCCATTGCAACATTCTATAGACAGACACCAAAGAATCTTCATAGTCAAACTAAAGTGTTTCCCAAAGACTGTATGATGGCAAGTGAGATTTTTGTTTGTTTTCCCTCACCTTCCACTCTCCAAGTCTTCATTTTTTCCTTTCTTCCCTTGCACCACTAGGACCCCAGGATTCCCAGCTCTGTAATTCGACCATCCTCGATCCTTCGCAGCTGGGACTGATTGGCCTTAATCACCAGTCTTTTCTGATTGGTTTAGGGGTGAGCGTGGGATACAAGTTGGTGGTGCAGAAGGAAGCTCTGACGGGGGAGAAAAAGTTGATGCTTTCTCCTACTAGATGAGAACTACGATGCAACTAACTCGACTTACTGCTGTGAGCCAGCCTGCAATGACAAGGAGAGCTGGCGTTAAAGGAAGCTGCTGCTCTGCAAGGCGGAGCAGAGGGAGGAAGCCCGCTGGATGACGCTGAGAACACAGATGAGCTTCTGGATCGATTCCCATAAAGCTTTCTTACTTCTGGATTTTTGTGCTAATAAATTCCTTTTAATAGTTTAAGCCAATATGAATTTCTCTTATCTACAAATACAAGCTGATACAGTGACCAACACAAAATTGTCATCTTATAGATATTTAGCTACTTCCAAAACAAATCCCTAGGTTTCATCTCCAACAGTGAGACTGAAATGCTGGGGCCACCCCTAAATGGCTCTAATATAGGCCTTAAAATACTTCCAGGATGTGGGGAAGTTGGGGTTCCTATGGCCAGGACCCTCACTGAACTTAAACCATTTGATGATGTAACTGGTCTGTTGCTAGGCTACCGCTTCCACACCCATAGGCAATAAGCTATTATTCCACTATATAGAGAGTTCGGGTGAGTGCTCTGGGCGGAGGCAGAGATGCTAGTGCTTGACCTACCGCCGGGAGAACAAGCCAGGTAATAAACCCTTTCACCCCAAGAACATTTTACTGTCATTTTCTTTGGTCACATTGAAACCATAGTGAACTTGCCCAGGGCTGAAATTCATTGGCAAGACAATTGGCAAATTCAGTACAGTTCATTGTTAACCAAGGAAAAAGACAGGCTGCCCTTATAGGAGGGGTGCTTCAGTGGGCTGCCCCTGTGAATGGGGAGAGAGTGGATTGTCCCCCCAATGGGTATGTGGTTGGAGGTGGCTTGCTTCCTAGAGGACTGGGCCCCACCCCAGGACTGGAGGCAAGTGGAGGTGATACCTGAGGCAGAAGGGTTGGCCCTTGGTATAGTAAGTATGTCTTTTGAGAGGCAGAGTGCCCGTGAGGCAGTGGGGACAGTGGGTTGGCTGCCTTTCACAGTACTAAAAAGGTCTACAGAAGAGAAGGACACGCACCTAAAAAAGACCCAGGAAATGGTGGCCTGAGAATGCGAGCTGCAAACTACTGTGGATTTCCTGAAGAAGAAAATGGGATTAATACAAGAGGAGGCAGCATGAGAACACCAGCAGCAAGGTGCCATTGAAGAGGTAAAAGATTCCTTACAGAATGAGACTGCAGGGCTGCCAGGTGCTCTGAGGAGGAAAAGGCCATCAAGGAAAAAGACGAACTCCTGAGTGAAGCACAGATGGAGGTGGCATGAGAATGCCAGCTGTGAAGCAGTGAGGTGAATGTAAGAGCTGCTGAAGACTGAGCTAGGATTGGTGCTAGGCACAGTAGAAAAGGTAAAGGATGTAGCAGAGGAGGCACTCAGGAGAGGGGAGAGATAGGTGCATCAGCTCCAGAAATGGAGGAGCTGGGGAAGGATGAAGGGGTCCTGCCAGAGGCACTGACCCCTCATCTACTGAAAGCACACTCAGTGGTTGTAAAGAAAACACCCAGCAGCCGAGGGTTCCCCAAGGAGAGGACTTTCCCAGGTCGTGAAGCACTCTGTGCTCTGCCCCTATACTCAGGCTGAGCTGGTGGATTTGGGCTCCTGGTTTAGGCAGAAGCCCTCAGAGTCAATATCAGCTTGGCTCCTGCGTCTGTGGGACTTAGGGGTGGATGGAATTGTTCTGTCGGGGTCAGAGATGGGAAAACTGTCTTCCCTGACAGTGCAGCCCGCCTTGAGGCAGCGATTACAAAGTGCACATCAGACCTCAGGGAATCACTCCCTCCTTGTTTGGCTTATGGTTGCACTTCATACTGTGTGGCCCAATCAGGGTGACCTACCATCCTCTCCTGCTATATGGTAGATGTATGCTGAGCTCCAACAGGTGTTACAGGAGCTAGGCATAAAAAATGCCATCTATAATCCAGAGAATCATGGCCCAGATGAAGATACTTTATGTATTGGGATGAGAAATATTGTGCTTCAAATGGCTCCCACATCCCTCTTTGGGTCTCTAGTGGCCATTCTTGCCCCTCACTTATGGCAACCCATAAGCAAGGTGACATGTACAGTAGCAGACTTAGGAGAGGCTGAAGCAATGAGAACATGGAAAGAAATAAGGTCTGCTACTCACAAGAAGAATTTAAAGGGCCCCATGAAGGTTATGAGAACCCAGATGTGGGTTGATTTAATACAGGCAGGAGCAGATGGAAGGAAATTAAATGGGAAGTCAAATAGGATCATACTGGAGCTATGGCAACAACTGAAACCAGAGCAGCAGTTCCAGCCATTAAGAGCAAAGAGGCAGAGGTCAGAGACAGAGCCAGAAGTCCAGCCTGTGTGTTTGCAAGACTTCTTGCTGGAGATCGAGCCAAGCTCACTCAAGCCCACAGAAGAAGATGATTGGGGAACATGACTCAACTGAGGGGAAGGTCGAGGTTCCTGCCTGAGGGACCAGAGGGGGACTGGAGGCAACATGTTGAAATATCTATCCATTGGTCCCCAGCAAACATACAACGTGTCCTGGCTCTGATGCACACAGGGGCTGAATGTTCACTGATTCATGGTAACCCTGAACAGTTCCCCAGGACCCCCACTATCATAGATGGATACAGGAGTAAGGCTATCAGAGTGAAACAAGCCCAAATCCCTTTGGGAATAGAGCATCTACCCCCAAAAGAGTATACTGTGTATATATCTCCTATCCCTGAGTATAGTTTGGTGATTGATATCCTGCAGGGTCTATGGTTGCAGACCACTGCAGGTGAGCTCAGACTGAGAGTACATGTGGTGAAGGCAGTTCTGAGGGGACATACTAGGCACCTGCCTATAGCTTTACCTGTGTGTCGGTGGGTGACTAATATCAAACAATACAAACTGCCTGGAGGCCATAAAGAGATTGGAGAAACTCTCCAGGAACTGGAAAAGATGAGTATTATAAAGCCCACCCATAGTCCTTTCAATTCCCCAGTGTGGCCAGTAAAAAAGCCAACTGGCTCCTGGTGTTTGACTGTGGATTACAGAGAACTGAATAAAGTCATAACCCCTATGCATGCTGCTGTCCTCTCTATGGTGGGCCAGATGGATACCCTCAGCCATGAACTAGGAACACACCATTATGTGGTAGATCTTGCTAATGCCTTCTTTTCATTGACATTGAGCAGGACAGTCAGGAACAGTTTGCCTTCATGTGGGAAGGACAGCAATGGACTTTCTCCATCCTTCCACAGGGATACCTCCACAGCCCCACCATCTGTCATGCACTTGTAGCCCAGGACATGGGAGAAACCGCCAACAGTGCAGCTGTACCATTATTCTTGATGGTGTCATGCTCATGTCTGATTCTCTTTCAGATCTAGAAGGTGCAGCACCTAGACTGCTGCAACATCTACAAGAGAAAGGATGGGCTGTGAACAGCACCAAGGCTCAGGGACCTGGTTTGTCTGTCAAATTCTTGGGGGTCATCTGGTCACATAAGAGCAAAGTTATACCAGAGCAATAATAGATGAAGTACAGGCTTTCCCCACCCCTGCAACTGTAGCATTGCTACAGGAGTTTTTGGGTCTTCTAGTCTTCTAGAGAGTGTTTACCCTGCACTTGGCACAAATTCTGAAGCCCTTATGTGGGTTGGTACAAAGGGGCATCAGGTGGCACTGGGATGAGACAGGTGCATCTGCCTTTACTACAGCAAAACGGGCAGTCAAGGCCATGTAGGCCTTGAGTGTGATAGACCCATCAAGGGCCTGTGAGCTGGATGTTCATGTGACTGAAGACAGTTATGGTTGGGGTCTCTGGCAGCAGCTAGAACGAACTTGCCAACTTATTCAATTCTGATCACACCTCTTGAAAGGGGCAGAGGTATGATACACTTTGATAGAAAAACAACTGGCTATGGTGTATCATGCCTTGCTGGCTACAGAACCCATCACTGGAATGGCCCCAATAAAGGTAATAACCACCTATGCCATCATGGGTTGGGTACGAGACTGGACCCAAAAGCCAAGGAGTGGTGTGGCACAAATGCCCACACTGGCCAAGTGGGATGCTTACCTACAGCAGCATAGTGCCCTCTCTAGTAGTCCCTTGAGTGAAGAACTCCAACACTTTTTGGAGCTGATGACATACTAGTGAAAAGCAGGTGAACTTGCTTTTGAACCATTAGTAGCAGAGAGTCATACTAGTGAACTTGCTTTTGAACCATTAGTAGCAGAGAGTCCCTATTGGGAGGGAAGAGCCCCTATACCCGAAGATGCATGGTACACAGATGTCTCCAGCCATGGGCAGCCCCCAAAATGGAGGGCCATAGCTTTCCATCCTAAGACTGAGACAATATGGATGGGAGATGGTGAGGGGAAGAGCAGTCAATTGGCAGAGTTGTGGGCCGTGTGGCTTGTGATGAGCCAGTATCCCCCCCATAGTTGTCTGCACTGAGAGCTGGGCTGTCTCTCTTGGTTTGACCCTGTGGCAGCCAACCTGGTACCATGCCAACTGGCTGGTTGGTCACTGACCCCTTTGGGGGCAAGAATTACGGCAAGACTTTTGGGCCTGTTGTCAGACTAAAATAATTACAGAATACCATGTGACAGGTCATTTGCCACTGGCATCCCCAAGAAATGATGAAGCAGATAAATTAGTCCAGATACATTGGTTAGAAGGAAAGCCTGCCTCTGATATAGCCCAATGGTTACATCAGCATTTGTTGCACATGGAGCAAAAGACAATGTGGGCTGTAGCCCGTCAGTGGGGCTTGCCTTTGACCTTTGAAGAAGTAAGAAGTTAGTAGAGCCCGGAGGAGTGTGTCATGTGCTCCAAAAGGGACTTACACTGAGTTCCACAGCAACATGGGACAATAGTTAAGGGGCCTATACCCCTTGTCAGGTGGCAGATAGACTATATTGGGCCTCAACCTGTGTCAGAAGGATATCAGTATGCCATGACTTGTGTGGACACAGCTACTGGACTTCTGGTTGCTTTTCCTACCCATTGTGCAGACCAGCAGATGACCAAAAGAGGCCTGGAGGGTCTCTTTGCTTCCTGTGGCCAACCACAGGTAATTGAGAGTGATCAGGGCACCCATTTTACTGGACATACACTGCAAGAATGGGTGCAACAGCTGGGAATCAAATGGAAGTTTCATGTGCCATACAATCCTACCACAGCAGGCAAGATTGAGAGGCACAATTGCTTGTTAAAATTTGGACTAAAGTCAGATACCAATAGTCTGTGGGGATGGTCAGTCCGCTTATGGGTCGTGCTACAGTGTTTGAATGAGAGACCCTGGAAAGGAGCTCTGAGCCCGTAGACATGTTAACACATATGGCTGCCTCCCCTATACAACTGCAAGTACAAACCAAGGAAGAATAATTGAATTTGAGGTTTGGCCACCAGAATAATATCTTGCTGTGAGCACCAACAGTACTGAACCCTGGAGACTCCTTTGAGTGGATGTGGACCTTTCAACACATAGACCAACACCCGGCAACTTGTGGACAAGGCCTGGAACCTGGCCTCCTGTGTATTCCTGGAATAATAGTGGAGTGGCTCCAAAGGTCACAGTAGTATATAATGAATGGCCAGAAGGTAGGAGCATCTTACCAGGAAATTTTGTTTTACCATTATGGCCAGTGCATGCACCTCCAGTAGCACTATATATAGACCCTTAAGTAACCCCCATGGGGAGAGGAGTAAAAGTATGGTATACTAGACCTGGATGGGACCCCCTTCCTGCTACAGTCCTATCACAGGACCACTCTCTTGCATGCATCCTACCTGTTGGACAAGATTTGCCTATGTTGGTGTCATTAAAACTTGTGTCTTATTGCTTCTAGGTCTTTGTGTATTGGGAACCTCCTCTGGCTTGAGGATTATTATAATTTTTGTTACCTGTTCAAAATCTTGTATCTTAATTTTTGTGATTATCTCTAAGTTGTTAGCCTCTGTTGCTGTTGTGGAATCTGGTTACAGTGCTCCAGCTTTCTCGCACAGGGACCATTGTGGAAGATTGATAGCATGTAGACTGTAAGGCGAGACTCCTGGAGGCATGGAGTGTGGGGAAGTTGGGGTTCCTATGGCCAGGATCCTCACTGACCACCTGATGATATAACTGGCCTGTGGCTAGGCTACTGCTTACACACCTGTAGGCAATAAGCTATTATTGCACTATATAGAGAGCTCAGCCCAGTGCTCTGGGCTGAGGCAGAGACACTAGTTCTCGACCTACTACTGAGAGAACAAGCTGGGTAATAAACCCTTTCACCCCAAGAATGTTCTACTGTCATTTCTTTGGTCACACTGAATCATAGTGAACTTGCCCGGGGCTGAAACCCACAGGCACTTATGCTCAGAATTTTAGGTTGGGATTTGAATTCTAGATGAATCTGCAATTTGGTCCAAGATTCTTGGTATTTACTGAACAATGACCCAACCATCAGGAAAAAAGGAATCACCCCAGGAATACCGCACTTCCCAAGGTCATTGGTCCTAAGGATGAATTCTGGCCACTGCCGAGAAAAGCTCTTGGTCACACCAGGGTGTGGCCAGAATCAGGACAACTTCCTGCATTTTCCTTTCTGCTTCCTAGAGGCACTGAGGGAGTATTTACAGATCTGCTGGTTAAGACCATTTATGATACAGAGTTCTTAGTTTTACCACTACAGCCTCTGTGAGAAAAGCCACATAGAAGGATCCAAGAAAACATTCCTATACAGTTAGTCTGTGAATACAGGACATTTTTTAATCTTTTCAATGGATGTTGTGTATATTGCTTTTATAATAAATTTATTTAAACCTTACCTCCAAAAGTGGTTTGAGGTAGCTGTAAAAATATGTAAGATAAATAGGATTAAGTAAATAGACAAAATCAAACAATATAAAAATAAAGATATGAAAATAAAATAAACATAGGGCAAAGTTAGAATATAAAATGGATTCATAATATGGGCAAAACTCTCTTGAATATAAACATGAGCAACTTTTTCATGAACATATCGCTTCAGGCAAGGGAAACAAAACCAAAAATGAACAAGTGGGACTATATCAAGCTAAAGCTTCTGTACAGCAAAGGACACCATCAGTAGAACAAAAAGACATCCTACAGTATGGGAGAATATATTCATAAATGACTTATCTGATAAGGCGTTGACATCCAAAATATATAAAGAACTCACATGCCTCAACAACCAAAAAGCAAGTAACCTGCTTAAAGAATGGGCAAAGGATCTGAACAGACACTTCTCCAAAGAAGAAATTCAGAAGGCCAACAGGCACATGAAAAGATGCTCCACATCACTAATCATCAGAGAAATGCAAATTAAAACCACAATGAGATATCACCTCACACCAGTTAGGATGGTCAACATCCAAAAGACCAGCAAGAACAAAGGCTGACAAGGATGTGGAGAAAGGGGAACCCTACTACACTGCTGGTGGGGATGTAAGCTACTTCAACCATTGTGGAAAGTAACATGGAGGTTCCTAAAAAAACTAAAAATAGAAATAACATTTGACCCAGGAATTCCATTCCTAGTTTATCCAAAGAAAACAGGATCACAGATTCAAAAAGACATATGCACCCCTATGTTTATCACAGCACTATTTACAATAGCCAAGAAATGGAAGCAACCTAAGTGTCCATCAGTAGAAGAATGGATGAAGAAGATGTGGTACATATGCATAATGGAATATTATTTAGCCATAAGAAGAAAACAAATCCTGCCATGTGCAACAACATGGATGGAGCTAGAGGATATTATGCTCAGTGAAATAAGCCAGGTTGAGAAAGACAAGTACCAAATGATTTCACTCATCTGTGGAGCATAAGAACAACTGAAGGAACAAAACAGCAGCAGACTCACAGAATCCAAGAATGGACTAAGAGTTACCAAAGGGAAAGGGACTGGGGAGGATGGGTGGGAAGGAAGGGAGAAGGGGAATAAGGGGCGTTATGATTAGCACACGTAACATAGGGTGGAGCACGGGGAAGGCAGTATAGCACAGAGAAGACAGGTAGTGACTCCATAGCTTCTTATTACTCTGATGGACTGTGACTATAATGGGGTATGTGGGGGGTACTTGAGAATGGGGAGAATGTAGTAACCGCAATGTTGCTCTAGTGAAACCTGAGTATAAGATTGTATACTAACGATACCTTAAATAAATAAATAAGTTGCTTTGGTATTTACAAAAAAAACATAGTATCTTATGTAGTTGCCATAGGAGGACAACGATTTGTCTCTGGACTCTTAAATTAGCGAAAGCAAAGAGGGAAACATGCCTTTAATAGATTCACTAAGGAGTTCCGGGAAGATGGTGGCGTGATCAGGGTGGCAGAAATCTCCTCCCAAAACCATATAAATTTATGAAAATGCAACTAATACAACTATTCCTAAAAGAGAGACCAGAAGATACAGGGCAGCACCCAGCCTGCATCTACACCTGAGAGGACTCAGCACCCCACGAGGCGGGTAAGATACGGAGCCACATCCCGGCGGGACCCGAGCACTCCCCCACCCCAGCGCATCTGCGGGAGGAGAGGATTCAGAGCCGGGAGAGAGTGGAAGTACAGGCCCGCGAAATAACCAGCCCTGGTGATCTGTGCCGGGAGCGCTGACACACATCCCACAGTGTAGCGGAGATTGGAGAGACAGAGGGTGCAGAATCTGAGCCTGGGAACACACTGGGTCCTCGCAGCTGGCTCCCTGGGACAAAAGAAAAGCATGCGCTTTTTTTTAGCAGTCTTAAAGAGATAGGGGCCCAACGGAGGAACAGGATCGTTCCAGCACACTCGTTCCAGCACACTCGGTCCAGCAGGCTGGGAGTCCTGGGTAATTTCGGACCCCTTGGCTGGCGACTGGGAAAAAGTGGCCTTACTGAGACTTCCCACAGAGATCAAAAGCCTTCCATTCATTCCCGCCCTGGCCAGAGCTACAAAGGGCCCTGCAGAGCAGCGTGGCAGTGGCTGTGGAATAATGGAGCAACAGCGCCACCTACAGCATCCTCACAGAATCTACTCCCAGCGGACGTCTTTTTTGTGTGTTTTTTTTGTTTTTTGTTTTCTGTTTTCTCTTTCTTTTCTTTCTCTTCCTTCTTTTTTCCCCCTTTTTTGAAAAGTCTTAAAGAGCCCAGCTGACATACATGGCACCTACCAGCGACCACTTCTACTGCCATGAAAAGACAGAGGAATATGGTACAAACAAAGCTTATCCAGACCCAGACACCAGAGAGGGAGTCTGAAGGGATGGAAATGCACAATCTTCCTGAAAAAGAATTCAGAATAAAAATCATAACCATACTAATGGATCTACAGAGAAATATGCAAGAGCTGAGGGAGGAAGTGAGGGAAGTCAGGAAAAACAATGCAGAAATAATACAAGCGATCGACAGGCTTAGCAGCAGACTGGATGAGATGCAAAAGACTGTTAATGGAATAGAGATCAGAGAACAGGAATACAGAGAAGCTGAGGCAGAGACAGATAAAAGGATCTCTAGGAATGAAAGAATATTAAGAGAACTGTGTGACCAATCCAAACGGAACAATATTCGCATTATAGGAGTACCAGAGGAAGAAGAGAGAGAAAAAGGGATAGAAAGTGTCTTTGAAGAAATAATTACTGAAAACTTCCCCATGCTGGGGAAGGATATAGTCTCGCAGTCCACAGAAGCCCATAGATCTCCCAACACAAGGGACCCAAGGAAGACAACACCACGACACATAATAATTAAAATGGCAAAGATCAAAATTAAGGACAGAGTATTAAAGGTAGCTAGAGAGAGAAAAAAGATCACCTACAAAGGAAAACCCATCAGACTATCATCAGACTTCTCAACAGAAACCTTACAGGCCAGAAGACAATGGCATGATATATTTAACAAAATAAAACAGAAGGGCGTTGAACCAAGAATATTCTATCCAACATGATTATCATTTAAATATGACGGAGGGATTAAACAATTTCCAGACAAGCAAAAGCTGAAAGAGTTTGCCTCCCATAAACCACCTCTACAGGATATCTTAAATGGACTGCTCTAGAGGGAAGCACTCCTAAGGCTAAAAAGATGTCACCAGAAAAAATAAAATCATAGTAAAGAAAGAAGACCATCCAAATACTAACCAAAGGCAAAGAATAAAACACCTAGTATATAAAGAATAGAGGAGGAAGAATAAGAATGGAGAGAAATAAAGAAACATCAGGCTGTGTTTACAATAACTTAACAAGAAAGTTAAGTTAGATTGTCAGATAGTAAAGAAAACCCTTGAAACTTTGGTAACCACAAATCTAAAGCCGGCAATGGCAATAAGTACATATCTATTGATAATCACCCTAAATGTAAATGGACTAAACACACCCATCAAAAGACACAGAGTAATACAATGGATAAAAAAGCAAGACCCATCTATATGCTCCTTACAAGAAACTCACCTCAAAGCTAAAGATATACACAGACTAAAAGTGAAGGAATAAGAAAAGATATTTCATGCAAACAACAAGGAGAAAAAAGCAAGTGTTGCAGTACTTGTATCAGGCAAAATAGACTTCAAAATGAAGAATGTAGCAAGAGATAAGGAAGGACACTATATGATGATAAAGGGGTCAGTCCAACAAGAGGATATAACCATTATAAATATATATGCACCCAACACAGGAGCGCCAGCATATGTGAAACAAATACTAACAGAATTAAAGGAGGAAATAGAAAACAATGCATTCATTTTAGGAGACTTCAACACACCACTGACTCCCAAGGATAGATCAACCAGACAGAAAATAAGTAAAGACACAGAGGCACTGAACAACACACTAGAACAGATGGACCTAACAGATATCTACAGAACACTGCACCCAAAAGCAGCAGGATACACATTCTTCTTAAGTGCACATGGAACATTCTCCAGAATAGACCACATACTAGGCCACAAAAAGAACCTCAGTAAATTCAAAAATATTGAAATTCTACCAACCAACTTCTCAGATCACAAAGGTATAAAATTGGAGATTAATTTAGAAAGAAAACAAAAAGTCTCATGGATGCATGGAGCCTTAACAACATTGTCCTAATTAATCAATGGGTTAACGACCAAATCAAAACAGAAATCAAAGAATATATGGAGACTAATGACAACAACAACACAAAGCCACAACTTCTGTGGGACACAGCAAAGGCAGTTCTAAGAGGAAAGTATATTGCAATCCAGGCCTATTTAAAGAAGGAAGAAGATTCCCAAATGAATAGTCTAAAGACACAATTACTGAAATTGGAAATAGAAGAACAAATGAGGCCCAAAGTCACCAGAAGGAGGGGCATAATAAAGATCAGAGAAGAAATAAATAAAACTGAGAAGAATAAAACAATAGAAAAAATCAGTGAAACCAAGAGCTGGTTCTTTGAAAAAATAAACAAAATAGACAACCCCCTAGCCAGACTCATTAAGAGAAAAAGAGAATCTACACACATAAACAGAATCAGAAATAAGAAAGGAAAAATAATGACGGACCCCACAGAAATACAAAGAATTATAAGAGAATATTATGAGAATCTATATGCTAACAAGCTTGAAAACCTAGAAGAAATGGACAACTTCTTAGAAAAAAACAACCTTCCAAGACTGACCAAACAAGAAACAGAAAAACTAAACAGACCAGTCACCAGCAGCGAAATTGAAGTGGTAATCAAAAAACTACTCAAGAAGAAACCCCCGGACCTGATGGATTCACCTCTGAATTCTACCAGACATATAGAGAAGAAATAACACCCATTCTCCTTAAAGTTTTCCAAAAAATAGAAGAGGAGGGTATTCTTCCAAACTCATTCTATGAAGCCAGGATCACTTTAATACCAAAACCGGGCAAAGACCTCACCAAAAAAGAAAACTACAAACCAATATACCTGATGAACGTAGATGCAAAAATACTCAACAAAATATTAGCAAACCAAATTCAAAAATACATCAAGAGGATCATAAACCATAATCAAGTGGGATTCATCCCAGGGATGCAAGGATGGAACAACATTCGAAAATCCATCAACGTCATCCACCACATCAACAAAAAGAAGAGGAAAAACCACATGATCATCTCCATAGATGCTGAAAAAGCATTTGACAAAATTCAGCATCCATTCATGATTAAAACTCTCAACAAAATGGGTATAGATGGCAAGCACCTCAACATCATAAAGGCCATCTATGACAAACCCACAGTTAACATCATACTTAACAGTGAGAAGCTGAAAGCTTTTCATCTAAGATCGGGAACAAAACAGGGATGCCCACTCTCTCCACTGTTATTCAACATAGTACTGGATGTCCTGGCCACGGCAATCAGACAAAACAAAGACATACAAGGCATCCAGATTGGTAAAGAAGAAGTCAAATTGTCACTATTTGCAGATGACATGATATTGTACATAAAAAACCCTAAAGACTCCACTTGAAAACTACTAGAACTAATATCTGAATTCAGCAAAGTTGCAGGATACAAAATTAACACACAGAAATCTGTTGCTTTCCTATACACTAACGATGAACTAACAGAAAGAGAAATCAGAAAACCAATTCCATTCACAATTGCATCCAAAAGAATAAAATACCTAGGAATAAAGCTAACGAAGGAAGTGAAAGACCTATACTCTGAAAACTACAAGACACTCCTAAGAGAAATTAATGAGGACATTAACAAATGGAAATTCATCCCATGGTCTTGGCTATGTAGAATAAATATTGTCAAAATGGCTATACTACCTAAAGCAATCTACAGATTCAATGCAATCCCTATCAAAATACCACCAGCTTTCTTCAATGAACTGGAACAAATAATTCTAAAATTCATAGGGAACCATAAAAGACCCCGAAAAGCCAAAGGAATTCTGAGAAGGAGGAATAAAACAGGGGGAATTACGCTCCCTGACTTCAAGCTCTACTACAAAGCCACAGTAATGAAGACAATTTGGTATTGGCACAAAAACAGACCCACAGACCAGAGGAACAGAAGAGAAAATCCAAACATTAACTCAAACATATACAGTCAATTAATATTTGATAAAGGAGCCTTGGATATACAATGGGGAGATGACAGCCTCTTCAGCAGCTGGTGTTGGCAAAACTGGACAGCTACATGTAAGAGAATGAAACTGGACTACTGTCTAGCCTCATACACAAAAGTAAACTCAACATGGATCAAAGACCTGAATGTAAGTCATGAAACCATAAAACTCTTAGAAAAAAACATAGGCAAAAATCTCTTGGACATAAATATGAAAGACTTCTTCATGAACATATTTCTCTGGGCAAGGGAAACAAAAGCAAAAATGAACAAGTGGGACTATATCAAGCTGAAAAGCTTCTGTACAGCAAAGGACACCATCAGTAGAACAAAAAGACATCCTACAGTATGTGAGAATATATTTATAAATGACGTATCCGATAAGGAGTTGACATCCAAAATATATAAAGAACTCACACACCTCAACAAACAAAAAGCAAATAATCCAATTAAGAAATGGGCAGAGGACATGAATAGACACTTCTCCAAAGAAGAAATTCAGATGGCCAACAGGCACATGAAAAGATGCTCCACGTCGCTAATCATCAGAGAAATGCAGATTAAAACCACAATGAGATATCATCTCACACCAGTGAGGATGGCCAACATCCAAAACACAAACTACAACAAATGTTGGCGAGGATGTGGAGAAAAGGGAACCCTCCTAAACTGCTGGTGGGAATGCAAATTAGGTCAACCATTGTGGTAAGCAGTATGGAGGTTCCTCAAAAAACTCAAAATAGAAATACCATTTGACCCAGGAATCCCACTCCTAGGAATTTACCCTAAGAATGCTGCAGCCCAATTTGAAAAAGGCAGATGCGCCCCTATGTTTATCGCATCACTATTTACAATAGCCAAGAAATGGAAGCAACTTCTCTGTCCATCAGTAGATTAATCGATAAAGAAGAAGTGGTACATATACACAATGTTATATTATTCAGCCATAAGAAGAAAACAAATCCTACCATTTGCAACAACATGGATGGAGCTAGAGGGTATTATGCTCAGTGAAATAAGCCAAGCCGAAAAAGACAAGTATCAAATGATTTCACTCATATGTGGAGTATAAGAACAAAGAAAAAAACTGAAGGAACAAAACAGCAGCAGACTCACAGAACCCAAGAATGGACTAATAGTTACCAAAGGGAAAGGGACTGGGAAGATGGGTGGGAAGGGAGGGACAAGGGGTAAAAAGGGGCACTAGGATTAGCAGATGTAATGTTGGGGGGGGCACGGGGAGCGCTGTACAACTCAGAGAAGACAAGTAGTGATTCTATAGCATCTCACTATGCTGATGGACAGTGACTATAATGGGGTTGGTGGGGGGACCTGATGAAGGGGGTAGTTTAATCACCATAATATTGCACATGTAATTGTAGATTAATGATACCAAAATAAAATTTTTAAAAATAGATTCAGTAAGGCCAACAGATTTTTTCAAAAGAAAGAAAACAAACTTTACATAGGAAAGAATAGTTTTCCTGAGAACACTTTCTCCTGCAGTAATTTATGAAAGAACAGTGTTTTACACAGTGCCTCCCAGAACAAATTTTGGAAAACATGTCAGTGTAGCTAATGGTCTGAACTCAGTCATTCAGCAAAAACTGTTCTTTCATGAACAGTTGAATCAAGCACTCTCTGGTTGGAGCACATAGCTCCTTAATGATCTGCCTTGGTCTAGTCAGGCAATTTACGTCTATTTAAATGTCAGGACCACAAGTTGTAAGGGGGCCATCCTTGGGTGTCTTGTTTCCACGTGCAAGAGCCACCTATAGGAAAGCAGACCTGAGAGAGGGAAGAGACATGCAAATGGATTTAATTGAACACCTGGGCTTTTCAGCTCTGTCAGCCAAGAAATTGCCTTTTTGTTTAACAGTTAGAGTTGGGGTCTCCCCACTCAGCTATACTCCTGCACTCTTTAGAGAGGATGCACTGTCTCATCAAAAACAACGGCTAAATCCGCAAAGAAGGAGATCCAGGGGATCTAGAGAGAAGAGAAGGTGGGGCCAAGTTCATTCCAGCACCTACCACTCCATCACACACCGTGACCAACCAGCAAATTGGCAATAAGACTCTTCCCATCTCTGGGTGTTGTATGAAGCCAATTACTTTTGTGTCTTTACCTAATGTTTATTAAATTGTGAGTCAATGAAATGATGCTGTATGAATTGATCCTTTATATGAACTGAATATGCACCATTTGACTAACCAAGTGCTGGAGCACAGATGGTATGAGACAGTTTCCTCATCTAAAGGCTCCGCTCTTTGCAACTGCTTTGCTCCCTGCAGCAAAACAGGCTTGCTCCAGGTAATCTATATTTATCAACAGAGTACTAACATTGTAAAAATAAGGCAATTATACTCCAGTGACAGAGCTAAATATTATGTCACTATATGAAGCAAATGGCATTGTTAGTCATTTCTTCAGATATGATTTGCTTTATAAAAGCTGCGTTTCAAGGCATCGGAACTCAGCAGGGATTCTTTGTCAACAATCTGCCATTTCTAGCAAAATTAAGTAATCATCTGGCTACTATATTTAGAAAGTGTGTGCAGGCTACCAAATGTATAGAGAGCTCTAAATGGCACGTTTATCTTCAAGGGACACCATTACATCAGAGCCCAGGAGCATCTGCTTTTAAGAGAAAATGGGCCTTCTTGTAATAGGCCTCCCAGAAGATCCAGGTATAACCAGGTTGCCTATGAAAACTATATAGAATATCTTGCAGTTTTTCTCAAAGACAGCTCTGTAATTTTAAATTATTTCTCCTCCCTGACTCTACCCTAAGCAAAAGTATTTTTAAAAATCCCCCTCAGATGTTTCAGAACCTTCCTTCTGTAGAAGTTAGGCTATGCTTACAGACCAGGGATTCATTGTTTTAAACCATTATAGTGACTTTGGGAAACAATGATGGCAGCACCTGTTTATTGCGCACTTACTATGTACCAAGAACAATAGGCCTTGTACGTACATTATTTCATTAAGCAAATGAATAGATAAACACTTGTGTATGTGCATGTGGACTTAGGATATTTATGAACAAGGTATATATTTTTACCCCGGGTTTATAAAGAAGGAAGCCAATGCTCAGAGACAGAAGAAATTTGCCAAATATCTCACAGAAAGTAAGAGACAGAGCTGGGTCTGGCTTCTGAGGCCACTCTTACTAGCACACCAGGACTGTCTCCTGAGTAATTAAACCTTCTGTTCCATTTGCCTTACTGCAATAATCCGTGTGCTTCTCCTGGATCTCACCTTCCTCTTACCTTCCTTCTATTCCTGCCATGGAAATGGGCTTACATGTAGCAAAACTTCTTTCAGGACATGTCCTGAGTTTTCTGAAATAAATAAATAAATAAATAAATAAATAAATAAATAAATAAAGTTCCATGAACATTAGTGAAAAGGACAGGAAGAATGGCAGACGACAGGACACCTCTAGCATGCCCGCTGTCTGTCCACGGGGCCTGATGTCCCTGAAGATGTGTTTATTTCATGCCTACACTCTAGCCAGCTGCTGTTGGTAAGAAGACCACAGGACCTTGCTTTTTGTAAGAACTCCTTGCAGAAAGGAATTGAGGGAGGGTCAGGCAGACAGGCTTGCCTCTGAAGACAACCACACAGCAAGTTTACCCGTCCAACACCAGCCTTTTTTTTTCTACTTGAGATCTACGCTGTGATCAACAAGAATTTAATTATGGTGTGCTATGGGGTGTGCAAAAGAGAGAGAATTTCTCCAGCTTGGAGTTCATTGAACTTCTTTTACCTAAGAGCTCATAATTTTAATCAAATTTGGAATTTTTTTAGCCATCATTTATGCAAATAAATCATTGTTCCCTTCTTTTCTCTCCTTTTCTTCTAGGACTCATTACATGTATGACAAACTGCTTAATATTATTGTCACTGCTGCTCTGTTGTTTGTTTTTTCAGTGATGGTTCTTTATATATTTCATTTGATATAGATTCTATTTCTGTGTCTTCAAGTTCACTGATCTTTTCTGCTTCAGTGCCTAATCTGTAATAACACATACTAAATTTTTCTTTTCAGATATTATATTTTTAATCCCTGAAAGTTTTATTTGCTCTTTTTGTCTTCCATTTTTCTCTTCATTGTATTCAGTCTTTTCTTTAACTTCTTGAAACTATTTATAAAAGCTATTTTAACATCCTTTTATGCTAATTCTCTCCATAGAACTGGAAGTTTTTAAAATGGGATTATGGGCATTATGAAGGTTATGTTGTTCAAGTCTGGATTTTTGTTTGTTTTTCTTTAAAGAGATTTGTTTTGGCAGACAATTACTTGCTATTCAGCTTGATCCCTCCACACCTGTTTTCTTAGCTTTTCTATCACACGTCTTTTTTTTTCATGTATTTAATTCTTTTTTTATTAACGTATTATTGATATACACTCATGAAGGTTTCACATGAAAAAACAATGTGGTGACTACATTCACCCATATTATCAAGTCCCCACTCATACCCCAATACACTCACTGTCCATCAGTGTAGTAAGATGCCACAGATTCACTATTTGCCTTCTCTGTGCTACACTGTTTTCCCCGTGACCCCCCACACCATGTGTACTAAACATAATACCCCACAATCCCCTTCTCCCTCCCTGCCCATCTGCCCTCCCACACCCCTCCCCTTTGGTAACCACTAGCTCCTTCTTAGAGTCTCTGAGTCTGCTGCTATTTTGTTCCTTCAGTTTTCATTGTTATACACCACAAATAAGGGAAATCATTTGGCATGTGTATGTCTCCGCCAGGCTTATTTCACTGAGCATAATATCCTCCAGATACATCCATGTTGTTGCAAATGGTAGGATTTGTTTCTTTCTTATGGCTGAATAGTATTCCATTGTGTATATGTACCACCTCTTCTTTATCCATTCATCTACTGATGGACACTTAGGTTGCTTCCATATCTTGGCTATTGTAAATAGTGCTGTGATAAACATAGAGGTGCATATGTCTTTTTGAATCTGAGAAGTTGTATTCTTTGGGTAAATTCAAAGGAGTAGGATTCCTGGGTCAAATGGTATTTTTATTTTTAGTTTGTTGAGGAACCTCCATATTACTTTCCACAATGGTTGAACTAGCTTACATTCCCACCAGCAGTGTAGGAGGGTTCCCCTTTCTCCACATCCTCACCAGCATTTGTTGTTCTTAGTCTTTTGGATGGTGGCCATCCTTACTGGTGTGAGGTGATATCTCATGGTGGTTTTAATTTGCATTTCCCTGATGATTAGTGATATGGAGCATCTTTTCATGTGTCTGTTGGCCATCTGAATTTCTTCTTTGGAGAACTGTCTCTTCATAACCTCTGCCCATTTTTTAGTCGGGTTATTTGCTTTTTGGGTGTAGAAACATGGAAGTTCTTTATATATTTTGGATGTTAACCCCTTCTCGGATATGTTATTTACAAATATATTCTCCCATACTGTAGGATGCATTTTTGTTCTATTGATGGTGTCCTTTGCTGTACAGAAACTTTTTAGTTTGATGTAGTCCCATGAGTTCATTTTTGCTTTTGTTTCCCTTGCTCGAGGAGATGCGTTCAGGAAGAAGTTGCTCATGCTTATATTCAGGAGGTTTTGCCTATGTTGTCTTCTAAGAGTTTTATGGTTTCATGACTTACATTCAGGTCTTTGGTCCATTTTGTGTTTACTTTTGTGTATGGAGTTAAACAATAATCCAGTTCATTCTCTTGCATGTAGCTGTCCAGTTTTGCCAACACCAGTTGTTGAAGAGGTTGTCATTTCCCCATTGTATGTCCATGGCTCCTTTATTGTATATTAATTGACCATATATGGTTGGGTTTATATCAGGGCTATCTATTCTGTTCCATTGGTCTATGGGTCTGTTCTTATGCCAGTACCAAATTGTCTTGATTACTGTGGCTTTGTAGTAGAGCTTGAAGTTGGAGAGAATAATCCCCCCAGCCTTATTCTTCCTTCTCAGGATTGCTTGGGCTATTCGGGGTCTTTTTTGGTTCCATATAAATTTTAGAACGATTTGCTCTAGTTCGTTGAAGAATGCTGTTGGTATTTTGATAGGAATTGCATTGAATCTGTAGAGTGCTTTAGGCAGGATGACCATTTTGACAATATTAATTCATCCCATCCATGAGCATGGGATGTGTTTCCATTTATCGGTATCTTCTTTAATTTCTCTCATGAGTGTTTTGTAGTTTTCAGATTATAGGTCTTTCACTTCCTTGCTTAGGTTTATTCCCAGGTATTTTATTCTTTTTGATGCAACTGTGAATGGAATTGTTTTCCTGATTTCTCTCTCTGCTAGTTCATTGTTAGTATATAGGAAGGCCACAGATTTCTGCATATTAATTTTGTATCCTGCAACTTTGCTGAATTCAGATATTAGATCTCGTAGTTTGGAGTGGATTCTTTAGGGTTTTTTATGTACAATATGATGTCATCTGCAAACAGGGTCAGTTTAACTTCTTCCTTGTTGGATTGACCCTTTTATCATTATGTAATGTCCTTGTGACTTTCTTTGTTTTGAAATCTATTTTGTCTGACACAAGTACAGCAACTCCTGCTTTTTTCTCCCTATTAGTTGCATGAAATATCTTTTTCCATCCCTTCCCTTTTAGTCTGTGTATGTCTTTGGATTTAAAGTGAGTCTCTTGTAAGCAGCATATAGATGGGTCTCATTTTTTAAATCCATTCAGTGACTTTATGTCTTTTGATTGGTGCATTCAGTCCATTTACATTTAGGGTGATTATCGATAGTTATGTATTTATTGCCACTGCAGGCTTTAGATTCATGGTTACCAAAGGTTCAAGGTTAACTTCCTTATTATCTAAGAGTTTAACTTAACTCAATGTGTGATTACAAACATGATCTAAAGGTTCTTTTTTTATCCCCCTCCTTTTTCTTCCTCCTCCATTCTTTATATATTATGTATCATATTCTGTATTCTTTGTCTATCCCTTGATTGACTTTGGGGATAGTTAATCTAATTTTGCATTTGCTTAGTAATTAGCTGTTCTACTTTCCTTACTGTGGTTTTATTACCTCTGGTTACAGCTATTAAACCTTAGGAACACTTCCATCTATAGCAGTCCCTCCAAAATGCACTGTAGAGATGGTTTGTGGGAGGTTAATTATCTCAGCTTTTGCTTATCTGGAAATTGTTTAATTCCTCCTTCAAATTTAAATGATAATCTTGCCGGATAAAGTAAACTTGGTTCAAGGCCCTTCTGTTTCATTGCATTAAATACATCATGCCACTCCTTTCTGGCCTGGAAGGTTTCTGCTGAGAAGTCTGATGATAGCCTGATGGGCTTTCCTTTGTATGTGATCTTATTTCTCTCTCTGACTGCTTTTAATAGTCTGTCCTATAGATCGTTGCCATTTTAATTACTATATGTCTTGGTGTTGTCTCCCTTGGGTCCCTTGTGTTGGGAGATCTGTGCACCTCCACGGCCTGAAAGACTATCTCCTTCCCCAGACAGGGGAAGTTTTCAGGAATTACCACCTCAAAGACACTTTCTATCCCTTTCTCTCTCTCTTCTTCTTCTGGTACCCCTATAATGTGAATATTGTTCCGTTTGGATTGGTCACACAGTTCTCTCAATATTCTTTCATTCCTAGAGATCCTTTTTTCTCTCTGTGCCTCAGCTTCTTTGTATTCCTCTTCTCTAGTTTCTATTTCATTTATCGTCTCCTCCACCATATCCAATCTGCTTTTAATACCCTCCATTGTGCTCTTCAACGATTGGATCTCTGAGCAGAATTCATTCCTGAGTTCTTGAGTATCTTTCCGTACCTCCATGAGCATGTTAATGATTTTTATTTTGAACTCCCCTTCAGGAAGATTCATGAGGTCGATGTCATTTAAATCTTTCTCAGGAGTTGTGTTAATAATTTACTCTGAACCAGGTTCCTTTGGCATGTAATATTTGTATATGGAGCCCTCTAGTGCCCAGAAGTTCTACTACCTAGGGCTGCTCAGCCCCTGAAGCAATGTCAGGGTCGCAGGGGAGTGGTATTGGTGCCTAGTGGGAGGAAAGAGCTGTTCCCTGCTTCCCAGCTGCTATGCCTGTCTCCACTGCCTGAATCAATGGGCCAAGCACACAGGTATAAGCCTCTATACATTGCATTTGTAGTTGATGTAGACAGATCTTCCCTCTGACTGGCCTAATGCCAAGGTAGGGTTTGCCAGTTTGCGAGCCAGGTGGGACTGGCCAGGAGAAAGGCGCACTAGGCTGTGTATCATGGAGGGGGTCCTTGGGGCTGTGTAGCCAGCCAGGGATCTGGAGCACCTGAGGATTGTGAAAACTCCCAACCTGCTGGGCACAGTGCACCTGGACAATTTTGTCTACCTGTCCTCTCTCCTGAGCAGTTAGCTCTGTGCAGTCCTTGCCCCTTTAGCAGCCCTCTTGCTAAGGACTTCCTTGTTAGGAAGTCTCTCAGACTGCCTGCCTTTCTTTTGTCCCAGAGCAGCTGGATATGGGTCCCTGCTTTCTGCAGTGGCTGGAATCTCAGTCTCTCCAGGAATTCTGCCTGTCTTAGCTTTCCAACCCCCTAATCAAGAGAGTATCATGCAAGCACCATGAAATGTAGGTTTGTGCTCCCAGAGCAGATCTCTGGAGTTAGGTATTCATCAGTCCCAGGCCTCCCCTCCCTACCCACTCTGTTTCTCTTCCTCCCACCTGTGAGCTGGGGTGGGGGAAGGGTTTGGGTCCCGCCAGGCCACAGCTTTGATACATTATACTGTTCTGTGAGGTCTGCTCTTTTCTCCAGGTGTATGCAGTCTGGCACAGTCCTCTTTCCTGTTGCTCTTTCAGTATTAGTTGTATTAATTATATTTTTGTATTATATGCAGTTTTAAGAGGAAGCTCTGTCTCACCTCTCGTGCCGCCATCTTTAATCCTGTTCCTCTATCACACATCTTATGTAGTTTTATTCCAAGGATTGTTCAGCCTTACTATTAATGACCCCATGTGGTCTCTACTGAATGCCCTGGGTGACAAGTGAGGTTGGAATTTACACATCTCTTGTGAACTTACAAGTCTCTGATTGTATTTTTCCCTTGCCTCATTGGAGATTTCCCTCATGCATGCACAACTTAATAATTAGTGAAGATTCAGGGGTTCCTCCATGAAGATTTATGTAGCTCTATTTCTGCATACTGCCCTCTTTTTCAGAATTATGACCTGCAACTTCCAAGCTCCTCAGCCTCCCTCACCTCCTTTTCCTATTTCAGCAAGCCCCTTGCACTCTGTTTAGGATTCCCTTTCCTGCACTGTCATCTGGAATTGCCTCTAGGTGGAAACCAGGGTGATAGTGGGGTTCATTCTATTTGATTCCCATCTCCCAGGAATCTTAGCTCTGAGCTGGCTCTGACCAATGTCTGAAATTCATAGAATTTGTGCAATGTTCTATCTGCTTATAGTGGAAAGAGACATCTGGCCCCAGTGCCTCCATCCTGGAAAAAGAGTTCAAGAAATTTTTAAAACTTGAAAGTTACACATTTCTTAAATGTATTTAACCATGCAACACTTTTATACAGAGTAGCTATCAATATCTTTAGGAATTAGTCTTCCTTGGAATATGTTTTAGAAAACTTTGCTGTAAGGAAAATGATCCTTACAGCAAGTGTACGAGTACATAGGGCACCAAAAAGGAAGATTATATGTGTTAGCACATTCCTAATATAGTTATTTTTCTCCAAATGGCTCATCTTTAAGTAAGTTTAATTTGGTCTATTCTTAAGATTTGTGATGATTTAATTTTTTGAATTATGCTTTGTTACTACTTATTGTTAAGTGTCCTATATTGATTGAATAATTTAGTTACCAGGGAAAACGACACCAGTATTTAAGCCCAAAATTAATATAATTAATCAATTTTTCATTCAATACTGTAACCCTTCAGTTACTTGACTAGCAAAATGTTTGTAATTTTTAGGGGTTCTTCTCCACAAATATATTAAAGAGCACTCAGGGATGTCTGAATGGCTGATCCAAATGTCCCCAGACTCATCAGCTGGTAGATCACATTATTTTCCCCCAGGGGTGGAATGTGGAAGACTGTCATATGTGATCAGTCTCTACCTCCAGCTCTAAGGGTCTGAAGTCTCTACAACACCCACAGTGCTTTACTAAACCACAAGCTGATTTTCTTTTCAGACCTCAGATCCTGTCCCACTGACTCCCTTGGTCACTATTGTCAACACTACATTTCCAGTAATTTTTAAGCAAGGCAATACAATTCAAGAACAATAAGGAATTCTTCGATGGTAGGCAGAATCTCCAGATTTAGACAAGGAGAGGCTAGAACATGATTTGCTGAAGGCATTGGAAGCTTTGGTTCAATTTAATAAGTACTTATTAAACACGTAGTACGTGCAAGATAAAATATCTTTAAGAAATATTCTCAATAGCTAATCTTTTCTAATTATGTGAGAGCCAACAGAATGCAATCAGGCCAACGTCTCTGAAATACCTCCATCACTAGCCAGCACCTCTGATTTTTTTTTTTTTTTGAGGAAAATCTTCACTTCTGGGATTTATTAAATGATACTGTGCCTTGTAGAAGGTTCGAGGGTAGGGTCTGCTGAGAATATCAAATATTAACACATGAATGAACTTCTCAGCTAAATTTGCCCCAGCTGCAATATGACTTGTAAAAGATGAAAAGGGAAGTAGAGGAAAGAGGAAAACAATTCAGCAAGCTAACAAGTTCAGATCAATGAAATGAATAAAAAACCACAGTGACCTTTTCAGGAGGATGTAAGACAATGAAATGGAATTCAAAGTTCACTTAAACATATGTGAGTCAGTGTGTGCACATGTGTGTGAAAATGCAAAGCTGAAGTCATCTGAGTGCTCCCATGAGGAGAAAAGAAAAACAAAATGAAAAACACTTCCTCGTTTCACTGATAGTCTTGTTCCCAATTTTTTCTTAAGTAGAAAAATATTATCTGTGGCTTCAGGCAGAGTAAGCCATTTGCACACATAAATAGTTCAGAAAACATCTATAAATTCTTCATGAATCTAATCTTTCTACATGTATTTTGGAAACCTAGTTTTATCAGATGTATGTAGAACCTATAGTACGTCATAAATATGTTTAATGTTATGAATATACATTCCTGACAATAATAAAATAGCATACTTTATAGCTAAAAGTCAGATCCACATGACCTTGCTTTCTTAATTATGGAGATCTCATGTGTCTTTGAGGATTGAAACACTCATATTAAGCAATAGTACCACTTTCCTCAGAAAATCTGAAGGAATAGATTACTTACGGTTCAAATTAAAAAGATGCAAAATTTACCAGGGGTTAATGAATGTGCATAATATATTATTTGCTATATTAACCCTGAGTCTGCGGAACACATTGTTTTCTGTTCACCCAGGTACATGTGATTTGAGACCACTCATATTTGACATGTGGGGCTCATGTGAAAACCAACCTTTGTTTGGAGCTGCTTGTAACGGAACCTGTCATTTGTGGTTTTGCCTCACTTCATTGTGGATCACATCATGCCTTTGTTCGGCATCTGCCACTTCGTCGCTATTAACACTCATCATACTGTTATATACAGCCTTCTTGTTACTTTTTCTTTTACCACTTTCCAAAATTCAGGACTTCATAAGTAAACTACCTTGAACAAATATGTGCCTCGTGTGCGTGTGTGTGTGTGTGCGTGTGTCTGACTCCTGTTACCCTGCTGCAAGATGCCTGTTTATGCCTCTATTTTGACACCTCTACCATGTGCACCCTCTGAGGGATGGTCTGATGCCTGGGCATTTGCTATGATCATTCGCAGACCTAAGTGATGATCTGTCTTTTCGGTCAATAGAAATGATACACATTTCATGTGTGTTGATGAACTGCTTCAGAAGCCAATGCCAAAAGCCGATACCAACTTGGTAGAGTGGCGTCCTATCCCTATTTGATAAGTTGATGTAGTATATCTAATAAAATGCTGATTGTTTACAGGGTTTTTTGGGTAACTGATATCCCAAGATATCCCAAGTGCTTACAAGAGTGCTTGTAAATAATGCAAATTCTGGGGTCGCATTCTCAGAGATTCTAACTAACATGCCTTGTATGTGGCCCAGGAATCTGTATTTTAACAAACACTTCCAGGATTTAGGACATTAACAAGTAAATGCACCATTGGCTAGATCTGTAAATTATATTTTTTAAAGTGCATTCTGCACTTTACAAACATGTCCATAAGATATTGCACCCTGTTTTTATCAACAGATGCCAATAATTCAAAGCATCATTTTGATCTGCCTAGCTGACATTCTGTTGAGTTCAACTTTGAAATACTATTATCCTAAAGAGGACCACCGGCACTTTTACATGCAGGTTTGACCTTGATAAAACCCTAGGCAGCACAGACAGCATGCCCTAGGTAAGAAGGCCTGTGTGTTCTAGCTAAGTCAGGAGACACCTGAGCAGAGAAAGAAATGGATTTGCTTTCTTATCTAAGCCATATCTAGAACTTTGTCCCATTTTATTTGTAACTAAAACATAACCATCAAAGCTTCATCAAATCTGTCAAATATTAGCCAAAGATACACTTGACCTGGAGTGAAGTATCGGGAATTTTTAAACACTTAACTCCTAGTGTGTATTAGTATGAAACCAAGTTGAGCAGAACCCATTAATGTCACAGTGATCGGTTACCAATGGAAATAAATAATTCATGATGAAGGGAATTAGTCTAATTAGCAGGCAGTTTGAGTCCTTTGATAAAACCCAGCTCTAATTCCGTGAAGGGCAGGAAGTGCTGTCATCAGTCAGCCCTGAAAAGATTAGCATCTATTATGAATGAGGTTCGACACCCTAGCGAAGTCATGTGTGTCCTGGAGACAAACTTAATATGTTCCAGAATGGGACACAGTCTGTCTCACCAACACATCATGATTCCTACCAGGCTATTGTATGTAACAACAAGCAAAGATCAGTGCTCCATCCCGTCAGTCACTCCACTGTCCGTCATTCTGACAACTGTCGAAAATACATTCTCCATGCAAAGGAGGGAGTGTGCCCTGAATACTCGTAAAATTGCGCAAGATGTCAAAGAAAATATGTGTTACTTTCTCACTCACCAAAACAAACACGCAGAACCGAATGTCAGCCCTGAAACTGACGGTTTCAAAGATGGTGAGCAATATAGGATGTCAGGCTTGGTGTATACACGTTTCATTTTGAAAACTGTTGTCAGCTCTCCCGGGAAATTTGCTTCCCTACTTATCTCTCTCTAGATATTGAAGTTACAAGATCAATCATAGGCTTCCAGCTTCTGCAACTGCAGATAAACGGAGATGAGGCCTCTAAGCAAAGTAGCTGCTGTAATTCCAAACTAATCTAGGAAGGAAAACAAGAAAAGAGTTTTTTTGTTTTGTTTTCTATTGCAGTGCACAAATGGCTTGAATTATTGGGATGGCTCAGTTCTAGGAAGACACATAGTGTCTGAATCATATGTGGCCTGATGTATCTAAAAGATGTTGTCTGTCACACACTGTGCAAGCCCCACATTATTTTGCAGCCCACAAGCTGACACGGCATCAGCTGTGTTTCCATTTTTACTTATGAGCCTTTTGAAATTACATGTTTCCATTTTGCAATTTGATGTAATAATGAAGAAACTCCAAATTTGTAAGTTATTGTATTGCTTGTTTTTATTGTGTGAAATTAATTGCTTCATTTATTTATGTCATTAAGAAGGGGGGGTACCATTTTGCGCATTTTATCATTTGCTGTAATAATTAACATGCCAATAATACCACAGCCGCCTCAGAAATAGGACTAATCATATCCGAAAGTCTGAATAGCATATAACACGGCAGCCCCGGTTGTTAGAGGGGCTGCTTCCTAAAAACACGGTGAAGAATGTACCATCACATGAGTATTAATAATCTTGAGAAGCATGTGGTGACTTGTGGAAATTAATTAGAAATGAGTACATTTAGTTACTATAAGAAGTGGCTTTTCCAGAAGCAAAATAGTGTGGTTCTCAAAAATTGTAATCCAGCTCTCCAAACGAGTTGAAAAAAAGCATTATTACTGTGGAATTACATAGGCTGCACAAACTTGGTCCTGACAACCTACTTAGATTTGAAAAGATACCTTGGGAAGCATTTGGCACAAATTCTTTAAAACTAGCTGTTACTAATGTGGTTTAAATATTGCCCATATATTTCTTTCCAACATAACTATAAACAAGAAAGCTGAATCAAATCTTACAGCTTTGTATTTTATGTACTCAGCAACAGCGCAGCTTTGCAGGGGAGTATGGAAAAACCTCGCAGACCTGTGATGAAAACTGTGGCCCTTCTTCCCAGAAAATGCACAACTGTCCACACAAATGAAATTTGGGCATAATTCCTTTAGGAAATCTAAGGTAGTGTTTTTTTAGGTGTATTTAGGCAGTTATTTCTTTATAGGATGAAAATATATTCCAGTTCTAGTACCTAAAGAAACGACTACCAATTCTGAGTACCTGAAACCCAAATTGATCAATTTTTAATTTTATCTCCCACTTCTCTATGTCTATAATTCCATTTTGCCCTCTACCCAGCAGTTCTGATTTAGCCTCATCATACAAAAGGAGATTCTAAAGGGCAGAATACATGTAGTAAGGTTCTCATCAGTGTTGAAAGATGGAATGAAGATTTTCAGAACCAATTATCATTATTATGTACAGTGACACATTTGGATGATTGTCTCCTCAATATCAAGTGTCTCCTCCTTTCTTGCTAACATAACCCGTATTTTATTTGAGGGTTAAAAAAAGAACTCTATGTCACAGCCTCCCTTGCAGCTACGGCAGCCAGATCAAATCAAAGCAGAAGCTTCTGGGAGGAAGTTCTGGAATGATCTTTACCAGGGCTCAGCACTTTACTCATTTCACTCTTGTCTTTGGCCTGCAGGCAAATACAATGCCCGGAGATCTAGGACCCAGCTGACAGCCACAGGGACAATTGCCACATGCTAAAGATGGCCGAGTGGAAATGTAGATGGAAACTGAGGCAGTCATGACACCATCTCTGAACTGACTTATCTCTGGATTTCTTGTTTCATGAGACAAATAAACCCCTCTTTTCTTTAAGCTACTGTTTGGTTGGGTTTTCTTCTATTTGCAGGTGAACCTACTTCCTAACCAATGTATACATATTTACTGAATCAGCCAAGATGAAGCTGGGTTCCACTGACTTTTAGAGCAGTGCTTCTCAAACTCTAATGTGCATATAAATCACCTGGGAATTTTGTTAAAATACTGATTCTGATTCAGATGTCTTGGAATGGGGCCCAGTGGAGCTTTTATTTCTAAGCTCCCAGGTAAAGGTCTGTGAATCACCCTTTGAGTAGGAAGGTTCTAGAGGATATACAAATTGAATGCAAATTTCATCCACATGTGTTTTTTTCTTTCTGGTGAGAGGAACTATTGTTTTCTTCAGATTATCAAAAGGGTCTGTCAAACAAAAAGACTCAGAACAGATACTGTATGAGATTAATTGACAACAAAAGGAAAGGGCTGAGATGACTCTGGGGAGAAGAAGAGCTAAGCAATGAGTTGGCTAGTCCCTGGTCACCGCCAGTCCCCACCCTGCTCTGTTTCTCACCCTTCTTTGCCTTTCTTTGGGAGGAGGACACTATGAACTCCATCACCTGGAGTTTCTTATCAGCTGGCTCTGGTTGGGTCTGGCCAGTTGAGGCTCCAGCAGGGAATTGAAGGCCTGCAGAAGAGTGAGATGGGGTTTCCCCTCCCAGTTCCTGTCCTAGGAGTTGGACCTCTGGGTAGTATCTCTGGCAGTGACTCTGCGCCTTCGCAGCTACAGGTCCTCCTAGCAGCTTCTGCCTGCACCGGCCTCTGGCAATGGCATCTTCCCTTTCCTCTTCAGCCAGGGGAGTAGTTCTCGCTGTTGCTGGTCTCTGAGTGTCTCTGTATATCTTGCCTGCTCACACCTCTGAGGTAGTCCCTTCATGCAAGTCTCTTCACCAAGACCTTCTGGAATGGATTCCAACTCCTGATGGACCCTGAATGATGTCCACCCCAACTGTCTTCTGGGTCACCAGACCAGTAGCCACCTACCAGTACCCAATTTGGACTTCTCTTTCTAGTACTCCAGACCATTTGCCACTGTCACAGATCTCTGTCCTCAACGGCCCCCTTCTATGGTTTCTAAGATCCCCAGTGGGGTGAGATGGGAGGTGAGAAGCAGCCCTAAACACCACCACTCAGAGACTCTGTCAGCCTCACGTTCTCCCTCCCCCACAATCCTATAACCTACCAGATGAACCCTAAATACGTCTTGCTGTTTTAAGCTCTAAACCTTTCCACTTACTGTTACATCTTCCCAGAAGGGACCTCTCCCTCTTTAGTTATCGGATAATTCCTACTTGTGCTTTAAAAATCTGCCAGCTGTCCCCTCCAGGGACAGTTAGTTCAGCCATTCTGTCCATCCTCTGTGCTTTCAGAACATTCTGTACATGGTTCCTTCTACCTATTACTCAGTATATTGTGATTTGTTTGTTTATAGATCTGTCTTCTCCATTTGACTGAATGTGCTGAGGACATAAATGACAGCTGCTTCAGCTCCATCTCCAAGTGCCTGACACATGTCAGTGCCCTTTAAATACGGGGGGAGGGACAGGGGTGAAGAGAGATGGAGGACGCAGGGAACGGTTGCATCTATTTCAGCAACTCCTCTTCTGCAGCAGTCCCTCCATCCTCCAAGAGCCTTGATGCTTGTGTTAAATATTGTATGTGCCTTGGACCTTGGAAAGGGAGGAAGGGCTGACACGGAATCCAAAAATAGTCACATAACCATGACTGACTCTGAGGGCAATCAGTGATGAGAAATACAATACGAGGTATGACTAAATGCTGAGGCACAAGCCATTTGTATTTCCTTTGGAAATTCATCAAATGACCTATAGTTTCTGTTGTTTCCACAGTAGTTTATTTTTAACTTCACAGAATATTTATTCCTCATGTGTGCCCTGACTTATAAAATATAAGCTGATGAGAAGAGGTGGAAAACTATGGGTGTCTTATGGAAATTTATTTAATATTCATAACAGTGCCCTAAAAGATAGCCAGAAAAGATGAAATCACTTCAATAATTGCATCCTCTCTTCCTCCCTGCCAATAACCCAGGGTCTTTATCCTTACTTTGCATACTTCCTTGTTTGACCCATATGTGCTATGCCTTTATGAGCCAAACATAAAAACTCTCATATTCATTTGCCTCATTCTGTATCTCCTTTGTTTCTCCCCTTGCTTCATCTCCCCTGCAAAATCTCCAACAACAATAAAGCAATGTGTTGCCGCAGCTAAGGACATGCCGAGTAACATTCACTGCTAAATCTGCATTACTTACAGCAAAAGCTTTTGTTCGCCTTTATGAAGTGTGTGAGGGCCCCTAGTGATTCAGACCCTACTGGTTATTAATTATGTTGTTTTGTATCATTCTTCCTGTTGTGCACAGCAATGTAAGTGACATCTGTCTCAAAGCTAACTGTCAATATCTTCTTTAGACCCTCTGTGTTAATCCTGCAGCCTTTGTTCATGCATGGGCGAGTGGCAGATTCCCCAAATGGCCACTCCCTAGAAAGTCTCTTACCAGGACTGTTAGCTGCTGGTTGTATGGACCACAAATCATTCCCAAACTTTAGGGCCTTTTAACTCAAGAATAGTGCCTAGTGGTTTTGCAACAAGCTTATTGCTTAAGTCTGATCTTGGAGGAATTCTCACTTTCATTTTTTCTCCTTCTGAGAGCAATTAAAGGAGGAAAATGTAACAGTCACTTTCCAATTCTCAGCCACCCTCATTAACTTCCAGTTCAGTTCCAAGAGCATCTTGTCCTGTCTCCTGACCACTTTTTGCTCTTACCATTTAGAAATAATCTTATGTTGATGATAACATTGTGTTAGACAAGTAGGGTTTTTCCATCATTCTAAATATGGAAAGGAATGAATTCTGCAAGGGAATTTATTTGGACTTAAACTCAGAGAGGCCTGTCACCCAGATTTGTCTCCTAGATGGGAGCTATTGAAAGAGGGAGTGTGCAGAAGAACATGCTTCTTTTCTCTCCAGTTGTGCCTCATATGGTCTCAGTATCCTAGATTGCCCTGGTTGTGGGAGCAGCTGTGCTCTGGCCCCCAGTATCACTTTTCCCCTTCTCTCTCAACATAATAGAATCTTTTTATGCTACCTGGAGGAACAAATCATTTCCCATCTTCTCTTGCAATTAAAGATGCCTGTGTGCATAAGCTCTGGTCCTTGGACATGCAGGTGAAGACAATACACTGTGGAAGGTGGAACAGTAAAGCAGAAGGTCCCTGGACCCCTGACTTAGCTCTTCAGATACCACAGTGCTTGGGAGTCCCTCTTTCTTGCTGTCCCTCCTAGTAACTTTCCACTAATGGAAAATTAAGACCTTACATCGTAATCTTTCAACTTCTTCCTAATATTTTACCTTTTGAGAACCGTACATTAGGGTGAAGTTCATTACCCTGTTTTACAGATGAGGAAAGTAAGATACAGTGACTTACTCTCAGCGTTGGTGTTACCACTCATTGAAAGGTGCAGAAAAGATCCAAGGATCCCAAGAACAGCCCCATAGACCAATGGAACAGAATAGAGAGCCCAGATATAAAACCAAGCATATATGGTCAATTAATATAAGATAAAGGAGCTATGGATATACAATGGGGAAATGACAGCCTCTTCAGCAACTGGTGTTGGCAGAACTGGACAGCTACATGCAAGAGAATGAAACTGGACTACTGTCTAACCCCATACGCAAAAGTAAACTCAAAATGGATCAAAGACATGAATGTAAGTCATGAAATCATAAAACTCTTAGAAGAAAACATAGGCAAAAATCTCTTAAATATAAATATGAGCAACTTTTTCCTGAATGCATCTCCTCAGGCAAGGGAAATAAAATAAAAAATGAACAAATGGGACTATATCATGCTAAAAACTACTGTACAACAAAGGAACAAAGGACGCCATCAGCAGAACAAAAAGGCATCCTACAGTATGAGAGAATATATTTGTAAATTACATATCCAACAAGGGGTTAACAGCCAAACTATATAAAGAACTCACATGCCTCAACACCCAAAAAGCAAATAACCCTATTAAAAAATGGGTAGAGGATATGAACAGACACTTCTCCAAAGAAGAAATGTAGATGGTCAACAGGCACATGAAAAGATGCTCCACATCACTAATCATCAGGGAAATGCAGATTAAAACCACAATGAGATATCACCTCACACCAGTTAGGATGGCCAACATAGAAAAGACTAGGAACAACAAATGTTGGAGAGGATGCAGAGAAAGAGGAACCCTCCTACACTGCTGATGGGAACGTAAACTAGTTCAACCATTGTGGAAAGAAGTATGGAGGTTCCTCAAAAAACTCAAAATAGAAATTCCTTTTGACCTGGGAATTCCACTCCTAGGAATTTATCCTAAGAATGCAGCAGCCCAGTTTGAAAAAGAAATATGCACCCCTGTTTATTGCAGCACTATTTACAATAGCCAAGAAATGGAAGCAACCTAAGTGCCCATCCATAGATGAATGGATAAAGAAGATGTGGTACATATACACAATGGAATATTATTCAGCCATAAGAAGGAAACAAACCCTACCATTTGCAACAACATGGATGGAGCTGGAGGGTATTATGCTCAGTGAAATAAACCAGGCGGAGAAAGACAAGTACCAAATGATTTCCCTCATTTGTGGAATATAACAACAAAGCAAAACTGAAGGAACAAAACAGCAGCTGACTCACAGAACCTAGGAATGGACTAACAGTTGCCAAAGGGAAAGGGACTGGGGAGGGCGGGTGGGAAGGCAGGGATAAGGGGAATAAGGGGCATTACGATTAGCACACATAATGTGGGGGTGGGGATCACGGGGAAAGAAGTATAGCACAGAGAAGACAAGTAGTGACTCTATAGCGTCTTACTACACTGATGGACAGTGACTGTAATGGGGTATGTGGTGGGGACTTGATAATGAGGGGAATCTAGTAACCACAGTGTTGCTCATGTGATTGTATATTAATGATACAAAAAAAAATCCAAGGATCTCAAGAAGTGAGGGTCCCCAAAATTTATTGGTTCTTTCTGGGGCCTATATCCTACTGGCCCTTCAGTTGGCAGATTCCTGGCAGCTGTGAATAGCTACCTCCTCAATGACTACTGCTGAGATTCTAGAGATTGTCCCCAACCCCTCCAGCACCTGCCTCTTTCTGGGTAGTGTTCAATGCCATCACCCCGGCCTCCCGGCATTAGCACTCTTCTGCATCCCTACTATGGGACAGGTGGTGGCACTACTCCTGCCACCAGCATTGTCATCCTGACAAGCAGCTAGTGACAACGGGATTGCTCTGCTTCTGTGCTGGATGTTTGCTATCTCCTGCAGAGCTTGACTACAGTCACTTTACCTGTTTCCCATGGTACCCTTGGATGCTTTCTCTGAAACAAGGTGTCAGTGAGTACTTGGCCCAAGATCTGCTTCTTCTAATATATCTTGATGGTCAAACAAGCAGAAAGCTAAGTGCCCTCAACAACTTGGTGCTTGTGGTTAGAGTTTATGCCTGGAAATTTAACCAATGAGAAGCATCAAATGCTTCTCTCTCCTTGAGGGAAATTTTGTAGTTTGACTTTGGAACCTCTCATATCACATGTCTGCCCTCCGGCCTCTTGTCTGGCCTCTTCCTTCTCCATCAGATGGTCGACCGGCTTTTGATGTTCCTGAATGGAGGAGAAATTTGACAAACTGTAGGACCTTGCAGAGTTGATGCACAAGAAACTTATGTGACTTGTAATAACATACATTAATTCCAATTAAAGTGTTAATAAATGTATATGTTAGCCTTCAAGAGCATTTGTAACATCTTTAAATATTATAAATATTTAATAACCGAAGGTAATAACCATGATAATAAAAATCTGGGACATGCAGTAATTGAATGGAGAAATGTTGACTAAACTGCAAGAGTGAAGGTAGGAAAGTAGTACATGGGTCTGGGGGTGTGGCCTGGATTCTACATTTCTGACAGACTCCCTGTTGATGTCAGTGCTGCAAGTCCATGGACCCTGCTTTGAGTAGCAAGGACCAGAGTACTTTTATGCCATTCCACATTGGCAACAGCCTGTTTTCTGATCCCCTGATGCTCATGACAACAATAGAAATACAGCTATAATTCTAACCCATCTGTAAGCTCAAATGAGTTTTCACATTTTACACCTCCTCAGGAAGCTGAAGTGAGTAAAAAATTGTTATTATCAAGGGTCAGGGAGGGTCTTCTTAGCAGATTACAATCTTCAGCAAGTCCAGGATTCAGCTCCCTGTTGACAATACTCCAAATTATTGAGCGTCTGTCATGGAAAAGCAGGTACTTCTCTGGGTAGTTTCATGTTACAGAGTCTGAAAAGACTGTTAAGTCCAGAAACTCTGCATTGCAGATTTCCCGGAGAGCAGCCTCTGGGACGGAGATCAGCCAGCAGGATGTTCTTGGGATCAACACATGTGGATGGGAGGAAGCAGGACTAGGCAGTAGACGCTGAGCCGTGACACAGGCACGAGGAAGTCCTTAGTCATCAAGAGCCCTGAAGCTAGGATGGCCCTTCAGAGTTTTCCCAGGTAGAATCAGGGGTCTAGGCCTTTCTACCCTTGTGTTGTTAGTTGTTGGATGTAAGCCAGCCCTGAAAACAGCATGACCTTGCAGCAGTTCACGTGCAGAAAGCTGACAGTCAGGGCTGCTGAGACGCTGGTGGAGTAAGGTTTCTGTGCCTGAAGGGAATCTGGGGGCTCATCACTCTGTCCACCATAACCCTCTGGAGTCTCCCAAGGATCTTAAGAAAGGCTTCATCTGGTCCTCAGGGCCAGTAGACTATAGCTGACATCATAAAGTACCCTCTAAACAGCAAACACCCACCCCTTTTCTTTGTTGTTTTCAAAACCACAAATTAACTCACCTTCTGCCAAGCAACTATGTCCTTCAGGGGTAATAGGCTCTAGCCTGCTGTTCATGGTGGTATCATTCTCTTTACCAGTGATGGTTTGGATGTGGTAAAGGACACAATTCTGGCCAGTGAAGCTTGAAGGGAAATCTTCAAAAGCTGTCACTCTTGGGGATGTGAAAGACTGTCATGTCTTCTGTGTCTTCCTTAGATCATTGTTATGTTTACATGTGATGGCTGGAACTGCAGCAGCCATCTTACAGCCATGAAGGTAAAGGCCTAAAGAGAAAAGCCAGACGGCAGAACATAAAGATGGAAAGAACCTGGATCTTTGATGGTATCACTGAACTACTGCATTATTCCACCCTGGAACTGCCTCTTCTGGAATCCCATTATGTGAGTTAATATATGTTCTTAATTTTTAACCACGGCAATTTTTTTTTAATTTTATGCAGTTGAAACATTTTAACAAGTTTAATGCTCAATCAACACTTATTGAATGAATAACTGAATAAATGAATGTCAAAGGGCTCAATCACCTCATGTGAGACAGTGCGGCACAGTCTTCATCATTTTATAGTTTCATTTTCTTCTGTGTGCATTTGGAGCAAAAACTGTATATGAAAGAGAGAGATGGAAAGAACACTTGAACTTAGGCAGAGGGAGTCTGGTTGTTTACAGTTGGGCTGAATTTAGAAAGTCTCTACAAAGGCACATGGAAAAAGTATGTCCCAACTGCAGTCCAGCTGCTCTGGCGGGGGTGGTGTGCTGCTGGAAGATGTGAATCACACCTCAAGAAAGCAGAGTAATGATCAAACCTCATCTGGTAATGCTGCACTCTTAACGTGAATTATATCTTAGAAATAGCCCTGCATTTGACAGTCACTAAGCCTCATGCCAGCTACTTTGTCTTTCATTCTATAATTAGACAGGATTCTTTTTCTTGGGTTTGGAGCTTGCAGGAACTCCCTCTTTTGACTAATTCACCTTCAAATCAGTGCTGTGTCTTGATGTATTACAGAGACAGGCTGTAGCATGCCCGTAATCCATCATATCAGTCAGCTGTTGCTGGGTTCCCAGCATAGAGAAACTGAGCCAGCTGTCGCCCTGACACATCGGGGCAGTGCATCACCCAAGCCGAGGACACTGGTGATCTGTCACTCCAAGATGGCATTGTCCGGAATAGAGATAGTCCTGGGCACATGGAGCATTGTGCTGGCTTGACAGAGACCTGTGCAAGGCTGGTAAAGAATTTTCTTACACTGCGTGGTTTGAAACAGACTGGTTTCCCAGACCCAGTTTGATGGTTTTAATAAGGGGGTGCAAAACATTCACATGTATTGCTGTTATTGATCAAACTCAGGACATCAATTTTTTCGTAATCTATTTCTGAAGAATCAAAGCCATCCCTGACAGCTTTTTATGTATCTTAATCTGTATTGTTGATTATCTGAATTGTCTTTACACAAATCTTTAAAGTCAGCAAATGACATAGGCCACTCGTTCAAGATTGGGCCCCCAGGTTATGTATGTGTAAAGAGGAATTGTTTACATATTGACTGCTGAGAATTTGCTGAAATCATCTACTTCCAGGATGCTTTTTGTCCTTCATTAGTGTCTGCATTGCCTTGGTGCACGAGAGCACAAACAGCTACCTGAATCACTGACATGAAATAGGAAAGTAGAGCTACCCCTCATCCATGTTCTCCCGTTTATCCAGCCTCACCAGCACTGGCCTGCCTGAAGATGGAATGAACCAGAAAATGGAAAGATTTGAAAATGAGCTATAAAAACTCTAAGCTGTTGACTCTCAGATAGTTTTCTACATCATTTATAAAGAGGCCAAATGTTTATAAGCAATTCCTCAGTTCCTCCAGCATCTTTAAGAAGACACCAGTCTGGGGATGTAAATTGGTGCAGCCACTATGGAAAGCAGTACAGAGGTTCCTCAAAAACTAAAAATAGAAATATAATACAACCCCATAATTCCACTTCTAGGAATTTACCCAAAGAAAACAAAGTCCCTGATTCAAAAAGATATATGCACCCCTATGTTTATTGCTGCATTATTTACAATAGCCAAGATATGGAAGCAACCTAAGTGCCCATCAGTAGATGAATGGATAAAGAAGATGTGGTAAATATACACAATGGAATATTATTCAGCCATAAAAAATAGAATGAAATGCTGCCATTTGTGATAACAATGATGGACCTAGAGGGAGTTATGCTAAGTGAAATAAGTCAGGAGGACAAAGTAAATACCATATGATTTCACTTACATGTGGGATATAAAAACAAACAAAACAAAGCAAAATGAACAAAATAGCAGCAGACGCATAGACACTGAGAAGTGACTGGTGGTTACCTGGGGAAGGGGTGGGGGTGGGTGGGTGGGGAGGGTGAGCAGGAAAAAGGGCAATATAATTCTCAATCATAGTATAAGTTGGTCATGGGGATGGTAGTACAGCATGGAGAATACAGCCAATGATTCTATAACATCTTCCTATGTTGACAGATAGTAACCACACTAGAGGGGGTGAGAATTTAATATGTGTAACTGCTGAACCACTGTGTTGTAGACTTGAAACCAATATAAGATTGTATGTCAACTATTAATTAAACTTCAATTTTAAAAAAAGAAGCTCCCAGTCTAGTGGAACTATTTTCCTGGCTGTGACTCCAATGGCACAAAATGGACCCTTCTGTGCCTAAATCTCCCATCTGCCATATGAGAAACTACAGGGACCAGAGCGAGGTGACTGCCTGGGGCTGGAGGGGGTCGCACGGGCAATAGAATCTTTTTGGCAATGTAATAACCCATCTATTTTTTCCTTTTTATTTTTTGTGGCAAGATGCACATAATATAAAATTTATCATCTTAACCATTTTTGCCTGCACAGGTTTGGTGGTATTAAATGCAGTCATAATGTTGTGCAACCAGCACCACCATCCATTTCTGTGACTCCTTTCATCTTGTAAAACTAAAATTCTGTATCTATTAAACGACCACTCCCCATTCTTCCCTCCTCCCAGCCCCTGGAAATCACCGTTCAGCTTTCTGTCTCTATGATTTCAACTATTCCAAATACCTCCTGTAAGTGGAATCATATGGTATTTGTCTTTTTTCTGACTGACTTATTTCACTCAGCGTAATGTCCTCGAGGCTCACCCATGCTGTAGCCTGAGTCAGAACGTCCTTTCTTTCTAAGGCTGAATAGTGTTCCACGGCATGTCTACGGCACATTTTGCTCATCCATTCATCTGTCGATGGATCCTTGGATTGCTTCCACATTTTAGTTGGTGTGATTAATGCTGCTATGACCGTGGGTGTGCAAATATCTCTTTGGGAGCCTGCTTCAGTTCTTTTGGGTATATACTCAGAAGTGGGATTGTTGGATCATACGGTAATTCTATTTTTAATTTTTGGAGGAACCACCTTCCTGTTTTCCACAGCAGCTGAACGTTTTACATCCCCACCAACAGTGCACAGGGGTTCCAATTTCCCCAAGTCCTCACCAACATTTGTAGTTGTCTGGTGTTTTGATAGCAGCCATCCTAATGGGTGCGAGGTAGCATCTCATTGCAGTTTCGATTTCCATTTCCCTAATGGTTAGAATCCTATCCATTTTAACAACAAAAATTTAATTTTTCATAAAGGAGAAGTTAGCCCAATAGTACAGAAAAGTTTGACTCAGAAATCCTTTATTCTTTGCTACTCTCTATATGGCAATAATAATAATAATAATAATAATAATAACGATGGTGACTTCACAAGTAAAACACCACAAGATAAAACTTTGGACCCATTGATGGAATTAAAATGCCCAGTCAGCAATTTTGTTTGCGGCTTATTCTCCTTGGGCCTGTTGGATGGAATAAGGTCTCCCTTACTTATATACGCACAGAAAAATCACTTTTTACCTCCCTACCAACAAACGAAGCATCGGAGTCCAGAGGTATTTTATCTTAAGGAAAGCAACAAAGATGGAGTCTTTGATGTAGACAGAGGAGGTAGGGTGGCCAGTTTGTCCCAGTTTGCCTGGGACTTTCCCAGTGTTGGCGCTACCGTCTCTTGCCCTAGAAACCCCCTGGGTGCTGAGCAAACTGGGACGGTTGGTCCCCCCAGCAGTTTGTCCTCAGGAACCGACGATTGCAGGCAGTGTAATTAAGCCAAAACCAGGCCATTCTGTCAACCCTAGATTTCTATTTCTACTTCTTCCTGTGGAAATAAGAAATAAGATGTGCAGGGAAAAATACAATTGGAACTAGGTTAAGAAATGGGCTTGCAAGAGGCTCAGCTCTTCACAAAGGGCCTTCAGCTGGGCTCTAGGGGAGAAGAGAAAAGGATCTAACATTTAGTAGGCAGATATTTTAGGTACTTTACTTAATATGTTCATATAATTCTCACTACCCTGAGGTAAATACTATTAATAGTAATTTTTACAGAGCGGATCACTGAGACTCAGAGAGGCTGAGTGACTTTCCTAGGGTCACACAGGTAATGCAAATGTGGCAAATTAGGGATCTGGGCGAAGACCTTACTACTTGTTGGCACAACCTTAGAAGTAGATAGAGAACAAGTATAGGGGACACTCCTGCCTGAAATAAACTGCTCTACTGCTTATAATTCTGTCATCATAAAATATATTTCCTTGCACCCCCAAAATATTAATAGCCTGCAATTGAAACCCAAAAGTTTCTATAAAGGAAGCCTGAAGGGGTTGAAAGTATTATAAGCTCACCTTTTTCTTACTGACTTCACCCACCTTCTCTATCTTTCCCAAAGTCTAGGTTAATGGGTTCGCTCTAGATGACATTAGCACCACGCTTGCTCTGGTTCTTTTCTGTACTTTCCTCTTCAAAGGATTTTTCTTAATTATTAGGTAAAATTTCACCCAGTCATTGAGCACAATTTAAAAAAACAGGAGCATATGTCTCCTGAATTAAAATATTCCAGATTTGATCTCAAGTAAAAATCACCTTCAGTGTAAAGCAAGCTGTTCATTTACATGAGGTACCTAGGGTAGTCAAAGTCTCAGAGCAGCAAGTAGAAGGTGGTTGCTAGGTACTGAGGGAGGTGGGATTGGGGCGCTGTTGTTTAATGGGTACAGAGTTTCTGTTTGAGATCATGAAAACGTTCTGGAGATGGACGGTGGAGATGGTTGCACAACAAAGTGAATGTACTTAATGAGACTGAGCTATACATTTAAGTATGGTTAAAATGATAAACTATATGTTAGCATATTTTACCGCAATAAAAAACAAACTAATCTATCATAGAAGAGAAGAGCTCAGATGTTTCCGGATACTCTGCTATAGACTAAATGTTTGTGATCTCCTAAAATCCATGTGGAAACCTAATGCTGTGTTGATGGTGTTCAGAGGTGGGGCCATTGGGAGGTGGTTAGGTCATGAGGGTGGAGCTCTCTTGAATGGGATTCACGCCCTTTTCATAAAAGACCTGAGAGAGTTCACTCACCCCTTCCACCGTGTGAGGACTCACCAGAAAGATTCAAAACAAGTAACCCTATCAAAAAATCGGCAGAGGACCTGCACAGACACTTCTCCAAAGAAGAAATACAAATGGCCAACAGGCACATGAAAAAGTGCTCCACATCGCTAATCACTAGGGAAATGCAAATTAAAACAATGAGATATTACCTCACACCAGTTAAAATGGCCACTGTCCAAAACACAAGAAATAACAAATACTGGCGAGGATGCGGAGAAATAGGAACCCTCCTACACTGTTGGTGGGACTGCAAATTGGTACAACTGCTGTGGAAAGCGGCATGGAGTTTCCTCAAAAAGCTAAAAATAGAAATACCATCTGACCCAGGAATTCCACTCCTAGGCATTTACCCAAAGAAAACAAAGTCCCTGATTTGTAAAGACATACGCACCCCCCTATGTTTATCGCAGCACTATTTACAATAGCCAAGAAATGGAAGCAGCCTAAGTGTCCATCAGTAGATGAATGGATAAAGAAGAGGTGGTACATATACACAATGGAATATTATTCAGCCATAAGAAGAAAACAAATCCTACCATTTGCAACAACATGGATGAATCTAGAGGGTGTTATGCTCAGTGAAATAAGCCAAGTAGAGAAAGACAAATACCATGTGATTTCACTTATTTGTGAAATATGAAAGCAAAGCAAGGCAAAACAGAAGGAGCAAAACAGCATTAGACTCACAGACACTGAGAAGTGACTAGTGGTTACCAAGGGGGAGGAGGGTGGGTGGAGACTGAGGGGCAGGGAACTGCTGAACCACTGTGACGTACATTTGATAATAAAAAATAACAACAAAGAAAAAAAATAAAGAGGATCCAAGAAGTGGGCTTTCCCCCGATATGGAATCTGCCAGCACCTTGATCTTACTCGGACTTTCCAGCCTCCAGGACTGTGAGAAATAAACATTTTTGCTTAAGGCACACAGTCTATAGTATTTTTTATTGTAGATGCCCAAATGGACTAAGACTCACTCCCTGATTCCATTTTAATAAGCAGTCACTCTAACTCTGCCTCCTAAGTGAAGGAAGAAGTAGAGAAGGAAACAATGAGCACAGTTTCCTCTGCTGGAGGAGCTTAAGTTCTGGTGCAGGGAGTGCTTGCTTGTAAAACAGTTACGAAAACACCCGCAGGGAAAAGGGGGCACATACTCCTGAGCTGTGTGTGCTGCTTCCAGCATCGCATGATGCCCAGGCACGAAGAAGGCCAAGGCCGTCCTGTGTGTGTTTTACGGGAAAACAGTTTCCTCCTTCAAACATAAGGAGGCTCTTCGCACTTCTTCAGGGTTCTGTCCAGAGGGTGATACAGGGTCCTGCATGTACCCTAGCATTGAACTGCCCAGGTTACAATGCCAGCAGCGTGTCCCTGAGGCATTAATTCAATCTCTCTGTGCCTCAGTTTCCCCATCTTTGAACTGGGAAAATGAAATGAATAGTATCTATCTCATATGATCATTGCATACAACATGAGAAGTGACTAGATCTCACTTAGCAAATAATAAGTATTCAGTAAATGTTACCGGGCATTTTTCCTGGGTTTGCCCCTCTACCCCTTTCCAAATGAAGACCAAATCAAACTTGAGGTTTGGTGTTATATATCTGTTTTCATAAGTTGCTTTTTTTTTTTTTGAACAACCAAACTTTCTTCCTGTGCAGTGGTTTTGCCGGACTTACAGATCAAAAGATTTTATATTCTTTGTGGTTACTTCGAACATTTCCTAGAAAACCTTGTTTTCAGCCAAAGAAGTTTTGACATACAAAAAATAACATTAATATGCAAATAAGTACACTGTAAAATTCATTCTGGTGCCTCAGAGGCAGTATTTTTATAAATACAGAAATATAATTATGCATCCTCTAGAGGACTAAAAATAATTATACAAATTTACAACAAAGCCCAAGGCTGTGTTTCCTTTTAACTGACTGTTTTTAATATCATTTAAATCTTGTTAGAACGTAATTACCAAACCTCGCTTGTAATAATTCAGGTGGAAGATTTAAAGTCTAAACTTGCCACTCAGAACAGAACCTCACCAGAGAAACAAAGACACCGAGGCCCTCTTGCCCAAACAGGCTCACAGGAGAAGCGCCGTCAGGACGGAGCGTGCGGCCACCAACGTGAGGAGGTCCACCAAAGAAAACAGTAATATTAATATATGATCCGTGTTAATTTTTCTAACCTACGATTTCTTGGAAAGACAAGATTACAGATTATGATCATTAGGGCTTATAAATCACATTAACCATTTCTACCTCTTCTCCAATTTTCCTCTACACTTTCCTCGTCTTTTTCAAACTAAAGTAAATATAATTTGGGGTCAACATTCTTCCCTTAACGATTTAATTATCCTTTCCAAAATGTATCTAAAATCCAGTGCTTTATATCTAGACTGGCTTGTGTTAGTGCAGAAGAGAACAATAAGGAACGTCAGGAGGAAGGACCCAATTTATACTCTGTCTTAAAGGCAATCATTTATTAACACTTAGAGAAAATGGGCCCTTTATTATGAAATAAAGGGCATAAGAAACTCAAGCACTTGAAATCTAAACACATTTTTTCATTCACCACTAGTTAATAATAGCTTCTAGGACTTAGACTTCCCTGGAAAATTAATTAGCCAGCTTATACTATGAAGGATAATAATTTGTTTATGTGAGATATCTCTAATATATCCATTATGGCAGAAGTTGATCAATTAATTTTCCAAGGAGCTACAGCAATTCCATATATGAGATGTCTACAAAATGTTGCAATTCATTCTCATCACTAAAAAACATCAGTCAGTTCAGTGAGAAAATATTAATCAAAATGATTGTTTGATAGCATTTAGACAAATCGGCCAGTTAGTTGAATCTCTCATTTTTCAACCTTTTATTTTGTGTGTGTATATTATTCTGTGTGTAGATATATAAATGTGCATAATTATGCTTATGGTATATGGATTGCTTTCTGTCTCAATGGCTTTCATCCCAGGAAAAGGTATATATTACTAGACCTTTTTATATGCACCGCACCTGATGGTGGGGGCGGGGTGGAGAGGGCCTTCACTCTCGCTCCCTGGGTGCATGGGCTCTCCTTACCAATCCCTTTGAATGACCCAAAGTGGCACTTTGACAGAGGGAGTTGGAATGAAAGTTCCAACTGAGTGGGTAGATTTTTCTATTCTAACCCACCCTCTTCTGCTGACATCGGATCCTTTGAAAAGTTATCTCTGTTTCATTTCCTCCTCTTAACATAAAGTTATGTCATTACCCGAATTCAAGCAATATTTAAGCCTATTTATTATTTTGGGTAATTCCAATTTTGAAATGTTTACATTTCCTAGCCATGTTCTTGGCTGTCATTTGTAACTGGTCCAGAAGGGATCTAAAATAAATAAAAAGACCTGTATAGGTTGCATGCCCAAAAGAAGGCCTCTCCGGCAATAAAGTGAAGCAAAAAGATTTGATCAGTCCCAATAGCATCTCTAAATTTGCATAGAACTGTTCAGTTCAGGATGATTGAAGAAATCCTAGCACACAGGTTTTCCTTCATCTCTTTTTATCGGTGATGGCGGAATATTATTCAAAATTTGGAGGTTGGTTAGATTGGCTTGGCTGCTGAAAATGGAAAAACCTAAAATCTCTTTTTAGAGTATTATACACAGGCCTCATAGCCTGTGGCCATCTTTGCATTTGGCCAATGTGGGAAATCATCCATGATAACTGCCCATCGTACATGTCTATTGCATTTGCCAGCTAATGTTTAGTAACAAGTGTTGTTTGTTCTTCTTAATAATTTGAACTTTCTCCATTTGTGTTCACCTTCACATTCAAACTAGAGCAACTCTGCTCTGAGTTAATTCCCTAATGTCATTATGGCCATATGGGGGAAGGAGCAAAGGATCTACATCCAAACCACTAGCCTGAAAACAATGGGAACAGGCAGCAATCCAAGAGCTCTGGCATGGTTTGCAGGAGGAAGCCAGCTCTGATTAATGCTATTAAAATGCTTTTCTTTCCTTTGATTGATATTCAAGACCCTTGGTACAATTAATGATGCTGATGACAACTATCATCAGACTCGTCATGGTTTGCTGTCAGGGAGGACGTCAGAACATTTGCACATCTGCCTCAATTTAACCTGAAGCCCATTGCATTGCAAACAAAATACATAAACCCAACATAGCAATCATTGTTTCCCTTATTCTTACTGTCAAATCTCTCTAGTTCATGGTAGGTATAGATCTGCGTTTGGCCCTACAGGAATAGCGCATAAATGTCAGTGTGAAGGGTAGAATGCAACTTCAGAAGGTTCTTTGGGATATGAAATCTGGCAAATTAAAGACATCATTTGGAAGGGCATTGTTTGTCCTTTAATGGTGACATTACAGCAGGCTAAGAACAGGCAGGGCTAAGTTCTCTGGACAGCTGCTCTTCAAGAGTAAGTGCGATGAAATAGCCACAAGTATCAGAAGATGACCCAGTCAGAAGAGCCTGCCCAGGATGCCACAAACATGGTATAAACACTTGGCATAGGGTTTGGAGGAAGTGCAAGAGGTTCTTACTTACTCTCCAGTTATCCCATTATTCTGGTGAAAGTGATTGCCAAGCCTAACCTCTCTGCACCGTCTCATTTATCATCCTGAACTAAAGACTTTTCCTATTTTCTTGTCCCTGATACCTACAAGACTAGAATGTTTGGTCTTTGTGTCTCCCTGGGCCAAAATCCTAAATTATAGGAGTCGGAAAGCCATAAAGAGAGAAATAGAGTATTGTTTTTCTGGTAACATTAGTTAGTTAAGGATATTTAAAGGAACTGCTTTTTTGGTTTTTGTTTTTTTTAAGGCAGACATTCTTAAAAATAAATCAATAAAAATAAATCTGTACATCCCAAAGATTTATTTTCTCTAAATGGTGTTCTAGTTAAATGATAGTTCACTTACATGTATAGAAGAAAAGTACCAGATTTTTCCCCCCACTATTTAGCCAGGACCTAGAATTGTCACTGCATATAGTAGGCACTCAAAAAATATTGTTGAATGAGTGAATGAATAGAACCAACAGAAATAAGCCTTTGTGGGGTAATGTTGCCAATCTGGCTTGCTCACAGTGGGCGGCCAAATCTTGATGGAAACTGACAAGTGAGGTATACTTAGTCCAGACAGCAGTCTGTACCATGAAGTGCAGTTCCCCCCAACTTATTAGCATCAAATGTTTAAACCTATAAAAAGTTTGAAGAAAAGAGTTATAGTTCAAAAATGGTGATCATATTTGCTTTCTCTACGTGTATATATGATTTCCCAGTAATCTGCAAACATCCTGACATTTTACTTCTAAATATTTCAGCACCCATCTCCTAGGCATAAGGATGTTCTCCTTCATGATGTGACAGAGTTCTTTAACTAAAAATTTTAAGGACAAAATAAAAGAATAGGATTGTTGGGGAATGACTGATTCAATTTTTAAATAAGAAGTATAAATTATTAATAATTGAGCCCAAGTACATACAGCAAGGCTCAATGGCGGGGTTCTGGTCATGGTTCCCAGGTCCTCCTCACTAGAGAATCCTTAGCATCTTGAAATACTTTTGTCTGGTCCTGTCCTGAGGCCTCCACGGATCTAGGCAACCTTCAAGTGCTCTTATGTATCCTGTGCTGCTCTCAGCCCCTGAGGTTTCCTTGCACCACGGCCCTTACTAGGATTTGAAGAAAGTGCTCAGTCTCTGACTGCGACAGCTCCAAGTTCAGGTAAAGGATGGTCTCCTTATCAACTGTACTTAAAGCATAGGATTTGTGCTAATGCTAGTAGCCCCTTCTGGCTGCTATAAGAGAATACCATAGGCTGGAGTGCTTATAAACAACAACCGTCTATTTCTTACAGTTCTGAAGGCAAAAAGTCCAAGATAAAGGCAGTAGCAGATTTTACGCCTGCTGAGGGCCCACTTCCTGGTTCATAGACGCCATCCTCTCCCTGTGTCCTTACATGTCAGGGCGAGGGAGCTCTCTGGGACCTCCTTCATAAGGTCATGGGACTCTGTTCATGAGGTCTCCACCCTCCTGACCTAATCACCTCCCAAAGGCCCTACCTCCTAATACCATCCCATCAGGGATTAGGTTTCAACATATGCACTTCAGGGAAACATAAACATTCAGGCTATAGCATGCTTTCCACCAGACATTACTGCCACTTACTGCCCCAGGAAGGATGTCTGTTCCCATTGCTACACCCTGGAGCTACTTCTCTCCCTCTAAGCATTCTCTTTAAATATGTACATTCTAGACTTTGCCTGGAAGAACTTTCAGAGTGAGATCTGGGTTCTAGGATGTAGGTTGCCTTCTGATGAAGAATAGAAACGTTGTTACCTTTCATGCAGTGAGCACTTCCCCTGCCCCATCTCATTAGGTCAGCCAAGAGCCTTACCCTTTAACCATTGCTCTTTATCATATTGAGCCATAGTATATTCATTTATGTTCCTAGCAACACAGAGGTCCCCACAAAATATTGCTATATTTAATTCAGATTACCATGTGTAGACTGGAGCTGTCGCTTACTTTTTGGCTCAGATTAGTAGTAGTACTAATTCATTCAAGACATGTGTCCAAGATTATTTCCTTTTGTGAATGGAATTGGTGAAATGTATGCTTCATTTGCCACAGGATCACTCCCTAACTTGTTTGGGGATTTATCTGGAAAATAAACATGGGAAATAGTAGCAATGCTCAGGGACAGGACTTCATTCCAAGAAACATTTCTTGAATGCCTACTGTGTGCCAGGCACTACCTAGGCACTGATGATACAAAGATAAACATGTATCCATGAGAAATACATAATTAGTGGGAAAAATACTAATTTCTTAAATTGACTCACTCCAAATCATTAAGCACTTGTTCTATTTGAAGACTGAAGAAAGTAATATGGGAAATGTTCATTACTTATTTACTCACTCAGTGGCAGCCCTTGAGATAATGCATTATCTCATTCTATACTGAAAAGATCTCTTCTATGTAGTTACTACATCAGTTTAGATACACTAGCACAAAGGTTACATCATTTGCCCAAGATCACCCTATCAGCTTTCAAATCCACACAGACCTCAGAGTCTGAAACTTTAACGTCTTCACTGTACTGTTTTCTACTTTCTTGCATGATTCAAAAGAGGTAGTTCCGCATGAAATAAACCACATGAATTTGAGGTCATAAAGTCTATGTTTATACACATGGACTCTTTCCATTTCGGGCTATTTATAAGGCAATAACATCCAGACTTCTTTCCACACCTATCATATGGGGGCAGTTGGTTATTTGGCCAGATTATAGTTTGGGTTTGTATGTGGATACATGTGTGTGTATGTGTCCATATGAATCACAGTGATTTTCAGTCACTTAAAAAGTAATAAATGAAGAGCACAGGAAAATCATCTGCAACCTTTAGATCCACACATTTCACAATAGTGTGGATTTGGGGAAGACAAGACCTTTCCAAGCTGGGCTTATGGTAATGATTTCCTGTGCCCTGGCCTTTTTATTCCACACTCCTCTAGCTTCCACATTTCCAAATGTAGAAATGATTTGACCATTTCCTAAAGTTCATAAAGGGCTCACCTCTTTCTTTCCCAGATTTCCCCAATATCTCCTTTAAGCAGCAAAAGTTTGGTGTTTGCTTGTCAACAGTTATTAGGACAATCAGTGGATTGGAATGAAAAGTAACTCATCACTCTTTGGCCTAAGTTGCAGATACACTTCCCTCAACTCTGATGACTATAGCATTGTTATAATTAGCTATTTTAGAGAGATTTACTGTATTCTCCATCATCCTATCCAACTGGGTGTGACCAGCCACAGGCTGCTCTTCAATCCTCTTGTCCTCCTGGCTGCGCTGTGCTCTCCGCACCAATCCCAAATGCCTCACAGCCACCCCATCTCCCCTACCGCTCTCTCCCACAACGCTGCTCCTTAACCTTGGTAACCAGGATCATCCCTTACCATATACATATTACCTAATCTAACCCCAAACCACAACCTTCCCCTCCTCCCAAACCGTCCCACTGTGCTCTTGGGCCTTCACTGTCATCAGCTAACTTACCTACATCTTCTTCCTCAGCTAAATGTATCTCCCAGCTAAGGGAAGCCAGGTTCCCTGAGGATCCTTCTTCTAGCAGTCCTCTCAACTGACGGCTCTGCTTCTCCTATTACCCAAGCCCAAGGCCAGGGGGAGGGGAACATGTTCACCTGGTGCCCCTTCCCAATTTCTCAGATGTCTGCCCTTCCCCATTCAAAAAGCCTAGTATTTTGGAAGTGAATCGTCAAATTTTAAGTCATCTCCTTGTCTCCTGGCCAGTGGAGTCACAGGTGATGCCAACATAAGGCTCGCTGACTACCTCTCTACTGCGATTTCCATCATCAAACTTGGAGTCATCCAGCATCCTGGTGATCAGTCCTTACCCTCTTTAGCACCAATGATCCTTCTACCATCTCAGTCAGCTCGCATCAGTATACCCTAAACCTTGCCACTGCCACTAATTACAACCCTTGACTCCCAGACACCACACTCTCCTTATTTTCCTCCTATATTGCTGGACACTTCTTTCAAGTAAACTTTGCAGGTTTTTCCTCATCTCCTTCATCTCTAAACATTGGAATGACCCTTAGATTATTTAGCTTCTTCTCTCCTGTGGGGAAGTTGGGGTTCCTAAGGCCAGGATCCTCACTGAACTTAAACCACCTGATGATGTAACTGGCCTGTTGCTAGGCTGCCGCTTCCACACCTTTAGGCAATAAGCTATTACTGTGCTATATAGAGAGCTCGGCCCAGTGCTCTGGGCGGAGACAGAGACGCTGGTGCCTTGACCTACCACAGGAAGAACAAGCCAGGTAATAAACCCTTTCTCCCCGAAGAACGTTCTGCTGTCAATTTCTTTGGTCGCATTGAAACCATAGGGAACTTGCCCGGGGCTGAAACCCATTGGCAAGACACTCCTCTGTCCACACACATTCTCTTAGAGATCTTACACAGTCTCATGGTTTAGGATGACTTTTCTAGATTTTTAGTTTCAGAATGAAATAGAACCAAACTAGAGTTCAGGTCTCTGATTTCTTGTCCTATATAACCAACTGCTTATTTCACATCTCTGCTTACAAGATTAAGAGGAATCTCAACCCGGATACTGTCAAAACCAAAATCTGATCTTCAACTAAATCTCACTTCCCCTCAGTTCCCTCCACACAAGTGAATATCCGTTCCAGCTTCCTGGTTGCTTTGGCCAAAATTCTTAGGGTCTTCTGGACTCCTCTGTCTCACAGCTCACAGCCAGCCCACTGGAAAGCCCTTTTTGTTTTACTTCTACAACGTATCCAGATTCTGACCACTCTTCACCATCTCCACTGCTATCACCCAGGTCCAAGCCACTGCCATCTTTCATCTGGATTATTCCAGTAGCTTCCCAGATTTCTCCTTCCTTCTGCCCTTGTCCTCCTTCCTCTGTCCTTTTCCTCTCAACACAGCGGGGATAGTGACCCTTCCAAGGGTAAGTCCCATCTGTCCTCCAAGCCTCCCAATGCCTTCACATTTCACTCAAGATAGAAGCCAAGTCTTTGCAATGATTTACAAGGCCTTCCACAGGCTGGCAAAAGTTCCACGTGACCCCCACCCGACCAACATGATCTCTCTGACCTGCTCACCTACTCATCTCCCCTTGGCTGCTACACCCCAGCCACTGGCCTCTTTGCTGCTACTCTTGACTACCAGGTGTGTTCCAACTTCAGAGTTCTTGCATCTCTTATCATTCTACCTGGACTGCCCTTCCCTAAGCTATCTATCTGTAAGACATCCTTTGTTCAGATATCACCTTCACAGTGAAGCCTTCCATAACCATCCTCTTTTACATTTCAGTGTCCACCCTCAATACTACCCATTCTCCTTCTCCTTTTTTTTTTCCATAGCACTTATCATCAACTGACACATTATATAGTTTATTTGTCTATTTGTTTATTTTCAGTTTTATGCAATGGTTTATAAGTACTATGGATCTCTGCTTAATTCACTGTGTCATCCCCTATGCTCAGAACAGTGCTTGTCATTTAATAGGATATAAACACCTTTGAAAACACAACTTTGAACAAACCACACCCTGATCAGCACATCCTGTACACCTCTTTGAGACTGTACACATCTTTGAGATGCCAATCCATCGACTCAGCCACGGCTTCATTGTTCTCCACTTTCTCAGTCCTCACAGCTCTCACTACCTACTCTAGACTCCATGACCCATCTCATTTTCAGACATTCTTAACTATCTTGCCTCATCTCCTTTCCTTATAACTCTCCTGGTCAAACCCCATCTTCTTAACTAACTGCTTACTATATCCCTGTACACAAGCAGCTGAATGTTGCTAGAGAAAATCACACAACCACACTATGAGCATCCGTTTCACATTTAGGACCAAAAATCTTCAATGACCACTCAACACTGTCTGACAACTGAACTTCCCTAGTAAAGCCATTAATCTGTTCTGTATTACCATACATTTTCTCTTCGACTTTCAAATCTCCAACATCCCCTCCTACCCAACTCTCAGCTAAAGACCTGCTCATATATTCTGCAGAGAAATACAGGTGCAGTCAGACGAAAACCATTCCAACTTCCCACCTTCCATTCCACAAACTTACCTACCTGTCTCTGGTCACGTGCCCTGGTAAACTTGTGCCCTGGATTCCATCTGGTCCCCTTCTCTCGGGGTTGGCTCTTAAAAGAATTTCCTGTTTCCTGCATCATCTATTCCTGAAAGCATCCTAAACTAAATCTCTAAGTGCTGGTTGTTCCAGAATTCTTTTGTAAATGTCTTCTCTGGATATACTTTCTCTCTTAATGACTTCAAAATGTACCATGTTTTCAAATATCATGCGTATGTTAATGATGCCCAAATTTACTTTTCCTGCCCCAAACTCTTCCTTGAGGTTTAGACTTGTGTATAACTATATCTCTGTTTGCATGTTTAATGTGCCTCTTAAACTAACATAGTGAAACTGAACTATTGATTTCCCCTATCACAAAAAAATTATTCCTAATAAATATTTATATACCAGAAAATAGCACCACCATTCACTCAGTTGTTCAAGTCAAAATGCAGGGCATTGTTCTGGGTTTCTCTCTTTCTCTCAACCCCACATTCAACCCTACAGCAAGTCCTGTAATCATCAATTCCAAAATTTATCCTGAATCTAGTCACTTCTCGCCATCTCCACTGCTCCCACTCTGGTCTAAGCCATTATCTTCTCTCCCTTGGACCACTATAGAACAACAGATAAAAAAATAATCAGTTAAATATATAGTGTGCTTCATAATAAAGAGCTAAAGAGAAAAAATAAAGCAAAGAAGTGAGCTGTGAAGTGTTGAACTGAGAAGCTAAAATTTTAGATAGGATAGCCATGCAAGATCTCAGGCTTTTAAGTGAGAGTGTGCCTGCACGGCTCAAGGAACAAGGAGGTGAGTGTGGCCAGGGTAGAGCTAGGAGACTGAGAGGGGGAAGATTTGGCCAGAGTGGCTGGAGGGGTGGGGGCGGGGTTGACCTAGTGGCTGGATCATGCAGATCCTGTGGGGAATAGTGAAGACTTTGGCTTTCATTTTGAGTAAGATAGAGAGTCAATGAAGAGTTCTGAACAGAGAAGAGACAGAATGTGACTTAATTTCACAGGATCATCCTGTAGATTACAGATAGCAAGGGTGCAAACAGGGAGACCAGTTGGAAGTAATCCATTACATAAGTAATCCAGTGATTACAGTAATCTATTTTACAGTAATGCAGGTGAGAAATGATGTGGCTCTGACCCGGATGGGCAGTAGGGGTGAGATATAGTGGAAAGGGGTTGAATTTTAAGATATGCATATATGCATATCTTACAGTCTCATAGTATTATTCTAGGAAGAGCTCAGTGGTAGATGTCAGACAGCGCTGGGCTTCAATCAGAGCTCCCATTACTAACCATGTGAACACTTAATTTCACTGATTCTTAGTTCCCTCATATAAAAATAGGGGTATTAATACTTAGTAAATTATGATAAAGATCAAATGCAACATCTTATATAAAGTGACTAGCAAAGTACCTGCCATATAGTAGATACTCAATAAAAGTTAGGGTTGTTTTTTCCCCCTTTACTTGCTCAGATAGCAGGTTACAGAGCTAGAACCAAAGATGGATGGCCTTTTTAATATACAGCCTCTAGCTACTTGCCATTTTTCTTATTTGGATATTTTGGGGCAGATATCTTTCATCTGACCTCTTGTTAAAGGACTTGTATTATTCAGTTAGTATATTTTCACTTCTCCATAAGCTCCTAATATGCTCTTTAAAGACATAGCTGCTAGTGTGATTGATAAACAGGCTAAACAATGATTTTTCATGTACTTGGAGTAGTAGAGGAAGTTACCAGATCAAAGAATTTGTATTTGTCTCCAACAACCTGCTTGCCAGAGTCAAAGAAGTAGGTTGACCCATCAGCCATGCAACAGGTCTCTGCTGTAGACACCCTGAAGCATAGATGAAACCTCAGCAAGCCGTTGGTTACCTTCCTCCATTTGCGGGGAGGTGGGTCCAGCCCCTCCCCTTGTGGAGACTGAGCTTCAGCTCTTTCACTTGAGTGCTAACCTCATTGAGTAAGAAGCCCTCCACAGACACTCTCTCAAGGTCAGACCTCCATGATACTAGATGACCATTCGCCATCCTAGAAAGAGCTCTGAAAGTTTCATTAAGCCCTCTCCCCTCCTTTTTCTACCTGGATGATGGCCCTTGATAAAGCATGATCTTCCACACCCATATAATGGTTCTGGGCCTGGCAAAGGAAACTATCTGAGAAACCCAGGGATTAATCCAGAATTTTCGTGCACAAAATCACCTACGGCTGTTTTGAGATTAGTCTCAGCATTTAATTCCATGAGGAAGGCACAAGAAGGTGCATTTGTGGATGTGGGCTTTGCAGATCGCCTTTGCTGGGACAGCTGTACTTTTTGCTACTAACAATCCATTCTCAGTTCTGGGCCTCTGACGCTTTGAGGCTCCCTTTGCCAACAACCTCTGTCCAGACACAGGCAGCTCTGTAGCTTCTTGTTTAGCCAACCACAGAAACGCCTTCCCTGACCACCCCGCTAAAGCGCCCCCTTCTCTGCACCCGCCCTCTCCCCTGATTTATTTACTTTGTGGCATCGCTCATTCCCTGCAGTTATCTTCTGTATGTATTTATTTGCTTGGCCATTGCTTGCCTCCATTGCTAAATTCTAAGTGATGCAAAAGCAGCTGCCCTTTCTGTCTTCTTACCCAGAGAAACCCACGCACAATACAATCTGATGAGTAGGTGAATACATGAATACATAATAGCTATATTTATTGACAGTATTAAAGTATTATAAATATTACAGATCATTATTATCCCAACTTTATAAAGAAACTGAGCCCCAGAGAAGTGACGAAACTTGCCCAAACTCGTAGAGTTTGAGCCTAGACAACATGTCCAATCTATATGGTTGTCTCCTCAATGAATATTAATTAACGCTCTTCCCAGCCCAGGCCTGAACAATTTGAGAAATAAAACAAAAGAACAAAAATCCGCATCAAAATATTCTCTTTCTTATTGATACAGGCCAAATTAGAGGGCATGGCATTAGGCTCCTTAGGAAAATAAACTTGTTAAAAGTGAATCCCAGGTTTGGTGATCCAGTACTATGTGGGTGTCCTCTGCCCACAGGGACTTACCGCAAGGAGGGAGCAGGGCAGAGTTCATGTGCTCAGAGGACAGGGTGGCTCCTTAAAACAAGTCAGCATTGTCAACCAAGCAGGCCTGTTATTCCTGCTGAATTTAACAGTCAAGTCAATTCTCCTCTCCAGGGACAGAGAAGAAAAAGGGGCCCCAGAGAAGTTAGGAATTTCATCCACTGAGTTCCTTTCACAGAAAAAGAACATCAGGAATGGGGGAAAACATGACATTCTCACAAAGCCTCCTGCATCTTGGGGCACACACACATTCAAGCACATGCGTGCAAGTACATGACCAGCACATGCACACTCCACACAGTGCTCTGTACACAGTTCACGCAGATCCCAGTGACTCCAGCAACTAGTCAATATGTAAATGTTCTGGCTGAGAGTCCAGCTAAAATCCCCACCCAACAGCCAGCCTCGCCCCCAGCCATGTGAGTGGAGACACCTTCAGGTCATCGCAGTCCCTCACCCCCAGATTCTTCTCAAATAGCATAGGGGCTTCCTACATGGAGCAGAAGCAAGCCACTCCCTCTGTGTCAGATTTTTGATCCACAGAATGCATGAACATAACAAAATGACTGTTTCGTATTGCATTTTGGAGGGGTTTGTTCTGCAACACTAGTAACCGTAATTGGTAGGCACTTGCCCACTGTGTGCATGCTGGGATTGGCATTCTGGCGGGCTAGTAGAAAGAGGTTTCAGGCTTCAAGGAGCATATTGCTTTAACTCTACCCATTCACCCATCTAACTTCTGTTCATCCTTTTTATGTCAGCTTAAATATTCTCACCTCCGAAAAGTTCACCCCATAAGCCATCCACTTTCAGACTTTGTTAAGTAGCCCTGCTGTGAGTAATAGCACCTGGGCTTACCCCAACAGGGCTTTTACAAGTTTTTCCTCTCACTGACTCTACTTGTTGATTCTCCTCTGATCCACAGGTAGACGGCAAACTCCCACAGGAAAGACCCCGTTCCTTCATTCCTAGGAGGCTTCCAAACACGTAGCTCAAATCTGATAAATTTGTGAAAATACTCCACAAACGTTAAAAGAAAAAGAAATGAAGCACTATGCAATAGCCAAATTAATTAATCTGCTTTGTTTCTCCTTTAGTGTCTTACTGGACATGGTATGGAGATGAATATTATTTTCTCTCCCCCCTAAAAGAGTATATATTTTGAAAGACATAACCTAAACTTTGCAGCCAGCCTCCTCTCTCACTTCCACCCTCCAGCAGCCTGGACTCCGGTGCATCAAACTCAATGCCCTCCTCTGACCCCTATTTCTTGGCCTTGGGCCTTCTCTTCCATCGCTAGGAATTCTTCTCCTCTTCCCCACTTCTGAAAAAAGCATTATTATTTCTTCAAGATGCCACTCACATTACCTCTTTTGTGGCAATGTGTACAAATGTCAACTAAGGACAGGGTTCTTTTTTTTCTCTTTTCTCTCTCTCCCTATCATTTTACAGTTACCTCCATTACTGCTACATGTTCATTGTAATTATTTGTATAAACTTGATTGTCATATTCAATTTTCCACTCTGTCCATTCCATACTCCAACATACTCTCCTGAAATCCCTAGTATATGAAGCACTGTGAATGTGCTTTGTTTCACAGTCTACACTGTTGTAATCCTATGGGTCAAGACATTCTAGAGAACTACTTTTAATATTGGACTTTTTTTTTCAGCCCCATGTGCATATGTCTGTGGGAGTTGGCAGAAGGAAAAGCTGAGTGACAGGCTCAAATTCTTTCCCTTTTCTTCCACAGTGTCTTTTCTTCCTAGGAGATTCTTCTGTCCCCTCATAAGTGATTACCCTACCCCAGACAATTTCCCACCCACCCCCAGCCTCCTAGGGTCTACACAGCCTATGTCAGCAGCTGAGCTCTTCAGCTCGCTTCCTGGTATTCCCATCTTCCCACAATGGGTCCCTGAAAGCCAGAACCTTCTCTCCGGTGACACAGATCTGTCTGACCACTGCCATCACACCTGGCACCTACCAGGAGCTTGTGACTGAATAAATGATTGATGACTTACAGCATCTTTCAAAAAGCTTTTTGACCAGCACATGCACACTCCACACAATGTCAAATTGTTTTGAACTCCCAACTTTAAATAAGTATAAGGACTAGAGTGGTTTGTACATGATCTTGGCATTGCATGAAAATGTTGCACAGCATATATATTTTCTCTAACAGGAATGGGTTTAGTTATAAACACACACTTGTTATCCACACTGTGGTATATGCATAATTGCTCTCCTCCAAGCATACTTAATCACAGTGGTTGAGGCTTTAAATAATATTATTTAGTATATTAGAAATCCAACATTCATCAAAATAACGTGGCCCTGCCTTATATGAGGTCCTATTCTACGGCTATAGAAATCATATCAGATATCAACAAAAAGGATATATTCAACTTTTCATAGAACTCTCCCCAAAACAGGAACTTGACCTTCCTTCAGTATACATTGTGTTCAGTATTAAATTGATGATATTTCAGCAGCAGCATATACACAAGGTATCAAAGTTAAAAGGTAAGACATGACACTATAGCTTGAGAAATACATACAGTGTTTGAATTCCTTTTGTTTCATCTGAGTTAGATTGAAAAATCTTTTTATTCACCTTAGTTAAGTTCACTGGAATGTAGCAAGTCAACCTTTTTTTCTAGAACATTGTACAATATGGACAGAATCCTAAGTATATAATTTAAAATAAGACTCAAATCTTTTCTATACTCCCTTGGATGAAAAATTTGCTATTGGGTGTGGTAGAGTTTTTATGATTAAATGCTTTATTCATACTCATATGTCAATCTATTAGTGTACTGTTAATTCAAATGTTACTATGATGTATTTTATCCCCATCAGCACATTCATCACAGGTGGATGTGAAACTTAGACAAAGGTGTATGTTCTCATTAATGATGAGCAGCCTATTTATCTTACTAGAATGTAATTAATGTTAGTTACAATCCTTAATTTTTCATTGTTTGTCACTATGCATATTTAGCATTTCTCTTGTCCTTTATCAGCCAGCTCCCTCTTATCACACAACCAATTCAAAAGTCATGTATTTAACCAAATGTAGTGCTTCATTTTTCAAGTATTTTATTCATGTATGTTTCGTAATGTTTGTGGCAGTTCCCATACTGCGAGGCTTCACACTGGATATAGTTAATCATTGTGTATTAAATATGCATTAAATCTAAGCTGAGGTTCTGAATTTTATTATATTTAAAGATCATTTTTTTCATCATTTTGCTATAACATCTCTAATGACATAAATGTCTCAAGTGAGATATCTGTATGCAATTTGTAAAACAATAAACTTTAAGCTCTTTGAGGTGAGGGAAAGCATTTTAAATGACTTTATCTTCCCCATATCTAGATAAATACTGCATACAGTAAATGTTCAATAAATATTTTAACACAAAAATGAATTTTTTAAATTTAGGATTCAAAAAACAATGAGAGATAAATTCAGGCCATCTACAGATTACAGTTTTAAGGCTGTACTAGTCATGTATTTCAAAGGTTTTCATATGAGAGTCAAGCAGTTAGCTGTGTCTCCTCTACTGCATATACCCAGCTTAAAATTTAGTCAGGCATGTGTATATTTCTCAGAATAGAGTCATTTGGTATTGAAATAGGTATATTTCTTAATCCACAACTCAGGTTTTCAAAAACTATTACTCTCTTTACTTTTCTATAACGGAACTAAGTTTCTATCTCAATAGAAACTCAAGCCTTCCTTCTGCCCTCTAATGGAAAACCTTTTCCAAGTCATAGTCAAATAAGGATTTGCCTAATCAATTCAGGGTACATTTGTTCAATCCAGGATTTCCCTTTCTCCCAGGGAATCATGTCATCCATGTTCCCAGGAATACGCAGCATTATGGCATCTAGGACAGAGGTCTGGAACGTAGCCTTCATCTGTCTACCTTGCCATCTTCAGAAATGGATGTACCTGCCTGGTTCCCAGTTACCCTCATCTCTTCAGGCTGGCATATCTAAAAGGGTAGCAGTATTTCCACCTGACCTCGAGACATCCAGCCCATTCTGTGTCTGTGTCAACCTCCACTCACACCAGCCACATGACATCCCAAGTTCCACCAGCTCTTGGCATCATGCCCACACTGTGGCAGACCATTCAGGAAAGCATTTCACTGCTCCTGTGTCCTCTCAGGGACACAAATGCTTTGGGAGGCTACCTTAGGTCCACAGACGTGGAAATGTAACTGTTGTCAGGCAGCTGCATCTGGGGAGGTCTCTCCCTGTGCATTGGGTGAAACCTCAGCCTGGACTGTGGAGGGTTCTTGACTCTGGATGAGAAAGAATTCTCGAGCAAGTCAGACAAGTGTAAGGAAGGAAGGAATCCATTAAAGCGGGGTAGCAGGAAATGGCAGCAGCTGTGCGGGCAGCAGAGAGCAAGGAAGGACAGAGGAAGGAAAGGGAAGCTCACTGAACTCCTGCTCGGCACTGGGCAGATCCCTTGACAACTCCTGAAGCCAGGGTCTGCTTCAATCTGCACAGTGCGGGAACTAAGTCCCTCCCGTCCAGGATTTGGGGGAACCACAGAGCAGTGAGTGGAGTGAGTTTATGTTCTGAGAACTTCCCAAAGACAAAGGAAGGACATTTTCGGGCAGGCCACCAAAGCGCATGATCATCCATCCAGCTGTAGTCCTGTCCGGGTCTCCCAGGTGACGGGGACCTGCAGATCAGAGCCCAAACCAGAGTTCTTCGTGGCCCTTGCCTACTTGTCTGAAGTAGAACAGAGAGAGAATATTTGTGCTTAAGTCTAGAAAATTGAATGAAATAGCTAAGTAACAAAGATACCTACCACTGGAAGAGCACAGAGACAAAACACAATCATTTGAGCAGTGATAAGTCTATTTAAGGCAAAGTACATACTTGAAGAAAGGGAGTGCAGGCAGCCTCAGAGAAGAGGCACACTTAAGGTTTTAGGATGCTGCCTTTTAAGGCTTTCAAGAATGGGGAAGAGGACAGGGGGGTTGCCCTCGTAGGCTTGACACGTGGTCTTATGAGTCTCTGGGGAGAGACATTTTGTCACCATCCATAGTCAGTCCTCTACATGTTCTGTAAGATAAACTCAACACAGGGAATTTCTTGATCCTGTTCTTCTCCAAGAAAGTGGTCACCCGCAAGCAGTGGGGACGTATCACTTAGGGCTGCTGGCCCTGCCTCAAGATAGGGTAGATTGTTGGTTGATTAACACGAAGTATTTTAGGAATCTTACCCCTATCTGGTTTTTCAAATGGAATCTTAGCCTTCAGGTGGAGTCCCTCCTGTTCTTACCAGACTGTTTATACCTTGGCATTTTCATCACAGGCAGGAAAAATTAATCATGATGCTTACCTCATGTCCCTGCCCTACCCCATAACCACGGTCCACTGTGGCTTCAGGCAGCTCTGTGCTGCGCCTTAGCCCAGAGAGCAGAAAGCTGCAGAATTCCTTTACTCCCAGATCCCTAATTCTGCTGAGGGTCTGTCACTTGCATGCACATGTGCACACACAGTCATGTGCACACATGCACACACACACACAGGATCAGCAGAAGGTGCAGCAGAGAAACCCCTTTGGGAGGAACAGTCACTAACTTCTGACTGTTTTGGTATTCTCTTCAATTCTTCTTTTCTCTCATCTCACGGATCAGGAAATCTTCCTTTTGGGGACTTGGGGTTGGTGGTAGGTGCTGCTTCCCCCAAACCCTATATTCTTCCAAATATTTCCTGTCCATACCCAGACCTTGGCTTAGATCTTTGTGGTTAAGATGTTGACCCACACCCCCACACCCACATTGGGTCCAAGAAAGCCTATACCTAGTGGCCTAAATGGGTATGAGGTGATGGGGGAAGGGGGAAAGGCTATCACCTGTTATCCCAACCACATATGTATATGGAGGAAAAAGGATCTGCACCATCAGCTGAATATGTCATCTCTTTAAACACCTATCAGCCCTAAAGATGATTCTTAGTCCCTTCTAGTGTTTGTTAGACTTTAGTGTTTATTTCTAGTGTTTATTAGCTACTGTAGCAACATATTGGCATTTGTCTATTCCTTTAAGATAGCTCTCTACCTTTTCTTCTTTTCTCAATTTATTTTCCAAACAGCTTTCCAAAGTTGATTTTGTTGGAACAAACAGAAGCAGGACAAACTGGATTAAAACACTGGTTCTCCCTTACACTGGGGCATGCCTGGCCAAGCTGGTTGAAGCCTTTTTAAAATAACAAAGGAAGCAGACAACTTCCTGTATTGTCCCTTAGTTTTAATGCACATTTGGATGTAGCCACTGTCATACTGTGAACATTGGAAATGAAAGGAGATATTTTAGTAAATACCTTTAAGATTTAAAATATTTCAAACCAAAGCCCCTTTTAGCTTGCTCTCTGTCACATACCTAGTACCCCTAAACACAGCAAGCTTCAGAGCACAAGAATATTCTCACACAGGAATAAAGCTGAAGCATGTCTTGTCGTTTCTGCCACACGAAGCCATACGAGCCCCACACGTACATATCATTGCAGGCCACCATGAGCTCATGAGATGAATCATAGCCCACACGAGAGAGTCACCAGCCGTCAGTTTTACAGTGGCTGCTTTGTTATGCTTTGCCTTTCCTTCTCTGATTACATTCAAAGGAAAGTTCTTGCTCACTGGAAAATTATTCACAGAAAATCAATAAAGGCAATAGGAGTCTTAGTGTTTTTATTTAGGAGAGTAAAAAATATTTTCATCTCTATATTTAAGTAGACAAAAAGGGAAGATACCTATTAGTTGACTTCAGGTCAGGAATGGTTGGAGTAAAACCACCTCCTACACCAGAGCATGTCTTCGAGGTTATCTGCCTTACACACCGTCAGAAGAAGTGAGCCAGCCCGTCTGCCAACCCGCAAACCAGCCACAAGTGCAATGCCACCTATTCTTGTTTAATCCACCCTATCAGTTAACTAGACCGAGGGTGGCACCACGAGAGCTTGAGCACAGCGGACCACAGCGTCAGGACAGCAGCTCCCGGGGAAGGAAGCAGAAGACCACCCTCTGGTCTCCCGCCGTTCTCGGCGTGCGCCATCTGCAGGGCTGCGGGCCTGCCCCCACTACTGCCGGGCAGATTTAGGCGAATCAGTCTCTCTGTGTGGAGCTTCACCCCAGTGTGTATCTGCCACACACAAAACCCCATCTTTCTCTGTCCCAGAAGAGGCTTCCCTGTGGGAACAAGGCTCTAAGCTTTGTACAATCAAAAGCCTTTGATTAAATCGCACCCAGTCCTTCTATTTGCCATGGCTTTGTGTGACCTGGGAAAGCAGCAGGGCTACAAAACAGCCCGATTTGTCGCTAGGTGGGCTGACAAAGCAGGGCTAAACACATGGTTGATTTCAAGCTATGTTACATCTCCAAGTTGCAAAGCGAGCATAACGCAGGCCAGAAGCGCATTCCCGTAGGTGAGTATTTCTCACAGACAGAGGCCACTCTGCCTCCGAGAGGGCTGTTGTCCTTCCCACTGGGAGTTTTTAAACCACTTAGGGCAGCCACCATCTGAACAGAAAATTGTTCCTGTTACTAAATGATTTTTATAAGAGAGAAAGAAAGGAAAGGAAAAAAGAAAGAGGCCCCAGGAAAGATGCTGCCTTTCTGACCTCTAACCTGCAAAACACGTGCACGGAAAGTAACTCAAACAGGCATTTGCTTACTCTGCTTCTCACCTGCGGTCCGCTAAGTCCTCAGGCTGTGCTCCCTCTAGCTGTGGGGTACATTTTCCCCCAACCGACAGCCCTTGAGAAAGAACTCACGGAGCTCATCTGCTTTGCTGGATGTAGACCTTTACTGGAATCACAGCTGACAGCTTCCTCAGAGCCCGTGGGTGCCCGGGGTGATCATCTGGGACCCCTTTAAGACAATGTCCTTTAAAGAATCCTCAGCATTCATTCCGTGAAAAAGAGATGAGCAGTGCACAGGCGAGGAGCCCGAGACAGCATGAGAGACGGCCGCCCGGAGTGACCCGGAGCCCCGCACCCGGCGGGCCCCCCCCCTCCACAGGCAGTGCCTGGGCTGCAGCCTACTGTTGCTCACGCCTGCTCCTCGTGAGGGCATCTCGCCAAACCTTTCCTGCGCCCTAAGGGTTTAGCAGCAGATTCCTTCCAACTCTGTGCAGGATGGTCCCTGACATGCATCCTAAATGCAATGTTCTCCATCCCCTTACATTTCCATTATGTTTAAAGACCCTTTGAGTTCATGTCTCTAGGACCCCTGCCTGGCTCAAGCCTGGCTCCAAATCTAATGACCTCTCCTGCCTTGTTTATGAGTAGAACTGAGATCTGAACCAGGGGTGAATTCCATGTCGAAGGACTGAGGGATCTAAGCAGCAGCCATTGAAGGCAGGTGGGGAGAGTGAAGTCTTATCCAGAGCGAGGGGATTATGAGAGCAAGCAGCCGCCTTCTCCCTCTGCCTCTCTCAGGAGGCTGGGACCGGCGCACCGCAGCCACTAGAGGGGCCTAGTGCTCTGAGGCCCCCTCAGCGGGCCGCACACAGGGGCGCTCCCCCCAGCCCTGAGAGCCACCCAGGTCCAGCCACCAGCATATGAGGCTGGTCTCTGTCTCATGAAATGAAAGGACCTGTTTGCTTGAGTTCAAGTTCCATCATTTCTTCCATTCATTGGTGCTACAGCTCCATTTTCTTTAAGCTGACATCGATATTGGTATGTGTTATTGAGAGCAATAAAATCAAGCAGGAGAATAGGGCATTGTCACTGACATGGGGTGTGTCTGAGGGCATATTTGCAGTGAAAATGAGTTTTTAACACATTCCCACATAGGCAGCTGCTCAGCAACACCAACCCCTGGTTAATTCGTTAATATTATTCCATGAAAAGTATTTCTTTCATTGCATTTGTTACTAAATCTAATTTCATCCTCATGGAAATCAGCCCCTCTCAAGTTCATTTGAGGGGAATATTCCCTAACTTTCTAGTATGGGAAATATGTTTATGAAAATACTTGCAACAACTGAATTGAGAATTTATACCTTTCATTTTTAAAGATCTTTTCTTTGTGTCTCTTGAATGCTTTGTGGTTAGAAAAGATCGTGAAACTATGAAACATGCCACAGAGAATGAAATAAAATGGGAATTGCCTTCATGGGTTATTATTTATTGTAAACCAATTAAATATTAGGAATTTACTTTTAAGGTTAAAAATGGATAAGGGTATCACCTACTTTATAAGGAGAAGAATAAGTGTCTGAAATAACATAGTAGGGGAAAGTCTGTTGTAAAATGTTTAGTTCTATGCAGCTATCGTTGAGTTTTTCTTAGTAAAAACAAAGGTCCACAAAGGTAGCTACTGTAGTGTGAAAGCCTTCTAAGAGAAGCCGCGGATGGGGTGTTTTTGTGGCATCCGTTTACTCCCACAGTGCTGTGTTTGGGAACCGTGGGAACTGTGGGATTGCATCATTTCTACTTTGTGCCTCTCGTTCATCCTAAAACCCAACAGAGGAGGCGCTGCGTGTGCCTGCGACCTGAGGGGCTCAGCCTTCTTCTGTTGCTTAAAGGCAGAAGCAGCGGGCCTCGACCCCGTCTCTTCCTAACGTGCCTTCCTTATGTAGTAGTAAGTCATTTCCTCATTCCGTTGGCGCTCATTTCCTAGCTACTCAAAGTAGATCAGAGAGGAAAAAGAAACAGCGCCCTACAGACAGCAAGAGGATTTGCACGCGGGCAGCCTGTGCTGGCTGCGGCGAGGGGGCATGCAGGAGGCAACCCCAGGTCACAACCAAGCCTTGGTACAGTCTGAACAGGGCTTCCAGAATGCCGTGGCATTAGTCAGCCCGGCTTCCAGAAGTATTGGTACATAACAGTGAGAAAATGTTAATAATGATTATTTTCAGTAGCACAGTACAGCCAAGCCCTCAAAAAAGAGGAAGTTTTCATTGGCAAGGCATTTCATTTAAACATTGAAATCTGGTGTAATGTGAAGTATGAAATAAGTTTTGAAAGGAAGCTGATGATTAAGAAGAAATGCAGTGGGCATTTAATAAGTTGAGGAACTGCTAGATAATTAACTGGCATGCATAAAGATTCATGCTTTATACCAAAATTTTAATTTTGCACATAAATGTGCCTGATGTAGGCAGCATTTAATCACCTAGCTGACAGGAGTAACTACTTTCATTTAACCTTGACTGAAGATCATGAATTCTAACAGGTTTAATTGGATACATCATTTAACAGAATGAACAGAGCAAATTTTTCTCAATTCATAGGTTCTGATTGACATGCACCAGCAATAAGGCGTTGCACAATTACAGCTGCTCTGCATCCCTGCCCTGGGCAGCAATTGCCATAGTGATGTGACACCGTGGGTTCACTGGGGCACGGGAACTGTGCTGAATCTCCCCTTGTTTTGAAAAGGGCAATGCTTAAAAAAGAGAAAGAGAGAAAGAAGGAAGGGGAAAAAGGCAGGGAGGCTGGAAAAGAAAGGGGTTTGGACACTTAAAATTTTTCTTCCTATTAATTACATTGATATGCACATCCTATAAGAGAAGGGGCATGTCTTGTTATCAGCCACATGGGAAAATGAGGGAATACTGACATTATCTTTGATCTGTTTAGCACTTCCTTTCAGAGTGGCAGGAAAGACTATAGCCAAACAAAATAGATTCAGGAAAGAGGACCTATCAGAAAACCATGCCAGCCCCAAGTCTGCAGTCCTCCTGAGGGAAATGCAGCATTGTGTGAGTTCCTGGGGCCGCTCTCCTCGCAGGGAGCGTGAACACCGTGCTGACCTCTCCGGAGCCTGGAGCACGCCGGAGGACAGAGACACTGGGTCTCCGTGACTGGTTCGTTGCTTCACTAACAAAACCCCCAAGTGAATCCAGAAAGGAAAAAAAGAAGTTTCCGAAATAAAATTATAAGCCTTTTCCTCCTGATAAGATGAACACATCAGACCTTTAAAAACTGCTCAGGTGGTGGAATCCTATATTCCCTGGCCAACCTCCAATACCTCAATTACATTTGTTAATAGTCTAGAGAGAACCAGAAGATCTATACCTCGAGAAACAGTGTGCACGTCCTGATAGTGTCAGATATGAAAATAAGAATTTAAAGCACTAAATTTTCAAGACTTTCCTCTACACATCAAACATCAAGAGTTTCCATACTACTATTTCTTTGCTTTCCATCCACTGTCCCTGTTCAGCAAACCAGTCCATTGTCCAAATACCTCCCCTACTGCAGGTTGGGTGAGCCGCGCCCTCCCTCTCTCCCCGTTTCTCTGTTATAAACATTGCTTGGCTCATTCCTTGTCTTTTCACCTGTTACCTCCTCCGGGACCCCCCCCCCAACAAAATACCACCTAAACTGGGGGCTTCTTGAGGACAGGCACTATATTCCAGGGATCCTGACCCTGGCATCCCATAACTGCCCAGTCGGTTGGGGAGAGGTCTTGGAATTGTGAAGAACGACCAGGCTTCTGCTTTTCCTCTCCTGTCTTTTCCTTTCCCTGATGTAGTCTTCCTGCTTTTCTCTCTTGCTTTTTTCTGTCTTCCCCTCTCTTTCCTAAGCTTTGCAAATACGTATTCATTCAGCAGAGGTTCATTGTGTATCTGTCACGTGCCTGGCCAGGCACTGGGTGCTGGGCTCCAAGATGCAGAAGACCAAGCTTCCTTCCTGCTGTAGTTCAGTTCGCTGGGGGAGGCAGATGAAAATTATGCAACTATAACATAATGTTGTTTGTATTGTTGATGAGCGACGAGGAGGCTGTGAAAACTAAGAGCAGTGTGGAGGTGTCACTGCTTTTGCCCTGGCTTCCTAGAGAGCTTTTGTGAAGGAGGTGACATATTTGAATAAGGAGAATGTTTGGAAGCCTGGGAGAAACAGCCTTTACAGGGCTCTAGGGTGTGAAACAGCATGACTTGTTTTAGGAAATGAAAGTAATTCTGTGAAGCAGGGATGGAGATGGGGAATGGGGGGCCGTTGGAGAGGTTCCTCTGTGATATGGCAAAGAGTCTGGGCCTTATCCTGGAGATGACGGGGAGCAGCCACTCACAGCCCTAGAGGTGTAACTCTGACAAGTGGTGTGAGGAATGGAGTTGGGCAAGAAAAGAATAAAAGCCCAGAGTCCAGCCTCGCTTGCTCTAGTCCTCCTGCCCTTCTCTTCCAGGGGGAGGAATGCATTCCTGCCTTCTTTCTTTCCTTTCCTTTCTTTTCCCTCCTCCCAGTTCCCACCTTTTACTTTCCTTCTAAAATGAACTCAAATGTGAGGTCAGGGGCTACACCTTATTCATCTTTGTACCATCCCTTCCCTTCAACTTCATAGTCTAACATCTGGCCTCTGGTGCTGTTCTAGACTGTGTCTCCCCAAAATTCATATGTTGGTTGAGGTGCTAACACCTAGCACTTCAGAAGGTGATGGTGATTGGAAACAGGGTCTTTACCGAGTTAATCAAGTTAAAGTGTGGTGACTGGAGTGGGCCCTAACCCAATATAATCGATGTCCTTACAAAAATGAGAAACTGGAAGACATTCACACAGGGACAATGACATGTGTAGACGAAGGCAGAGATCAGGGTGATGCCTCTTCAAGCCAAGGAGCACCAGCGACTGCCAGAGCCCCCCCAGAAGCTAGGAGAGAGGCGTGGGATGGACTCCCCATCACACCCCTCAGAGGGGACCAGCCCTGCTGTCACTTTGATCTCAGACTTACTTTTAGCTTCTAGAACTGCAAGATAATAAATATCTGTTGTTGAAGTCACTTAGTTTGAGGAACTTTATTACAGTGGCCCTGGCTAACTCCTACTAAAATAGTATCTGTCTGATAGATCACTCATCAGAGGGTTCTAGAAAGTAAGGGAGAAAGTTCTTCTTGATGAAAGGTTGCCCTTTGCCCTCAGTGTTATCACCAATGCAAGTTGACAACATAAGGCATTCAATGGACTTTGCAGCACCTGGTCTTACCTCCTAATTCAGTTTAATGGTCTTCACTGGTTTTGCAGGTGCACAACTATAAGCCAGCTGTTTGGAAAGAAGGGAGGGTCATAGAAAACCCAGAAGGCTGAAGGCAGTTTGCTTAACTGGCTTGAGGAATTGTAAGATGACTAGATCAGGGCCAGTCTAAGACATAATTCCACAGGCCCAAGAAATACTGAATGAGGGTTTTCCCTATGATTCTTTAACAACTATTTTCCAGGTCATATCAGGCTCTTGGCCTCAGTTTCCCTAAGTATAACACAGACTGGTAATAGCTCAGCAGCCCCCAGACAACAGGCAGTCATAACAAAGGAAGTCTGAGACTCTCACATGTTACATATCTGGGAAGAGTCTTCCTAGTTCTTAGTAGTTCTTTCCAGTATTAATGCTTTTTCATAAAAATATTATGAGCAAAACTCCTCACAACACCATATCTACAAACGCCTTCCCCAGCGGGGAGAGCTTAAAAGTTTCCTGGTCTGCTTGGAAGTTCTTTACAAACATTAAATGAGCAGAGGATTTGTTGAAGAGAAGAGCAAATAAGAAACGTACACACACCAGTTGTTCTTGTGATGTTTGAACAATGATTCTTCTTGGTCATTCCCTTTTCTTTTCCAAACCTCCTTCTTCTCACGTCCCACCTCCCCTAAAGAAACAGTCAAGTCCCTTCAACACACCTACATTCACACCCTTCACTTTCCTAGCCATGCCTTCCATTTATCCTCGGCAAGCCACCCTATCACTAGCCAGCTCCACGGGACCCCCGAGCTCCTTGGCTCTGATTCTCCATTACGTCCCCAGCTGGAAGGTGTGCTCCCTGCCCTGGCGCCCTCCCCCTGAGCTGTCGATTCATCTCAGCTCTTCAAATATCACCTTAAAAGCTTCCCCTGGGTTTTATCTTGCCGTCAGCACTCCATGTAAAATGTTTTGGGACACTTTGTATTAAGTGTGTTATTGGCACTAATGGTAAACACAAATCAATTGTATTAAATCTTCATGACTTCAGGTAATTTGTCTGGGAAAATGACATTCTCCACTTCCTGCTAGGATTTTGAATTTGTGTGTGTATTCCTTTATTTCCTCGATGCTGTTTTGAACAAACAACAAAAATTACATAAACTGCCGAATATCCTTTCCTTTCATTTTCCCTACTGCCCCTTCTCATTGTGGGAATTGGCACAGTCTCCCGAATGCGGTTGTGTTTACTTCTGGGGCACACTGTATAATTTAACTTTGTGCAATATAAAATAAGTCAGCGGTGATATTTTTACTTGTTCTGAAAATGTCCAAAGTTGTCTCTCACTGTTTTTATTTAAAGGAACTAGACACAAACCTGGCTGCCTTCACCACGGCCCCTGGGAGGGCTACAGCTGAGAAAATCCGCTGTCAGGAAGAAGTGAATAGAACTAACAAGACTATTGAGCCAGCCAACAGATTAGTGAAAGGTCTGGAGGCGAGATCCTACAGGGCAGACTAATGAAGCAGGCTGCAGAGAGCACTTCTTTGTTATACACTACTGACCTGGCAATAACAGCGGCATTTAGCAAAGAGCCTGATGAGCTGAAAAAATTATGTCATTATCATTCATTTTTTTCATAATAGAAACATGTTTCTGACCTTTACATTTTCTTACATTTTACCATGCCGCGGCCTGTATTAACTGTAAGATCACCTAGTGACTAACATATTCACGAAGCCCTACAGGAAAGGGAATGGTCACTCTCTCTTCAGTATTGACAAATAAAGTTGATGCGGTGAAAAAGACACAGACATATTCGGAACAATTAGACGACGCTAATGACAGAACCCTAGGTGGGTTTGCTGCAAAGCATGATGCAATTTGTCCGACCTAGTTAAGGAATATGATAATGCCCTAATTATCTGTCTAAGATGTGCCCCAGATATTACAGAGGAGACAAAGAATAAAGAGTGGCAAACCCCAAATTATCCAAAATAATCCATATTGTTAAACGTTGGCTCCTGAGAAAGCCTGGTCACTGGCAGCTTTTTCATTTGCCATTCATCTATTGTTAATTTAATCTTTTGTAGATATTCAAATTTTTTCCCTGGGTTAACGTTGGGGGGGAGAGAACGTCTCTTCTTGTCCCCTGCCATTGTCGGAGGCATGTTTTTCCGACCAGCGGCCCTCCCTGCCTTTCTTTCATTCTGGTAACTGGACTTACAGTGGGCCAAGAAAGCATCAACCCGCTGCTAATTAAACAGATTTAGCCAACTGGATATGGGTAGGAGAATTTTAAATATAAATTGATGAGTGCTTGTTTAGTGCCATTTGAAGTAAAAATTGAAAGGATTTATCGGCTGAGAAGAAAGGTCTCAGCATCTCATAGAAAAGCCGGAAAATCTAATGAACTTAAATGTATCCCACCAGGGTAGCCATATTTCTTCTCACTGTGACGCACGGATGTCTCTCAAATTAATGGAAGTAAATTACTGTCTTAATCTGACAAATCTATCACTGTATTATCCAATCAATTTGCCAGCTCCCAAATAGATCAGGGGAAATAGTAGAGGAGTAGCAATGGATTTCTTTTTTTACAAAGAGTAGTGTGACCCCATCCTCTAAAAGATGTCCATGGCTGAGCCCTTCTGACTTCATTTCACTCTATTTGATGGAGCTCTTTGTGCAAAAAAATATGTCAGAACAAGCTCGGGGCAAGGACTATGCCCCGAACCCAGAGGGTGCTGGATCTCTTCCAATGTTTTCCATGTCTTCTGCTCTACCCTTTCTGCTATTCCGAATCTGGGGTCTCAGGGAAACAGTCTACCAGGGCTGGGAACCCAGGCTAGGTACACGAAGACCCGTCTCCCCTCAGCAGCTCTGCCGTGAGCTGGCCCCTTTGTGAGCCAGGCTCTCATTCCACCTCTTGAGAATCCATGTTGGCATCGCTAACCAGCAGCAGGTGAATTCTCCCATTCCCTGAATTCCTGGAGGAACTGGAAATGCTCGCTGTGTCTACTCCAAGTCTGCTTTGTTGAAATGCCTGTGCCATTTACTCTGAGGCATTTTGTGCCAAATGGAAGCATAAGACACCATGCGGCCATGTAGGAATAGAGGCACTTCTATGCTTTCTTCCATGGTGACAGGACCCAAACCACACAAAGGTCACAAAACACTGCTATGTCCTCTTCTCTGGCAAATTGGACAATTACAGCCTATTTCCTGCAAGCATATTTTTTTTACACTGTGAATTCCTAGTACTTGAAAATGCCTTGATATTTAGCCTATTAAATATTATTATCCCTGGTTTGTACTCTTTCATATTTTCTTTCCTTCTGGTTTTCCTTTTCTTCATTACTCTCTCCTTCCTGCCTCCTTGTCATTTTTATTTACTGAGGTGCAATTGACAGATACAATTGTGAGATATTTAAAGTGAACTTTGTAGTTACTTGATATATGTATACACTGTGAAAAAATTGCCCCAAGTTAATTACCATGTCCATTGCTTCCCATATTCATCTTTTTTTTTTTAGTGAGAACATTTTAGTTCTACTCTCTTAGTAAATTTCAATTATACGTCATTATCAACTATTGTCATTATGTTTTACATTATATCCTCAACCTTCCTCATCCTACGGCTGAAAGTTTGTCCTCTTTACCAGCCTCTTATCCTCTTCCCAGGCCTTGACAACGTGTTTCTACTCTCTGTTTTTATGAATTTGACCTTTTTTTTTTTTTAGATTCCACATATAAGTGATGTCATACAGTATTTGTCTTTCTTTGTCCGGCTTATTTCACTGAGCATAATGCCCTCTATCCATCTATGGTGTTGCAAATGGTAGGATTTCTTTCTTTCTCATGGATGAAAAGTATTCCATTGTATATATAAACTGCACCTTCGCGATCTGTTCATCCATGGATAGACACCCAGGTTGTGCCTCCAGGTCTTGGCTATTGTGAACAAAGCTACGGAGAACATGCAAGGCTGGATATCTTTTTAGTACTCAGCTCCCATTTTCTTTAGGTGAATCCCCAGAAGTGGAATTGCTAGGTCCTACATTTGTTGTATTTTATTTTCTTTGAGGAAACTCCATACTGTTTTCCATAGTAGCCACACCCTCCCTCTTTTTTTGTTTTTTAATGTTCCTGACTTTTTGTCCTCTTTCTTTACTTCTTTCTCTTTCTTCTTTCCTTCCTTTCTTCCCTTTTACCTTCCTTCCTTCTTTCCTTATTCATTTCATGTCTTTTTTCTTTCTAAGTATTTGTTTCCCACCATATTTTTCTGGGTTAACAGTAGAAATCTAATTATCACTAATTTTTTTAGAAGACAACCGTTCTGTAGCAGACTATTAAAATTTTGTCTCTTCCTTTGTAAAATACAAAAATGGTCTATTACAATAAGTTCTGTGTTTACAGTTTGAAATTTATGTTTGGAATAATCAGGGTCTTCATTTGTAAGTTCTGAGCATTTCTCTCTCTTTGGTACTCTACTAATAGCCACTTCATTATCATTTAAAATAATTCTTTGGTATCACTCATTATTAAATGTTGTTAAAAGAATTGTTTTCTTCATTGCCATCATAAATTCATTTAATTAGCATGTTTTTAAAATTAGAACACATTAAAAAATAAAATGCAGAAATTTTACTAAACTTGTTGCTTTAAAACTGTTATCTTTCTGGAGGGAAATTTCAGAGCTTGCATAAAAAATATTCAGTGTTTATGAGATGGAGCAGGGAAATGGGGCAATGGTCATGCCATTGTAAAATCTACTTAGGCTGCAAAAAAAGGCCAGCTTATTCTTTAACTTAATCTGTATGCTGTTCCTTCTCTTCTTCCAGCCCCTTAATCAGTTAAGTAACTTTGTAACCAGGATGAGAGACAGACCTCTGGGGTGTAAATGAACCTACATGTGTAAAGAATGCCAAGATCTGGATCAACACTGCCACTTAAATAACTCTATTCTTAAGACAAAACTTCAGAAGAATTATAAATCACATGTATACATCATGCTTACGCTAACCCCTAAGCAAAAGGCCCTATAAAACCCCAAACCCTAAACCCTTATATGCGCCTTGTCTCTGAGGTACTTGCCTGCACTCCCATCTGAATGTATATTAGTTTATCAAATTAACTTTCTTGATGCATAAGCCTATTGCACTCTTCTCTGAGCTCTTTCATAATAAAGACAAGAACTCACTTGATCTCCACATCCAGTGCTAAATGTCTTTGTCATTTTGATATTTCATTCAGCTTTCTAGTCTTAACAAAATCCTTTTCTCTCTTCCTGTTCCACTCCAGACTAGTAGAGCAATAGAAGTTCTCAGAACATAAACTCACTCCATCTTGTGCTCCACAGCTTCCCCAAATTCTGGGGTGGCAGAGATAAAATTTCTGTGCTGTGCAGATCAAGCAGATGCCAGGTGACCCTGGCTTTAGGAGTTGGCAAGGGATCTGCCTACATGCCGAGCAGGAGTTCAATGAACTCCCTTTTCCTCCCTCTGTTCTCCCTTGCTCTCTGCTGCCTGCACACCTGCTGACATTCACTTCTACTCTTGCTTTAATGAATTCCTTTCTTGCTGGCACTTGTTTGAACTGATCGAGAATTCTTTCCTAAGCAGAGTTAAGAGTCCTCCTCTGACCAGGTTGAGGTTTCACCTAGTGCACAAGGGGAGACCTCCCCAGATGCAGCTGCCTGATAACATTTATACTCTTGACCCAGGAATCCCATTCCTGGACTTAATCCTAAGGAAATAAAAACATGGAAAGGATTCACTACTAGAATATTTCTTACAGCGTTCTTTATAATAGCTGCAGATTAGAATTAACCTCAGTGTCCCAAAACTGGGTATTGGCTAAATAAGTTATGGATCATACATAATATGGAACAGCACATATCCATTAAAAATTATATTGTAGAAGAATATTTTGATCCTATGGGAAATTTTTCTAAGTATGTTTTGCAATAAACAAAGCAAGTTACAGAACAAGATATATGTCATGATCTCCATTTGGCAATAGACTGCCTCTCAGCTCCAAATCTACTCTCATTATCTTTTTGCCTTAATGGACTGGACCCTTGACTCATTTTTCTTTTGCAGCAAGCATCATATTAGGTTTGTCAGCAGAAGGCACAGGAAAGATCATGCAGGAGAAAGACACTTCCTACCCTGGTTCTGGGGCTCCCTCTTGTTCTCCTTCCTGCGCCTACACCACTCTCAGAGGCTTCTGTCCAGCCCCCACATGCATTCCTCAGCAAGTACTCAACCCTGCCGCAGCCAGGTACCACCTTGCCACAGACCTCCCAGCAGGGACCTCACCACATCTGGCCTCTGCACATCTGGCTAGCAAGGTGACTCTGTGCCCCAACTGCCTTTGAGCACCTGCCCTGAAGAGTATGTTGCTGTTTCCCTTGCAACTGGGGACAAGCCCAGGCTGAATCCATCCTGAGAAGAGGGCCTGACTTTACTACTGTCCCTTCCTTGCATTCTGTCGCAGCCCTAGGGTATTCTCTTACCTCCTTAATTGTGGGTATAGCTCTTTATAATAACTTTCTTTATAAGAAATTTTATTTATAGCCAATAGTTCATCATAAATTTTTCCTGTTTAAGTTACTGTGTAGTTTCTATTTCCTGACTGGATCCTGACTATTATATGTGTTTATGTATAGGAAGAGAGAAAAAGACTGAGACAAAAGGTAAAAACTTGGTTGACTACGAGTAGTGGGATAATAGATCTTTTTATTTTAGACCTTGTGAATCACAATATTGTCCAAAATATTTTGGAAGGAGCTTTTCTCTTTATTTATTTTAGTTTCTGTTTCTCAGATTCATTATTTTGTTAGCAGAAGTTGAGGGTTGATATGAATTTGTGTTCTTGTTTCAAAATTCAGATCCAAAAACAAAAGGGTCATGACGACTAAAGATGGTGGCATGAGACGTGACACACAGGCTTCCTCCTAAAACAGCATATAATACAAAAATATAACTAATACAACTAATCCTGAAAGAGCAACAGGAAAGAGGGCTGCACTGCATATACCTGGAGAAAAGAATAAACCTCACAGAACAGGGTAACGTACGAAAGCCGTGGCCCAGCAGGACCCAAGCCCTTCCCCCACCCCAGCTTTCTGTGGGGAGGAAGACAAACAGAGCTGGGAGGGAGTGGAGGCCTGGGACTGCTGAATACCTAACTCCGGAGATCTGATCTGGGAGCACAGACCTACATTTCATGGAGTTTTCATGGTTCTCTCATGATTAGGGGGTTGGAAAGCTAAGACAGGCAGAATACCTGGAGAGACTGAGATTCCAGGTGCTTGTGGAAAGTAGGGATCCATATCTGCCTGCTCTGGGACAAAAGAAAGGCGGGCAGTCTGAGAGACTTCCTAACAGCAAGTGGGCTGCTAAAGGGCCAAGTATTGCACAGAGCTTATTGCTCAGGAGAAAGGACAGGTAGCCAAATTGTTGTGGTGCACTCTGGCCAGCAGGTTAGGAACTTTCACGATCTTCAGGAGCTCCAGCTCCCTGGCTGGCTACACAGCTCTAAGGATACCCTCTGTGATAAGCAGACTACTGTGCCTTTCTTCCAGCCAGCCCCACGTGGCTAGAAAACAGGCAAATCCCACCCTGGCATTAGGCCAGCCAGAGGGAAGCCCTGTCTACAGCAACTACAAACGCAAAACATAGAGGCTTATACCTGTGTGCTCAGCCCACTGGTTCTGGCAGTGGAGAAAGGCACAGCAGCCAGGAAGCAGGAAACAGCTCTTTCCTTCCCCCAGGCACCAATACAGCTCCTCTATGACCCCTGACATTGCTTCAGGGGCTGAGCAGCTACCGACAGTAGAGCTTCTGGGCACTAGAGGGTGCCATATACAAATATGAAATGCCAAAGGAACCTGGTTCAAAGTAAAATTATGAATATGAATACAACCCCTGAGAAAGATTCAAATGAAATCGACCTCATGAATCTGCCTGGAAGGGATTTAAAAATAAAAATCATTAACATGCTCATGGAGATACAGAAAAATATTCAAGGACTCAGGGAGGAATTCCGGTTGGAGATCCAATCATTACGGAACACAGTATTAGAAACATAAAATGGAAAGTTTTAAAAGCAGATTAGATATGGTGGAGGAGACGATAAATTAAATAGAAACTAGAGAAGAGGAATACAAAGGAGCTGAGGCACAGAGAGCAAAAAGGATCTCTAAGAATGAAAGAATATTGAGGGAACTGTATGACCAATCCAAACAGAACAATATTCGCATTATAGGGGTACCAGAAGAAGAAGAGAGAGAAAAGCGGATAGAAAGTGTCATTGAGGAGGTAATTGCTGAAAATGTAGCCAATCTTGGGGAGGAGATAGTCTCTCAGGCCATGGAGGTGCACAGATCTCCCAACACAAGGGACCCAAGGAAGACAACATCAAGATATATAATAATTAAAATGGGAAAGATCAAGGATAAAGACAGACTTTTTAAAGCAGCTAGAGAGAGAAAAAACATCACATACAAAGGAAAACCCATCAGGCTATCATCAGACTTCTCAACAGAAACCTTACAGGCCGGAAGGGAGTAGCATGATGTATTTAATGCAATGAAGGAGAAGGACCTCGAACCAAGAATCCGACAAGGTTATCATTTAAATTTGAAGGAGGGATTAAACAATTTCCAGATAGGCAAAAGCTGAGAGAATTTACGTCCCACAAACTGTCTCTACAGTGTATGTTGGAAGAACTGCTATAGATGAAAGGGTTCCTAAGATTTAATAGCTGTCACCAGAGGTAATAAAACCACAGTAAAGAAAGTAGAACAATTAATTACTAAGCAACTGCAAAATTATATCAACTATCCCCAAAGTCAATTAAGGGATAGAAAAAGAGTACAGAATATGATACCTAATATATAAAGAATGGAGGAGGAAGAAAAAGGAGGAGAGAAAAAAGAACATTTAGACTGTGTTTGTAATAGCATATTAAGTGAGTTAGGTTAGACTCTTAGGTGGTAAGGAAGTTAACCTTGAACTTTGGTAACCACGAATCTAAAGCTTGCAATGGCAATAAATACATACCTATTGATAATCACCCTAAATGCAAATGGACTGAATGCACCAACCAAAAGACATAGAGTCACTGAATGGATAAAAAAACAAGCCCCATCTATATGCTGCCTACAAGAGACTCACTTTAAACCCAAATATATACACAGACTAAAAGTGAAGGGATGGAAAAAGATATTTCATGCAACTAATAGGAGTTAGTAGTACTTGTATAAGACAAAATAGACTTCAAAACAAAGAAAGTCACAAGTGACAAAGAAGGACATAACATAATAATAAAGGTGTCAGTCCAACAAGAGGAGATAACAATTATAAATATCTATGCACCCAACATAGGAGCACCTATGTAAATTTTTTTACATTTACATATGTAAAACAAATACTAACAAAATTACAAGGGGAAATAGACTGCAATGCATCCATCATTTTGGGAGACTTCAAGACAACACTCACTACAAAGGACAGATCAACCAGACAGAAAATAAATAAAGAGACAGAATAATGTATTAGAACAGATGGACCTAACAGACATCTACAGAACACTCCGTCCAAAAGGAACAGGATACACATTCTTCTCAAGTGCACAGGGAACATTTTCAAGAATAGATCATATACTAGGCAACAAAAAGAACCTCAATAAATTAAAAAATATTGAAATTGTACCAACCAGCTTCTCAGATCACAAAGGTATGAAACTAGAAATAAATTACTCAAAGAAAAGGAAAAGCCCACAAACACATGGAGGCTTAATAACATCCTCCTAAATAATCAATGGATCAATGACCAAATAAAAACAGATCAAGCAATATATGGAGACAAATGACAACAATAATTCAACATTGAAAAATCTGTGGGACGCAGCAAAGGCCGTGCTAAGAGGGAAATATATTGAAATACAGGCCTACCTCAGGAAAGAAGAACAATCCAAAATGAACAGTCTAATCTTACAATTAATGAAACTAGAAAATAAAGAACAAATGAGGCCCAAAGTCAGTAGAAGGAGGGACATAATAAAGATTAGAGCAGAAATAAATAAAATCGAGAAGAATAATACCAGAAAGAATCAATGAAAGAAGGAGCTGGTTCTTTGGGAAAATAACCAAAATAAGTAAACCTCTAGCCAGACTTCTCAAGAAAAAAAGAGAATCTACACAAACAGAATCAGAAATGAGAAAGGAAAAATCACAACGGACACCACAGAAATACAAAGAATTATGAGACGATACGATGAAAAATTATATACTAACAAACTGGATAATATACAAGGAATGGACAGCATTCTAGAAAAATACAACTTTCCAAGGCTGACCCAGAAAGAAACAGAAAATCTGAACAGACCAATTACCAGCAATGAAATTGAATTGGTAATCAAAAAACTACCTAAGAACAAAACTCCTATACCAGATGGCTACACCACTGAATTTTACCAAACATTTAGTGAAGACCTAAAACCCATCCTCCTTAAAGTTTTCCAAAGAGTAAAAGAAGAGGGAATATTTCCAAACTCATTCTATGAGGCCAGCATATCTCTAATACCAAAACCAGGCAAAGACACCACAAAAAAGAAAATTACACACCAATATCCCTGATGAACATAGATGCAAAAATACTCAACAAAATATTAGCAAACCGAATTCAAAAATACATAAAAAAGATCATCCATCATGATCAAGTAGGATTTATTCCAGGGTTGCAAAGATGGTACAACATTCAAAAATCCATCAACATCATCCACGACATCAACAAAAAGAAGGACAAAAACCACATGGTCATCTCTGTAGATGCTGAAAAAGCATTCGACAAAATTCAACACCCATTCATGATAAAACTCTCAACAAAATGAGTATAGAGGGCAAGTACCTCAACATAATAAAGGCCATATGTGACAACCAACAGTCAACATTATACTTAACAGTGAGAAGTTGAAAGCTTTTCCTTTATGATCAGGAACAAGACAAGGATGCCCATTCTCCCCACTTCTATTCAACATAGTACTGGAGGTCCTAGCCATGGCAATCAGACAACACAAAGAAATAAAAGGCATCCAGATTGGCAAGGAAGAAGTTAAACTGTCCCTGTTTGCAGATGACATGATATTGTACATAAAACCCCTGAAGAATCCACTCCAAAACTACTAGATCTAATATCTGAATTCAGCAAAGTTGCAGGATACAAAATTAATATGCAGAAATCTGTGACATTCCTATATACTAACAATCAGTTAGCAGAAAGAGAAATCAGGAAAAAAATTCCATTCACAATTGCATTAAAAAGAATAAAATACCTAGGGATAAACCTAACCAAGGAAGTGAAAGACCTATACTCTGAAAACTACAAGGCACTCGTGAAAGAAATTAAAGAACATACCAATAAATGGAAACACATCCCGTGCTCATGGATAGGAAGAATTAATATTGTCAAAATGGCCATCCTGCCTAAAGCAATCTACAGATTCAATGCAATTCCTATCAAAATACCAACAACATTCTTCAACCAACTAAAGCAAATCATTCTAAAATCCATATGGAACCACAAAAGATCCCAATTAGCCAAAGCAATCCTGAGAAGGAAGAATAAAGCTGGGGGGATTATGCTCCCCAATTTCAAGCTCTACTTCAAAGCCACAGTAATCAAGACAATTTGGTACTGGCACAAGAACAAACACATAGACCAATGGAACAGACTAGAGAGCCCTGATATAAACCCAACCATATATGGTCATCTAATATACGATAAAGGAGCCATGGATATACAATGGGAAAATGACACCCTCTTCAACAACTGGTGTTGGCAAAACTGGACAGCTACATGCCAGAGAATGAACTGGATTATTGTTTAACCCCATATACAAAAGTAAACTCGAAATGGATCAAACACCTGAATGTAAGTCATGAAACTATAAAATTCTTAGAAGACAGTATAGGCAAAATGTCCTGTATATAAGCACGAGCAACTTCTTCCTGAACGCGTCTCCTCGACCAAGGGAAACAAAAGCAAAGATGAACACATGGGACTACATCAAACTAAAAAGCTTCTGTGTGGCAAAGGACACCATCAACAGAACAAAAATGCATCCTACATTATGGGAGAATATATTTGTAAATGACATATCCGACAAGGAGTTAACATCCAAAATATATAAAGAACTCACAAGCCTCAACACCCAAAAAACAAATAACCTGATTAAAAAATGGGCAGAGGACATGAACAGACACTTCTCCAAAGAAGAAATTCAGATGGCCAACAGACACATGAAAAGATGCTCCACATCACTAATCATCAGGGAAATGCAGATTAAAACCACAATGAGATATCATCTCACACCAGTAAGGATGGCCACCATCCAAAGACTAAGAACAACAAATGCTGGCAAGGATGCAGAGAAAGGGGAACCCTCCTACACTGCTGGTGGGAATGAATGTAAGCTAGTTCAACCATTGTAGAAAGCAGTGTGGAGGTTCCTCAAAAAACTCAAAATAGAAATACCATTTGACCCAGGAATCCCACTCCTAGGAATTTACCCTAAAAATGCAGCAGCACAGTTTGAAAAAGACATATGTACCCCTATGTTTATCGCAGCACTATTTACAATAGCCAAGAAATGGAAGCAACCTAAGTGTCCATCAGTAGATGAATGGATAAGGAAGAGGTGGTACATATACATAATGGAATAGCCATAAGAAAGAAACAAATCCTACCATTTGCAACAACATGGATGGAGCTGGAGGATACTATGCTCAGTGAAATAAGCCAGGTGGAGACATACAAGTGCCAAATGATTCCCTCATTTATGCAGTATAACAATGCAGCAAAATTGAAGGAACAAACTAGCAGCAGACTCATAGACTCCGAGAAGGGACTAATAGTTACCAAAGGGGAGCAGGTGGGGAGGGAGGGGAAGGGGATTGAGGGGTATTATATTTAGTACACACGGTGTGGGAGGTCTCGGGGAAAACAGTGTAGCACAGAGAAGGCAAATAGCAAATCTGTGGCATCTTACTACACTGATGGACAGTGACTGCATTGGGGTATGGGTGGGGACTTGATAATATGGGTGAAAGTAGTAACCACATTGTTTTTTCATGTGAAACTTTCACAAGAGTGTATATCAATACCCTAATAAAAAAAATTTTTAAAAAAAGGATCGTATTAGGTGCCTATTCAATTAGCATATTGGAAGGAGCTGGCCAGATAGCAGGTCCACGCAAAGTCCTACAATTCCCTCTAAGACCTTGTCTCCATGCAATGATCACCACCGGTAGTCTTAACCCTGGGGATCCACTACAACTCTGGTTTTAAAGTCACCCTGTTGCTGCAAAGGCATTAAGAACTATTTCTGTAAATAGTAAGATGATTTTTAAAAGTGCGATAGCAATTTTGAAAAACATGCAATTTTATTGCAGTCTTTTGCTATATGGAAATATGTGTCTGTACACATAGAAAATTGGCTTGTTAGTGTTTCAACAGAAGTACCTCTAACACAGAAGGACACTGTGACAGGCCAAATTCTAAGATGGTCCCCCAGTTCCCAGCCCTTGCTGTACACACTCCTTCCTCCCAGTTATTCAATTGAGCATTGCTGTGAGAGGATTTTGTAGATGTAATTAAGGTTCCAAACCAGCTGACCTTAAAATAGGAAGATTATCCCAGTGGGGCTGACCCAATTATATGGGCCTTTTTAAAGTAGAAGGTTTTCTCTGCCTAGTTGCAGAAAAGTAGAAAGTCAGAGATTGGAAGCATAAGGGGGATTCTCCACTGCTGATTTTAAAGTGCCAATTGGCAAGGACTATGGGCCATCTCCAGGAGCTGACAGCAGCTCCCAAGTGACAGCCAGGAAGGGCACAGGGACCTCAGGTCTGCAGCCATACGAAATGAATTCTGCCAACATGAACAAGCCTGAAGCATGTTCTTCCCCAGAACCTCCAAATGAGAACAGACAAAAACTAGAAAGCAAACAGACTGGATCTTGTCGACCACGCCTCTTCTTAAGGATTCCATGCCACCAATGAAAAACCTTTTGGGAGGATTACAGATTCCTGGGAATTATGAGTCTTAACCCTCATGCACTGGTGTGGTTGTCCTTGGGGAAAGGAACTCCTGTGCTACCAACATACCCGGCGTGTCTGGATTATGGGCTCATGTTCCAGATTGAAGAGTTCACGCATTCATTACTGGACATACTGGGACTGCCCTATTTTATTCGTATTCCTTCAAGATTTGATTTCAGAGAGTGACTCCATGGTAGACAAAGTCTTGAGAAAAGACTACTATTTTATATTTTGATTGAAATGTTTAATTGATTAATCTCTTACTTGGTGACTGGTTTCTTTTTTCTAAGCCCTTCTTTTCCTTACTTATTGCCCTTTTTGCCTTTATGTCCCAATATTATCGCTCTTAGTTATGTTCTGCTTTCAGTCTTGGTTTTCTGTGTAGCCATTTTATCCACTCATCCTCCTTATTTTTGGTCAGTCACAGGAGAGTAGGAAATAAGATGCATACATTGTACCAGATCTTTAAGAGAATTCATCTATCAGCTTTCAAATCCTCAATGGAAGTTTGAAATCTGGTTCCAATCATTTTTAAGTAATTTCTGCCAGTTATCAGAGGAGGAGAAGCTAAGATCATAATACAGGAGAATGAATTTGGAGGGTCCTGAAGAGAAGGGGCTTATCTGTGTCACTCAGAACTTAGATGATGTCACCAGAGTGAAGAAATTGCCATCCTTGCATTGGACCTTCCAGCCACCAGTAGGACTTTCTCTGCTTTGCCAGAGTTGCTTTTATCCTAGTTTCCTGATATATGTTAATCCCAGTCCGCTAATTCTGAATGCTCCTCTGCAAATGGTTATTTCCCTAGCCTCTGCAGCCACTTCAAGAATAAAGCGAAATAACACTTTGTTTCCCTTTCGGTAGCTGGCTGGGAATCAGACTACAGAGGGCTTGAAATCGCAGTGAAAGCCCGGCTGGAAGGTCAGGACGACGCATGCTGCCTCTGTTGGCAAGACTGACATTATAGATTTGAAAGGCTTTATTGCTATTTCAGTCAGCACTCACCAAGAAGGAAAATGATTTCAGAATCGAGTTGTTGGTTCAGCTAGTGGACAAGTTCCTCACCTGCCTTCCCTCTGCATGGGGTAATTTCCTCGGGGCCACTTCCCGCTGGAGAAATTAGAAACATCCCCCACCCACCCCACCCTCTCCAGAAGCAGGGGTCAGAATGGAAATAAAGGAAATTTATCTGATGAGTGTCATGGGTTGAATGGTTCTCCTGAAAAGCATATATGTTGAAATCTTAACCCCCAGGACCTCAGAATGTGATCTTACTTGGAAATAGGGTCATTATTGCAGTTATAGTTAGATAAGCTGAGTTCATATGAGGAATAGGGATGACCCCCAAATCCAATATGACCAGCATTCTTATAAAAAGGGAAGATTTGGACAGAGGGACACAGAAAAAAAGCCGGGTAGAGACTGAAGATTATGCGGCCACAAGCCAAGGAACTACCAGAAGCTACGGGAAAGGCCTGGCCCAGCCCCTTCTCTTGCACCTTCAGAAGGTGTGTGTTCCCGCTGACACCTTGACTTGGAACTTCTGGCCTCCTGAATTGTGGGACAATGAATTCTGTTGCTCTAAGCCACCCAGGTTGTGGTCTTCTGTTATGACAGTCCCAGGAAATTAATATAATAAAGACAATGATCGGGCTTCCTGGCCTTTAACTGAGTGGCCTTGGTAAACAATAGTCCTCATTGCTCTGCAACCCACTGCCAAAAGTACAAGAGGTCTGAAGCAGGAGGAAGGGGCAGGGCCTCCCCAGCCCTCATCCTAGGAGAAAACCTGAAATCTCTGGGAGCTGCTGCACAAACTGATCTCTGCAAAGTCCGGAAACGCAGGTTGGGTGATGTCCCTTACCGCCAGCCTCTCGCTGGTGGCTGAGCTGGAGAGCTGCTGCCCGTACTTATGATCTCATGCCCTCTTCTGCTGAAAGTGATGGGAGCAGCATTTGTCTGGAGCAGATAATAGTTTGTGCAAATGTGTGCATGCGCTTTTTTTAAAAAATGATGAAACTGCTCACTAGAAAGCATCTCAAATTCTTTCAGTAAAAAAATATTTTTCAGCATAAAATATAAAAGAGTAAATACGCTAATACTACTTTTTAAGCTGTTGCTCACAGTTACCTACATATTGCTTTTGAGCACTGCTTTGCTCGCTCATTTGGGGGAAATCTACATTATTTTTAACAACTCTCCATTTTGAATCATTACTATCAAATTAGCCAGATTTGTTTTTCCTTCTGTGTGAAGGTCTTTTGGGGTGATATAAGTGAATTAACGCATTTAAAAGACTACTGCGTATCTCTTAACTTTTTCCCTGATGGTGAAGCTTGCAGGCAGTGCAGGTGGCTACAGTATTAATTTGTTTCATTTTACTCTATAAACATGAAGGTGCTTAATCTAAGTAGGCAGTTTAAGCAACTATATACAAAGTATATGGAAGTTACGCCTCATTTTAACTCCAGGGATCCCACCCTTATATTTTAAGGTACAGGCTCTGTATTTTCCAAGGAAGCACATGCTTTTCAAGGCACAGCCAAGAATGGAACTTTCCTCTTCATCATTAACATCCGATGTACTGGTAGTTTTAACATCAGACTCAAAGAGTAACACAAATCAGCTTGCGCTGTTATTCTACCCTTAGCTTGGCATGTAGAGTTCTCTGTAGTGCAAATCTGCAAGGGAAAGAGTGGGTGGTTTGGACAGGGAGAGGGTCTTGTGTTTGTGTTAATATATGCTTCTGTTATTTGTACCCAGAGCCATCTGGAATGCAAAATAAGAGGAATAAACACACTCCTGTCTGCATTCATTGTACCTCATCCTCCAGTTCCAGTATGAAGGAGTAATAAATGTAGACATAAAACAAATGCAAAAGGGACCCTTCATAGCAACAAAAGATAAAACTAATTTATTGGAGGAGGAAGGTTAGGCTTAAGATAGATGATATTCTCTAATACTTGGATGAGGGAAGAAGCGAACAATTTTTGAAAACATGGTTTGGCACCTTCTTACCAACCCCAGTTCTTCTGGATTTTTCTTCCCGGGGCATTCTGTTATTTCTCAATAACCACCCAAAAGCCACCCAAGGCTCCACCCCAGCATCTCTCTGAGGAGAGCCAGTGCCATTCTGTGACCCCCAGTCTTCACTAGGCGTGTGCTGTTTTTGCTACAATCATTTTTGCCACATTCTCACTGCATGACTTATTGGCTGTAAGGCAGTTTTCCACAAAAGGTAAAGTTATAAAAAATAAAAGAGGGACATTTATTTAAAAGGACATAATCAAATGTGAAAAATGAATAACAAAATTAAAAAGACTTTGTGGATACAAAATATCTGAATTCACTTAACATGTGTGTTCATGGTAGTACTGCCCAAATAACAGATTGTGTTTTGTGGATTGCACCTAAGCCCTTGTCTTCAAAGCCTTTCATTCGCAGGGTTAAAATTGGTTTCTTTGCTTGTTGATTTACCTTCTTGTTCAGCACCATTTCTTCATTTTTACCTAAAATTTCTTCCTTCAACAAAAGAATTATGAAACAACAAATGTTGGCGAGGATGTGGAAAAAGGGGCACCCTCCTACACTGCTGGTGGGAATGTAAATTAGTTCAACCATTGTGGAAAGCAGTATGGAGGTTCCTCAAAAAACTCAAAATAGAAATACCATTTGACCCAGGAATTCCACTCCTAGGAATTTACCCAAGAATACAACTTCTCAGATTTCAAAAGACAGATGCACCCCTATGTTTATCGCAGCACTATTTACAATAGCCAAGAAATGGAAGCAACCTAAGTGTCCATCAGTAGATGAATGGATAAGGAAGAGGTGGTACACATACACAATGGAATACTATTCAGCCATAAGAAAGAAACAAATCCTACCATTTGCAACAACATGGATGGAGCTAGAGGGTATTATGCTCAGTGAAATAAGCCAGGCGGAAAAAGACAAATATCAAATGATTTCACTCATCTGTGGAGTATAAGAACAAAGAAAAAAACCGCAGCAGACTCACAGAACCCAAGAATGGACTAACAGTTACCAAAGGGAAAGGGACTGGGGAGGATGGGTGGGAAGGGAGGGATAAGGGGAAAAAAAGGTCATTATGATTAGCACACAATAAGGTAGGGGGGGCAGGGGGAAGGCTGTACAACACAGAGAAGACAAGTAATGACTCTATAGCACCTCACTACGCTGATGGACAGTGACTGTAATGGGGTATGTGGTGGGGACTTGATATTGGGGGAGTCTAGTAACCATAATGTTGCTCATGTAATTGTACATTAATGATGCTAAAATAAATCAATAAATAAAAGAATTAGTTTCCAAACACTGGGGTGCATATCTGGCACTGAGTTTTGTGCTGTGTTGAGAAGGCCTTCTACAGTTTGTTCTGGGTATATTGTCACATGTCCATTTATAGTTCTAAGGGAAATGGGGTTTCAAAACTCTGCGCCACGGCACAGGCCCTGAGAGCTAAGATTTATGTAGGACGGAAGTGAGAGCGCTCCACCAATAGCGAAACGAAGCCAAACTGTCAACCAGTTGAAACCAACTGTCAACCAGTCACTTTTTTTTCTTTTTATGTTTAAAGGCAAAATTACTTACGGCCAATTGGTGCTGTGGCGAAAATGCTTTCAGCAAAGGTGCTTACAGCAAACCTGCCTAGAACCTTCGTTAGGACTGCCCTTGGAAGAGAAGACGTGGGCACATCAGAGAATCGCCTTGCTCCGCTGCAGCAGAAGCGACTCAAAAGCACATGCCCTCCCGGTAGAGGCACCGTCTTTTTCGATGACAAACAGTACATTATACTTTCACAACCATCTCTGGCCGGAATATCTAAATTTATCCAAAAAAATGTGATCTGTTGGAAATGGAAGTAATCTTGCAAAATGGAAGATTTTTCTTTTGACTCAAACCTTGGGTGGAAACATTTGACTGGGAGGGAGTTTTGTTTCCAGCTGGATGCGGTTGATTGAAGGATTGTCTGGAACCGATTGGCTATTCTCAACTATGTGTGATTTCACCTTGTCATCTGGGAATTTCTGAGCGTACAAAGGCCCCTGGGGACTCAAGCAGTGGGTACTAATGTGTATGTAAAACTCAGAGAAATACAGTACTTTGCATTGCTTTGTGATTCATCAAGGCAGAAATAGTTAATGACCCCCACCCCCCCACCAAAGAGAGCAATTTACTCTGATCTCACAAGTAGGATCAGGACCAATAATCTGTAACAAAGCATAATATTTAGGACACACATATAACTCCACTCAAGGATAATGTTCTACACATGATTCATAGAGTTAGTTCCAATCAATTCTCCTCCTGTGAACACACAGTGCTAATAGGGCTACTGTGGCCTTTAATGCACATTCTGATGCATATATTCACTAGAAAGCACAAATTATTAATCAGAGTAGCCTCTTTCGTGCTTGCGTTATTTGTACCGAGAGCCATCTGGAATACAAAACAAGAGGAATAACTTCAGAGGTCAAATCATACCCAGTTTGTCATATACAATTGAGAGTTAAGACGGAAAGCTTTTTTTTAAAAAAGGCAACATAAAACTTCTATCTGTTTCTAGGACTCTAGTCTGGTATTAACTTCGTGGCTGCCTGTTGCTAGAATACCACATGAGATTAGCCATCACGCCTTTGAAGGTGAAGAGCTGATTTTACAGCTCATGGACGTTCTAAGGGATGCATTGCATTAATTAAGATAGTTCTTTACATACAGTTTAAAATCTTTATAATGCTTCCTAAGCTATCAACAGGTGAAGTTAACCAAATAAATAGAAAAAAAATATTTCTCCTGATAATAATGCACCAGCCAAAAACTTTCATAGTTTTCACACACACACACACACACACACACACACACACACACACACACACACAGATACACACACACATTCTTCTGCTTTAAAAAAGTGATAGGGTAAAAAGAAAAATTACATAGATAAGGAAGAACAGTATCTTTAAAACACAGCAAGTGTTCAATTAAAGCTGATTAAAAGTACACCATCAAATGGATTTCATCATAGAAAAGAGATTACCAACTAGGAATGGAGGTTGTATGTGGGGGGGTAGAATGTGGGGGGTGGGAGAGGTAACAAAGACTCTGACTTACCTAGACACCTCTCTGTTGCTGTGTGACCTTCTGTGTATAGGCTTTAGACCATAGTTCACCCAAAGGAGGAAAGCACCCATCTGATAATCTAGAACATTTCCATATACCTCTTAGCTTTGACACTGAAGAATTTTGAGACCACCTCATAAGTGAAAACATGAATAGGAGAGTTTGCTGTCACTCTCTACAATGTAAGGGGAAAAAGTAAGTGTCTGAGGCTTTAGAAACATTTGAGAGAAATTCTATTCAGTGGCAAAGAAATAATAATGATACACTGACACAGAGATTCACAATCTCTTATCTGAACCTCTTTGCACCAGGTCTGGAATTCAGAAATGCTAGGAATTTTGAATTATAATTGATTACATATGTCATATATTAAGTAATATCATTAGAGTCTGAAAAGTACTCCATAATCAAATACATTCACAGTTCTGCAGCTAAGGTATAAATGTTTGCACTAAGTAGGATAAGTAAAAATTATCAATAGCCTCATACAGGTCATGCCATGTTTTGCTGTCAAGGGAGTTATGAAATAACTTCCAGTTTTAAGAAACAATGTTTTTAATTTCAGAATTATGGCTAAAGGGCTATACACCTGTATTATGCTTTTCACTGTGGCATCATACACAAATTTAATCAACAACGTCTCGTCAAAAATGCACTAAGGTTGGTAAAACAGGTAATAGCAGTCCTACCCCAGTGTGACAATGTGAAACTGAGGGTTCGAAAGGTGAAATGATTTGACCCAAGTTCTTACAGCTGGTTCTTGGAAAAGGAGGAACCAAGCACTGGTTTACAGAGATGGTTAAACAGTGGAAAGCACAATAAAATATCACCCCAATACTGTCCTTACGGTTCATGCTCTTGAAGGGACAGGGAGTGACCTCTGCACCAGGCCCATTGCCACTCCACCCTCATGGTGATTCAATTACCAGCCTTAGAGTGAATTATGTGCCTTATTATATAGGCAGAAAAAAGTTTTAAACACTTCTCTAATAAGGAACTTCTCTAAATAGAAAATAATTGTTCCTATTGTCTTTTAGAAAGTGACAAAAAGATTTTCTTTATCTTTTTGTAACTTCCAAGTAGAAGAGCACAGAAGGCAGATTTCCCTTATTGTACACTGAATACCAGGTTCCTACTGAGAAGAAGGAAGAGGAGATACAAAAATGATGAGAGACAGAACTTAGGAGAATGGTTAACAAAAGGACACCTCTTCCCAAAGAGTGTGGGACGCAAAGAAGAGGAAAGAATAACATGACTGTGGAGAAGCCAGCAGGACACTCCTCGGCCTGGTGACTGAACTTACATGGACACCACGTGCCCTTGATAAGATACAATGACAGTGGCACTTTTCCTCTGTCTTCCCCCAAAAAAACCTATAACCCCAATCTAATCATAAGAAAGACATCAAACAAACTCAAATTGAGGGGACTTTTACACACTACCTGAGCAGTACTCCTCAAAACCGTCAAGGCCATTAAAAAGGAAAGTGAGAAGCTGTCATAATCTAGAGGGGCCTAAGGAGACATGACGACTGGATGTGATGTGGGGCCTGGGTGGGGGCCTGGCAGAGAAAGAGGACAGTAACTAAAACCTAAGGAAATCTGAAGAGAATATGGACTTTAGTTAATAATAATATAACAGTTCATTAGTTGTTACAAATGTAATACTAATATAAGACGTAAGACCACGCTAATGTGAGATTTTAACAACAGGGAAATTGGTAAAGAGTATATGAGAAACCTTTGTAATAGCTTTGCAACTATGCTGCAAATCCAAAACTATTCTAAAAAAATGTATTTTAAATATACTCTTCATCATATGCCAAATACATATAATTAGATAGCAAAATGGAAATAAATATTTTGTGTGCAAATAGCTTAACTTTTACAATAACACTCAAAATAGAGAATGTTCTTCATTGCCTATGATTTATGAAGCTGGATTTCTAGAAATGCTCCTTTATTGTTACTCTCCGTTTTCCTATTTAAAATTTGGAAAATGGATCTGTAGAATTTGGAATTGCACAGAATGTTGTTCATCATTTTGTATCACGTTTACAAATGTAACTCATGCAACAGCTCCGTTGTGCAAGGAGAGTATAGTTCTGTTCCTTTGCCTCTTGCTTGTCTCCCTTTTGACCTCACCCTTTCTGGTTGGTGGGAAAAATAAATCCTTGATTTTATGCCATTCAAAAGTTAGTTGGACCCTACCATTTAAAAATCCCTTTAAATATTGCTCATCCTCTCAAGGAAGAAATATTTTCAGATTATTTTCAGATTATCACCTTGCTCAATCTTTCTGCCCTCTTATCAGCTGGGTTTCCTAGATGGTGACTGGGTGCATGGAAGAAGGATGCGGCCTTGTTTCACACATGTAGTTGATGCCTTAGAATTCTCTGGTCTCCTGCCCACAGGTTGCCAGGCATCTAGCAGCTCTGATGCTGAGGACCATTACTAGTGATCTTGGCTTTTTTCTTTTGGCCCAGGCAAAGCATGGTTGGCAGGAGGGAGTCTCAGCTTTGGCATCATCCTACCAGGTTACAGCATCCAATGTGTACTCCAGTTCAAGATGTTTCTCCAAAACCACATTTAATTTACCTATTAAAGGGATCAAGAAAGTTTTTAAGCTATAATATCTTTAGGTCAAAATAAAACTGTCAGAGTTAGTCTCTGACCTCAGATGCATCGTTAAACTGGAGATCCTTCTTCTTCGGCAGTAGGGGATTTCCCTTAGTCAGACCCAAAATAAAGTTGTGGAGTTGAATTATGTCAATCAGTTTCTCTAAGGTCAGATGTCATAATCCCAGCTTTCTAAGGAGCTTGCTGGGTACTTGCTCAGCAACTAATTAAAAAAAAAGTTGGTACGACCCAGTGCTTCTGCGGCAGTGTGTGCTCAGACCCCTAACTGTTATTGACAGAAGGATTAGGCTTAGAAAGAAGACCAACCAGGTCTTTTGTGGATTAGCAGTTGTGGAAACTTGGAAGTCTCCCTTGTCTGGCACTGTTTGGATTTCCCTAAAATGCAGACAGCAGTGGGGCCCCTTCCTACTCTGAAGCCCCTTGTGAGTATAATAGGGAGGCTCCGGCCTTCCTCTCTTGTAAGCAGGAGAGCTTGCAGCTTGGAACACTCTGTGTTTGAACAGACTGAGCTCATGTATGCCTTGTCACGCCAATAAAGTTACTCAAGTGAGGGTGACAGGTTAGAAATGTATCGGGAATGGTGCCTCCTCCCTTCTGATTCTTTTAAAGGTTTGATCTTTCTGAGCCTAATGGAGAACGTTAACTCTCCTGTCTCTTAGTTTGGCAGGACAAGGGAAAGGTTAAAGAGATTGAAACTTTAATGGAAGAATTTTTGTCCAGAAAGAAGACTCCAAATTAGAATCAACCTTCCCCTTTACTCACTACTCTCTGCTTCATACTCCTTGAACCAGTGGTATGAGTAGTCAACATACCAACCAGGCAAAAGGCTTTTGAATTCCACTGGGAAAAAGACTCCAAGCACCCCCATGATCATTGCAGCTAGCTCAGAGCCTCCTGACCCCCACAGCACCTCTCTTCCACCTTCAAACATTCTGTGCTCTGTGGAATCTCATTTACCTCCAGAGCTTGCTGTAATATCCCCTCATGAAGGAAGTCTTCATTTATCTCAATCCATCCCTCTATTCTTTGCTTTAAAAACGAATAACGTCTTCTGGGCTTTTCTCCACTGCCAGTATCTCCCTAATTCCCCTTATCACAATGCATTATAATTATTTGCATTTTTTTCATTTTCTGGAAGTTTGGGAACTCCCTGTCTTATGCGTCACTCTATTCCCAGTTCCTAGCTTGTATCTGGTATGTAGCAGGTGCTGAATAAATACTTGCTGAATAAATGAGTGAATGGAGTACCAGGGACAGAAACTGCAGATAAAATCCAGAAATTATAATTGTCATATGTTCTTAGGGAAGAACAGTCCCTCCCCTAGCCTCAGAAAATGAATTATGACTGGGTAAGTTTGCAATCTTCCAACTACTCTTTACCAGTGATTGAATTCAATACCCCTTTCTTGTCCGTGAAACATAAGGGAAACCTCTGGAAAGCTCCTAGGAAGGTGTTTGCTTTCTGATAAAAAGAACAGAAACACGTGATGCTCTGCTTCTACTCTTTGTCTTCAGCATCTTTCTATTCCCTGTGCCTAGTTAAGTATTGGCATAGCAGGGGTTCAGTAAATATCTGTTGAACAAATGAATGAATGAGTTCTAGGAGCAAAAATTGCACTACCTTGCCCAGGCACTACCATGAATGTGAATGTGGTGGCTGGTGCTTAAGGAGCCACCTTGCTAGCATGAAGCTTCCTAGACATACACCGGGCTGCTGAACTAACAGCATCCATCCATCTCCAGATTTGTGGCTATGGTGAAAAAAAACGCTATTTATTTAAATCGCCATTGGTCAGGTTGCTTTGTTACTTGCAACTAAAAACATCCTAACCAATACAGGGATCATATTCTTTCAGTTGTTGCCTCCTTACCACCTACCGTGTTCAGCCGCCCCTCTCCTATGGGTACATCTCTGTAGTTTTGAGAGACTTCACGGTCCCATGGTGCAGGAAACTTGAGTTTTTTTAGGTCTATAAATTTCTACACTAAGTCTTTTGGTGTGACCTAATTATTCACAGGTCTGTCTGAAGATTGCAAATAAAAAATTTTAATACAATGTGTCATATGCTATATTAAAGGTTTTGATAAAGTGTTCTGGGAGCATTAAAAAATGACTACTACGAGTACTGAGCCATTTTCAATGTGTTGCACTATTTCAGCAATGGGAAAATCCCTGTTCCCTTGATCTCCTGCCATTTTCTCTTTCCTTCTGACAGTGGAGGCTGAACTCTCTTGTTCTCACTAAGTCTCTGTCACTGGCAAGTTTTAGAAATAACATCCCTGGGGAAATGACAAGTAAGAAAAATGAAGTCTCTATTGTTCTATTTCCTCATGGATGAGCTTTATAAATTCAATACAAAAAAACTAGTTCTTATTCAAGCTGACTGTATAAGAACAGATCAGAGTGTTTGGGTGAATGGCTAATTTACTCCAGGAGAAATCTATTCACTGAGTTGCTTACATTTCTCTTTCTTCCTCATCAGAAGTCTTCCTCCTTAATTACACCACAAAGCAAATCTGTTAATGGGACTCTTCATTCTGTGACAGAGAAGATCAATTACCTGGTTAATAAGTTATTCATTTGGTTTTCATTTTTGTCCACAGTAATCAACTGACACAAATACATCCACTCAGTAGGTATCTTGTTTTCCCACATCTTTAAATAAAATGCTGGTGATCAGGGTGAGTCCATGTTGGGACCACATTCATTAGAGTACATTGGGATGCCACACCTAACTCTTTTATTAGCATAGCTAGGTTCTCTCACATTACTCTTGAGGAAAGGTCATTCTACAGGTTAAAGGAAAGCAACTGTGATTAGAAATAGCACTCTGAGTACCACAGACCTTCTCAGCATGGAATTAACTTGACCTATATGATCAAATGTATACTTTTCACCCAGAAAGAAACAGCGTATGGTCACTATGCAAGATTTACTAAAGATGAAGGATGGTTCTGGAAATCCTAAAGCAGGTATGATATATTAACATTTATAGTATGACATAAAATACAGTGTTTATATTTTTCTATTTTACATGAATGAATCATTGACTACTAATAAATTACTGTACATGATTGCTACCAGAAACCAGACATTACATTATCATTGTCTCATTAAAAAAAAAAACAGAAAAAAAACAAATCTCAAGTCTGATAAGTAGTGGCAGAGTTGACCCTTAGAAACCTTCTGTAAAAAAATATTTTAATGCAGTGAGCCACAGAGAGGGCTTCTGAAGTGATAGGTAAGAGGGGAAAAATTCTCTAGTGTATGTGCCTGACCTTTCCAGGATGAAGAAAGAGGAGAGGACAAAATAGGGAAGTGTAGATCCTGGGTGTCTGGGTCTGCTGTGCCATCTGGGCTTACTGGACAAAATCCATCTGAGTGGAACAGATTGTTTTCAAGCTGTTAAAGCTGCCAGATCACAGGATTCTGGGCTTTCTCTCTAATCCCTGGGGTAGGCTAGAAATCTAATTCTAAGCCTATCCTAGTAATGGGATGTAAACTGAGTGTTCTTAACAAGGACAAAGGGTATCATCTTTATCCATCTAATATTGTCTATAACTCTAGAAAAGTAACTCTTTGTGAGGAAACCAAAATTTAATGGTCAAATAATTTGAGAAACCCATTATACCATCCCTGGAGGATGCATAATGAAAAGAGCAAATTAAAGGTCTTAAGACATTTTATTTGGGAAAAAAATCTTGTTTTACCCAGTATTTCTCACTTATTTGATTCACAGAATCTTTTTTGATTTGCATTTGGGGAAGCATTGCTATAGAGTGATGGGCGATAAGCCCTCTTTTCTAGTACCGCCCACACACACGCCACCCAGAGATGCATGAATGTGAAGGTACCCTTGTTGCTCTTGGTGAAACCAGAGCGCACGTGGCTCTGACTGGGGAGTTCAGTGTCTTTGTCAATAATGTCAGTTCCATGTGGCTTTTAATGGAGGCTATGCTTCTGAAGATTAAGCTTCCTTTAAGAAAAATGTTTGTTCCCTTACTCAATATGGACTTACATAACATAGACTTCAGATAGGCTGCCTGAAGCACCCTCCTGAAGGAAGATTAAAATTTTCTGAAGCCCACTCTTGACCCCTCTGCAAAAACTCCAAACCTGAGTCACTAACCCAAACTTTAGGAAATACATGATAACAGACCACTGAATTCTCAACTCTTTCATGTGTCAAAGGGCAAGGTCACAGGGTTGGGGCTACCCCTAAAAGAAAGAAATGTACTCAAGTAACCATAACCTTGGGAAGAGAGCAATCCTTTGCAAAGGAAGAGATAAATTTAGGTAAAGGAAGAACCTTTTCCTTTTTCTTGACTCCAGTAAGGGAAGCATAAACACGCCATGTGGGGTGGGGGCTGCCCCCCATTTAAGGAAGATAAGTAGGTCCTGCAAAGTGGTTGTTGGCAGAGTCTAGTAATAAAGGTGTCCAGGTGGGCATCCCTGTGATGGATGCTGAGAGCACTCCTGTCTGCAGTACTGGCCTCTGGGATTTAAATCACTTCCAATATTCCCAAAACCTCAAAAGTTACAGCCTGGTCTCCACTTGCACTGGGGGATTACAGGAAGGGTCCATGTCTCACTCAGGATGAAGCAGGATAGAGAAAAACAGCAGAGTAGGAAACTGGCCAGAAAATGAGGGAAGAACAAACCAGTGGTCAGAGCCAGACAACTGGGTCAGGCAGAAAACAACCAGAAGAGATCTGTGTAAATTACAAGCTAGTGAAGCAGAACGGGGCCTCAGACAGCAGTAATAAAAACACCAGAATGATGAATCTGGAACATTTGGGACACATGGTCAATACAAGACATTGCTCAGCTATTTTTCTGACAAATAAGGAAACAACAGTGATTCTAATGAAAATATCATCTTGATAGAAATGTCTATTATTACTCCTCATAGCTAAGGATGACAATTTGAATGGTAGTGGGTATTTCTGAATGTGCTGGGGGAATTCCAAAGAAAGGGTTAAGAGCATGAAAAATATGAGCGCATAAAGGACCACATTTTAATCCCACATATATCTGGAGATAGTTGTCTTTGTTATTTCAGTGTTGATAAGGTTATCATAATCCTGTTTTTCAGAATCACTTTAAAGTCAGTATTATGCTATACACTTTATGATCAATCCAATCAACTTCAGTTGGCAGTCTCCTATGCCTTCTCATTAATGGGGTATTAAACAAGCGAGCTTAAAAAAAAAAGAATGAAAAACATTCTCCAATAGTTCCAAAGATTTGTTTACTCTTCTCTATTAAAGAAAGCCTCCTACAAGGAAAGCCCAGAAGATTCTCACCTTTGGCAGAATAGCATTCTCTTACCCAAACACAAGCCTACTATGGGTTCTCTGCATTTAAGATTAACATGATAATTTAACCATCACATGTAAAGAATAGTAGTGAAATAGCTGACCAAACTGAACAGGATATTCTGACTCATTAAAGAAAAAAGCAAGTAATTCTGTAAATACAATTTAAAATTAGCTGGGGCCAAGGCAAAACCAAGCTGCTTTGGTGGGGATGTTAACATTTAGGACACCATGAAATGAATATTAGCTGAGAGTATGCAACTCACTGGGGAGTTCTGTGGACCAATTTGCTTAAATTCAGAGGCTAAAACACCTTTTCTAAAATGTCAAAAGTGTGTAGGATATAAAGGAAAAAAGCAAGGTAAATGCAATTAGCAAAAATGGAAAATTGGGGAAAGTGAAATTTTGGCATTTGTATTTTGACCTCATGTAGAGATAAGTAGGGCTGTGAGTCAACTGAGCATAAGGACTTTTAGTCCAAGGCTTGCCCTACACAGCTGCACTCTAGAAGCTTCCATAGACAGCGCATGTGCAATCAGCTTCCAATTGTATTGGCTGCTTCAGGCTAACCAGCAAGGGACCTAAGTGAATAGCAATGGTGCCCCATATTTTAAAGTCTGCACACAGGGTATTATGTGTGTAGTCCACTAGCTACACAGTTTTTAACCTAGAATAAATTATTTATGTCTTAAATAAGTCGCACTTCAAAACAGCATTTTAAAGAGACAAAATGAGCATATTCAAAATAGCATTTAAAGAGACATAATGATCAAGTACATTGATTCTAATGGAATGCCTGGGAGGCTCTTTATGGGATTTCTACTTCTCCTGGCTTTTGTATCTTTGTACCTCAATTATTTTAGGGTTGTCCTTAAAAGACAAAACTGGTCACTTTGAGGAAGAATCATGGTAAAGAGTTAATTTCATACACTGAAGTTTCCATGGCATCTATTGATTGAATAAGGCTATAAAAGCAGCCCAAATTGAAGGCTATGGGGAAAGGCTTTTGTCAGTATATGCCAGAAGATTTCAAAATGTATATTCCACTCTAGGAGTTATCATAAGAGAAAACAATGATGGCTTAATAAAATATGTAACAAGGCGGTTCGTTGTAGCACTGTTAATAATTATAAACATTGGGAGCAACCAAAAGCTCCAGCGATAGGGGATTGAGAAAATAAATTATAGTAATTATTCATACAATAAAATAATCTGCCAGTCATTAAAGTAATGCTGGAGAAATGTCTTTATCAGCAACAGAGAGCTATTTACAATATATTCTTAAGAGAAAATGCAGGTTACAAAACAGAATATATAGCACAATACTATTTTTATTTATACTTATGTGAACTGAAAAGTGGAATTACATTAAACAAGGTGTTACAGTGGTTAACTTTGGGCGGCAGAAGAATCAGTATTTTTATTTCTCCTTGTCTTTTCAGGCTTCTCTGTAAATAAGCATACATCACCTTTACAATTATGAAGGGCAAACATTTTTAATAACAAAAAAGGCACCTTATGATGCTAGTTTTTTTAATCTGAAAAATTGATTTGAGGTTTATATTTTTAAAACTTAACCCTACTGACATTTTTGATCTGCCACAATGACTGAGAGACCTGTTGGCATTTGGAAGGAAGGGTCTATAGCTGGACAGTCTACATAGGAAAAATAATCCCACAAATTGATGTTGCTTGATGAGTGTTTCTGCACATGAGTGGGGATATATACATTGGACAAAATACTGTGGTGTTGTGAATAGATTCGTTTTTCTTTATTTTTATTTAAATATAGTTGATATGCAATATTAAGGGAAAGAATTGAGGACGGAGATCTAACCATTGAGGAACACAATGGAGGGTTGTAAAAACAGATTAGATATGTTGGAGGAGATAATAAATGAAATAGAAAATAGAGAAGAGGAATGCAAAGAAGCTGAGGCACAGAGAGAAAAAAGGATCTCTAGAAACGAAGGAATACTGAGAGAACTGTGCGACCAATCCAAACAGAACAATATTCACATTATAGGGGTACCAGAAGAAGAAGAGAGAGAAAAAGGGACAGAAAGTGTCTTTGAGGAGGTAATTGCTGAAAACTTCCCCAATCTGGAGGAGGACATAGTCTCTCAGGCCATGGAGGTGCACAGATCTCCCAACACAAGTGACCCAAGGAGGACAACAACAAGACATATAATTATTAAAATGGCAAAGATCAAGGATAAAGACAGACTATTAAAAGCAGCCAGAGAGAGCAAAAGATCACATACAAGGGAAAACCCATCAGGCTATCATTGGACTTCTCAACAGAAACCTTACAGGCCAGAAGGGAGTGGCATGATATATTTAATGCAATGAAGCAGAAGGGCCTAGAACAAAGAATACTCTACCTGGCAAGATTATCATTTAAATTTGAAGGAGGGATTAAACAATTTCCAGATAAGCAAAAGCTGACAGAATTTACCTCCTACAACCATCTCTACAGTGCATTTTGGAGGGACTGCTATAGATGGTTGTGTTTCTAAGGTTAAATAGCTATCACCAGAAGTAATAACACCACAGTAAAGAAAGTAGAACAGTTAATTACTAAGAAAATGCAAAATCAAATCAACTACCCCCAAAGTCAGTTAAGGGATCGGCAAAGAATACAGAATAAGATACCTAATATATAAAGGACGGAGGAGGAAGAAAAGGAGGGAAAAAAAAAAGAACCTTTAGATTGTGTTTGTAATAGCATACTAAATGAGTTAAGTTAGACTCTTAGATAGAAAGGAAGTTACCGTTGAACCTTTGGTAACCACAAATCTAAAGCCTGCAATGGCAATAAGTACGTATCTATTGATAATCGCCCTAAACGTAAATGGTCTGAATGCACCAATCAAAAGACATAGAGTCACTGAATGTATAAAAAAAAAACAAGACCCAACTATACACTGCCTACAAGAGACTCACTTCAAACCCAAAGACATACACAGACTAAAAGTGAAAGGATGGAAGAATATATTTCATGCAACAAATAGGGAGAAAAAAGCTGCTGTTGCAGTACTTGTTTCAAACAAAACAGATTTTTTATTGTTTCTTTAAAACAAAGAAAGTCACAAGAGACAAAGAAGGACATTACATAATGATAAAGGGGTCAATCCAACAAGAGGATATAACAATTATAAATATCTATGCACCCAACACAGGAGCACCTACATATGTGAAACAAATACTACAGAATTAAAAGGGGAAATAGAATGCAATGCATTCCATTTAGGAGACTTCAACATACAACTCACTCCAAAGGACAGATCAACCAAACAGAAAATAAGTAAGGAGACAGAGGCACTGAACAACACATTAGAACAGATGAACCTAACAGACATCTACAGAACTCTCCACCCAAAAGCAGCAGGATACACATTCTTCTCAAGTGCACATGGAACATTTTCAAGAATAGATCATATTCTAGGTCACAAAGAGAGCCTCAGTAAATTCAAAAATATTGAAATTGTACCAATCAGTTTCTCAGACCACAAAGGTATGAAATTAGAAATAAATTACACAAAGAAAATGAAAAATCCCACAAACACATGGAGGCTTAATAACATGCTCCTAAATAACCAATGGATCAATGACCAAATAAAAACAGATATCAAGCAATATATGGAGACAAGTGACAACAATAATTCAACACCGCAAAATCTGTGGGATGCAGCAAAGGCCGTGCTAAGAGGGAAGTATACTGCAATACAGGCCTACCTCAGGAAAGAAGAACAATCCCATATGAGCAATCTAAAGACACAATTAACGAAACTAGAAAAAGAAGAACAAACGAGGCCCAAAGTCAGTAGAACGAGGGACATAATAAAGATTAGAGCAGAAATAAATAAAATCGAGAAATATAAAGCAATAGAAAGAATCAATGAAACCAGGAGCTGGTTCTTTGAGAAAGTAAACAAAATAGATAAACCCCTAGCCAGACTAATCAATAAAAAAAGAGAGTCTATACATATAAACAGAATCAGAAATGAGAAAGGAAAAATCACTATAGACATCAAGGAAATACAAAGAATTATTTGAGAATACAATGAAAAGTTGTATGCTAACACACTGGATAACATAGAAGAAATGGACAACTTTCTAGAAAAATGCAACCTTCCCAGGCTGACCCAGAAAGAAACAGAAAATCTGAGCAGACCAATTACCAGCAATGAAATTGAATTGGCAATCAAAAAAATACCTAAGAACAAAACTCCTGTACCAGATGGCTTCATTGCTGAATTTTATCAAACATTTAGTGAAGACCTAATACCCATTCTCCTTAAAGTTTTCCAAAAAACAGAAGAAGAGGAAATACTTCCAAACCTATTCTATGAGGCCAGCATCACCTTAATACCAAACCAGGCAAAGACAGCACAAAAAAAGAAAATTATAGACAAATGTCCCTGATGAATGTAGATGCAAAAATACTCAACAAAATATTAGCAAACTGAATTAAAAAATACATCAAAAAGATCATCCATCATGAGAATGGTACAGTATTAGAAAATCCATCAACATCATCCACTACATCAACGAAAAGAAGGACAAAAACCACATGATCATCTCCATAGATGCTGAAAAAGCATTCAACTAAATTCAACATCCATTCATGATAAAAACTCTCAACAAAATGAGTATGGAGGGCAAGTACCTCTACATAATAAAGGCCATATATGACAAACCCACAGCCAACATCATAGTTAACAGCGAGAAACTGAAAGCCTTTCCTTTAAGATTGGGAACCAGACAAGGATTCCCACTCTCTCCACTTTTATTCAACATAGTTCTGGAGGTTCTAGCCATAGCAATCAGGTAACACAAAGAAATAAAAGGAATCCAGATTGGTAAAGAAGAAGTTAAACTGTCCCTGTTGGCAGATGACATGATATTGTACATAAAAAACCCTGAAGAATCCACTCCAAAACTACCAGATCTAATATCTGAATTCAGCAAAGTTGCAGGATACAAAATGAATACACAGAAATCTGTTGCGTTTCTATACACTATTGATGAACTAGCAGAAAGAGAAATCAGGAAAACAATTCCAGTCACAATTGCATCAAAAAGAATAAAATACCTAGTACTAAACCTAACCAAGGAAGTGAAAGACCTTACTCTGAAAACTACAAGACACTCATGGAGAAATTAAAGATACCAATAAATGGAAACATACCTGTGCTCATGAATAGGAAGAATTAATATTGTCAAAATGGCCATCCTGCCTAAAGCAGTCTACAGATTCAATGCAATTCTTATCAAAATACCAACAGCATTCTTCAATGAACTAGAGCAAACAGTTATAAAATTCATATGGAATCACAAAAGACCCCGAATAGCCAAAGCAATCCTGAGAAGGAAGAATAAAGCTGGGGGGATTATGCTCTACAACGTCAAGGTCTACTACAAAGCCACAGTAATCAAGACAATTTGGTACTGGCACAAGAACAGACCCATAGACCAATGGAACAGAATAGAGAGCCATATATGGTCAATTAATATATGATAAAGGAGCCATGAACATACAATGGGGAAATGACAGACTCTTCAACAACTGGTGTTGGCAAAACTGGACAGCTACATGCAAGAGAATGAAACTGGATTATTGTTTAACCCCATATACAAAAGTAAACTTGAAATGGATCAAAGACCTGAATGTAAGTCATGAAACCATAAAACTCTTAGAAGACAAGGCAAAAATCTCCTGAATATAAGCATGAGCAACTTCTTCCTAAACGCACCTCCTTGAGCAAAAATGAACACATGGGACTACATCAAACTAAAAGACTTCTGCTCAGCAAAGCACACCATCAACAGAACAAAAAGGCATCCTACAGTATGGAAGAATATATTTATAAATGACATATCTGACAAGGGGTTAACATCCAAAATATTTAAAGAACTCACATGCCTCAACCTCCAAAAAGCAAATAACCTAATTAGAAAATGGGCAGAGGATATGAACAGACAATTCTCCAAAGAAGAAATTCAGATGGCCACCAGACACATGAAAAGATGCTCCACATCACAAATTATCAGGGAAATGCTGATATCAGGAAATAAACACCACAATGAAATATCACCTCATACCAGTTAGGATGGCCGGAATCGAAAAGACTAGGAACAACAAATGCTGGCGAGGATGTGGAGAAAGGGGAACCCTCTTACACTCCTGGTGGGAATGTAAGCTAGTTCAACCATTGTGGAAAGGAATATGGAGGTTCCTCAAAAAACTAAAAATAGAAATTTCATTTGACCCAGAAATTCCACTCCTAGGTATTTATCCAAAGAATACAACTTCTCAGATTCAGAAAGACATATGCACCCCTATGTTTATCACAGCACTATTTATAATAGCCAAGATATGGAAGCAATCTGTCTATCAGTAGATGAATGGATAAGGAAGAGGTGGTACATATACACAATGGAATACTATTCAGCCATAAGAAAGAAACAAATCCTACCATTTGCACCAGCATGGATAGAGCTGCAGGATATTATGCTCAGTGAAATAAGCCGGGCAGAGAAAAACAAGTATCAAATGATTTCCCTCACTTGTGGAGTATAACAACGCAGCAAAATGCAGGAACAAAACAGCAACAGTCTCCAAGAAGCGACTAGTGGTTACCAAAGGGGAGGGGTGGGGGAGGGCAGGTGTGCATAAAATGAGAGTTCCTGTGGCCAGGATTCTCACCTGGCCCTGGTTGGTTAGCTCACTGCACACCTGTGGGCAATACATAGCTGTTAACTCTATATAAAGAGCTCCACCCAGTGCTCTGGGCATGACAGGGTGGCAGGGCTGCAAGGCTGCAGGAGAGCAGAACAGAGGCTGGAGAGGTGGCAGCACCGAGGACAGAGGCCCAGAGGATAACTGTGCGGGATGACTATGCAGAGAGGCCCAGAGGACAGCTGTGCAGGACGGCTGTGCAGAGAGGCCCAGAGGACAGTTGTGCAGGCAGAGGGGCCCAGAGGCAGAGACCGGTTTGCTGCATACAGACTCGCTCTGAGTGAATGGGATTTTAGTGACTGACCTGCCACCCTGAAATAAACTTGGGTATAACCCTTTCACCCCAAGAACAGTTTTGCTGTCAATTTCTTTGGTCACATTGAATCCATAGTGAACTTGCCTGGGGCTGAAATCCATTGGCAAGACAATTGGCAAAAGTCGGCAGGACTCATTGTTGACCAAGGGAAAAGACAGGCTGCCCTTATGGGAGGGGTGCTTCAGCAAGCTGCCCCTGTGAATGGGGAGACAGTGGATTGTCCCCCATTGGGTATGTGGTCTGAGGTGGCTTGCCTCCTAGAAGACTGGGCCCCACCCCAGGACTGGAGGCAAGTGGAGGTGACACCTGAGGCAGTAGGGGTGGCCCTTGGTAAAATAAGTAGAGCCTTTGAGAAGCAGAGTGCCCGTGAGGCAGCCGGGACTGTGGGTTGGCTGCTTCTCACAGTATTAAAAAGGTCTACAGAAGAGACCCAAGAAATGGTGGCACGAGAACGCGAGCTGCAAACGTCTGTGGATTCCCTGAGGAAGGAGATGGCTTTGATGCAAGAGGAGGCAGCACGAGAGCGCCGGCAGCAAGGTGCCATTGAAGATAAGACGGCAGCGCTGACAGGTGTTCTGAAAGAGGAAGAGGCCATCAAGGAAACAGACGAACTCCTGAGGGGAGCACAGGTGGAGGCAGCATGAGAATGTCAGCTGCGAAGCATTGAGGTGAAGGTAAGAGAGCTGCTGAAGACGGAGCTAGCATTGCTGCAAGGCACAGTAACAGAGGAGGCTCTTGGGGGAGTGCAGAGAAAGGTGCCATCAGCCCCAGAAATGCAGGAGCTGGGGAAGGATGAAGGGGTGGGGCCGGAGGCACTGGCCCCGCCTGCATTGAAAGTCCGCCCAGTGGTTGTAAAGAAAATAAAGACCCAGCAGCTGAAAGTTCCCCCAGGAGAGGAGCAGCCCCCTCCCCAGGTGGTGGAGCATGCTATGGTCCACCCTTATACTCAGGCTGAGCCGGTGGCTGTGGGACTTAGGGGTGGATGGAATTGTTCTTTCCTGACCAGAGATGGGAAAGCTATCTTCCCTGACAGTGCAGCCCGCCTTGAGGCAGCAACTACAAAATGCGAGGTGACACGTACAGTAGCTCAAGCGAAGAGAACCTGGAAAAAAATAAGACCTGTTACTCACAGGAGGAATTTGAGGGGCCCTGGCAGGGTTATGAGGATGCAGATGTGGGTTGATTTGATACAGGCAGGAGTAGATGGAAGGAAATTAGAGGGGAAGCCAAATAGGATCTTACTGGAGCTATGGTAACAACTGAAACCAGTGCAGCAATTCAAGCCATTAAGACTAAAGAGGCAGAGGTCAGAGACAAAGCCACAAGTCCGGCCTGTGCATCTGTAAGGCTTTTTGCTGGAGAGGCTGGAGAACAGTGTTCGACCTTCCTTGCACAGGGACCATTGCAGAGGACTAAGGGCACATAGATTGAGAGGAGAGAATCCTGGAGGGGTGGAGTGTGGATAAAATGAGGCCAGGATTCTCACCTGGCGCTGGTTGGTTAGCTCACTGCACACCTGTGGGCAATACATGGCTGTTGACTCTATATAAAGAGCTCCACCCAGTGCTCTGGGCGCAACAGGGTGGCAGGGCTGCAAGGCTGCAGGAGAGAAGAACAGAGGCTGGAGTGGTGGCAGCACCGAGGACAGAGGCCCGGAGGACGGCTGTGCGGGATGGCTGTGCAGAGAGGCCCAGAGGACGGTTGTGCAGACAGAGGGGCCCAGAGGCAGAGACCAGCTTGCTTCATACAGACTCGCTCTGAATGAACGGGATTTTAGTGACTGACCTGCCACCTGGAAATAAAGTTGGGTATGACCCTTTCACCCCAAGAACAGTTTTGCTGTCAATTTATTTGGTCACATTGAATCCATAGCAAACTTGCCTAGGGCTGAAACCCACTGGCAAGACAGCAGGTGAGGAAGGAGGGAGAAGGGGATTGAGGGACATTATGATTGGCACACATGGTGTGGGGGATCATGGGGAAGACAGTGTAGCACAGAGAAAGCATATAGTGACTCTGTGGCATCTTACTACACTGATGGACAGTGACTGCAATGGGGTATGGGTGGACATGATAATATGGGTGAATGTAGTAACCACATTGTTTTTTCATGTGAAACCTTCATAAGAGTGTATATCAATAATATCAATAATACCTTAACAAAAATAAATAAATAAAAAGAAAGCAGTTGGGTCAATTAATATATGATAAAGGAGACTTGCATATACGGGGAGATGATAGCCTCTTCGGCAGCTGGTGTTGGCAAAACCGGACAGCTACATGCAAGAGAATGAAACTGGACTACTGTCTAACCCCATACACAAAAGTCAACTCAAACTGGATCAAAGATCTGAATGTAAGTCATGAAACCATAAAACTCTTAGAAATAAACATAGGCAAAAATCTCTTGGACATAAACATGAGCGACTTCTTCATTAACATATCTCCCCAGGCAAGGGAAACAAAAGCAAAAGTGAACAAGTGGAACTATATCAAGCTGAAAAGCTTCTGTACAGCAAAGGACACCATTAGTAGAACAAAAAGACATCCTACAGTATGGGAGAATATATTCATAAATGATATATCCAATAAGGGGTTAACATCCAAAATATATAAAGAATTCATGCACCTCAACAAACAAAAAGCAAATAATCCAATTAAGAAATGGGCAGAGGACATGAATAGACACTTCTCCAAAGAAGAAACTCAGATGGCCAACAGGCACATGAAAAGATGCTCCACATCCCTAATCATCAGAGAAATGCAGATTAAAACCACAATGACATATCACCTCACACCAGTAAGGATGGCTAGCATCCAAAACACAAACAACAACAAATGTTGGCGAGGATGTGGAGAAAAGGGAACCCTCCTACACCGCTGGTGGGAATGCAAATTAGTTCAGCCATTGTGGAAAGCAGTATGGAGGTTCCTCAAAAAACTCAAAATGGAAATACCATTTGACCCAGGAATCCCACTCCTAGGAATTTACCCTAAGAATGCAGCAGACCAGTTTCAAAAAGACAGATGCACCCCTATGTTTATTGCAGCACTATTTATAATAGCCAAGAAATGGAAGCAACCTAAGTGTCCATCAGTAGATGAATGGATAAAGAAGATGTGGTATATATACACAATGGAGTACTATTCAGCCATAAAAAGAAAACAAATCCTACCTTTTGCAACAATATGGATGGAGCTAGAAGGTATTATGCTCAGTGAAATAAGCCAAGCCGAAAAAGACAAGTATCAAATTATTTCACTCATATGTGGAGCATAAGAGCAAAGAAAAAAAACGGAAAGAAAAAAACAGCAGCAGACTCACAGAACCCAAGAACGGACTAATAGTTACCAAAGGGAAAGGGACTGGGGAGGATGGGTGGGAAGGGAGGGACAAGGGGGAAAAAGGGGCATTTCGATTAGCAGATGTAATGTTGGGGGGCACGGGGAGGGCTGTACAACTCAGAGAAGACAACTAGTGACTCTATAGCATCTCACTACGCTGATGGACAGTGACTGTAATGGGGTTGGTGGGGGGGACCTGATGAAGGGGTAGTTTAATAACCATAATATTGCACATGTAACTGTAGATTAATGATACCAAAATAAACAAACAAAAGAAAGCAGTTGATGGGAAATTTTATGACAGTAAGAGTGACTGTGCTGGGAGAAATGTTCACAGAGAGGGAGTGTGCCGTGAGTGACTCAAGGAAGTTTGCAGAGGAATGTGCACACCTGACACCAAGCCAGGGAGAGCCGAGTCTCTGCAGGTGTAACTTGCCGTGGCAAGGCTGGCTGTGTTTGTGCATCGGGTACTTTGCTACCAGATCGTGTGTGGAAGCCCCCAAAAGTCACCTCTAAGACCCTAGAAGAGGCATCACCCCTCATGCCCTGAACAAGCCAAGGAATCTTTGTACCAGGGCTCACATCACAGCGGCAACGGGCCTTACTGTTCGAGCTGGCTTCTAACTGGATTTAGGTGGTGCAGGTCCCATCAAGGTCTGGCTGAGTCACAACCAGCTAGCTCTGTACTGCAGTAGGGCAAAGAGCAAAACTACCAAGAAGGAATGTGGAGCTTCTGCTAGGGAAGAACACCAAGAACACCCATACCTTCAAGGCCAAAATCAATACCATGGTTGACCATGTAGGATGGGCTGGGAGGTCGTAGTGAGCGTCCTGTTCACACAAGCAATAAGAATCTGTGGGGCCAGAGGTGGAGGTGGGGCTGTGAGAGCAGGGAGTGTCAGGGTGCGGAGGTGATGGACGGGGTGGCAGAGTTCCTCTGGCGGATATTAGCATGGGTGCCTGGAGTGCTGCCTTCCTCTGTGGGCACAGTGTACGGGATGGGAGAGAGAAGGAGCCCAGCTTTTGGATGGCTCTCTCTTGTTCTCTCCCTGGGTGCGGCTCCATGAAGCTCTTTTTTTGGGGGGGGTCATTTTTCTTTTTTCTTAACTGAAGTACAGTTGATATACAATCTTATATTAGTTTCAAGTACACAACACAGTGGTTCACCAGTTACCTACATTACTAAATCCTCACTCCCACAAGGGCAGTTACTATTTGTCAACAGGAAGATGTTACAGAATCTTTGGCTATGTTCTCCATGCTGTAGTACCATCCTTGTGACCAACTTTTATGATTGAGAATTTCTGTGCCCTTTCGTCCCCCTCACCCTTCCCACCTCCCCCATGGTAACCACCAGTTACTTCTCTGTCTGTGAGTCCACTGGTATTTTGTTCACTTTATTTTGTTTTTATTTTCCACAAATGAGTGAAATCATATGGTTTTTGTCTTTCTCCACATGGCTTACCTCACTTAGCATAATACCCTCTAGGTCCATCCATGTTCTTGCAAATGGCAGGATTTCTTTCTTTTTATAGCTGAATAACATTCCATTGTATATATGTACCTCATCTTCTTTATCCATTCAGCTATTCATGGACATTTTGGTTGCTTCCATATCTTGGCTCTTGTAAATAATGTAGCAATAAACATAGGGATGCATATATCTTTTCAAATCAGGGATTTTGTTTTCTTCAGGTAAATTCCTGTAAATGGAATCACTAGGTTGTATCATATTTTTATTTTTAGTTTTTTGAGGAACCTTCATACTGCTTTCCACAATAGCTGTACCAGTTCACATTCTCACCAACAGTGTAGGATGGTTCCCTTTTCTCCACATCCTCACCAACACTTGTTATTTCTTGTCTTCTGGATAGTGGCCATTCTAACTGGTGGGAGGTGATATCTCATTGTGGTTTTGATTCGCATTTCCCTGATGATTAGCTATGTGGAATATCTTTTCATTTGCCTGTTGGCCATCTGTATTCTTTGGAAAAATGTCTGTTCAGGCAACCCCTTATCAGATATGTCATTTATGAATATATTCTCCCATACTGTAGGTTGCTTTTTTGTTCTGTTGATTGTGTCCTCTACTGTATGGAGGCTTTTTAGTTTGACATAGTCCCACTTGTTCATTTTGATTTTGTTTCCCTTGCCTGAAGAGATATGTCCAGAAAAAAATTGCTTATGCTTATGTTCAAGAGATTTTTGCCTATGTTTTCTTCTAAGAGTTTATGGTTTCATGTCTTACATTCAGGTCTTTAATCCATTTCAAGTTTACTTTTGTGTATGGAGTTAGGCAGTAATCCAGTTTCATTCTCTTGCATGTAGCTGTCCAGTTTTACCAACACCAGTTATTGAAGAGATTGTCTTTTCCCCGCTGTATATTTGTGGATCCTTTGTCATATATTAATTGACTATATATGCATGGGTTTATATTTGGACTCTGTATTCTGTTTCATTGATCTATGGGTCTGTTCTTGCACCAATACCATAGTGTTTTGATTACTGTAGCTTTGTCGTATAGCTTGAAGTCACAGAGCATAATACCCCCAGCTTTGTTCTCTTTCCACAGTATGGCCTTGGCTATTCGGGATCATTTTGTGGTTCCGAATGAATTTTAGGATTATTTGCTCTAGTTCATTGAAAAATGCCATTGGTATTTTGATATGGATTGCATTGAATCTGTAAATTGCTTTGGGCAGGATGGCCATTTCGATAATATTAATTCTTCCTATCCATGAGCATGGGATAGGTGTCCATTTATTTGTGTCTTTAATTTTTCTCAGGAGTGTCATATAGTTTTCAGAGTACAGGTCATTCACCTCTTTGTTTAGGTTCATTCCTAGGTGCTTTATTCTCTTTGATGCTAATTTAAAGGGAAATTTTTCCCTGATTTCCCCTTCTACTAGTCTATTGTTAGTATAGCTCTCTGAATTTCTTACCATATTTGTGCCTCTGGTTTAAATAGTCAAAATCATAGATATGGGTATACAAAAAGAAACTGAAATATATGAATATAGAAAAACATTAAAGCAATACCAATAAGATATTAATTTGATAGTTGCTTGCAATTTAACTATCCAGAGATCATAGATACAAAGAAATCATGAGTTAATTTTATTGTAGCTCTATTTTCTTCTTTTTTTTTTCTATTGATGTGTGGTAACCAGGTTTGCAATGTAAATTTTAAATAAACACTTGGATGATTTAGGAGGTTTTCTTAGAAATTTATTTATAAATAAATAAATAAATCCCAGACCAGAAAAACCTATCAAGATGAACTATCTAGGGAGAGAAAGAAGAGAAAAACTAAAATGAACTGAACTTATATTTCCTTAATCCTATGCTCAGTACTTTACATATGGTATCTTATTTAGTCCTCACAACAATTCAATTAGGTAGGTATTATTATCCTCATAATAAAGATGAAGTCTGTATTAGGAACTGAATATTTTGCTCATGACTCCTCTATTTTAAAGGAGGAAGAGCTGGAGTTGAAGTCAATGTCTTTCAGTTTAAGGCCCATGGCTGCTTAGATTTTTGAGTAAATGGCCATTTGGTTATTATGGTGAAAATAAAGATTATAATCTTAATTTCAGGGAACTTGCTACCTCAGTATATCTTTAAGAAATAATACTCTTAAGATAGTCTCTCCCAGAATGTGTGACAGAACAGTACTCATTAATTTTCCATGTTTTAAAACCATGGCCTATGGTCAAGTATGTTTTCGAAAACGCTGCATTTTATAACCCCTTCTTGGAGACATAATGCTCATCATCATAGTAAAAGCTCAGAGAAAGATATCCTTTTCACCTGGCAGCGCTGGTGTTCACAGGAATGTACTTAGGGAAATCCTGCTCTGAGGCGGTGTCTAATAAAGTCCAGTGGCAGAAACAGAAGAGACGGCTCTGCTGAGGTTTAGACCGGTGCATGACAACACTGAGCTGATGGAATCGGGAGGAGTTTTCTGTTGGAGCTGGGACTTTGTCTGCGCCTGAGGTTCTAGAAGGAAGACAGTCCAGGAGATGAAAGCTATTCCCCAAACGGTATGAGAAAAGGCCTTTGGAGGCATGGAGGGCATCAGCCTGGCTGAAGCATAGGGTCATTTCTGGGAAACAGAGGAAGCGAGGTAAGGTGAGGAGCGTTAGAGCATGGACAGCTTTGCCTACAGGTCAGAGGAGACTGGCATTTATCCTGTAACAGGGTCACCAGTGACACCCTATAAGTACATAAGGCTCTACAGTTTTCAAAGAACCCTCTCCTGCATTATCCTACATTATCTCAACAGTGGGCAAATTGGGGAGGAGGGAACTGGGGGGGCGGGGCTTTGTATTTAGGACCCCGCGTTCCTATCTCCCCCCTGTAAAGAAAGGGAGAGAGCCACTCACCCTTGGTTACTACAAAACATTCTAGAACGTCAAGTGTAAAAGATCAGTAAATAACACGTTTTCTGATTATCTCCTTCGATTATTATTACAGTATTTCATTCACTGCAGTACCGTGAGGCACCAGCACTTTAAAGGTGAGGAACTCACGATTCAGAGAGTTGAATGAGACCTTGAGACGCTCCAATAGTCTGAGCTGGGCCTCACCGGATGAGGGGAGAGGTAGCAGGCAGAGGGGGACTTGTCAGTATCTGTGGAGAAGCGGAAGAAGCCGGGGGAGAAGACAAGACTGAAAAATCCAGATGGAGCAGAAGTTAACTAAGAAAAAAGGGGGTCCTGAGAGGGGAGACGGAGGCTGTGAGATGGAGGGCGTACGTTGGGTGTCCTTGGTGAGGTGACTGGACAGCTCTTTGCCTGAGACTGTGAGCAAAAATGAGCACCAATGAAAGGAAAAGGACATCCCTGAGGGGAGGTAAATGTGGGGACTTCTGGTTGGCCTCAATCTCACGGGCACAGGAGGAGGTGAAGAGTCTGCAGGGGAGAAGGGACTTAAGGACAACGGAGACCCCAGGAGGGGAGGCGTCATCAAAAGAGTAACACAAGATGTTTTGCCTGTGAAGCTCACATCCGGAGTCCAGACTCCCATTAGCAGTGCTCTCCAGTCCAGGATGGGTGTAGTGAATCATGGGTTCTGTTTATCCAAACTTCTAGAAAAGCAAAAAGTCTATGGGTTCGTGAGGGACCTGAAGGGGTGATTTGGGGCTGCCATGACCCCCTGGTTCGGCCTGTATCTCTGCTTTTATGCTCTGAACTGGTATAGACCAGACTTTAAAGGGACACTTCTGATGTCCTCTTGGGTTTAAGTGCTGCAGCCCCTGGACAGGAAGGGCTGAAAAGTGTCTCCGCCTCCTTAGCCGACATGGACAACTCCAAGCTTTTTCCCCACAACTCGCCTAACTATGTAGAGTCATGCACACTAGCGCAGACTCAGGATTCAAAAGAAATTAGAGCAGATCCAAGAAAGGCAAGTTTAAACCAAATGAAAAATACAAGGCTTAATGAAAACTTACAATCTTGCCTAGGAACACCCTTCAGGCTGATAATTGGGAGTTATTACATTAATCAGCATAAGCTTTATACTGGAATGGCTCCTATGAGAAGTTAAAGGATTTTTATGCCTATCAATAGATTGTTAGAACTTGCATTCGTCTCAGCAGCACACGTAGGATTGAGTCCCAGTGATGGGGCAGTGCAGTGGGAGTTAAGCCTGGCTAGTGCAACACCTCACTGAAGTGGCCCTGTGCACATACCTTATAGGCAGATAATTCTGAATGAAAAATAAAGCTCTATTCCAACAAAAGAATGTGTTCAAGAGTAATAAAAGAGAAATTATCAATCAAGAAGTGTACATTGTTAACACAAGGCAATTAGGTGCATTAACCCAAGAAAATGTTTGACTATTAGAAGCAGTTCAATTTATATAATAACTCCTCAAATCTATGTGGCAGTTTCAATTTTAAATGGACATTGTGAGATTTTTGCTTCACTAATTTCACTTAAAAATTTTAAATACAGTAAAAATTTTCAAGGAAAGTATGAAATGGAATAAAAAATTACATCAGAGTTAAATTTGGCTCTTTTAAAAACTGTAGAATTATTAATCTATGACATTTAGAGTTTAAAATTTGGCATTTCTTTATTGCACTTCTATAATTTGATGCCTAGGTAATTTCCGGTATGTACAGAATGTATTTTACTGCCAGAAAGGTATACTCAAGTTTTAAGTTAAAGTATTTAACCTATTCATTCAAATTCTCTACCAGAGTGTTGAAATGTTCTTTGAGTTCCTAAGGAAAATAAGGAATAAGTTTAACAGCAATTTATATCCCTAGATCTTAAGGGTACTTCATGCAAAGCAAACAAACATTATATTCTGTTTGGCAGCTGAAAACTCTAGTTAAAAAAAAAAAAGGAACCTGACCCAAAGCTACTCAATAAAGTCTGGGTGAAAATGTATAAATTCAATGATTAATTAGTGGTCTTGACTTTCATAGCCTACTCAAGACAGTAAACTTTGCTTAAAGGGTAGAGTCTGAAGTTTACATTCAAAATGTCACTAATTTGATTTTATAATTCCAGTTTTCATAATGTAGTCTAAGAAAATAACTCTAAAAATAGAAAAAGCTTCATGCTCAAAGAGGTTGACCCAGCATTATTCATAACTGAAAGTTTTAAAACAGCAAAAATATCTAGTGATATTTGGGATGTTATTGTGAGTACATCAGCTCCATGAAGTGGATGCTCAGCCTTTTCTATACATCAAAGTCACATAAGCGGCATGTGCCGTGGCCCCTTGTGAAGATTACCCTCTGGGTCATTTCTCCAAGGATGCTTAAAGAAGTCAAAGACAGTATATTTGTTCTTGTTTTGAGCTAGAAAAAAACTGATTATTTTGATATCTATAACAACTCCTCCTGTGATTTATTCTCACCCGTTAGTTTTGAAAGTGTGATTTAAAAAAAAAAATCTATATATTTAACAGAATGCCGGGAAAGTTTGCCAAAACGTCCCTGTTTTATAGAGTTGAGTCTGTGGCAAACGAGAAAAAAGGGAACATGGCAAGAAATAGACTGCAGTTCCCTCTTTTCAAATTGTGTATGCTCTCATTAGGCTAGCACACTAGAAAAAAAAGGAAAACATCGTTTATGAGTACTTTAAAATATAGTACAAATGAAGTGCATAAACACAGAGGTTTTAGCATAAAGGGGCTAATCAAAGTCGGGTGCTGCTAGTCAGGGCCGGCCGGGTCGGAGCTCGCTGCAGCGTTTCTGCAAAGTTTGAGGGGCTCTGAACAAAGTCCCGTCGCTGAGCCGACGCATGGCGTATTTGCTTCCTTCATAATCTGCTTCCTACACAAGCTGTTCCTGAATGGAAAACAAACGCAAGCGCCTCAAGGCCGTGGACAGATGGTGCTTCTGTGTGACGGAGAAAATCAAGGGAGCAAGAGACGCGGGTGTAAAAAAGATCTCTCCCTGCCCCACCTCTGGCCTGGTTCCCCCCCGCCCCCCACGACCTCCTCCCGGTAGCCCCGTCTTTGTCCTCAGCTCCTCCCACCTTTGTGAGGATGAAAGGTGCTACAAGTTAGAGAGATGGAAGATGATACTTAATCCTGAATCCCCTTTGTGCGGTTTAGTCCAGCCCTTGTCTCCCGAAGTAAAATAAAGAGGCAAAGACAGCTTGTAAAATGGCAGCGAGGCCGCGCACAAAGAGCGCAGGGCGTGGGGTGACCTTCCTTTCTCCGAGAGTCGGGTGAGCCTCCCTTGTCATGCTGGGGAGTTGTTCTTAAATATCATTTGGACGCCATTGTTTGTCTCAGGCTGGGAAAATGTGACCATCTTGCTGAGCTGAAGGGAAGTAGAATCTAAAGAAGATTTATGGAAGTGCCTGGAAATTTTGCTGAAATGTCAGTGCACTAATTGCTGAATGACGTCTGAGGCAGCTCCATTTCTGTGTGTGGGTTTGAAAGGTTACGTGGACTTTCTTGTCCTTTGGTTCCTCTCGCCTAGTTCTGGATCATGATTCTATAGTTTTACAGTAAACGTGTTTACAGTGAGAGGTTATGCCCCAGTGACAGTGACCTCGCGATCAGCTGTCCCGGGGCAGTCCCTATTTCAAACATTCTGTTTCTGTGTGTCTATTTAGTACTCTCCTAACTTGTCAGACCATATGTTGCCCCGGTTTTTTATTCCAAAAATAAATCACTACTGGTCTCTTGTTTATTATGAAACAAGCACATAGTTGGCATGAATAAGGATTACAGAAAAGAAGGAGGGAGGGAAGCTGAATGAACGAAAGTACTGCACTAGAAAGTGTCAAGAGACTTAGACTTTAATTCTAACTTAACCACTAACTAGTTGTGTGGCACTTTGCTGAGAAAAGTAACCTTCTAGATCTTTCTTCATCTAGAAAATCTCTAGACAAACTGAACTTGTTTCTGAGATCCATCCAGACCCCAAAATCTCCATTCTAATAAAAGAAGGTTTCATCCAACATCTTTAAGCTCTTTTTCTTGTTCCTTGTCTGATGACTCATTGTGACCTATCAGGTTTACCAGTCCTCTACACAAACACAGGCAGTGACACTTAAGTTTCTCCATCCAGTGGTGGGTGGCAAGCGCAGGCCTGGAGTCACTAAAAGGACAACGGATAGTGCAGGGAATACGTGCTGAAACGAGAGCTCTTAGCCCTAGTGTGTTTCTTTAAGGAGAAAATGAGTGCTAGCTTTAGCTTTAGGGTGGAGGGGTTACCAAGGTGTAGAGGCAAAAATTAAAGGAGACCTAGTCACAAATTTGAATAGATGGTTTAAGGATAATATACTAAATGAATCAAAAGACATGGAAGCGAAATAGGAGCGATTTGGGGCTTGCACGGGACTGTTCTATAATGAAGACAAGACATTCGAACTTAGAGCCAATAAAAGAATGCCTTGTAGCTAGCTGCATGCACCCCAAATGTGACCCGCATTAGACGAGAAGACATGGGGAGTATTTTTGAAAATAATTTTTTTTCTTATATTTAATTTTGCTGGAAAGAGTGTTGTACTCTGTTGCTAAGTAAAAGCTAATAGAGATAGAAGCAGCACGTTCTTTCAGAGCGTGAGGGGCTCTCCAAGCCGAGGCAAGGCGAGCGATCCCTGGGAAGGAGCCAGTCCTTTCTCGCCTCAGCACACCCTCCCCCACCGGCAGGCTGAGGGCGAGCTCCCCAGGATTAGGAGGTGGAGCAGGAAGCTGGGGGGATGAACTCTGTGTCATGCACGTTGTGGGGCTCATCTCCCAGGGAGACGCCCACAATACTACTATCTGTGCAACAGAACACCAATACTGGGCAAGCAGTGTGTGCTATTTGCTTCATTAGCAATATAATAAACTTTTTGGTTAACTTATTCCGTTTTTATTCCACCCTTTTCATTGATTAGTTGGCAAACAGGTAAGTTTATCTATAGGGATTTTTTTTAAGAACTGATAATTTTTTTAAAGAAAGAGAATGAGAAAGAAAAAGGAAGGAAGGGAGGAAGAAAGGAAGGAGGGAAGAAAAGGTATTGCAACCCTCTGTACTTTGTGGAAAAAATCTTTGTATTTTCTAACTCCAGGCCAAAGAATGTTTTCTTGCTAAAATCCTAGCCTCTGGTGCCGGCCAGGAGAGTACCCTGCTGGTCATCAGGACATAATTCTGAACCTGTCTACAGTATCTGTTGAAGTTCCCAGGGCAGAATCCAGGGATAAAAACAAAGCAACCGACTTTTGTATGGCACTGGAGCAAGGAAGGGAAACAGTCACTCTGTGATTCTTTACTCCCCACTCTTTCCCTCTGGTGAGCCCCCTCCTTGCTTAGAAAAAACTCAATAAAGAGACAAAAAAATTTTTTTAAAGGTAGGTTATCCACATTAGACTTTGCACAATTTTACTAGCTCTGCCATTGACCTAAGTATTTTTTTCCATCTAATTTAATAATATAATAATAATAATGTCTTTCACATATAGAGAATTTACCATGTGCCAAGTAGTTGTCTAAGAACTTTATATATATTAACTTATTTAATTCTCACAGCAAGTCCATTGGGAAGTTACCAAACATTAGTCCCATTCTGCAGATGAAGAAACTGAGGCAAATGAGGTGAAGTGGCTTGGATAGGTCACATGACTAGGACTGACCACAGGTATTTTGGCTGTAGTGTCTGTTTTCCTAATCCTAACACTGTGCGATGTTGAAAGCTTTTTGCAAGAATTAAGCCCCTTATTTTCGCTTACTTTCTTTCTTGTTAATCCACATATAATATTTTTGCTTTTATTTCTTCAGTGAAATCTAGAATCAGAGTCAGATAGAAAAAATGTATGTATATATCGAAACAGAGTACTTAAAAGAAATTCAAATCTGATAAAGCTTTGGAAGCATATTTCTTCATTTTAAAAGTTTTTCAGCAAAGAAAAATGCTAGTGTTTTTCATCTCTACTCCCATAAGTTTAAAACTAAAGGCTTTTATTAGAGCAAGTCACTAAGATGGAAGGAGGGAGGGAGGGAAGAAGGGGCTCCTGAAAAGGACCCAGAGCCATTGTCCCAGAGGAAAATGATAAGTAGGACCACAGATATAATCAGTTTTTTAAAATCTCAGGTTTTGGGATTTAGATTAGATATCTTTTACAAGTATCTCTAATCACCATGGATGACCATTATTAGCATTTCCTCCAATAAACTCCAATATTTATAACTACAATTGTATTGCTTACATAATTTGACTCTTAGGTTATGAGTGGTTTGGTTTTTTGAGGGGTTATTTGGGTGTTTTGGAGGATTTTGTGCTTTATAAATGGCCCCTTAGCCTGAGGGGAAAGTAATAGTATTAATGTGTCAAAAGAGAGTATTCATGGCACCAAAAAAGCAAAAAGTTCCATGAGGCTAGTTCTGATTCAAGTATAAACCCACATTTCACACATATTAGGTTTTACCACTTCTCATCCACAGAATGGACGTCCACAGCACCACAACAACTGGCCAGGCAAATAGCCAGATTTTAGTTATTCAGACAAACAAACGTCCAATCAAATGAAAGTTTCAAGGTCATGAGAATGAACAAAATAAATTAACCATTGGAAATGTCTAAGTTTTAAACTTTCAGCCCAACTTTTTACCTTGTAGTCAAAGACATGGCTTCATTCGATCATTTCCTGTCTTGAGTTCCTTGAATGCATTTGATACAATATAACCACTTTCAGAATATAGTTCAAGGAATTCCTTTAAAGCATCTTAAGATCCCTGTTGAATTGGGATAAAAAACAAAAGAGACCAATACAGTTTGAAATCCCTATGGAATGGCTAATGCATTCAGAGTTTATAGAAAGGATTGGTGATTAATTGTATTCAGGGCATCTGCTTTTTCTTGTCTGTCCCCCGGTATAGATGGCATGATGCCGGTCAGTTGTGACCTGTGCGGTTCAGGTAAACGTATGTGACTTTCAGTGGGGTTGTAACTTTGTGGGTGGTATGGGATATCCAAGTGGTTTTTAACCCTAGCTGCTTGGTAGAATTACTGGGAGAGTTTCTTTAAAATGCTGATGCCCTGGCCCCAGCCCAGCCCAATTTCTCCAGAATCGCTGGGTATGGACCAGGAGCAGTGATGTGTGTTTAACTCCCAGGACTGTGTAGCCAAGTTTGAGGCACAGCGGAGCCAGCTACTGCTGGGTTCCAGAGGCTAGCCCTGCCCTGATTAACTGTGCACATTTGAATCTCATTTCCTTGTCTGGAAAAGAGGGGTGATAAAACCTACTTCACAAGGCCATTGTAACTATTAGGTGAGAAAATATGTGGGAAATGCGTGGAAAATAGTAGATACCTATTAATACCAGGTTCCTACCCTATATATCTTCAATATTTTTTATATTCTGAAACAACTCTAATTTTTCTAAGTTATTTCAAGAAAAGAGCTGAGGATCCAATGTCTTTTCATTTTGTCCCAAGGACTTGACTTTTTGAAGCTGTGGAGTCCCTGGCTAAGGAGCTTGTCCGGTGAGACTCTGCATGAATAAGCCATGTGTGAATGCCATGTTTTGGTGTGTGTCCATATTCAATAATCCTGTCCCATGCCACACCATGGGAGGAATAGAAAGGTCTTCATGTTGTCTGTGTCTGATTTAACATGTAGATTCTTCCCCCTTTAGGAAATGAGCCCTTAAAGCGGCCCAGAGGGTGCCTACAAATGCTCCCTATTCAATGACTTGCTGAATAATAGTGGTTCCATTGTCCATTTCCAGTGATAGGCCACAAACATGGCATGCAATAGGAACCTGACCCAAGGAATTTTCTTTAAAATAAGATATATATAATGTGGGACCTTGAGGATCCCCATGAGCTTTGTGGGGAGGCACAGAGGAAGTGAACATTTGCAAGTGGGTATCGTTAAGTCAGAGGTCGTCCTTACCCGTGGTGGGCCCTGCGACAGCAGCAGCTACCTGTCCCGGCAGCCTGACCAGGAGGTGTGAGGAGGTAAGAAGTTACAAGCCCTTCTCCTTAGCAGTGCTCTTTTTCCATCTTCAATGCAAGTCATAAGCAATCAGACCTCCTGGCTCACACAACATTCTGGAAAGATCACGAATTTTGTTGATTTCTGTGTTCACTTCAGAAAGGGAGAAAGATTTATTTGTACTTTTATTATCATAAAATGGCCTAAATTAAATATCATTCCCTTTTCCTTGGTGTTCACTATTTTACCATGAAATAATATACATGTTTTGGGCTTCAAGTTTAGATTTTCACCAGTTATAAAAAGCTTGTAACATATCCTTGGGTCGAAGACAGGAATGTTTAGCACAAACAGCCATGGCAACTATATCAAAAGCCCACTGGATTCTACTTCAAAAAAGTCCACACTTCTCATCACATCTGCAGTGCATTGCAGGACTGAAATCTGTAGCTTTTCAGCATAATATGTGTCTAGATCAAACAGTATTAAATAATCATTAAACTCTGCTTTGTCCTTCTTGAAGAGCCGTTCATAGCTTCACATTGTGCTGTGCGTATTAGTGGAACATTGCATATTATATAAAATGTGAATTGCAACTCTCTTGTGTGGTAGACAGTTTACTAAAGTATTATTCAGAACACATGCTATCTGATTTACTAACTTATTATCCATTAAAAAAAAATCCCTGGGTAAATAAATGTGTAACTAAAAGAATTGTTACTCTGTATAATCAGATGAATAGATACAAACAGGGAAGATTGCTGTCATTATGTTGTATATTGTGCTAAACAGATGCACATGATTTTTTTCAAATAGTGTGCTATATCAAACCACTTCCTTCCGTCTGGGCTTTGCTTTTATCAATAAGATGTTTCACATTTCGAATCAATCGTTCACTCAGAAGGCCGTTCCTCTCTCCTCCTCTTCTCCTTCCCCCACCTTTCTGCTTTCCCACCCTGCCCCAAATCTTCCAGCCAAGGGGGTTGGACTAGAAGAGAAATGACTGGAAACCTCAGACCTATAATGTGTTGCTCACACTGGGTCTGCCCTTACCCCAGGGAGCAGGGCATGCAAAGGGCACATAGGAAACGCAAGTCAAAGGGAGTGGAAACTAAGTCCTTTAAAGTTTGCCAGTTGCCCCAGATCACTGCTCTGACAATGATGAGCTCATCTGCATCCACATGATTAGCAGTTTGCACTCTTCAGTGGACAACCATGGCGGAGTACCAGCTCACCCATTCCTCACTCATTCTTTAGGGCGCACAGACTGTAGGTAGTTGGTAGGATTTTTAGAAGCAAGCTGTAGTCGTGGGCAGAGATGATAACCAGCCCTTTCCTCTCCTCCCTTACCTCATTCCATCCCATCCATGCAAGAAACCTTCTTAGGTACTTAGGGCCTCAGGCAGCATGCTAGGAATGAGATAAAAGGTGCTCAGAGACTTGCTAGCAGGGTGCCCATTAGATATGGGTGATAACTTGAGCTTATGATAAATGAGATGTTCACATAGGAGATGCTTTCAGAGCACAGAGGAGGGGCAGCTGACCCCAACTGAGGCCCAGCTACTGCACTAACACTTGGAATCAGGGAAGGAGGTAGCCTTCTGAATTGGAAGAGGTGGGGATATCAGGATGAATTCCAGAGTTTCAGTTTGGCAAAATGGGTAAAAAAAAAAAAAAAAAGTGGCATTTTTTTTTTTTAAGACTAACAGTTAAGAAGGTTATTTTGTCTGCCATCTCCTCAGCCTCTCCTATGGATAACTGCCCTACCAAACACTTTAAAACAGCCTTATTCCAATATAATTCATTTACCATACAATTCCCCCATTTAAAGTGTACACTTCAATGACTTTTAGTATATTCACAGAATGTTGCCATAATCAATTTTATAACATCAAAAAAGAAATGCCACACTCCTTAGCTGTCACCCTCCAATTCCCTGCATCACCCCCCAGCCCTACATAGCCACTAATCTACCTCATCTCTATATTATACATTTGCCTATTCTGGACATTTCATATAAGTGAGATCATAAAATACATGATCCTTTACAACTGACTTTTTCACTTAGCATGGGTTGTGGAAACACTCTTGAAGAAATCAGCCAGGGGTCCTACCCTTGGCCACAGCTGACTGGATTGGATCTTACCCAGCGGTGGCCAATCCATATGCTGTTCAACAGCTATCAAGGTGGTCTGGCAAAAAAGGATGTGCCTTTGTAATCAATAATATTGTAATAACTTTGTATGATGACAGTTATTAACTACACTTATTGTGCTGAGCATTTTGTAATGTGTAAGATTGCTGGGTCCCTATGCTGTACTCCTGAAACTAATATGGTATATCAACTATACGTCAATAAAAAAAGAAAAGAAGAGTTTAGCAATCAAATTCCCTCAAATCTGAACTGCAAAAACACTGAGAGGAGACATGGGATTAAAGATGGTAGCATGAGAGGTGAGGCAGAGGCTTCCTCCTAAAACCACATATAATATGAAAATATAATTAATACAACTAATCCTGAAAGAGCAACAGGAAAGAGGGCTGCACCAAACTGCACACACCTGGAGAAAAGAATAAACCTCACAGAACAGGGTAACATACGAAATCCGTGGCCCGGCAGGACCCGAGCCCTTCCCCCACCCCAGCTCACCAGCGGGAGGAAGAGAAACAGAGCAGGTAGGGAGTGGAGGCCTGGGACTGCTGAATACCTAACTCTGGAGATCTGATCTGGGAGCACAGACCTACATTTCATGGAGTTTTCATGGTTCTCTCATGATTAGGGGGTTGAAAAGCTAAGACAGGCAGAATTCCTGGAGAGACTGAGATTCCAGCCACTTGTGGAAAGTAGGGATCCATATCCGGCTGCTCTGGGACAAAAGAAAGGTGAACAGTCTGAGAGACTTTCTAACAGCAAGAGGGCTGCTAAAGGGGCAAGGATTGCACAGAGTTTACTGCTCAGGAGAAAGGACAGGTAGAAAAAATTGTCCGGGTGCACTCTGCCCAGCAGGTTGGGAACTTTCACGATCTTCAGGAGCTCCAGCTCTCTGGCTGGCTACACAGCTCCAAGGACCCCTTCTGTGATATGCAGTCTACAGAGCCTTTCTCCCAGCCGGCCATACCTGGCTCGCAAACTGGCAAACCCTACCCTGGCGTTACGCTAGCCAGAGGGAAGCCCCATCTACAGCAACTACAAACACAAAGCATAGAGGCTTATACCTGTGTGCTCGGCCCACTGGCTCTGGCAGTGGAGACAGGCACAGCAGCCAGGAAGCAGGAAAGAGCTCTTTCCTCTCCCCAGGCACCAATACCATGCTCGTGCGAACCATGACATTGCTTCAGGAGCTAAGCAGCTCCAGACAGTAGAGCTTCTGGGCACTAGACGGCACCATACACAAATATGAAACGCCAAAGGAACCTGGTCCAAAGTAAAATTATGAACACAACCCCTGAGAAAGATTCAAATGAAATCGACCTTTTGAATCTGCCTGAAAGGGATTTCAAAATAAAAATCATTAACATGCTCATAGAGGTACAGAAAAATATTCAAGAACTCAGGAATGAATTCCAGTCCGAGATCCAATCATTATGGAACACAGTATCAGAAATGAAACATACAATGGAAAGTTTTAAAAGCAGATTAGATATGGTGGAGGAGATAATAAATGAAATAGAACTAGAGTCTCTCAGGCCAAGGACAACACAAGGGACACAAGGACAACAACACCAAGACATATAGTAATTAAAATGGCAAAGATCAAGGATAAGGACAGACTATTAAAAGCAACCAGAGAGAGAAATAAGATCACATACAAAGGAAAGCCCATCAGGCTATCATCAGAATTCTCAGCAGAAACCTTACAGGCCAGAAAGGAGTGGCATGATATATTTAATGTAATGAAGCAGAAGGGCCTTGAACCAAGATTACCTTATCCAGCAAGATTATCATTTAAATTTGAAGGAGGGATTAAATAATTCCCAGATAAGCAAAAGATGACAGAATTTACCTCTCACAAACTGTCTCTACAGTGTATTTTGGAGGGACTGCTATAGATGGAAGTGTTCCTAAGGTTTAATAGCTGTCACCAGAGTTAATAAAACCACAGTAAAGAAAGTAGAACCGTTAATTACTAAGCAAATGCAAATTAAATCAACTATCCTCACAGTCAATCAAAGGATACACAAAAAGTACAAAACATGATACCTAATATATAAAGAATGGAGGAGGAAGAAAAAGGAGGAGAAAAAAAGAACCTTTAGATTGTGTTTGTAATAGCATATTAAGTGAGTTAAGTTAGACTCTTAGATAGTAAGGAAGTTAACCTTGAAACTTTGGTAACCACGAAACTAAAGCCTGCAATGGCAATAAATACATATCTATCGATAATCACCCTAAATGTAAATGGTCTGAATGCACTAATCAAAAGACATAGAGTTACTGAATGGATAAAAAAACAAGATCCATCTATATGCTGTCTACAAGAGACTCACTTTAAACCCAAATACTTACACAGACTAAAAGTGAAGGGATGGAAAAAGATATGCAACTAATAGGGAGAAAAAAGCAGGAGTTGCAGTACTTTTATGAGACAAAATAGACTTCAAGACAAAGAAAGTCACAAGAGACAAAGAAGGACATTACATAATCATAAAGGGGTCAATCCAACAAGAAGATTTAACCATTATAAATATCTATGGACCCAACACAGGAGCACCTACATATGTGAAATAAATACTAACAGAATTAAAGAGGGAAATAGAATGCAATGCTAGACTTCAACACTCCACTCACTCCAAAGGACAGATCAACCAGACCGAAAATAAGTAAGGAGACAGAAGAACTGAACAACACATTAGAACAGAAGGACCTAACAGACATCTACAGAAATCTACACCCAAAAGCAGCAGAATACACATTCTTCTCAAGTGCACATGGAACATTTTCAAGAATGCCTCATATCCTAGGCCACAAAAAGAGACTTGGTAAATTCAAAAACATTGAAATTGTATCAACCAGTTTCTCAGGCCACAAAGGTATGAAACTAGAAATAAATTATGCAAAGAAAATGAAAAATCCCACAAACACACGGAGGCTTCACAACATGCTCCTAAATAACCAATGGATCAATGACCAAATAAAAACAGAGATCAAGCAATATATGGAGACAAATGATAACAATAATTCAACATCGCAAAATCTGTGGGATGCAGCAAAGGCCGTGCTAAGAGGGAAGTATATTGCGATACAGGCCAACCTCAGGAAAGAACAACAATCCCATATGAACAGTCTAAACTCCCAATCAACAAAACTAGAAAAGAAAGAACAAATGAGGCCCAAAGTCAGTAGAAGGAGGGACATAATAAAGATTAGAGCAAAAATAAATAACATCAAGAAGAATGAAACAATAGAAAGAATCAATGAAAGCAGGAGCTGGTTCTTTGAGAAAATAAACAAAATAGATAAACCCCTAGGCAGATTTATCAAGTAAAAAAGAGAGTCTACACAAATAAATAGAATCAGAAATAAGAAAGGAAAAATCACTATGGATACCACAGATATACAAAGAATTATGAGAGAATACTTTGAAAAATTATATGCTAACAAACTGGATAACCTAGAAGAAATGGACAGCTTTTCTGAAAAATACAACCTTCCAAGGCTGACCCAGAAAGAAACAGATAATATGAACAGACCAATTACCAGCAACGAAATTGAATTAGTAATAAAAAAACTACCTAAGAACAAAAGTCCTGGACCAGATGGCTTTACTGCTGAATTTTATCAAACATTTAGAGTAGATCTAATACTCATCCTCCTTAAAGTATTCCAAAGGGTAGAAGAGGAGGCAATACTTCCAAACTCATTCTATGAGGCAAGCATCATTCTAATACCAAAACCAGGCAAAGATACCACAAAAAAAAGAAAATTACAGACCAATATCCCTGATGAACATAGATGCAAAAATACTCAACAAAATATTAGCAAACCGAATTCAAAAATACATCAAAAAGCTTATTCATCATAATCAAGTAGGATTCATTCCAGGGATGCAAGGATGGTACAACATTCTAAAATCCATCAACATCATCCACTACATCAACAAAAAGAAGCACAAAAACCACATGATCATCCCCATAGATGCTGAAAAAGCATTTGACAATATTCAACACCCATTCATGATAAAAACTCTCAACAAAATGGGTATAGAGGGCAAGTACCTCAACATAATAAAGGTCATATATGGCAAACCCACAGCCAGCATTGTACTTAACAGTGAGAAGTGGAAAGCTTTTCCTTTAAGATCGGGAACAAGACAAGGATGCCCACTCTCCCCACTTCTATTCAACATAGTACTGGAGGTCCTAGCTACGGCAATCGAACAACACAAAGAAATAAAAGGCATCCAGATTGGCAAGGAAGAAGTTAAACTGTCCCTGTTTGCAGATGACATGATACTGTACATAAAAAACTCTAAAGAATCCACTCCAAAACTACTAGAACTAATATCTGAATTCAGCAAAGTTGCAGGATACAAAATTAATATGCAGAAATCTGTGGCATTCTATATACTAACAATCAACTCACAGAAAGAGAAATCAGGAAAACAAGTCCAGTAACAATTACATCAAAAAGAATAAAATACCTAGGAATAAACCTAACCAATGAAGTGAAAGACGTATACTCTGAAAACTACAAGACATTCCTGAGAGAAATGAAAGAAAATACCAATAAATGGAAAGACATCCCGTGCTCATGGATAGGAAGAATTAATATTATCAAAATGGCCATCCTGCCTAAAGCAATCTACAGATTTAATGCAATTCCTATCAAAATACCAACCGCATTCTTCAATGAACTAGAGCAAATCATTCTAAAATTCATATGGAACCACAAGAGACCCCGAATAGCCAATAAATCCTGAGAAGGAAGAATAAAGCTGGGGGGATTACCCTCTCCAACTTCAAGGTCTACTACAAAGCCACAGTAATCAAGGCAATTTGGTACTGGCACAAGAACAGACCCATATACCAATGGAACAGACTAGAAAGCCCTGATATAAACCCAACTATATATGGTCAATTAATATTTGATAAAGGAGCCATGAATATACAATGGTTAAATGACACTCTGTTCAACAACCAGTGTTGGCAAAACGGGACAGCTACATGCAAGAGAATGAAACTGGATTATTGTTTAACCCCATATACAAAAGTAAACTTGAAATGGATCAAAGACCTGACTGTAAGTCATGAAACCATAAAACTCTTAGAAGACAACATAGGCAAAAATCTCCTGAATGAGCAACTTCTTCCTGAATGCACCTCCCCAGGCAAGGGAAACAAAAGCAAAAATGAACAAATCGGACTACATCAAGCTAAAAAGCTTCTGTACAGCAAAAGACACCATCAGCACAACAAAAAGGCATCCTACCATATGGGAGAATATATTTGTAAATGACATATCCGACAGGGGGTTAACATCCAAAATATATAAAGAACTCACACCCTCAACACCCAAAAAGCAAATAACCCGATTAATAAATGGGCAGAGGATATGAAGAAACAATTCTCCAAAGAAGAAATTCAGATGGCCAACAGGCACATGAAAAGATGCTCCACATCACTAATCATCAGGGAAATGCAAATTAAAACCACCATGAGATATCACCTCACACCAGTAAGGATGGCCAGCATCCAAAAGACTAAGAACAACAAATGCTGGTGAGGATGCAGAGAAAGGGGAACCCTCCTACACTGCTGATGGGAATGTAAGCTAGTTCAACCATTGTCGAAAGCAGTGTGGAGGTTCCTCAAAAAACTCAAAATAGAAATACCATTTGACCCGGGAATCCCACTCCTAGGAATTTACCCTAAGAATGCAGCAGCACAGTTTGAAAAAGACATATGTACCCCTATGTTTATCGCAGCACTATTTACAATAGCCAAGATATGGAAGCAGTCTAAGTGTCCATCAATAGATGAATGGATAAGGAAGAGGTGGTACATATACACAATGGAATACTATTCAGCCATAAGAAAGAAACAAATCCTACCATTTGCAACAACATGGATGGAGCTGGAGGATATTATGCTCAGTGAAATAAGCCAGGTGGAGAAAGACAAGTGCCAAGTGATTTCCCTCATTTGTGGAGTATAACAACGCAGCAAAATTGAAGGAACAAAATAGCAGCAGATTCAGAGACTCCAAGAAGGAACTAGTGGTTACCAAAGGGGAGGAGTGTGGGAGTGCAGGTTTGGAAGGTGGGAGAAGGGGATTGAGGGGTATTATGTTTAGTACACATGGTGTTGGGGGGTCACGGGGAAAAAATGTAGGAGAGGGAAGGCAAACAGTGAATCTGTGGCATCTTACTACACTGGACAGTGACTGCATTGGGGTATGGGTATGGACTTGATAATATGGGTAAATGGAGTAACCATATTGTTTTTTTCATGTGAAACCTTCATAAGAGTGTATATCAATAATACCTTAATAAAATTAAAAAGAAAAATAAACACTGAAAGAGTGACTCAGTGGGATTCAGTGGCTGCATTCATTGGGAGCTACAGCTGGTAGAATGCAGAGATTCCGTGAGTTAAGACTGTGAAGGTCAGCCAGAGCAGAAACAGACACTATAGGCAAGGTGAGGAAGAGGAAATTTAGCAGAAGCTATAAAGCAAAAAAGATGCACAGCCTTCAGGGTAGACTAGTAGCCAGTACACAGCAGGCAGACCAGAAGGATCTGTGCATAAGATGTGCTGTGGCAGCCAGGCTAGGAGCCCTCAGCTCTCCAAGAGCGGCTCAGGGCCCCGCTTCCCCTCACCCACGTGGTGTCCTCCCTCCTGTAGCCTGGTTCCGTGTTCTGTATTTTAGCTTTTTAAGGAAGGTTCTCTCATATATGTGTTCTTACAATAAAACCATCATGAGTTGAAATGATTCAGATGAGCTTAAAAACAAAAACAGCTAAGTGGGATGATGATGAGGCGTGGCGCTCCAAGCTACGGAGGTGCTGGCAATGTAAATGCGCCCGCAGGAAGGGAGTCAGTGCCACGAAAGGGATGTGTGAGGTGGCAGGTCAGACAGATCCCTTAGGCTCAGTAAGATGACGGTGAGCAGAGAAAGGGGTGGCCGGACAGGTGGGTGCAGGAGCCGGAGACCCTGTTCGGAAGCCGAAGCCACCGCTCTGACGTCATTACGCTTCAGCGCGGAGGGCCGCAGCCTTTGCAGCGGGACTGCGCGGGGCTTCACTCTTCCTTCCGCCTGCTTAGGAGAGCGTCTCAGCTGTGACTTCCATTTAACTCCGTGAATGTTATAAGGACTCACGTATGCAAAGCACTATGCCATAGGGAATATCTACGTGGGGGAACTGGCGTGTTTAGGCCGCTAGACTCAAGGGCCAGGAGAGAAAGACCTAGTGTTCATTGTGAGTTTACCGTGGTCAGTCTGAAAACATGCTAGACACTTGATTATCTTATTTAAACTTCTTAACAACTGGTTATAAACATGGGCTAAAAACAGACAAAAACTGGTAATAAACATGGGCTAAAAACAGACAAAACATAGCTTTCAAACCAAAACGCATCAGTTAGTGATTGTGAAACCTTACTCTAAACTCTTTGTGGAGCCAGATCATAGCATATGCCTCTGGGTTTGTTGTGAAAATTAAAGGAGAGCTATAGACTGAATGTTTGTGTCCCCCCAGAATTCATATGTTCAAACGTAACCCAGAGTGTGACGGTACTTGGAGGTGGGGCCGTTGGGAGACAGATGACTAGGAACTCTCACGGATGGGATTAGTGCTCTTGGCAGAAGAGACCCAGGGGAGCTCCCCCGGCACTTCCACCGCGTGAGGACACAGCCAGAAGGTGGTCCGCTATGAAACAGGAAGGGAGGGTCTCACCAGACACCAAATATGCTAATGCTCTGATCCTGGACTTCCCAGCCTCCAGAACTGTGAGAAGGAAGTTAAAGGCCTCACTTAAAGGCCACCCAGTCTCTGGTATTAGCAGCTCGAACAGACTAAGACAACGAGATACTGTGCGCACAGTGCCTCCTACACCCCAAGTACTGGGTATCCAGGAGCTGTTCCTATCATCATCATGGCTGTCCACGTGCTTGTGAGGGGCAGACCTACACTTAGTCCCAGGTCCGTGGATTGAATACTTGTCCACCACACCTTATTACAGGCTTTGAGGATGAGCAGGGGTATCTGTCAATAACCACAATACAGAGCAGAGTGCAGGGTGGTGGGGACTCAGAACCCGTCCCAGCCCTGCTGCCTCTTCCGCCCTCCATGCTAGTCACCAGCCCCCCAGGCCTCTCCGCCACACCCCCCACTTCCCCTGGTTGGTTTATAGCTCAGCTGACACTATGCACAAAAGTGTTTTGTAGACCGTAAAAATGTGCAAAGATTATAATTTGAGAGAATTGGGGAAGAGCAGCCGAAGTAGGCTTTGTTAAGAAATTTTGGATATTCAAGATCAATTTTCTGCAAGTACACATGTGAGAAGGTCCCAGTGCAAACACTTACCAGCCTTCACCTTATTTAGGTAATAACCTTGTAGCAGGGAACGCTGAAGCTGGGCTCCAGGATAGGAGGAGGTAGAGGGTCTGGAAGGTGGGGTGAGGATGGCAGGAGGTGAGGTGTGAGAAGGGCAGAGGATAATGTCCACAACCACATCACTAATTTCTCTTGGGGTCTCTGAAAGAGCCCAGACCCCACAAATCCCGTTCTGGGCCACCTGGGCTGTCGGTGCCATCTGCGGCGACATCCAATTGACTGAAACCCTCAAATTAGCCACAAAGTAGTAAAATAAAGTCAGGGAAAAGACCACATCAGTGAAAGTTGCCTTTGGAGATAAATTCAGACCACCCAGGAAGGCACTTAATTCTGTGGGGTTTGGCAAATCATAGTGTACAACAATGACAAATAGTGAGAACTAAACCCATAATCAGACTTTCTAATTCTAAAACTAACAGGAACCAACTTGAAACAAAGAGAGTAGACATGACAGACAGTTGTGAGTACATACTGCACAACACACACCACTGGCTCAAAAACACATTTTATTACTCTAAGGTGCAGAAACCTGTCATCTGAAGGATTCCCCAGGTTTTGTTGTGATTGGCTGTGATCTGGTGACCTGCATGTGCAAAGGCACCATGGGCAAGAAAAAGAGTTTTAGGATGTAGCCTCCATTCTCATGAGGCTTTCATCCTAGATAGGGATTCACATGAAACCACAGCAACAAGACAGGAGATAATGAGGGCTAAATTGTGTGACCCCAAATATAACAGTTTAGCATTTAGCAGATATCAGGGAAGGCTCCAGAGAGAAGTCAGAACAGGAGCCAGAGCTTGGAAGAAAAGACCTTCCACTTGATGGGAGTAAGTGCCTGGCACAGAGTAGGTGTTCAATCAATATTTGTTGGATTCATGCAACATGTTTTCGAACAAGGACATGCAGATGGGCATGAGCAAGGTGGATGTCTAGTGATTTCATACTACAAAACGCTATTTCCGTAGCTTCCTTCTGGTACGCCTGATCAACATCCTCAAGGAAAGGCATTCAAGGTAACACACTTTCCACACCCAAGTGAAGGAGAGGCAGGGATCTGGGGAAAGAGTGGAAAAGCCCTTTTAGCACAGAGGACCTGATCACTCCAACCACCGTCCTTTATAGTTACTTAGAAATAGACCTTCAGGTGTACACTTTCCAACTTGCACTATTTCATTAATGTTGGTCCCTAACTTCCACCAGCAGACCCTCTGGTTCATGCTGTTGCCCAGAGGAGCCTGTAAGTCCTTAAAATCTGTGGAATCTCTGTTAAAATTCTGGATAAATGTCCTCGACAATTAAAATGCAATCAATACATGAATTTTAAAAAAAACCTTGCAATCTTGCACATGAAAAGCAAAGAGAATGATGTGCACAGCTATTCCACAGATCAAGCAAAGCAGACAAAGACACAAAAGTACCCACAGGACTAGTGTGGTTTATAAACCAAATACAAAGAGAGAGGAATATTGCCTCGTCTTCCTATGATTTTGTCTGTTCTAAGACAAAAGTCTGCAACATAAATGTTTGCTAATTTTTCCATCTTCAGAGGCACACTTTTTTAAGGAACTCTGTATGTACTCGAATGGCTACCATTTTCCTTCCAGCCAGGAACCACACAGATGTGTAGAACTGGAGGAATCATCACTTTACAGAAGACGAAACTAAGGCCCAGAGAGGCTAGGTGACTCGTCAAAAATCACTGCATCAGTTAGATTCAGAGCCAGTCTGCCGAAGTGTGAGGTTTCCTCACTTCTAGAACATTGCTGCTTTATCCAAACTCAGCATTTCTCAAAAAGTGGCTCCCACAGAACACAGCGCCTGAAATATAGGTCTACTCTAAAGAGGGGAAAATGTTCATGGCCAGATAAATTAAGGAAATGCTGGATTAAAGAAAATTAAGTAGACTTTTCGTTTGTTCACTTGCACTGCAGAATTCCTAGAGCTTGTAACAAACTTGCTTGCCACAAAAGGGGGGGGGTCTCAGGGAGAGTGTGTCATTTCTCTTTCTCAAGCCATGTGACTGCAGGACCTTTTGTCCCCTAACACACCTGGGAGCTCCCAGGGAACAGCAATGTTCCACGCTAAACAGCCTGGAAAATGGCGCTCTGAGCCGTGGTGTTCCTTGGATGTTTCGTGGCTGGAATGATTTTTATATTATGTATCTGCATTTGGTGGAGTTTCCTTCCTCTCTCTGCGGCAACTTCTGCACCAAGGACAGAGAACACGGGAAGTGAAGTCTCTTGGCCCTGATAGAGCCGCAGTGTGAGGGTTTTCTGTTTCTCCCTCCTAGGAACACAGATCGAGAGCAGAAGGGACCCAGGAGTGACCCAGCGCTGATTGATGGCATGGAGCAGGCCAGTGCCTCCCCACCACAGGCAGCTTGTGCAACCTGGGGTGGGTCTCCCACTAAATGTACCTTGGAAGTGGCATGTCAGACAGAAGTCCCTCCCAGAGAAGCAGAGCTGTGCCTGGGGGCGGAAGAAGGGGAAAGAGGAGGTAGGAAGGGGCTTTTTCTTCGGGGTCCTCGGAGGACTTCAGTCACTTGCTCCTAATATGCCGCATTTATCCTGCCAGGGGGTCAGTTCCGTTTCTGTAAAGGGATGAACGCTTTCCCTGTCCAGGGACTGTGTAAAGGGAGACCTCTGTCTCTGGTCCAGCGACATCACCTGTGGGTCTTGCGGACCTCTGTGACCGCACAGAGCTGAACTACCCGGCTTGGAAAGGTCTGCACCCGGGAAATAGCTTTCCGCGACCACTGCCAGGTTTCCGGAGTTAGAGCTCCCCCTGCCGGCCTCCAGAGCACTGCTGAACCCTGCCGGGAATTACTTTATTCCTGAAGAGTGCCTGAAACCCTGATTGAGTGAGCCTTCAGTCAGCCACTTTATTCTCATATAGTGGCTTTTTCCAAGGACTTGAGGTGACATCACTTTTCAGCCATTTGAGATTTTTACTTCCCCGTGGCTATTTCCCCTTTACTGAAAGATATTCCAGATTGAATCAGACTCCTCCGGGCTGGGAATTTCCCAAATTAAAACGTGGAGGTCCAAGCTTCTCACTAATAAAATTACATTTCTCAAATATCAGACCCTTTCCATTGGCCATGTAGATCAAAGAAAGAAGAAGGAAGGAGAGAGGGGGAAGGAAGGAGGGAGGATGGGAGGAAGAAAGGAGAGAGAAGCTCTGCTCTCCTATCATGAGAAAAAGACGTGTCTAAATAACTGTTTCCCTTAATTGGGATCCAGGGAATGGAGGGTGGAAAAATACATCAGGAAAGTTGCCCTTTGGAGTGAGGTCTGCGGCACAAACGTTGGGAATCTGGTTTCACTCTGCTCTGATTGCTAAGCCTTTGCTTACTCTAAGACCCTGCGGTTTCTGCCGTGAAGGAGAATGAGCAGTAAACCTTCCCTCATTTCCAACTTCATCTTCAGAGCCCAGACTGTACAGGATCCCTGGTGGGTGAGAAATGTCATGTCCCTCGCTTTGAGGAATTCCTGGTAGATACAGCTTTAATTGACACTATCCTATTTAAAACTGACAACTCTGTGCATCTTTTTATTTTCCAAAGGGGAAGATGAAGGCTCAGAACCAGGGCACCCTGAGATGGACATCTGGCCTTACGGTGTGGGATGGGGCCAGGTTTTCTGCTGCCTTTCTCCATCCGCCGATGACTCCTTACGATCGTCTGGCACAGACTTTGAAGGCTCTTACCATCTTAAAGTCAGAGAGCATGTTTGCTGTCTTTCCTTCCTCTAAAGGTGGAACGTGTGCCCGTTTGGGAGCTCACTGAAAATAAGACATAGGAAGTCACCAAATGCAAAAATCTAAATAAAGGTATACCTCCTTCAACCTAGTGAAAAATTATTCAGACCTGGGAAAATGAATAATAAGAGCAAATCTTCCTTTTACAGAAGGATGCACCATGGGATTCCTTTACATTCCAAGTTCTCCTGATGCATAAAACATATGATTAGATTTACAAAAACTTGATTTACACAGATTTTTAGGAAAACATCTTTGCAGAAAGATTAGGTGTGATTAGATGCAAGAGCTCTTCTCTCGGGAGGGAAAACAAATGAGCTTAGCTAAGAGGAGATAGTACAGTTAATAACCAAAAACTCTTCGTGCCATTTGGGGGAGTTGATTTCAATGTTGTGGAGTTCTTAAAGGTCTCTTAGGTAACCGCAAGTGAGCACTCGCTGGAATGGGAACAGAACTCCTCTAGGAACTGCCTCACGTACTGGGTGGCATCGTTTCCTGAACTGATGAGTTTTAGAAAAGTCTGACCATGGCAGCTGGGCAGCCGTGGAGTCTGGCCCCCTGTGAGGCAAAGGGAATCTGCACATGGTCCTTGATGACTGACACCCTCCCCTGTCCTTCTGAAATGCTGTCCTTCCGTTGCTGTGAGGCAGCATACTGTCAGGAGAGAGAGGGGAGGGAGAAAGACCTGTGTGCACTGAAAGCCTTTGGTGAAGGCTAAAAGAAGCAATCTGTTCTTCCAAATTCATCAATCTGTTCCAGGGAGGTCTGAGAAGACTCTCAGAACTGGCAGAATAAAGCTGGTTTTTGTAGTTGCGATATCCGCTATTTGCGCAGACCTGTGTTCCCATTAAGTCCTGCCAAGTAAAGGGCCTTCGACAGTATAGCCAGGTAGATGACGTGTGGGATGATTTCTCGTCCAGCTCCCTGAATGGCCTGGAGCCACTTTATTTTTAAATTTAGATTCAGGGTAATTAGCCATTCTAATCTTAAAGGGGAAAAAAGTCTCAGTTCACATACTGTATTTCCTAATAAAGAAATACTACCTGGATTCATTCTGCAATGTCTAGGAATTTCTGTCACTTTATGGTATAATCTCTGGTCTGTTTTCCACCTTCTGATCTGGGAAGGAGCTGTAAGAATCTGCATCCAGGTTTCTTTCTCACCTTTTATTCTGCCGCGGGCAGCACTTTAGGAAGGTTCCAAAAGGGAGTGTTCTCTTTCCCTTTTCTCTCTCATGGACTCAAAGCCACAGTAATGTTGCAAACCAGTGCAAACGTCCACTTCTGTTTAGCTTCCGTTTCTGTTCCTGCGACAGTATTTGTTTATGACTTTGCACCCGTTCTGGTGATGCAGCACATTTACAGCTCATGAATATTTGATACTGAATTAAACCATTTGTCATTCTATTACATAAAGAACACAATTTAGTGCCAGCAAACCATTTGTAAGAGAACTCATTATTATGATACCACGATTTTATTTTATTTTATTGGAGTGTTTTGATTGTTAAATAGACAATACATGTCTGTCTTTCTCTCTCTCTTTTAATTTTTTTTTGCCTAAAAGATAAAACCCTGCCTTTTACTTTGCAAACTACATTGCTTGTTTTCATTTAAATAAGGGAAAGTGTTTTTCTAAAATATTAAATGGTTTAGTTTGGGACAAAGAGAATAAAAATGTTTTACCATGAGACAGTGCTTCAAAAATTAGAGAGGAGACATGTGCCCCCTTAAAAACAAAAGGCCATGTTTGGATTAATAACAATTCAGCTAAAAGACAGTTCAGAGGACCAGCAGAAGCCCAGTTAGAATGTTTGTCAATGGAGAATCCGTAATGGCGTTCTGTGCACGATGTTTTAATGATTCGGATTCATTTAGACGTGCCCGGCGCGTTATAAATGTTGGGTCGTGATCAGCGTGCTACAACGGAATCATCGGCTTGCGCATCTGACCAGGGCGCCCACCTTGAGCAATGATGCAAACACCCGGGTTTGGTTTGGTAGGCGAGCTGGGCAGGCAGCATGCTCTCGCTCTCCCCACCTTGCTTCGCGGTGGCTTCTCTCAGGGGGTTCTAGGGCTGAACTAGGTGCCAGGAGGAAAGACGGCCTCAGGAGGGCCTGACTCTGCATGGCCTGTGCCCTAAAACAGAGACTGACTGCCTGCAGGTGACTCAGGTTGTAACCTGTTCTCAGGTGTGGGCGCTCCTCATTGGTGAGGGGGTGTCGCCGGCGGGTGGTAAATACAGAGAGATGCTCAGAGAGAAAGGTCCCTAAACACAGAGATGGGAAATCGTTCACAGAAGTGGCAAAGAGCGTGTGTTCCTCAGTGTGGCCATTGATTCAACTTCACATGGCTATTTTCCTGTTTGACTTTTCTTTTCCCTTTAATTTGACCAAAGCAAGGCAGGAAATTCAGCTTAAAAAAAAAAGCCAATAAAACAAGTCAAGCTACATAAACCACTCTTTGAGATCCTGAAGACTTTGCCTTTATTTTCCATAATTTGTAAGACTTAGCCATGTAAGAAATTTTGTTTAAGGTAGAGAACCACTCTCAATACACCATATCAGTTGTAAATATCCCCAGATATTTTTATTTCTTTATTTTCCTCCCTATAAGAATGATTTTTGTTGCCTTACAAAAGTCAACTTTCTTTATAAAGGTCCCAGGCAATTCCATGTAATATTTGCTGATTCATATTCTAATGTTGAGCATGGCTTTTTTTTTCATCCAAATAAACATATTGTGTATAATTGGATGAAAGTGTATTCAGATACAATTTGGACAGATTCTTGCATTGTAATTTGCCATATAGAAAACACCAAAAATATGTAGAATTCCTGTGTTCTCTTTATATTAGATGACTCCACTGCTTAATATTCTTTAAAAATTGCCAAAAGCACGGTCTATATCTGATATTTCCCCTAGAATAGCAGATGGCTCTCTGTAAGTTTCCAGAATATAAAACAATTGTAGTCAAATTATGCTTTCTCTTAAATAATCTGTTTTAAATCAAAAGGCACGGTACATGTGTTTGTGCTGACTTTCCCTCATGATTAACTTTGTACGTGACAACATTATAGTAATCCCCTGTGCACAGCTACATGGATCACCTGTAATGTCCAGAACATCACAATTTGTGTTTTTCTTTTAGTTGCCCATTGTTGACTAAAAGGTAGATTTTGTTTCTTAAAGACCAATGACGACAAAGCTGAAGCCATGGAGCCAGTGGGGTGAAGCGCTGGGCTTGCACTGCGGGGCTGTGGTTTTGGCTGGTTGCTCCGTGGGCCAGTTGTGGCCCTCTGAAGCCCCAGGGTCCCCAGCGGCAAAGTCAGGAGCTGGGTTATGTGATCTCCAGGTTTCTTACAATTCTGTTCCAATTTAAGTGTCGGTTTATAAAACAAAGCTTGGCTTTTTAGGGTAAAATAATTGAAGCTCGTGCCTCTGTGTGGTGCCACCGGCCACCTGGTGTCACTGTCAGCTCACCTGCTGTGCATCGCCGACCTTGGGAAGTAGCCAACGGACTCTGTTCTCTGGGTTTTGATGTCTGGTTTTAGTTGTTGCTCTTTTGTTGTTTTTTGCTCAAGGAATTTGACTTCTTTCCTTGGCCTTCTTATTATTCTCTCTCTGTTTCGTTAACACGCACATATAATCTCTCTCCTTTTTCCCTCCAGTATCCCTGATCCCTCTTTCTAGCTTGCTCGCCTCCTTTCTTCTCACCATCCCCTTGCAAGAGTCTTCTTCTCAGACCTTCTGCTTACTCACCATTTCCCTCAACTACTTGTCTGAGGCTTTAAAATCACTTCAGATCTAGGCCCTCCTGAGAAGTTCCTGGTTTGCCTCAATACTGCCAGGAGTCAGAGGGTCCCATAACCTATAATGGAATCAGGAGGCTGCCTAGGGTAGAAAAGGTAGACTTGGATTTTGTTTAAAGAATGTGGTTGCCCATGGTCATTGAAGATAAAGAAGATCAAGAGAAGACAAGAAGATAAAATCGCTATGTGGGTTCTCTAGGAGCTCACACAGGTCCAAGAAGCCTTCAAAGTATAAAGAAGGGCCCCAGGGAAAAGGAGTGAGTTTCTCTCCCAGAGGTCACCTAAGGGTGGAAAGACCAACACCTATGTCTGGCCTTGTCTGTGGGCCAGGTGAGGGCTTCCCAATGTCTCTGGAGGCACTAAATTAGTCACTGGCATCCCCTGGCGCGATGCTGTTCCCACTGACCAGAAACGACGCGCTACTGGGGCTTGTCTTACTGCTCATGTGGCCCCTGCCTCTGTCATCCTAAAGGACAGCTTTAAATGAAATCTAAACTACACGGGGATTAAAAGCTAATTACACCAAGATTCAAACTGCTTTAGGTCTCAAACTGTATTTTAAAAATAAAGTGAAATAGGTCATCAAATAGAATGTCACATTAGAGGCCAGCACCCCCAGAGTAGCAAGAAACACTTTGTAAGAAATCAGAAAACCTTTCTCCATCGTTATACTGGTTTTTAATACTGGCCATGTTTTCTACCAACACCAAATTGTGAACTGAATGTGATTTTCCACCTAAATGTGCTTACATAGCTGACAGGGCACAAAACTCAGAAGACATTCCTCTCCATCCCTGTCAGTACCTGGCCTTTCAGCTGCACATGTAAGAGCCGGTCTTGGTTCACTGGGTAGTCTCCATCATGAAGCCCAAAAGCCAGAGTGAACTTGTGTGAGTGGGAAGCAGTGGCAGAAATCCTTGGACCTGACTTGGGCATGTAGAGCAAAGACCCAGGCTCAGTCAGAATTCTGTTCTTAAGATCCATGCTGAACAGAAGTCTCCAGAGCCCTCAGCTCCTCTGGTTCAGCCAAGTTCAGCAAGCATTTGTTGAGGACCCACTCCAGGCCCAGACCCTGAGGACACCAGAGGGGACAGCCTGACCCAAGGATGAGCTCCTGAGGAGGCCCTTGAGATCCAGAACCGCCTCTTCCCAAGCCAGAGGAGACGCCCCGGCTGCTAGGCATGGCGGGAACCCCTCCGGCAGCACTGTGGGGCTGGGAATGCTGAGAGAATACAGGGTCAGCAAGGAGAAAAATAGCTGCTCCCTGCAGGCGCGCCAGGTGGTCTCTAGCAGTCAGAGCATTTTCCTCCCCAGATGCAACCTGTTTACCGCACTTCAATTCCCACATATTAGTCTGGAAGCAAGCCTGCTGAGACGACCTGAAAACACTGGGTAGGTGCCATCCCCACATTAATGAGGGTAACAGGGGCTGCAGGTCTGGGTAAAGCCTCTCGAGGATAATTTCCTATTTGGATACACTCAAGCTCATCCGGTTTGTTTCAGAACCATGATAAAACGCTCTCCGTGAATCCAATATACAATCCCCTGTTCTTGGGGCTATGCTAGGCTCTGAGGTACCCTGTGTCTTCTTCCGCAGGCTGTCAGTGATCATGGTAAAGCAACTAGGGACAAGGTGTGTAATACTTAAGATTACCCTTGAAGCTATTGACACACCGGTTAGAGAACTTGCGCTGACTTCTGAGACAGCTGCAGGCACTTTTGTGGTCCAAACCAGCTCACCTTTTTAAAATAAACAAGCCCCAACAATTGTGGAGCAGAGAGGTTTTCTTTGCACTTCATGATTTAACCACCTTATGTGTTTTCATGGCACCCTCCCTCCCATCCCAGCCCACCATTTATCACGTCATTTTATCACAGTCTCTTTGGGAGACGCAAATAGCACACTAATGTTTCCTTTTGTTAGGGTGAGTTGTCAATCTCTTCAGAAAGGGAACAACTACAGACAGCGCTTTCTTTTGATAATCTTTCTGACACCTGCCTTGCCTTTCCGGAGCTGGGGATCCATCACAGACTGCCTGGCTCAGTGGAGAGGCACACGTCACAGTCAATCAGTATGGATGTCACTTTGTGTCCATCAAGAAAATATGCAATGTGAATGATCATGTATTTTGTTCTAGTTAATAGCCTTCCTTTTTCCCCTAAATCTCATCTGTTTTTCATGGGCAGACAGTGCAAACACAACACACAGAACTCTGCCCTTGTAACATACAAATCTGAAAGCTTCCTCTTTGTGCAGGTGTTAACTTATTGAGGTACTCTGCTATTTTCCACGACAAACGACGGGGAGCACAAACATGAAGACCTGAAATGCCATAAGTTTGTCTCAAGAGCACCTTTTAGAATTAGAAATACTGGCTTTAGTGTGAAATTGCTACTAAGTTGCTTTAAGAGGAAATCCTTTCAGAGACAACAGTTGTCACTTCCCAAAGGAAGACCAAACCAGAGAATTTGTAGAACACGAGGATTATAGAGCCAGAAAAACGTAATGCAGTCATTTCTCTAAACAAGTTTGTATATATCAGACTAGTTCAAGCACAAAATTTTCTCTTTGAACCTTTTTGTGCCTATCTGATGTTGGAATGAGGGGGCATGTGGGAGGTAGGAGTTGGGGGAGGCCAGAATGGGAAAGGAAAGAAGAGGCTTTATCTTTACACTTACCTACTGAGTAGGCAGGCCAGTCACTGGCTTTGGATTACCCCGCGCCCTTTTCTCAGAATAGAAATGGATTTAAAAAAACACCAACCACCAATTGTGACCATCTCCGAGCCTGGCTAAGATCTGTGGCTAGAATTGTAACTGGACATATGAGACATTTAAATTCAGTATGTAGGCTTTTAAATAGAAAAATCTGTAGAAAATCTAGATATTCACTGATAGAAAATGGTTAAAAAATTATAGGGACTTTTACAAAAGAATCTGCTGCGGCCATTTAAGAATGAGGTAGGACCTGGTGTTCTGCTACCGGGGTGGGAAAATGTTCCCTTCTTCCCTTCTAGGTTCTTTGGCTGGTCTAATAATTAAAGTGACATACGACAGATTAACAGGAAAAAAATTTATTTTCGTACATACAGGAGGCCCAAAGATATGAGACTCAAGGGTCAGTGGGCAGTTGAGACTTATACGCCATCCTGAGCTTAGGAATGGGAGGGGACCTGGGGACTCACAGGGGAGGAGGACAACGCACAGGACAGAAGAAGAACGGATGTTTGGCAGTTAGAAGTCCGTCCAGCCATATGGACAGGTCGTCCAGATACAAAATGTTCTCTCTGGTAATAGCTCTTTTTCTGGTATCAGCCCTGTACCTAAATTTGTTTAGGCAGTTAAGGGAGAAGGAAAAGTTTTCCTGAGTCTACTGGGTCTTGATTGCTTTCAGCTCAAAATCATCCACGTGCCAGAGTGGCATACTCTGCAGGGACATGTTCTGGTTGCTGTCACTGCCCTGGCGTGGAAACGGCTTTTTGTGTTATGATGTGAAAAGGGCAATCCCATATTTTATTTCTAAAGCACAATACCAATGCCAGCTATGAACAGTGATTAACCCTAAGGCAATGGCACTATAGGGGACCAAATTTTATTTTTTACTTTCAGACATTTGTTTAAATGTTTTTAAACAAGTGTTTATTTGCTTGGCTATTTCTTTTCAGCCACTAAGAAAAATTTACTTTTGTTCACTCAGACATAATCTGCTGGCCAGGAAGGGTTTTAAGAGAGAAATTTCATGTACCTTCATTGCTTTGAAAAAGAGGATTTTTTTTTTTCTGCGCAAAAAAATATTAGGATGAAAGAAAAAGTCCACGTTTGAAAAACTCCCAAGCAGATGCTGCTCTTCTTGGCTGGGAAAATTAAGAGTTTGCTGTGCTTTGCCAGTGTAAGTGAATTGGATTGAATTTGTCTAAATGGAAGAGACTCTGGTTCTTACGGGCCTCCCACAAAGATCTAGCAGTCCCATGACGGAGAAATAGTAATCCCTGGGGCTTCTCGACTAAAAAGAATTCTGTGGAGTCGACGTAAACAAACATCCTAATAAAGAATCCTTTTTACGTGAAACACATTATCTCTGAAAATCATTTTTTCTTGTCTTTTTGACTGAAAATGAAAGATGTCTTTAAAAAATAAATTAATTTCAAAAAATGAACCCTTAATCTGAAAATTCAGCGAACGTTCAGCCAACCCACAGCACTGGAGTTTTGTATGAGAGACTCCGACTCCTCATAAAAAGCATGGAGTGTCAGACCAAAAGCCTGTGTGGCTTGGGGCTGAGAAACAAGGGCAGCAATATTCATGGGTCAGGGCAAGAAGTGCGCTGTGTGGGTTCACGGAGGCATCTTCCTGTCACGTGGGAGGAGTGACATTGTACCCATCTGACTGCATCAGAGGACTTGAACCAGATACTTTTTCCGGGGCAGGGGGTGGGGAACTGAACTGAAAGACTAGAATGATCTGTGAAGAAATGAAATGAAATCTAATGGGAAGTTTCAAATAACTTTTAAATCTTATGACACAGTGTGTGGACCCAAACATACTTCCTGTCTCCTGCTCCAAGACTGAGCTAGACTGGGACTACGGAATAACAGTGACATGGAACACGCACACACTGTCCATTTGAGCACATGCTAAGAATACTCCTACCTAATGAGAGTAAAATAGGATCACAAAACATCGTTTGTTCATAGATGTTGCCCTAATGGCAATTCTTAAATATAATCACAAGAGAAAGGTTAAATGTCTGTCTAGAGGAAAGTAGTTTATAAATTATGATACATCTAATAATGACATGCAGCCATTACAAATGATGGTTTAGTTTTATCTTTATTGACACAGACATGTGCTATATACATTGATAATTAGATAAATTATACACATATATGTTAATGTGCATTTTATTGATATTGTATAAAAAGATATACATAAATATTTTATCATATAAATAGTATATGATAAAAGTTTACATTTGATTATATTTTATGAAGTGAGAGGATCAGATTGCCATATTCCATGAAGAGTTTAAGACATTTTTTTTAAATGTCTGATACATGTAACACAAAGTATAAAAGGTGAAACAGAGAGATAACACAGTATACAGGTGGGATATGTGTGTTATATGTGTTGGGGAAAGAATTCTAGGAGGTCATTGACTAGAAGGGGACATGACAATTTGCTACAGTACAAGAAATGTTTTGATCTAGGTGGTGTTGATGTAGATGTGCACTATTTTTAAAGATCTTTCAAATGTTGAGAAATGCACTCAAGATTTATGTCCTTTTTTATATATAGTTTATATCTCAATGTAAAAAAGAAAGAAAGAAAAGCATAGGACTAAGATATTAATAACACTATCTTTGGAAAACATGGTTGATTTTTAGTTTTTCTCGGTCTATCTTTCTCCATTACTTAAATCTTTTACAACAATCACGTCTTTCATAATCTGAAAAGAAAATAAAGCAGTCACTAAGAAAAAAATGAAAACATCAGATTGCAGTGATTTCTCAGAATCAAGACAGTGTCCCTTTGCAAGACTCATTTCTCAATTTGCAGTAGGCATATATTATCCATATCATGTTTCCACACATTGTAAAATTTTCCCCCAATCTCAACTAAATCAACAGTTTTTCACTTCATGGTTAAAAGGTGTAAGTAACATGGAGACCTAATCCTCCTGCCTCATTAGGAAAATACCCAACCAAAGGAGGTCTTCAGCCAGAGCAGCGTCCAGCCTGGGGGGAAGTGAATGAGAGAGGAGACGAAGGAGGCCCTGTCTCGGATTCCTGCAGCTCTGGCCTGCAAGTTGAAGGGCTCCGTTGAGGTGTGTTGCTGGGTACATGCCAGGTTATGTTTATTTCATGTTCTGAATGATTCCTTTTTAACCTACCAAGTATTTATAGCCCATAGAAACTCAGAGATGAAAGTTTCCCAATGAGCAAAAGCCACAAATGACAAAATCTTGTTAGAGTGGCCAAAGCCAGAAGGGCTCTCAAGCCCATGTGTGCGTCTGTCCGTCTGAAGCCCCGTTCATTACGACTGAGCTTTTCTGGGCTGGTCCTCAGTGGAGAATGGGTGACCCTAGGAAACCATCGCACCACTGTGCTGCAAGCTGAAGGAGAGCCATTGAACACACCACAAAGAATGCTTCAAGGACATACTGCAGCACAATCAGAACCATGCCACAGGCTCTGATGGCTAGGAGGTGACAGCAGGAGCGATACAATTAGGGACAGGAGTGGTTCAATTTAGGGGGGAAAAACCAACAGAAGTATGCTGTTTGTGGGACAAAGAGGCTGAGTTCTAAAGTACCCCCAATAAGCAGCTTCCACAAAGACCTGACCATATGCATGTAGCAGGCTCTGCAGATGGCTCTTTAAGCCACACTCAGACCTGGCACTCTAAAAAGAGTTCAGGGGCAGCAGACTTGCAGGCAAGGGAGAGTGGAGCTGCGTGAGAATGTGCATGTGCCCTTGCCTACCAGAGACAGTCTGGGCCAAACAAAGCTGCACTTGGCAGGACTGGTGCGTCTCCAGCCTGTTTCCTGCCCTCCTCCTGCGTCTTCCCCATTCTCCCCTCCCCAGAACTCCCGAGTTTATGCATTTTGAAGTGATAACCCAGTTTAGAATTCCCACATCTCATTTGTTGAGCCGTTTTGCTTACAAAGCTCAGTTAACCCATCAGTGAATGAATTTCCTCTAGACAAAAATTCTCAGAAAATAACAGCTTTATAATCTTCTGGAAGTACAGGTTGGAAAAAGCTATGTCTTGCCTAGCAGGAATACTAATGCTGAACATTATACCTCAACGACAATGACCTAATATCAAGAATAACTAGGGGAAGAGATCGATGAGGAAGACAAGTGGAATAATATATGTGTTTAGCCAAATCGTTTTCCTGTAATACCAGACCCAGGTTAATCTTTTATTAATGTCTCCACAACTTCCCCTACAAAATGAATCTCAACCAGCCTTTGAGGTGCTGCTGGGGTAGAAATGATCAGGAAATTCTCTCGTACTTTACCTTACCATGCAGCTCCTGAATTGGGGAAATAGAGTTCAGGAGTGTCTAAGATCCAACTCTATATACTCTTAGCATTGATATCTTTGACTTCTGGGGGAACTCTGGGTGCAAATTTTTAACTTCTCTTGCAGTCCTTGTGGGCAAATTTCCTTCTAAAGTATGAGTGCAGTTTGCAATACCATGAGTAAGAGGGATGTACAGGCATCTTTTAGGAAAGATAAACCCTGTAAATCGTATCAGTTTTAGGAAGCAGACTTTCTGTAACAGTAGGCACAAGAGCAGTCTGCATTGGGAAAAATACAGACGTCAAATTTATCACTTTGCAGGCAAGGAATGTATTGGATTCGGGGTTTGTGAGTAAGGTCAGGCAGCTTGTATACTGACCACATCTAAGGGACACCACTCAAACTACAATGTGCAAACTAATCTACCATATTTGAAAGTGTTGCTTAACACTAAAGGAGATGAACATTTATTTACTCTGGGGTTTTGTTTTCCTGAACCAGTGCTAGTACTGCTCTCCCGCTCTTGTCTGCTTTCGAACTCAGGTGCAGTGACAATGCCAGGCCTTCACAGGCCTTTACCCGTCTACCCAGCCCTGCTGAAGTCTGTCTACCATGGAACAGGTAGTTGCATGTCTTCACCAGCCTGCCCCTCAGTAAGGATGATTGCTTCCATGCGCTGCTTTCCGCTATGGGCCAGGGCCTGTGTGGAGGGCTGCACTGATGGTGTTATGTAGTCCCTTACAGCTCAGAGAGGTCGATCGGCCCAACTTCAAACTCAGGTCTGTCTGACCCAGAGGCCACTGCTCCTCTCCCATCCCTCTGACCGGCTGTCAGTTCCCACGGGCTCTTGGCCCTCTCCTGCCCGGGAGGGCAGCTCCCTGGGCTGCAAATGCTACCCCCCTCACCTTTCCCATCCTACCTCTTCCTCATCCTTTGAGTCCTCAGCTTCAGTATTGCTTCCTCAGTATAACTGAGGCCTCCCCAGCACTCACCCCACACAGACACTGGCTGTCAGTTTGCACTGGGACTTGTTCAGCGTCTGCACTGCCGCACACTGAAGCTTCCAAGGCAGGCCTGTGCCTGTTCCCTGTTCCACTGGGTGCCTAGTGCCTGGTGCATAGGGAAGTTTAGTAATAGCTGAAGAATGAATGGATGAGGAATGAACTGTTGCTAGTCCAGCTGCTTGCGGTTCCGATTGTGAAGAGAACTCACACCTGACATTCACCTTTCCTTCAAAACCTATTTTCTGAGCAGACACTGTACGCTTCAGTCAGCCTTCCTGCAGATCGCCTGGTTCCGTCTACACTGATCTCCCTGGCACAGCCCCTTGGCTGGCCCTGCTGCACCTCCCGCTCCAAAGAGGGCCTCCTGACCTTCCTAGCTGATGGGATCCCGGGCCGCATCCCACAGGGTAGCCATCTTTCCTAAAGTCTCTGGGAAGATGCAAGGCTACTCACCGTCTTTAATGTTCATGTGACTCAGTCCCACTGCCAAGTACAACATTACTCATTAGTTTCGTGTACAATGATCATATGATGGTGATATAATACACTGTGACAATCTTGATACTTTAGTTTGACAACCCAACAAACCTGACAATCTCGTTTTAAGGCATCTACAATTTAAAGAAAAAAATGTACACCCTAATGTCATTGCACCCTCCGCATGAGAGGAGGGGTTGAGCCCACTTGGAGTATGACATTCTAAGATGCTGTCAGAATTCTTAAAGTTAAACAAAAACCCTCTTGGTGTTACGAGTGAGAAGACAATAGCAGCTACTAGCTGCATAGATAGCTGTCACTCCAGACGACAGCCTGGCTGCTATTCAGACTGCTTTTGAGGGGGACGCTCTGCTGAGGCTTCGGCGGGCATTCCTGCTGGTTACCAGATTCCAGCTGCTGGCGGGTGTCGGACCTCACCTGGTGGAGCTGGTTCCTCAGAGGCCGCGGGTGTATGTCTGGGGAACAAAGGCTACCGTTGAGAACTGACATAGTAGCCCTGTTATGAGCAAGGCTAGTAGCCACCATTTATATTAATCCAGAAAACTGAAGCACAAAGCTATGTCAAGCCATACCTTGTCAAGGTTTAATGTTCTCATTTAAGGCTGTTAATGTATTTCTTTTAAACTCTGCCCTCAGATCAATGTATTTTCTGGCTTTTTTACGTGTAGGCTTGCAATCAAATTTCATTACTTGCATCCTTTAAAAAGCAACTTAGCCCCATGCTATAAATAGAAAAGCAAAAATTCTAGCCAGTTCTGAGCCCTTAAGGGAGGAAGAAACCCCCAGGAGCCTCAGGGGCTTGTGAAAACCATCAGCTGAGGCAGACGCCACACTCAGGGGCTGTTTTTGAAAGCTTGGAGCAGAACCTACACCTCAGCGGAGTCGAGCCTCGGACCTGAAGGGCGGCGTGTGTCTGGAAGCATTTCCCAGCCTTAATAAGAAGCCCTGTCCTTCGCATGCATCGGCTTAGCGCTCCTCTGTGACCCCAGCACGCCGGCAACTGCAAGTCACTGAGCCCGGGCTCACCTTTGGGGAAAAGAATGCTCTAATCTCGGTCGCGCTGGAGCTGCAGGAAACGCCCTGGTTGCTTGGTCCTGGTCTTCCTTGTTTGCTTTTGTGGTCTGGCTACACTGATCCTTTCCTGCCCGCGTGAGAGCGCAGCGCGGGCCCGCGGGGCTCCCTCCCTCCCAGCCTCATCCGGGTAGCCGGCTTTTCAACCCCCAGCCCTTCTTCACAGGTAGGAAGCACATCACAACTCATTAGTAATTTACTGCTACAGTAATTTTTATAATTACTGCCAGGAGGCCTCATTAAATTTGATCTAATGAATAAATATTGTATTTTTCAACGTGATTACCAGAACAGCTTAAGCTGAGTGCCATAAACAATTATTTTCCTCCCTACTCAGGATGTCGGTGACTATTGATTTTTATTTCATAAAGAATTTACTGTAGTAATCCCAATAGAAATGACTTAAGGAATAGGCAGCAAGAGACATACAGCCCCAGAAACAACCGAAGAAGAAGGCTGGGATTCAGAAGGCAAGAAAAATGCGTCCAGAACAGAGGTCTGCTGAGTGTTTTGTGGCCAAGGAGAGGCCAGGGAGCCGTGGGCTGGTGCTGCTCTGACTTCTGGTTGTGAGCCGAGATGCAACGTGTGATCCCTGACGTATGGGTGGGGAGCTCCTGGGCTGAACAATAATGCTGGTATTGATTTTTGCATTTTATAAAATAAGAGTCAATACATTCCACTCAGTTACAAATTCCAAAGTAAAACATGAAAACCAGGCTATAACAGAGAAGACTCACACCAGACCCAAAAGTGATTTAGTGTTTTTTCACTTCCACCAAGTATTTTGTGTGGTCCTTCCTTTTGGTGGGGGGGTGGGGGTGGGGGTGGGGGATGGGAGGCAGCTTCTAATGTCCTGCAATGGAATTTCACATCTTAACTAGTAGGATGGATTTTTCTCTACATCTTCTGCTTTTTGTTCCAATTAATACCACATCCTCTTCATACCTAAGCTACTGTGAAACATGAAGGGATCCTGTGATTTTTTTTAGTCAAAGCAGCAGTTGGCCACCCAAGTGACCCTCACTTCTGACTGGCCCACTGCTCCCAGCTACCCCAGAGCGGTCATTCTCAACCCTGGCTCCACATTAGAATCACCAAGGGATTTTTAAAACGTGCTGATGTCCAGGTCCTGCCCCACAGATTCTCATTTAATTGGTCTGGGGTAGGGCTCAGCTATAACTCTTCTTTTCTGAACATGTTAAATGGTTCTAATATGCAACCAGGGCCTAAAAACCACTGCCCTGGAAAGTAAGCAGATGAAGGCAGGAGGTAGATCGGTGAGACAGGAGCAAAGCTCCGAGTGCAAGCAGCCAGAATGCCCTGGAAGCAGTTGTCATGGGCTGAACTGTGTCCTCCCCAAATCCATATACTGAAGTTCTAACCTCCAGCACCTCAGCATAGGACCGTATGTGGAGACAGGGCCTTTCCAGAGGTAATGACGGTGAGCTGAGGTCACACGAGAGGGTTCTAAGCCAATATGGCTGCTGTCCTCATAAGACAAGGAGATTAGGACCCAGATACACAAAAAGACCACAAGAAGACACAGGGAGAAGATGGCCATCTGTGAGCCAAGGACAGTCTCCAGAGGAAACCAAACCTGCAAACATTTTGATCTTACTTCTACTACCTAGAATTGTGAGAAAATATACTTCCATCGTGTAAACCACCCAGTCTGTGGTACTTACTATGGCAGCGCTAGCAAACTGACACGTTAGTCTTTACAGATTGTGGAGCCAAGTGACTAAACACAGGTTCTAGAAGTCTCAGACCCAAGGCCTGCCACTTACCAGGTGTATGTGCCTTGTCTGGTTATTTGTCTCCGGGTATCAAAGTACCTCAGAACTGTGTGGCACAGAACAACTCTTTGTCACTAACCAGTTCTGTGGGTCAGGAATTTGGACAGGGCATAAGGGGGTAATTTGTTTCTGTTCTAACGTCAGGGTCCTCAACTGGAAGACTGGGAGGATGAGGGCGACTCAACAACCGGAGTCTAGAATCATCTGAAAGCTTGCTTTCTCACGCCTGGCAATGGATGCCAGTTGTTGATCAAGCCCTAAGTTGGCCCTAGAGCCAGGAAACCTCCAGTAGCCTCTTCGTGGGGCCTGGACATCTCACAGCCTGGTGGTTGGGATGCAAGGACAAGAATCCCCTCAGAGAGAGAGACATTAAGAAACTGTTCCACCTTTTTAAACCCAGCTTTGTAAGTCATGCAGCAGCAATATTTCCATGGCATTCTGTTCGTCAAGGCAGTCACAAAGGCTTGCCCAGGTTCAAGGAGAGAGTGAATAGACTTCAAAGCAAGGGGGAATGGCAGTGTTCTGCAAAAGCAGATTCTGCAAAAACAGAAATAATGTTGTGCCCTTTTTGGAAAATGTAATGTGTCACACTTGGACAATTTTCTTAACTTCTTTGAACCTCTCTGTTTCCTCATTCTTAAACTAAAATAATGAAAGGATTCATTTAGTTGTTATAAGGATAAAAATGGCAACTTTAGAGCAGAGTGTCTGGTACATAGTAAGTGTTTAGAAAATTCTAGTTGCTCTCAATATCTGGGGCCAATGTTCTTATTCTGGTCAAGCCTTGAGAGATGATGAGGAAGTGGGGAAAAGAGGTCAGGTGCTCAATGGAGAGTGTCTAAAGTTGATAAATCAAGAAATACCAGGAAAGAAATATTATTTGAGATAGGAAGTTTTCCTTCAAAAGTTACAAGAAACTGGAATTAAAAGTGGTTTCCCCCAGAGAGTAGGACTGGGGTTCTAGAGAAGTGGGGAAAGGCATTGTTGCTTTTCATTATGAAGCCTTCAGAAGTATTTGATTTAGACCAAATGTGTGTTACTTTAATCTTAAAAAAGGAAAAGGATCTGTGACAAAAATGTCAAAATAGTGGTCCCAAATAAATGTAAAAACTTTACTATTATTTCTTACTTTTATAGTGTATTTTAAATGATGTCTTCTAACAGTGAGTCATTATTACATAATTTAACTGTAAAAAAAGGAATGATAAAAATTATGTGAAGATTATGTTAGCAATGTTAACAATACTCATGTTTAGCAGCCATGAGTAACCAAATTTTGAACTATGGTTACCTTTGAGTAGCAGGATTATGCATGATTTTAATTATGAAATTCCAATTTTATATAAGTAATCAAGATATTTTTATAACCATCAGAATATATTGAACAAAAAAATACAATAAATGAGAATGAATTTGAAGATATAATCAATGTAAGCTTATCTCCCATCTCTCTTTTTTTCTCCTTTCCCCCCCAACATTTCAGTCAGCATTTTCAATAAAGTATTATCTGTGGTTAACCTAAGAGCAGGGACTTCTTCTTATTGTTAAAGCAATGTTGAAATGCTCATATCATGATGGATAAGACTAAGGAGGATGATAATATCCTTCAGCGTTTAGAAAGACTAAGGGTCAGAGAGTGGCTACTAAACCCAAAGAATTAGCAAAAGTTCGCAAGGACACACAGTGGAAAAAACAGTTCCCTTAAAAATAATAGTAACTTCAACATACAAAAATGAGCTGTATTTCTATATATAAAAAATAAATAACCTGAAAATGAAATTAAGAAAATAATTTCAGTTACAGTAGCATAAAAAGGATATAATACTTGGGAATAAATTTAACCAAGGAAACAAAAGACTTGTACATTGTAAACTAAAAAATATTGTTGATAGAAATTAAAGAAGACCTAAGTAAATGGAAAAACATCACATGTTCATGGATTAGAAGACTTAATATAGTTAATAACACAATACTCTCCAAATTGAACTACAGATTCAATGCAATCCTTCTCAAATTTTGCAACTTCCACTTTTGCAGAAATAGAGAAGCTAATACTTAAACTCATAAGGAATTGCAAAGAACCTGGAATAGTCAAAAAATACATTGAAAAAGAAGAAAGTTGGAGGGATCTTACTTCCCAATTTCACAACTTACTACAAAACAGCAATAATCAAAACAGTGTGGTACTGGCATAAGGACAGACATAAAATCATTCTATAGAACAGAATTGAGGTAATAATAAGTAAACCCATACATCTACGGCAAATCAATTTCCAACAAGGAAGTCAAGTTCATTCAATGGGAAAAAAGACTTTTCAATAAATGGTGCTGTAAACAATTGTATATTCATATGCAAGAAGTGAAGTTGGATGCTTATCTCACACCATATACAAAAATTAAGTCAAAATGAATCATGGATCTGAATATATAATTAAAACTATAAAACTCTTAGAAGAAAAACAGGGATAAATCTTCATGATGTTGGATTTGGCAATGGATTCTCAGACACAACACTAAAAGCACATGCAACAAGGAAAAAATAGGTAAATTGGACTCTACTAAAATGAAACTTTTGCACATCAAAGAACACAATTAAGAAAATTAAAAGACAGTCTCCAACAGTTACTAAAACAGTTAAAAGTAGTTACTATATGACCCAGCAATTCCACTCTTAGGTATATACCCAAGAGAATTGAAAGCAGGTTTTCAAACAAAAGGCTTTAGACAAATGTTCATACTAGCACTGTTCACAATAGCCAAAAGGTTATATGCATATAATAAAATATTACTCAGCCACAAAAAGTAACAAAGTACTGATACCTAACTATGAGGCCGAACCTTAAAAATGTTATGCTAAATGAAAGAAGTCAGACACACAAAAAAAACACATATTAAATGTTCCCGAATGTCCAGAATGACAAATCAATAGAGCCAGAAAGCAGATGGGTTTCCACGGGTTGAGAAAAGAGAAAATGGCTAGTGACTACGTAATGAGAACCTGATTTCTTTTAGGGGTACTGGAAGCCACTGTATTGTACATTTTTTTTAAATAACTAAAATGGTAAATTTTGCTATGTGAATTTTATTTCCATTTTGTTTTTAAGTTAAGAAAAAAGTAACGAAAAGCTAAACAGTAGGCAAAGACCCAGCAAAAAAATTGATACTGAATTGTTTCCAAAACACAGTTCTCTGGTAAAGCAAACCAAGTTGCAGGAGAATCTCTCCCTTAACCTGGGCAGCTCTCCAATTCAGAGTCTCACAACTCACCTTGCTGAAATCAATTAATAGAGATCTTTTGTCTGCCCTAATTGTCATGCAGATAAAATTTAGTTAATATCCTTTTCTCCCTCCCCAATACTGAAAGATAAGATAAATAGAATCTATCTCCATAATTTTACTTAGTCATTTAGTTCAGTAGCATCTGTTTATCATGATTTACAAGAATTTGGCGGGCAATGAGAGTTTCAGGAAGCATTTACATAATGGAATTTTATTTACATGTTTTTCCTCCTGAAGCACTAGGATTCTCAAAATGGTCATGACTTGAAAATTCAGGCAAGCTCCAGTGGTGATTATTCCTTTTTTAAAAGCTGCACTATATGGTCTTCAATAAGTTAGAAACATTTTTGGCTATTCAACTTAGAAAACAAACTGGAGGATTCATTTATTAAACATTTAAACAAAAAAAATATAAGGAATCTGAAATACTGGTTCCTGCTAATATGGCTTGCCTACTAAGCATTTGAGAAAAGACAATTTGACTTCCTGTGAGCACAAGCTCATGAAACAGTCTGTTCTTGGCTGTTTGAGGAGAGAAAACCACTCCCCACAGTATTTTTCTCTGAAATTTTTAAGGCTTAGTTCCGTGTTTCTCTATGTGAGTATATTTCAGAATTCATCATATAATATTCTTTTTTTTCCTATTATTAATGTACAATTACATGAGCAACATTATGGTTACTAGACTGCCCCCATTATCAAGTCCCCATCACATACCTCATTATAATCACAGTCCATCAGCATAGTAAGATGCTATAGAATCATTACTTGTCTTCTCTGTGTTATACTGTCTTCCCCGTATCGCCCCACACCCCACTATATTATGTGTGCTAATTGTAATAGCCCTTTTTCCCCCTTATCCCTCCCTTCCCACCCATCTTCCCCAGTCCCTTTCCCTTTGGTAACTGTTAGTCCATTCTTGGGTTCTGTGAGTCTGCTGCTGTTTTGTTCTTTCAGTTTTTTTCTTTGCTCTTATGCTCAACATATGAGTGAAATCATTTGATATTTGTCTTTTTCCGCTTGGCTCATTTCACTGAGCATAATACCCTCTAGTTCCATCCATGTTGTTGCAAATGGTAGGATTTGTTTTCTTCTTATGGCTGAATAATATTCCATTGTGTATATATACCACATCTTCTTTATCCATTCATCGATGGACACTTAGGTTGCTTCCATTTCTTGGCTATTGTAAATAGTGCTGCAATAAACATAGGGGTGCATCTGTCTTTTTCAAACTGGGCTGCTGCATTCTTAGGGTAAATTCCTAGGAGTGGGGTTCCTGGGTCAAATGGTATTTGTATTTTGAGTTTTTTGAGGAACCTCCATACTGCTTTCCACAATGGTCAAACTAATCTGCATTCCCACCAGCAGTGTAGGAGGGTTCCCTTTTCTCCACATCCTGGCCAATATTTGTTGTTGTTTGTCTTTTGGATGGCAGCCATCCTACTGGTATGAGATGGTATCTCATTGTGGTTTTAATTTCATTTCTCTGATGATTAGGGATGTGGAGCATCTTTTCATGTGCCTTTTGGCCATCTGAATTTCTTCTTTAGAGAAGTGTCTGTTCAGCTCCTCTGCCCATTTTTTAATTGGATTATTTGCTTTTTGTTTGCTGAGGTGCGTGAGCTCTTTATATAATTTGGATGTCAACCCTTTATCGGATATGTCATTTATGAATATATTTTCCCATACCGTAGGATGTATTTTTGTTTTATTGATGGCGTCCTTTACTGTACAGAAGATTTTTAGTTTGATACAGTCCCACTTGTTCATTTTTGCTTTTGTTTCCCTTGCCCAGGGAGATATGTTCATGAAGAAGTTGCTCATGTTTATGTCCAAGAGATTTTTGCCTAAATTTTTTTCTAGGAGTTTTATGGTTTCATGACTTACATTCAGGTCTTTGATCCATTTTGAGTTTACTTTTGTGTATGGGGTTAGACAATAATCCAGTTTCATTCTCTTACATGTACCTGTCCAGTTTTCCCAACACCAGCTGTTGAAGAGGCTGTCATTTCCCCATTGTATATTCATGGCTCCTTTATTGTACATTAATTGACCATATATGCTTGGGTTTATATCTGGGCTCTCTAGGCTGTTCCATTGGTCTATAGGTCTGTTCTTGTGCCAGTACCAAATTGTTTTGATTACTGTGGCTTTGTAGTAGACCTTGAAGTCAGGGAGCGTAATTCCTCCTGCTTTATTCTTCCTTCTCAGGATTGCTTTGGCTACTTGGGGTCTTTTGTGGTTCCATATGAATTTTAGAACTATTTTCTCTAGTTCATTGAAGAATGCTGTTGCTATTTTGATAGGAATTGCATTGAATCTGTAGATTGCTTTAGGCAAGATGGCCATTTTGACAATATTAATTCTTCCTATCCATGAGTACGGGATGTGTTTCCATTTATTGGTATCTTCTTTAATTACTCAAATGAGTGTCTTGTAGTTTTCAGAATATAAGTCTTTCACTTCCTTGGTTAGGTTTATTCCTAGGTATTTTATTCTTTTGGATTCTTTTGTGAATGGAATTGTTTTTCTGATTTCTCTTTCTGCTAGTTCACCGTTAGTGTATAGAAATGCAACAGATTTCTGTGTATTAATTTTGTATACCACAACTTTGCTGAATTCAGATATTAGATCTAGTCGTTTTGGAGTGGATTCTTTAGGGTTTTTTATGTACAATATCATGTCATCTGCAAACAGGGACAGTTTGACTTCTTCCTTACCAATCTGGATGCCTTTTATTTCTTTGTGTTGTCTGATTGCCATGGCTAGGCCCTCCAAAACTATGTTGAATAAAAGTGAGGAGAGTGGGCATCATTGTCTTATTCCCCATCTTAAAGGAAATAGCTTTCAGCTTCCTGCTGTTAAGTCTAATGTTGGTTGTGGGTTTGTCATATATGGCCTTTATTATGTTGAGCTACTTGCCCTCTATACCCATTTTGTTGAGAGTTTTAATCATGAATGGATGTTGAATTTTGTCAAATGCTTTTTCAGCATCTATGGAGATAATCATGTGGTTTTTGTCCTTCTTTTTGTTGATGTATTGGATGATGTTGATGGATTTTTGAATGTTGTACCATCCTTGCATCCCTGGGATGAATCCCACTTGATCATGGTGTATGATCCTCTTGATGTATTTTTGAATTCGGTTTGCTAATATTTTTGAGTATTTTTGCATCTTTGTTCATCAGGGATGTTGGTCTGTAATTTTCTTTTTCTGTGGTGTCTTTGCCTGGTTTTGGTATTAGAGTGATGTTGGTCTCGTAGAATGAGTTTGGGAGTATTCCCTCCTCTCCCAATTTTTGGAAAACTTTAAGGAGGATGGGTATTAGGTCTTCACTAAATGTCTGATAAAATTCAGCAGTGAAACCATCTGGTCCAGGAGTTTTGTTCTTAGGTAGTTTTTTTATTACCAATTCAATTTCTTTGCTGGTAATTGGTCTATTCAGATTTTCTGGTTCTTCCTGGGTCAGCCTTGGTAGTTTGTATTTTTCTAGAAAGTTGTCCATTTCTTCTAGATTATCCAGTTTGTTAGCATGTAATTTTTCATAGTATTCTCTCATAATTCATTGTATTTCTGTGGTGTCTGTAGTGATTTTTCCTTTCTCATTTCTGATTCTGTTTATGTGTGTAGACTCTCTTTTTTTCTTGAGAAGTCTGGCTAAGGGTTAACCTATTTTGTTCATTTTCTCGAAGAACCAGCTCCTGCTTTCATTGATTCTTTCTATTGTTTTATTCTTCTCAATTTTATTTATTTCTGCTTTCATCTTTTCATCCCTCCTCTACTGACTTTGAGCCTCATCTGTTCTTTCTTTTCTAGTTTCATTAATTGTGAGTTTAGACTGTTCATTTGGGATTGTTCTTTCCTGAGGTAGGCCTGTATTGCAATATATTTCCCTCTTAGCACGGCCTTCGTTGCATCCCACAATTTTGTGGTGTTGAATTATTGCTGTCATTTGTCTCCATATATTGCTTGATCTCTGTTTTTATTTGGTCATTGATCCATTGATTATTTAGGAGCATGTTATTAAGCCTCCATGTGTTTGTGGGCTTTTTCATTTTCTTTGTGTAATTTATTTCTAGTTTCAGACCTTTGTGACCTGAGAAGCTGGTTGGTACAATTTCAATCTTTTTGAATTTACTGAGGCTCTTTTTGTGGCCTAGTATATGATCTATTCTTGAAAATATTCCATGTGCACTTGAGAAGAATGTGTATCCTGTTGCTTTTGGATGGAGTGTTTTGTAGATGTCTGTTAGGTCCATCTGTTCTAATATGTTGTTCAGTGCCTCTGTCTCTATTTATTTTCTGTCTGGTTGATCTGTCCTTCAGAGTGAGTGTTGTGTTGTAGTCTCCCAAAATGAATGCATTGCATTCCATTTCCCCTTTTAATTCTGTTAGTATTTTTTTCACATATGTAGGTGCTCCTATGTTGGGTGCATAATTGTTTATAATAGTTATATCCTCTTGGTGGACTGACCCCTTTATCATTATCTAATGTCCTTGTCTCTTGTGACTTTCTTTGTTTTGAAGTCTATTTTGTCTGATACAAGTACTGCACCTCCTGCTTTTTTCTCACTATTAGTTGCATGAAATCTTTTTCCATCTCTTTACTTTCAGTCTGTCTTTGGGTTTGAAGTGAGTCCCTTGTAGGCAGCATATAGATGGGTCTTGTTTTTTATCCATTCAGTGACTGTACATCTTTTGATTGGTGCATTCAGACTATTTACATTTAGGGTGATTATTGATAGGTATTTACTTATTGCCACTGCAGGCTTTAGATTTGTGGTTACCAAAGGTTCAAGGGTAATTCCCTTACTATCTAACAGTCTAATTGAATTCATTTTGTATGCTATTACAAACACATCCAAAAGGTTGGGTTTTTTTCCTCCTTTTTCTTTTCTTCCTCCTCCATTCTTTTTATCTTATGCATCATATTCTGTACTCTTTGTCTATCCCTTGGGTGACATCTATTTAGCCCTAGGAATACTTCCGTCTATAGGAGTCCCTCCAAAATGCACTGTAGAGGTGATTTGTGGGAGTTAAATTCTCTCAGCTTTTGCTTATTGAAAATTGTTTAACCCCTCCTTCATATGTAAATATAGCCTTGCCAGGTCGAGTATTCTTTGTTCAAGGCCCTTCTGCTTCATTGCATTAAATATATCATGCCACTCCCTTCTGGTTTGTATGGTTTCTGTTGAGAAATCTGATAGCCTAATGTGTTTTCCTTTGTATGTGATCTTTTCTCTCTCTCTAGCTGCCTTTAAAAGTCTGTCTTTAGCCTTGATCTTTGCCATTTTAATTATTATATATCTTGATGTTGTCTTCCTTGGGCCCCTTGTGTTGGGAGATCTGTGCACCTCCATGGCCTGAGAGACTATCTCTTTCCCCAGATTGAGGAAGTTTTCAGCAATTACCTCCTCAATGACACTTTCTATCCCTTTTTTTCTCTCTTCTTCCTCTGGTACTCCTGTAATGTGGATATTGTTCCTTTTGGATTGGTCACACAGTTCTCTCAATATTCTTTCATTCTTAGGGATTCTTTTTTTCTCTCTGTGCCTCAGCTTCCTTGTATTCTTCTCTAATTTCCATTCCATTTACCATCTCTTCTACTACATCTATTCTGCTTTTAAATCCCTGCATTGTATGTTTCATACCAGATATGGAATTTCTTAATGATTGAATCTCCGTTAAATTCATTCCCGAGTTCTTGAATATTTTTCTGTACCTCCATAAGCATGTTTATGATGTTTATTTTGAACTCTCTTTCAGGAAGATTGGTGAGTTCAATTTCATTTGGCCCTTTTTATGGGGTTTGTGAGATTTTGGTCTGTACCATGTTCTTTTGACGTTTCATATTTCTGTGTGGTGCCTTCTATTGCCCAGAAGCTCCAGTATCTGGAGCTGCTCAGCCCCTAGAGCAAGGTCGGGGGTTGTAGGGGAGCAGAGCTGTTTCCTAGGGGAAGGAAAGATCTGTTTCCTGACTCCCATCTGCCCTGCCTGTCTCCAGTATCACAGTCAATGGGCCGAGTACACAGTTGTAAGCCTCTGTGCTTGGCGTCTCTAGCTGTCGTAGGTGAGGCCTCGCTCTGGCTGGACTGATGCCAGAGCAGTGACTGCCAGTTTGCGAGCCGGTGCTGTCAGGCCAGGAGGAGGCTCTGCAGGTTGCATATCACAGTGGGGGGCCTCAGAGCTGAGTAGCCAGCCAGAGACATGGAGCACGTGAAGCTCCCCAAAGTTCCCAATCTGCTGGGCAGAGCGCACCTAGACAACCTTGTCCCCCTTACCCCGCGCCTTCAGCAGCCCTATGCTGCTAGGAAGCCTCTCAGACTACTTGCCTTTCTCTTGTCTCAGAGCGGCTGGGTGTGGATCCTGTCCTCCACAAATGACCAGAATCTGTTTCTCAAGCTCTCTGCCTGTCCCAGCTCTCCATCCTGCAGAGCACCACACAATGTAGATTTCTGTTGCAAAGCAGATCTACAGGGCTAGGTATTCAACATTCCCAGGCTTCCACCCCTCCCCTGCTCCATTTCTTTTCCTCTTGCCTGTGAGCTGGGGTGGGGGAAGGGCTCGGGTCCCGCCGGATCAAGGCTTTCATACATTACCCTGTTGTGTGAGATCTGCTCTGTTCGTGAGGTCTGTCTGCAGTCTGGTGCAGCCTTCTTTCGTGTTGCTGTTTTAGGGTTAGTTGTATTAACTATTTTTTCACACTATCTCTGGTTTTGGGAGGAGTTCTCTGTCTCACCTCTCACACCACCATCTTGAATCGATCTTTCATCATGTAATATTCTATACATAATACTCATAATAGGGAAATATTTGATAATCCTGATATCCTGTGACTATAATTGTTTAAGCACATATGGATCACACATATAAACAAATACTGTATAGCCATTTAAAGTGCTTTGACATTCTTAATGTTCAAGAAGTTGTACATATGATATAAAGGCTACCATATAAAACAAAATGCAAGATTGAAAAATCCAAAACATTAGTGACTTTTAGCCTTAAGTGTTGTCTCCTTTGTTTCTTGCTCTTTCCTTCACAGTCTTTCATCTTATATGGGTGAATGTTCAAACCATTTTTTTATGTGTGTTGTTTATGTGAAACCATCATAAGATTGTATATCAATGATACTCCAAAAACAAAAAAGTCTTTCATTACCTAGTGTGGGTAAAATTGCAATATTTCCAGAATCTCTTGCCTGGCTTTGGTGCATCTCCATATCAACAGGCATTTCCAAGGGGTGGAGAGTAGTCCATCCCCATATCAGTGGGCAATTACCTGGGTGACCAAGGGCTTATCCGACCTGATAAGCAGCAGGAGAGGTGCCAGACTGCTTTTTGTAAGCAATAAAGGGGTTTCAAACTTTATTTCTCCCTTTGACTCATTTCGGTTTCAGCTACGTATTTTTCCCCAGGATTTCCTCTTGAAGTTATGCCTAGATATTATAGTGGGTAAAGGCCTCTACCTGGGGACACACCAGTTTCTCTGCAACCTAGAGTCCATTCTTTACACATTCCCAAGCAAAGATGCCAGCCCCTCGCTGCCACCCCAAGCTTTAGTCAACCACATGTTGTCTCATGGCAACATCTCCTTTGGGAGTTCATGCCCTACCCTTATCCTCCACTTTCCCCAACCCTGTAGTTACCTAGAATGGGTCTGTTACTTCTAAGGGGAACTGCTGAGAATGGTTCTGGTGTTTATAAACGGAACCCCTGAGAATGGGACTGGTGATTCTAAGCGGAACACCTGAGAAAGGGTCTGGTGTTTATAAACAGAATCCCTGAGAATGGGTCTGGTGTTTACAAATGGAACCCCTGAGAATAGGTCTGGTTTTTATAAACGGAACCAGTGAGAATGGGTCTGGTGCTTCTAACCGGAACCCTGGAAAGTGGGTCTGCTGTTTATAAAAGGAACCCCGGAGAATTGGACTGGTGTTTATAAAAGGAACTGCTGAGAATGGGTCCTGCGTTTATAAATGGTATACGTGAGAATGGGTCTGGTGTTTATAAGCGGAACCCCTGAGAATGGGTCTGGTGCTTCTAAGCAGATCCCCTGAAAATCGGTCTGGTGTTTATAAACGGAACCCCTGAGAATGGGTCTGGTGTTTACAAACGGAACCCCTGAGACTAGGACTTTAATGCCCTGCAGTGAAAAGCTTTGGCGGCTTCCAATACCTATGCTAGATGATCCAGTACTGGGTTTCCAACCATCCAACCCCAACCCTCCTGACCGCAGCAGCCTCCAGCCCCTTCCCAGCCCTATCTCCCTATTGGACAGGGTTTCTACAGGAGCCATCTCAGCCAGCCTTCCTCGGCACCCAAGATGCCCTTGTTCTTGCTGATAGGTCTGATTAACACGCCCTTCCACTCCTTCTGACTCCTGAGGCAGACAAGCTCAGCGTGCTTTAGGTAGACAAAATAAAGGTTTCTCCCTGGAATGCTCTTAGCTCTACTGCACTGGGCTTTTCCAACTTCTCTGGATTCCCTTATCCTTCAGCTACTACCCTAGAAATATGTGGGCAACATTAACATACAGTGACATTTGTTCACCTTTTATTCCCCTCAGGATTTGCTACAGCTCACCTCTCGGAACTTAAAACTACCCAGCCACACTCCAGGGCACTGATCTTACATCCCCCTGGTATGCAAACAGTCCAATCGTCTACCTGACCACAAGCCATCAGGTGCTCTCACTTTTCTTTTTCAAAGCAAATTAAACCACAAATTAACCACTCCCGCAGCTCCCTCTATGTCCTTCCCCTCTTCATTATGAAACTCTAAGTCTATTACAGTCCCTGTTTCACTTTTCATCTTTAGTTAGTGGCCTAAAGGTGGACACCATCTCTAACCTAGGGAAACCCAGGTTGGAGAGCCAAGTATAAAGGTAATTCCTGCAGTATGACAGACCTACCACTTTTTACACCTTACTAGCAAAACTTGAGTTCTCTCAACTCTAAGGATGGTGTTTGGAGCTTGGCAGTGGGGTGTATGGGAGAAAGCACGAGTCCCCCACAATCACAGCTGAGACTGAGCAACTGGCGCTCCCTTCTTGGAAGATGAGTTATTACAAAATCCATGGGCCTATCAATGCTGCAAGATGTCTGGCAATGAGAAAGTGCCAAGTTTTCCTCTCTTCATTCCTACTCAGAATGTTTTCAGTTTTTATCTTAGTACCTCCACTAGACTGTAAATCCTTTAAGGGTCAGGCCTCAGAATCAACTGTAACTAGTCAGTGTCTTTAATGAAAACCACACTAGTTACATATTAAAACATGGTGATGCCAAGAATGTTCCAAACCACCAATTTTTATTAAAAATTAAAGCTTCCCTACTATATTCCTAAAAGAGTTGGATTACAATTTGGGTTTATGAAATTGAAAAGTTTGTGTAAAGGAACACCCATTTCTTTTGGATCTCTATAGAATACCAGTTGTGTAACTTCATCTACCTTGGTCTTTAGAACCCAGATGAGTATGCGTCAGGCAAATATGGTTTCTCAGATGACTCTAGTGCAGGAATCGGCAAACTTTTTGTAAAGTACCAGATTGTAAGTATTTTAGGCTTTGTGGGCCATACTATCACAAGCTTTTTTTCACAACCCTCTAAAACAGTAAAAAAAAAACATATTTATGTGCCATATGAACATAGGCTGCAGCAAGATCTGGCTCGCAGGCTGAAGACTGCCAATGCCAGTCTAAAGAACTGGGTTCTGAGAGCTTTTAGACCCTGCTTTTTTTGTCAGTCCTCACGGCACAGCATACCTTTAATGAGTTTTGGAATGGTGGATAAAATCAAGCCAGGTATTGTGAAATCAGTTGGTTCTTGGGTCGGCAAATGGTAAAGGAAAAGAAACACTGTAAAAATCATGGGCACGTATTCTTTTTTCTATCTGGCGGTGTAGCTGTTTTAGTTGATTTTCTTATTGCACCTGTTGGTCATATCACCAACCTAGGCCCTGTTCAAAAAAGCTGACCCTTGACCTTTAGAGACTTAAGCCAAAAGAGAGACTCTACAAAAGGTAGAAAGTCTTTTGTTTAAATACAAGAAAAAAAATTAGGATTCAATGCAGGAAGATTGACTATTAAAGATAAAAAAAAGAGACAATAATAAAACATTTTATTATTAAAATAAAAACCTTTGTATAAAAGCAATACAAATCAAAAGCTCTATTTACACTTACTGGTTCAATGTCCAATTATGCAGCAGATACCGAATGAGCACAGCAACAGACTGCTCATGCAAAGGAAATGGACACACACACACTTAGAGCCCACCTCTACCGAATGATATGATTAATGCAAACAAAGGGGGAGAGGGGGAACAACATGAAACCTGCCCAGAAATCAAACGGGCAGAGATGTCACATTAATCAATTGTTCAGTCACCCATCTCCAAAAAGGCACTTCTCACTGTTATAAAAGTGCTTAAAACCTGAACATGAACCCTGTGCCTAGCTTATTTAAGAAAGCAAAAACTGCAACGAATTATAGACTACTTGTATCAATTTTCCCTGCAAAATGCACAAGTATTTGAAATAACTTCCATATGAACTGAAATAAACTTGGCAAACTATAATTACACTCAAGTTTTATACCAGGAATTCAAATCAGCTTATTCCTGAAGCCTCACCATCCTCATTCCCCAGGACGTCTTTTCTACAATGATTTCAAGTAGAGCACTGCCCACAGAATTCTGGGTCCTGACTGTGTGAGCCAGAGGTACCACTTAGCCTCATGGTGAAAGAAATCAGCTGCAACTAAGTCCCAACTGTTGACAACTGGTATAATAAGCACAATACACAGAATATTCTCTTCAGAGGCGTTCAAAGTAACATAACCTAATTTACCCACATGGTTTTAAGACTTTTGTGCCTGACTGTGTTTAAAAAGTATCAACTAGTAAGAACACTAAATCATACCCACTGTAAACAAGTTAGAGGGCTGGTCTCTGGAATTCGACAGATGAAATTAGTTAACGCTTTTACTGTGTTTCTAAGTGCTTGGTTTTACGGGTGGATTCCAGGCTATTTCAACATCAATTAAGTCAAACATGCTTTCATTAAATTATCATTTTAGGAGAATTCAGAAACTAAATGGTGAGAAAGAACCACTGGAAACAGGGTGGTGGTACAGGGTGATGGATTAGGGGAAACGCAGGAAGAACTACAGGAGGGTCTGTATAGATAGCAATACACCTCAGGATGCTCAGAAACCTGTGTGCCTAATGAGATTAACTTGATTAGAGTTTCCTATAAAACTGACTGATCACCAAAATTCTTAACTTGGGTTTTGATCCATGACAAAATTGAAAACTTTAACAAGATTGGCGCAGTAGAATGCAGGAGTGGATCTTCCAAATATTATGCTTTCATTTCAAATTCCTGTTTCAGACTGAAAGAGAAAAGGGAACATGTCAGGATAGTTTTCAACCTAAGAATTCTCTTTTGAAAGCCTAATCCACTCTTCTAAAGATGTTTTTTATTGAGTTGTATGGCCAAGTGCATATGCCTTAAGCGTGCAACTTGAATTTTTACACATACACAGGTAACCACCACCCAGATGAAGATATAAAATGCTTCCAACACTTCAACACTCCCAGTGTGTTCCTTTTTCAGGCAATACCTCTACCCCCACCCCCCAGAGTATCACACTATTCTGACTTCCATCATTTTTTTATTGTCACATAAATGAATGTAAGATTTGAGCATGGGAGAGGAAAGAAAAATTCATTTACCTTTTCAAGTAAGCATGCACATTCCCAAAGCCATGGTATTTGGCTAAATACACAAGGACCCCAGTCGCACACCGCCCATCTCGCTGTCGACAGAAACTGCAGTTGCAGATTCTACGACAAGGTGGGCAATGCCAGTTCTGAGGGAGAATTATGAAAAGGCACAATTAAATCAAACTCCACTTTTCCCCCTTACTTATCTATTTCTATTTAAACTCAAAGATGAGTATCATCAATTGCATCTAAATTTTTGAAAGAAAAAAACCTTCACGTGGTTAATATATATTAGTCATACCTTACGTTCTCTTAGGAAATCTAGCTACACAGCAACGACACCAAGGGTGAATGGACTATCAACTCACCCTGCATGGCCCTGCTCTGAGCACCCAGAAGGGGCCCACACTTACCCAGCACCAACACCAGGAATTCATCTGCCTCCCTGGAAATGAACGCTCCACAACACTAAGGGTTCAGTCCTTACAACGAGGCCCTCTTTGTGGCCCTTTCAACTCGAGGCTGACCTCCAGGCCCACAGGACCATCCCCATCCCATCAAGGAACCTACTGGATCCAGCAGAGCATCCTTGACCTCTTCGCCATAACGGTTCCGAAGGCAGGGACCACAGAACTGGCCTCGAACGCCCCAGCACTCTGGGTTTCTGCAGTTTGTTTTGGTATCGATTGTTTTCTGGCGGCACTGATGACAAGTGGATCCCTACAAATAATAAGTACAGAGAAAAAAGAAAACCACTGCTTTCTGTAGAGAAAAATGGTGTGTTTAAAGAATGCCCTTCTCCACGGATAGAGTCTGACATTGTCTTTGAATCCTATTTCACATCTACATACGCATGGATATGCCAGAGCATGAAAAGTATCTCAAGCATGGTGACTTCACTCAATTGGCAGACACAACAGTTAATATTATCAAAAGTACCTTTCTTCAAGAAAAGAGCTTACGCAACAACAAACAAAAAGCCCACCCAAGTCCTTTTTTTCTTTAGCACACCACCATATCCTAGCACCTATCTATGTAGACACATATAATACACAGTGAATATATGTTGAATGAGTCAATTTCTAAACTAAAAGAAAATATTCAGTGCTAATGGAGACTTACTAAAAGCAAATACTACTATTGACTTAGAAGGAAGGCTAAATCCCTAGAGGGCTACAAAACTCTTCTATGAAAAACACTCAGGCACACATCCCATCTGCTAAGACCTTCAGGACGTTAGCAACACCCTGCGGAGAGAGGCTACCCTTCCTCTCTCACAGACATTCACATTTCCAGACATAATTTCGAGGCTTTTACCAATGAACGGTTATATATCTTCTCTCGAGAGTTGTTGCAGATGTTCTCCAAGTCTTCCTCTGTGATTTCGCCCACCGGGCGAATGACATGTGGGAGGGTCATGGATCCAGGGCGACGACTTCTGGGCATGTCACCTTCCTGCAGAACGAGAAGCGGGGCACAGTGTTATCACCGGCTCTCCCAGACTCTGAATCTCAGATACTCGATCTGTAATTTCTTCACAGAGACTGCCACCTGGAAATCTTTCTGAGAGCTTATGGAAAGGGGGCAGGCCCTAACTTTACTAGGGATGATGGAACAACATCATGGAAACAATTCCTACAATTAAAGAAAAGCCAAAGAACCTGCTAACAAAAATTATCCAATACGTTTATGCGACATTAACAATTCTGAACATGTGAGAAGAGCATTTAATATGGATCATTTGGTGTTGAGACTGTGTGTGTACCTGCTTCATCTAGGATACTGGGCTACAGAAGTGTGAGCACAAATATGGAGAACTCACATTCACACAGCCATCCACGGCCTTCCTCTTTCTCACCAACATGAACTTATCTTCCTCCTCCTCCTCCTCTGCGGGTAGGGCACTAAGGGACCCAAGCACCCGGGACCGTGACCTGGTGAGAGGTCGAGCTCTCTGGTCAGGGTTTCTCCTGGAAGCAACACCTGGGAATGTACGCCTTCGGGGTGTCTTTGATTGCTAAACAAAACACACATGACAGAGCCCACTTACTCCAGAATAAAGAGAAATGACACCTTCTCCATAAGTATGTTTTCGATTAAATAAAAGAGAGCTCCATTTCCTAATTTTCTTTGTCCTTTCTATAATGCATGGAAAATTAACCCAAAACCCATATAGCCATTGCAATCTGCTTTTGTAACACCGAGTCCACTTTCTCTCAAATGGAGACAGGATCTACTTATTCTTACACTTAATAAAGATGTAAGAACAGATCTTGTCTTAAAAAAAAAAAAAACCTTTCTTTTCTACGCTCTCTCTTGAGCCCTGAAACATACTCACTGTTTCTATATTACACAAGAGAGATGGATGCATGGTTTCCCTTCTCCACTTCCTTGCTTACTCCCTCCCTTTTTCCTCAGGGAGAGGTGGGTAAAGGCAGGCTTTGCTTTTGCACCACAGCAGACAAACCAAATTCACCTGAGTCGCACCAGCTTAGTTCCTCAGAATATAACCACATATATTAGGCCATGACTTGATGAAGAAATTGCTTTTTCCTTTTTTTCTCATGCTCAAGATTTTAAACACATGTATTATTTATGCATCTACCATGTAGGAGGAATGTGCTAATGCTGGGGATACAGAAAAAAAATTTTCAATCTCTATTTCTTGCCCTTGAGGGGCTTAGTCTAGTTGAGAAGGAGAGAAAACACCAGTCAAAAGAGGTTCGAAAACGCATCACAGGAGAACTGGCCCAGGGAGTCCACACCGGGATGCCGGGAGAGCTCTCAGAGCCCATCGGCTCTCCGCACTCTCCTCTTAGCCTGTCTATAAGACCACAGGGAATAAGGAAACTGGATTTTAAAATACCGTAACAAATCTACCCCGAGCCTACCCAAATACTCCTCTCCAAACAAGGATTCACACTTACGGAACGAGAGCCTGGCAGGGAATGCCTTCCAGGGAATGAGCCAGGAAAGCTTTCTAATTCTGACATTAGTTTTGCAAGCTAAAAAAGGAGGAAATTAGACAAAAATGATTAGTTCAAATAACTGTTACAATGATCAACTTATGGAAATTAGAGTAGCACATTTCAAAGATTTTCTGAGCCCCCCCACCATGCATTTACCAAGACTTTAATAGATTAAAAGAGAAACATTAGTATAGGCAAAGAAACATTTTAAAGCACACATTATGAAGTCTTCAAAGTTACACTGAAAATAATTCTTAGAGCACAAATATAAGCCACAAGTGGTTTAGAGAAAAGCTGGAAAACACATTCAAAGCCGGATACCTACCATTGCTTTGTTTTGCTTTATATTTAAAGCCCTTTTCTCCAAAAAATTCATGCCATTTTCATCTTCTGAATCAGAATTAGAATCAGTCCCTGAATTCTGTGAGGGCTCGGGAGTTGCTGCTCTTTGGTTGGCTGCACCCCTGGTGTTTCGAGCTGGAAACTTCATGGCCACCTGGAGCGGGCTGGCCCGTCGGCCCTGACTGCGGGTCCGACAGCCGGTGTGCTCAGACTGCAGCCTCTAGGTAATCAGAACGATTCAGCCGTTAACGACCTGTGGGCTCTTGGACAGGCCATACCAGTATGAACACAACCCCTTCTGAACAAGACACTTGCACCAAATACACTTCAACGCAACACTTTAATTTTGTCAATTTGACTGACAGCACTGGGTGACACACCAGGAATCACAAATACACACAGCAGTCACGCAGTGTAACTGTAACTCAGGTAGCCTTTCTGGGGCACATTGTTTATAGGCCATCTTCACAGCTCCCAGGCCAGCTGCTTCTGAGCCATTTTCTAAAATGTGAAAGTCCCAGCTCCCTTTTTAATTTCTTTAAAAATAGACCTCTATGTATTTTAAAAGAATACCTACAGGAATAAATGTGTTCTCCCATAGACACTGTTTTAATGCTTATGGCAATATTGAGCTACATTAAAGATGTCTCAATGCTCTAATTTACTTTTTAAAAATATCTGTGGTTAAAAAAAAAACGTAAAGTTTACCACTTTAACCATTTTTAAGTGTATAGTTCAGTGGCATTAAATACAACAGTCACCACCATCTGTCTCCAGAACTTTCTCAACTTTCCAAACTGAACCAGTATACCCATTACACTGACACCCTATTTCCCCCTCCCTCAGCCCCTGGCAACTATCATCCTACCTTTTGTCTCTATGGATTTGACTCCTCTAGGCAGCCCTGTAATCTACATTTTATAGGCATAAAAAAAAAATCAGATTCCAAAAGTAATATAGTTTTCATCGTTAAAAATGTATTAGCCATTGGGGAAAAACAAAACAGAATCACAAGATACCACTTCATACCCACTAAGAGAAGACAAGTATGGTGAATATATGGAGAAACTGGGACCCCACACACTGCCGGCAGAAATGTGAAATGGTGCGACCACTTTGGAAAACAGTTCCTCAAAGGGTTAAACATAGTTATATAACCTGGCAATTCCACTTCTAGGCATACACTCAAGAGGACAGGTCCACCTGAAAATGTGTACATGAATGTTTACAGCAGCTTTATTCGTTAACAGCTGAAAGATGCAAATAACCCAAACATCCATCAACTGATAAATGGATGTAAAGGAAGGGATACAGTCACACGCTGGAGTATTAGTCAGCAATAAAAACACACGAAGTATTGGTACATGCCACAACATGGAAGAACCTTGAAAACATTATGCTAGGTGAAAGAAGCCAGTCCCAAAAGATCATGTATAGAATGGTTCCATTTATGTGAAATGTCTAGAACAGGAAATCTGATAGAAAACAGACTGGTGGTTGCCAGGGACTGAGAGTGTTGGAAAGGATTCGAAACGACTTGGTAACAGATACACGGTTTCTTTTGGAGTGATGAAATATTCAAACATTGATTGTGGTGATGGCTGGGAAAAAACAAAAAACGAGACAAGAAAAAATATTAACCACAAAGCCCCAGAAACGAAGACCAATTTCTTAACATTCAAACATTTCCTAAATCCCCACAGCTTTTGGTGCTCCTGTGTACTCTATAGTTTGCACAGATTGAGAGAACATAAATGACAAAAGAATTGTTGAGTTAAGACATTCGATTTCTTAAGATATTTTATTAATTATAGCCAATAACGTCTACCAAGAACTGAAACACTGTCCAGAAATGGTTCAGGCTATAGAGAAAGTTTGGGTCACATCCAGATAGGCAGATCAGGTCCCACAATAACTTCAAGACACACTGATTTAGAGCAACAACACTTACTAGGGAACTGTTACGTTACCGTGAGGTTTGATAGTGATAACACACTCCTCGGCCAGGTGCTCTCACTACATCAACGTCACTTAAGTGTGGTCCCGGTAGTAGACCTGTGTCCCGGACCACAGTGAGCTGAAAAGCATGCATCTGACTGTAAATCAACACACCCCTCCTTTGCTGAGAAAGTCTTGCCAGCAAGAAAGCACCTGCAGAACTGCACAGTATGCTCGGGGAGAGTGGGACCCAGGCAAAGTGGTGGCACAGGGGTGGCCAGAGCAAGACGACAGAGGTTAAGAGTCAGGCAGTGTGCACAGGAAGAGCCCCGAGGAGCAAATGCGCAAGCAGGAAAAGCGCCCCCCCACCGCCAGCTCCCGCACGTGAGTCATCATCACAGGTTCTCCGGAGGCAGGCAGCAACCACAGCAGGGGCCGACATTTACCAAAGACCTGCTCTGTGCCAGGCTCTGGGCTGGGCACTTGGACTGAAACCCGAATGGAGCTAATCTTGGGGACGTGTGTGCTTCTTCTGATTAGGCTGGAGCCCTGTGGCAACGGAAATCTGGAGGTTCGTCAATTTTATCTTTTCAATTTCTGAGATTTTCCAGAGCCTACAAAATGCCTTACAAGTAGGACTGTACTGGTCAAAACTGCTTTACTATATGAAGAAAATACTCTTAAAATGTTTTAAAGATCCACAAAATCTTCTGGCATGACTACAGTGAAAATTACAAGGAAAAAAATTATTTCAAAGCAAGTATGTCATGCCTTTAGATATTGGTGAAATTCTCAAACTCACCATTCCATCTTGTATCTCACTCTCTGAGAAACCGCAAAACGATTCATCATCAGAGTCGGCATGAAAAATACTGGCCAGTTCGTTAGTGACATCTGGCCTTGTTTTCTGTAAAAATCCACAATGGTCTAACACATCTTGCACCTCACTTTCTGAAAAGCCGCAGAAAGATTCATTATCAGAGTCCTCATAAAAAACATTTGCCAGTTCTTCACTGATATCTGACCTGAATTTAGGTTTCTGTAAAATAAATAAATAAATGTGGTTGTGCATTTTTTTTCCTTTTTCAAGAACCAATTTTCCATAAACCGTGCAGAGAGCAAATCACATTTACAAGTGCACTACAAGAGAATAGCTTTTGTTACAAAGAAAAATGGTTCAGAGGTTTACAAATGATTTCTGAGTTGTTAGGGCAAATCATCAGGCATGTTAGGTTAGGCGACATTTCAAAAGGATAGAATAAGTAGCTAATCTACCTCCAACAATTACTACCTAGAACCACGGCAAAAAGTGAAATGAAATTACAATGCATACTGTATTTTCATAACGGCTGTATAGAAATGTAGGCAAAAAGCAAGCAGTGTTAATCACGCACAAAGCATTCGGGGCACTTTCAGCACTGCAGACTCAATTCTGTTTATTCTCAGGCAGCACTTACTGTGTTTGCAAAATTATCAGAAGCAAAGCTGTCACAACTGTCATCAGAGGACGACGAGGTTTCCATGGAAATCAACTTCACATATCTGAATTTCTTTAAGTTCTTTACTTGGCGATCCTTTTGCTGAAAAGGGAAATGACAATACTATTAAGTGGGATGCTTACTATGGTATCTAACTAAAATGAAGACATCATTTTTAGTTCAGTAGATTCACGCAGCTGAGTAGATATGTTTTCTTTCTCCTCTGTAGAAAAGAGGATTTGCAAGTGCTACAAAAACATCTTCAAAGCCAGATAAAATCCTAAAAAGAGAGCCCTCTAAAGGAAAATTGTAAGGACATTTATCAATTTATTCAAACATCTGTAGTACTACCCCTTTACCCACCTTAAGAACCCCCAAGCTCTCAAGGACTTAACGCTGCCTAAAGTCTGTTTTTTTTTTTTTAATTAGACTGTACTTCTAAAAGGAAATTTCAAAAGTTTAAAATGGTAGAGTTTTTTCTCTCCCTCAGCCAAAATCAGGCTAATGAGGTATTTTCATGTAAGCTTTGGGCTATTTACTGTGATGCTAATTTCTCAAACTACAAAAACTGGGCAGCACCTCTACTTGAAGATGGCAGGCTTTCAGCAGGGAGGCCCCTGCTCCCATCAGGAGGGGTATAGTGATTTCGGTACAAGTCTTTACAAACCAAATATAACCCAGTGAACAAATGTACAAGGAGCCAAGTTAAAGGTCAAACAGCACTCTAAACCCAGGTAGAATGGCTCAGAGAACTTCAGCGCTCTGGCCTGATACGCAGTCTTACTAAACAAGCCTTAAGTTTTAGAGGTCCTTTCATAAGGCATATATTATTTGTAGACATGAAAATGTTTCCTTCATTCATAACACTGAACAGCCTGGCATTACTCATCAGAAAATGCAATTGGCATCTATCATATACAAAAAAAAAACCCCATGAGTTTCTGCTATTTCTTAGTATATAATGAGATTTCTTAAATGTACTAGTGTATTTTCGTAAATATGGCTACGGAATAGTGGAAGTGACTCCTCACAGTGAGAACTTTCAAAGGGCAAGCTCTGCTATGGGCCTCACAAAACAATGCCAATATGTGAGGTGCTGGGTGAGCAGAACACGCTTAGCCTTCTACACCTGACACGACGTTGTTTCATTCCAGTCCCCTGCAAATAAATTCCATGACGGTACCCGACCACCCTATGCTCCTAAACTGACTTCATTCCATCACCTTAGGAAGTTTTCCTCTTTTGTCCTTTTAGAAAGGTGGGAAATGTGACAAAAAGTAGCGCTACTACCTATTAAAAGGGATCTCAGAAACCCCGTTTTCTAGATGAGGAAATTCAAAGCTCCAAGGTGGTGAGGTAACTGCCTAAGATCACAGGGTTGGAAGGCGACCCAAGTCTGCAAACTCCTAAAAGAGCAGCGCTCCACGCATTACTGCTGAATTGTCACCATTTACGTATCAATCTACCTGCAAGTAGTCAGAGGCCCAAGACAGCCTCAGGGGAGGTATTCTAAGGGAAGCTGTCAGGGAAATCTATGCTGAGGTTTAACGAGTCAGCACATGCCATGCCAAGAGTTAGTTAGCAGGCAAATGTATGGGAGGGGGCAGGGGACACACAAAGAAGACAAATGGTCACAGCTGAAATGAACTTTTTTGGCAGGCAGATAGTAACTAATACCATTTGGTAGGTGTTTTCTGTACAGGCACTAAGTATGTTTCACTTTATGTCTAATTCCTTGCAACAAAGGTTCTATTATTATTCCCACTTAACAAAGGGAGAAACTGAGGCTCAGAGATGTGAAATGGATTATTCAAGCCACACAATGGCTCGAATTTGAACCCAGGCACATCAGATTTCAACCCCAAGCTACACGGGACTTTGTTCATGCTGAAAGTTAATGTCCAGTTCCACCCGGGAGATTTCTCTGAAACCACGCCCCCAACACGCCCTCCCACTACCCTACACCAGCCTCCTCCCGTGTCCCTCACCCCAGATATTTATTTTAAACATGTCACTCTCTTCCTTTTCACCCAACCCCCACCTTCTCAGCTTTCCTGGGGCAGACCCTCTAACGGTTTCCGTTAGGGCAAAAAGTAACGTTCCAAGCAGGGCAACAACGTCGGGTAGCTGAGAATAAGGCTGGGGGTAAGGGGAGGGAGTAGGAAACGAATAAACTGTACGTCAGCAGTTTGGAGACCAGGTCCTTCAATTGCTTTTCATCACCACCTGGTACTAGACGCTACCCGCAGTTGTGCACAACCCAAGCTCTAAAGAGAAGGCTTTGCAAGACCTTTAAACTTCAAACCCAAGGCCATCACAGACCCTCGACCACTATAAGGAGCTGGCTACGTGGCAGGGCAAAAGCGGGAGGGGAGTGTTCCTCAGGGCCCCCCAGGGGCGAGGGAGGAACGGGTACCCACCCGCTCGCAGCAGCGCACAAAAAAGGGCTAGGAGGCTTGCACGGCAAATTCCCAGGGAGCCGGGAGGGCGGACACAATGGGAGACCAGTCAGCCCCAGCCGCTGTCCTGCCCGGCGCACGTGCAACTCGGGCGCACGTGGCCTGGGGCTCCCCAGCGCCGGCAACTATCCTGCAAATAGCTCAAATCTCCGAACTGCCTGCGCGCCTGATGCTCAAGGCCGGCGGGACTGCCCCTGGCTCCTACTAACCCCGGAGTGCTTAAAATCTGCGGCTTGCCTAAACGGGCGCCGCCCAGGACAGCCACCAGTTGATAAGCAGCCCTCCAGCGGCGGAGCTGGAGGGAGTCAGCCCGCGCCCAGCACCCACCGCGCCCACCCTTCAAGGTCCCCCGCCCATCCCTCACCAGCACGCGACGAACGTCCATGCTGGCGGCAGGCGCCCGGGCCGGCGCTGGGAGCTGGGAGAGCGGAGCAGTCGCGCGCGCCGCCGTCCCACGGAGCAGGAGGAGCCGCAGCGGCGCGGCCGGCGGGAGGGACGCGCAGACCCGGGCCCGAGGGGCGGGGCGCAGGTCCGCTTTCCCGCGTCAGGGCGCAGGTCCTGCAAGCTGTGGTAACGCACCGCCCAGGCACGAGACCCCTCAGCCCTGGCAAAAAGACGGGCCCCCAAATATTCTGAACTCATATAATAGCCTTGGAAGCCCCTAAGGCGCGCCTTGGAAGAGTGGCCTTTTAGGGCTCCAACGCCACCCTTTTTTACAGTGCTGCACGGTCCTGAGGGAAAGGCGCGAAAGTGGCTCGGATTGCCCAGGGGTTAGCAGGCTGATTTGCATGAATTCCTGAGCTGGGAGAGGAAAAGTGGAGATGGGGGCAATGGAGAGCAGTGGGAGAGTCATGCCGGTCTCGGCACTCAGCACTTTCGTTGGGGCATGTGGTTATTATTTAAAATAAAAATGAAAGAACCAAGCACTAACTTCACCCTTTATTAGCCCAGCCACTGTGCCTGGGTGTAGCCCCTCTTACCTAGTAACCACACCACTGTTTGAAAGCAATAAAAGGAGTTAAATCCTGATCTTGTGTTCCAGAAAGCACAAGAAGTCGAGTTGCAGCATTTAGTTAAGATTTGTGGTTTTTAAATTGGGGGTGGGATGGGGGCAGGGCGGCAGGGGCGTTGCTATGAGTTAAGACTTATCAATGGGATATTACATCTTTAGATATGACCTGTTGGGGATAGAAGCTGTGTTAAGGTGGTTTGGCGATCCTTTCTCCCGTCAGAATTTAGAATTGCATGAGAATGAACGTAAGATTTTTTTCATCGTCCTTTTTAATCAAACCTGACACACGGCAATAGGACTTTGCCTTTTGTTTTGTTTTGTTTGTAGAGAACAGAAAAAAAGTTGTTTTCAGAAGAAAAGGTAAAATAAATTGGGTTGCTTTAAAAGACCCTGATTATTATCATACATTCAAAACAAGGGCTTGAAATGAAAACACTGGCGTTTCCCCTTTAACAACTTTCTCTCGGGCATAATTCTTTTGCAGTAAGAGAGCATGCGTGAACACTACCTCTCTGGATGTACTGAATGCAAAAACTTGTGAACACGTAATGTATGAAAACAATGGCCTGAAAGAATTGGAAGGGACTTGATGGGAGTCTTTGAGCCTCTCTAAAACAAGCCTGCCTATGGTCACTCTGCCACAATACAAAGGGCAAAGAACTCAGAATCTGGAAGGCAGGTACAAGGAGAAGTTATTGGTCTGTCTGGAAAAATTACTGACAGTAGTGGGAGGTTCTCAGTAAATATTTGTTGAGTAAATAAACAATTATATGAATGGTGACTGAACTAAAATTGTTGTTAGTGCTGTGTCCTTAGGAATACAATCTTGTGCCACTAAAATTAAACATTTGAGATTTTGGAATTGTGAAATGGATAAAGTAGGGAAAGATGAGGTCACTTTGCCTCTGAAAGTTTCTGATACAAAAATTCTTAGTTCTCTAGGGGCACTAGGAAATAATTGAGTTTACATATTTTTTGAAGCTTAGTTAAATCAGTCTTTTTAGTAACCAGGAAAATGCAAATTTAAACAAAGAGACAGATTCAAACAGACTGATGAAAATTAAAAAGCCTAAGACCAGGTGTTGATAAGGATATGAGGAAATACCAGCAATGATGTTAGTAGTATAATTTTTTTGCTTTAGAGGGCAGTTCAGGAATATTCAGTAAAACTCAGCAAAACCACTTTCAGGTATATACCCTAAGCCAAGTTTTTCACACAGCAGGTTAGAACCATTGGTGAATTGTGAAGTCAGGTTAGTGGGTTGCAACTAGCCCATTTTCTTCTTCTGTCTTTATTGCTGAAATAGAATAAAGAATATAAGAGTAGTAAGTGTGAGAATTGCTCGCTGAAACTTTTGTGTCACTTTTGTGTTTGTGTGTTGTAGTGCTTTATAACATGTGTATTTCATACTGTGCTTCACCATGAACAGGCTTTCAGGATACTGTCCTGGAGAATGTGTATAATGAGTCTTGTACTGACGCACTCTCATTTATTCATCCAGCTGTGATTTTCCAATGCCTATTACACCAGGCACTATTCTGAGAACTGGGGACACAAAAGCCAGGGAGTTTACATTCTAGTGGAGGAGCAGAAGTAAACAAGATAATTTCAGGTGTGATAACTTCTGAGAAGAGAAGAGCAGGCTGAGGAGATAGGAAATGAAAGCAGGACTAATTCAGATAAAACAAACAAGAAAGGCTTCTCAGAGGAGGTGTTATCTGAAGAGGAACCTGAATGAAGTAAAGGAGGAAGCCAAAGGGATATGAAGTGCTGACTTCAGGCAGAGAGAACAGCTGGTTCGAAGGCTCTAAGGCAGTGACCAGAGAAAGACCAGAATACTGGACCATAGAGAGCTGGGGAGAGGTGCCGGAACACGTGCAGCCTTCCTGACCATGGGGTGAGCTTTGGATTTGATCAAGTATGATGGGAATGATTTTGATGAAGGAGAGATCCAATCTGACCCCACAGACTGTGAAGTGTAAACTGAAGGGAAGCAAGAGTGAAAGTTTGAGACACTTGAGAGCCCCTGAAGGAGAAAATGATGGCTTGAACTAGGGTAGTTGCCGGATCGGGAGAAGAGGTCAGATTTAACATACACTATTTTGAAGGTAGAGGTAACAGGACAAGAAAGGAAGGATGGTTCATTCATATTGGCATTGTGTGCTGTAGTAAAATATTGCAAACATCCTAAATGCCCCTCAGAAGGGAAATAGATACATGAACAGTGGTACTATTCATACAATGGAATTTGAACAGTAGTTCAAATGAATGGAATAGCTTACTTGCCAAAGTTGAATGAAAAAGCAAATTGCAAACATTTCTGCAAAGTATACCCCTTATGCAAATTTTAAAAATACAAAATGTACATAAGTTGTGAAATTATAAAAACATGTCCAAGCAGAATAGGATAGAGGTTAACTCTGAGGCGGGAAAGATGGGGAAGTAGAGAGTGAAGCCTTCAACTCTAAGGTTAATGCTTTCTTAAAACATTAATGGTATTGGGCAAATATGGCAAAATGTTAAATGTGTTAAATATGAGTGGTAGGTACATGAGTGGCTTTTTTATTTTTACTTTCTGTGATTTTTAAAAAATATTAAAAAAAATATCTGACATACTCTGTGATCAAAAATGTTTAAATTTTGAAACACTTGTCCTGTCAGCCAAGATACATATATTTGTAGTGTTAAAAATGCAGTCCGTATAGGGTCCTATAAGTGGAAATTCAGGCTCATCTGGCAATTTAGGTGCCTCATAAAGGTTTTAAGTCACTATGTTAATCATATACTGTTAAATATGTTCAAAACCCAAAATGAGTAAGAATGGAAATTCAGTATGCAGAGAATGAGGAAGCCCAGGCCACAGCAACAGGTAATAGGGAATGAATGACGTGTCATAAGCACACACCTGACACATATAGGCAGTATCTTGTAGAGGGCTGTAAATACAATAGGTTCTAAGTAAATACTTATTACCAACTAAAATGATTGTAGATGGAATTTTAAATCTGTAAAATATTCTAAAATACCAGTGTCCTGTTAAAGAGCTTTGAATTCCATAGGCTATTATGAACTTTTAGGTTGGTGCGTGTTGTCCTGTAGCTGTTATTCACCTTGCTCAAAGAATTCTGTTTCCTATCATAAGTTTGAAACTTGACCCTGAGGCTCTGACCTCAGCACTTGTATAAGGAGGTGAGCTGAAGTCAGACTTAAACTCAAGATGATTGGTTTTAGGGCAAAGAATGCAACATACAATAAGTCGTATCATTTTTAGATGTGATTTCAAAACAAAACGAATGTTTTATAGATGTGCTGCTCTAAGTCCCACACGCCTTTCCTTCTCTCAGGCAAGGTAACATGAATCCAAGCAGCTCTGTAAACTAGAGACCTTCCCTAGACCATACACACCCGCAGACAAAGGGCTGGAAAGAGTTTGCACTGTGTTTATGGATACAGAGAGGTTGCAGTCTGTCAGCTCACAAATCTCTATTTAAAATAACCCCCTAATTATAGATTTACCTCCCTGGGGCCTGCTTTCAGGATGCACAAAGGCGAGAAACCTAAAAGGCCTAAAGTTACCCTTCTATTGCCAGAAGCCACTCTGTGGGAGGGCCCGGCTCATTACCACCCCAGTTCAAATTAGTCCACAAATCCTACCTCTCCAAACCATATTGGTATGTTTGCTTTTGATCATACATCAACACTACTTTAAATAGGTTAGTTTGCTGACATCTGATACCTGATTAGAGAAAGGAATGTGAAACATGAATGCAAATCTGGCCATTTTTTGGCAAAAAGAAATATTTATTTTTTCATGGATAAGTATTATTCATTGTGAAATATTTAAATGCCCATGTGAAAGCATCATTAAATACTGGATGAGAGAGAGTCAAGTTTTAGTTACTGTAGCAGTCAGTTCCCATATCACGGAGGCTGAATTATAACTAGAACCTCACTGCCTACATTTTACCATCAGCAACTCCCCTCTCACTTGTTCCTCTTCTGTAACTTCTTTTTTTTTTAATTTGCACCTGGCAATATTTTTTTTTATCTCTTCAAGATAGTGATTTCATTTCCTTTGGCCATTTACCCAGAAGTGGGATTGCTGGATCACATACGGTAGTTCTATTTTTAATTTTTTGGTCGAACCTCCACACTGTTTTCCATAATGGCTGCACCAGATTACATGCCAGCCAACAGCGCACAAGGGTTTCCCTTTCTCCGCGTCCTCTCTGATGTTTGTTCTCTCTTGTCTTTTTGATGATAGCCATGTAATGATGACTTTGAAAAACACAGAGGTAGTTCTCTTGCTGCAGCAACAGTGAGTGGGTGCCACAGGAGCCAGGACTCGGAAGGGAACCCCTGCAGGGATTATTTTAAGAAAATGGCACACAAGCCAGACATGGGAGATATTGCCCGCTTCCAAAAGGCCAAGCTTTAGAAAGTGGAGATGCAGGGAAGAACACCTTGCTGACCAAAGAGACTACTGAGCAGATGAGGCGGAGGAAACCCCTAAGAACCTGGAGGAGTCTCCGCCCCCATCGTCTTGGAGACTGGTGCCGAGAGCCAACGGGAAGCGGGCAGGAGTGACAAGCTGCGCTGGGAACCCCGGCACGCACTCCGCGCCGCGCCACCAGCCTGTGGGGCTCCGAGGGGGCCAGTCACACCGCCAAACTGCTCCTTTTGCCCTGGTGAGACAGGGGCCGCGGGTGTAGTCAAAGTAGGGGGAGGGCCTCCGGAAAAAGCAAGGCAGGATATTTGCAGTCAGAGCAATGTAACCACATGCAAGGAAACCCCCTACTAAAATTCTGTTAAACATTCAGCTCTAGAGTCATTCTTCAGTGAGATCAGTTAATGTTCCCCAGATAAAGAAGAGTAGCACATGTTTATTTTGTGCTAATCATTTATAATCATGTGTAAGATACACTTTAGCATGCTAAAAGGCCCAGGCCTATGTGCTGTCTTTCCTCCTTCAGATCTGACGAAGTGATTTTGCAAACTGGGCAAACTAACTTAGCCTGCAGACCAGCCATAACACAGTAAAAGGCAGGAAGGATTCCACCTTAAAGATAAGACTGCACTTAACTTACTCTTGAGCAAACAATACCTCAGCCCACTTTGGGGGCCGAGCAGGTGGCCTTGTTTCATATGCCCCCAGACCAAGATGCTGGTATCTCAGGGAGAAATCAACAGAGCAGGAAGTTACTTGTATCAAGTTACTTGTAAATATCCTAGGACCACTTAATAAGTCCACACCCCTAAGCTTTTTTTCATGTTCTGGAAAAATCCTCATCTGCCTATTAAACCCCTAGACAATGTACCACCCCGGACTCTTGTGTCCCCTCCTGGCGTGAGCCGGGAGCTCTGTCCTCTCACTTTATCCCTAAATTAAAGCCTGTCCCTTGCTCTCCTACCTTGAGGGTTTGTGAAGCTCATTCTTCGGCTTCGTGAACAAGAACCCCGGCATCACGGGGATACTCCAGAAAATTATTTGTGTGATTAATGAAAGCAAAAAAACACACCTCATGGCAAAAAAAAACAAAAACAACACATATACAGAAGAGAAGGAAAGAAGGCCAGAAAGATGTATGGCAACTTTTTTGTTTGTTTACTTTTCTGTTTTTCTCAAATTATCTAGAATGAACACAAACGATTTTGAAAACCCCAGGAAGAAAATACAGGTGGCTCCCTGTCCTTAAAATGACAAATGACGCAAAGGAAGAGGGCCAGAGACAGTCATCACGAGTGGGAGAGGCTGACCGACCGGGGGAGCAGGTGAGTGCGGGAGCAAGAAGGGAGGATGGCGTGCGGATAAGTGGGCCTATTCCGGGGGGGCAGCCAGCCGTGAAGGACTCCCAGGCGCCCCGGAGGCCCTCTGAGGGGGTGCCGTGCCCAGCCGGCCCTGTAGCAATCGTTCCCGGACCAGGTGCAGAGGCGTCTTACTGAGCAGCTTTTGACCTTGTAGGGCACCCGGCAACATTTTTGCTTTTACTCAAGACCTTTTTGTTTGCTTTAAATCTGATCATCTTCCCCTCTGGAAACAACAGGGGTGTACCAAAGAGAAGGTGTGACAATCTCTGTCCATTGCAGAGACAACTGCTTCTAAACTCTCCTGGTAATGCGTTTTCCATCGTTAGATCTGTTCCTCAGGCAGTTTTTTGGAAAGAGAATTGTTGCCGAGAGAGGGCATTTAAATATTAATTAAAAGGAGACGTAGGGATTGTCTGTAAACTGGTTAATTTCTGGAGTGAACAAATTCAAAATACTGGTGCGGGTGGGGGGGGGGGGGCCCAGGGAAGAACCTAATGTGCACAATGACCTACAGAATTCAAAACTCATCCACAAGCCGTCCTCAAAAAGCTAAACGTTGAATTACCTTATGCTCCATGAATTCAGCTGGTCAAATGTCAGAATTGCAGCTTTTTTCTCTTTATCTTTCTGAGAGTCCCCAACTGTAACTCTGCAAATAGTAATGGCTTATCTTAATTTAACTGTGTTTAAAAGCATCTTTCCCCAGTCTTCACATATAAAGCAGACTGTGATGGGCTGATAACTTTCTCTACCAGTCACTCTGGAATTTCATGTATTGCAACCACAGAATTCATTTAACAAAAGGAACACTGACAGAAACCTGGGAGCTCATTACTCTATCTTTCCTTAGGCTTTCAGAAAAACGGTTGAGACTACGCTCAGAACACCTATAGTGGGTTGAAAGGTGCCCCCCAACCAAAAAAAAAAAAATTCCTTTCCTAATACCCAAACTGCATAGATGTTATCTTATTTGGGAAAAGGGTCTTTGCAAATACAATTAAGTTAGGGATCGTGAGATGAGGCCATCCTGGATTAGCCAACTAGGCCCTAAATCTAGTGATAAATGTCCTTATAAGAGACAGAGAGGAGAAATCAGACACAGAATAGGTCATCTGAAGATGGAGGCAGAGATTGTAGTGAACAGCCCCCAGCCAAGTGAGGTCTGCCACCAGAAGCTGGAAGAGGTGAGGAACAGTCTCTCCAGGGGCTGTGGAGGGAGCAGTCCTCCACTTTGATGTCACACTTCTGGGCTCCAGAACTGTTGTTACAGAAAACCGGAAAACCTGGACTGGATCACTGATGGAAGAACCAAGCGGCACTCGGAGGTCTTGGAAGGCAGAGGTTTATTTTACGCCGGCGGGCCCAGAGGAGAGTGATCTCCAAAGGTCTGATCCCAGAGTACAGCAAGGCCATGCCTTTTATACACATTTACTACAAAGCTAAGGGGGCGGTCAGCACCCAGAAACTGTTGCTGTAGGAGCTAGTAGGTCACTATAGGTGTATTCAGGGTGCTAGTTATATTTTAATCCATTTTTGTAAAGGTTCCCCCGGATACCGTATTATAAACTAATGGGCTTCCATGATTAACAAGCTGTTCCATACCACTGAGTCCCGGTGGTGGGGTGGGGGAAGAATACATTGTTACATTGTTTTAATCCCAAGCACCCAAGTACCTTGTGATTCCTCTATATTTCTGAAGCCTCAATAGAAACCCTGTTTCCTTGGCTTTCTTAGCTTTCCTGGCTTCCTACCAAACCCCGAGGGGGAAAGGGAGTTGAGAGCTTTCTGTATATTTCCTCATCACTGTGAGGGAATAAGTTTCTATTTTTCCAAGTTTATTGTCATTTTTTAATGGCAGCCACCAGAAACTAATACCATACCATTGGCTTTCAGTCTCTAATCAGACACAGAATAGGTCATTTCTGAAAAAAAGGAATCCAGACAGAGCAAGCTCTGGGAGACTCTCATCCTAGAGAGGAGATTGCCTTTACAACTCTCGCTGCAGCCTGAATGAGATCTTGCAGGCTCTTAATCTGAAAGACAGTAACTCGAGTAACAAGGCTTTTTCACCTTCGTACTAGTATTCAGGACTGATGGAGCCAGTGCTGTAGACTGAAAATTTGTACCCCCCTAGGTTCACATATTGACATCTAATTCCCAATGAGGTGGTTTTTGGAGATGAGGCCGTTGGAGGGTGGGGCCCTCACAGATGGGGTTACCGCCCTTAATAAGAAGAAACCTGAAAGCTGGCTTCCTCTCTCCCAGCTCTGCACTATGTAAAGATACAAGAAGAAGACAGCCTTCCGCAAACCGGGAAGCAGCCCTCACCAGACACCAGATCTGCTTGCACGTACGCTGTGGGCCTCCCAGCCTCCAGAACTGTGAGGAATAAATGGGTTGGTATTTAAGTTACCCTGTCTTGTCGGATATTTGTTACAGCAGCCTCAACAACCAGTTTTTACAGTTTCCAGTTTTTCAAGTTTTTGCATAATTCTTAATATCCTAAGCAACCCAGCTTTCTTACTGGCCATTTGGTCTCTTCTGCTTCCTCATAACATCAGTCTGCTTTGGAGTCAGCATCACTTTGCCTTCATTCTTACCGCTGACCAGCATCATCTCTTGGTATTATCAAGAGATGAACTAAACCAAGAGAAATAGAATGACTAGCTTGATTTCATCTTGTGTATATGTATATGGGGCCACTGAGGTATTACAGCCCCTATGTCAGGATCCAGTCTGCAGTGTCCAGGAGCAGGGGAACACTGCCGAGCACCATCAAATATGGTGCTTAAGCAGCTGGGGCTGGTTATGCAGATGCAGTCAGGCACAGTACAATGGTAAAGATTGTGGGCTCTGAGTTCAAGTGTAGCTTTACCACTCACCTCATGTTTTATGACCTTGGGCAAATTCATCTTTCTCTATCTCAGTTTTATTATCTTATCTGTAAAATGGAGATAATAACCCAAGCCTGCCTCACAGGGTTGGTGTGAAGATTCTATAAATACATGTCTGGCATATAGTAAGTGCTCAACATACATGAGCTATTATTAGGGCTTAAATCTGCCATTTAACTTTTTGTTTTCTATCTTTGGGCTTTTTGTTTCTATTTTATTTTCTCTGCCTTCCTGTGGGCTACTTGAACTTTTTTTTAATTCCATTTTGATGTATTTATCATTTTTTAGTGTATCTCTTTGTTAGTATTACTCTAGGTATTGTGTTATCATTCTTATCACAATAAACTGCTGTTTTCATTTCACAGTTCAAGCTAGTATCATTGGGCCTGACAAGCGCATAACTTTTCCTATTCTATAGCTCCAAAGATGCCCTGGACTGACATGATTCAAATATCATCTTTCTGATAATAAGCTCACATTCCTGTTCCTAATTTTTTAAAAAAAAGCTCCTAAAATGATACCCAGCTACTGTATCTAGAGATGCTATCATGGGACAATATTAAAGGTGCTTCCCAGTGTTAGAGTTCACAGCCTCCTGGCAATACCCATTCTATCTCTTGTTCTGCTACAATCTCTCTTTCCATTTTACAACCTATGGAACAAATAGTACCTTTAGCCACTATCAACACTTGCTGCTATAGTATTTTTTTTAATATTTATTAAATGTTTACCATAATATTTAAATACATATTAAAATATGTGAAAGTATGTTGTTAAGCATGTAAGTATCTATTAAATGAATGAGGTAATTTAAAAAACAAATTCCTAAGAATTGAAGTAATTGCAGTGATGAACTCAGCTTCCCAGGAGCCTTACTGTAAGAAGACCAGATGCTCTGGTTTCCTGCCGGATGTTAATATTATGTTAGTAGAGCGCCGAGCACACAGTGGATATGCACAGGCGGCAAGTACACTAAAGTGAGATCTTTCTTATACTTTGTGATCACCCTAGTAACCATAGAACTCCAACTGGAGACCAATGTTATACTTTTACTTCTAACTTCTGTTCTGTTATTGGAGTCAAGATTTTTGGTTTTAGTTTTTCATTTTCTACATAGATTTCAAAATTTATCTCCAGATTTATATAGCACTGTGAATGTAGTTCATTGACTTGTTTTTGAGGACATCAAATTCTCTTCCTTTCAATGACAGCACTCTAAATCTCTTTTTCAATCCTATCATTTTATACACCTCTCCCACTGGTTGTATAATTGCTCTCTATGACCTCCTAAATATATATATATATTTTAATTTATTTTGGTATCATTATTCTACAATTACATGTGCAATATTATGGTGATTAAACTACCCCTTCATCAGGTCCCCCGCACCAACCCCAGTACAGTCACTGTCCATCAGCGTAGTGAGATGCTATAGAATCACTACTTGTCTTCTCTGAGTTGTACAGCCCTCCCCGTGCCCCCGCTACCTTACGTCTGCTAATCATAATGCCCCTTTTACCCTATTATCCCTACCTTCCCACCCATCTTCCCCAGTCCCTTTCCCTTTGGTAACTATTAGTCCGTTCTTGGGTTTTGTGAGTCTGCTGCTGTTTTGTTCCTTCAGTTTTTTTCTTTGTTTTTATACTCCACATATGAGTGAAATCATTTGATACTTGTCTTTTTCGGCTTGGCTTATTTCACTGAGCATAATACCCTCTACCTCCATCCATGTTGTTGCAAATGGTAGGATTTGTTTTTTTCTTATGGCTGAATAATATTCCATTGTGTATATGTACCACCTCTTCTTTATCCATTCATCTACTGATGGACACTTAGGTTGCTTCCATTTCTTGGCTATTGTAAATAGTGCTGCAATAAACATAGGGGTACATCTGTCTTTTTGAAACTGGGCTGCTGCATTCTTAGGGTAAATTCCTAGGAGTGGAATTCTTGGGTCAAATGGTATTTCTATTTTGAGTTTTTTGAGGAACCTCCATACTGCTTTCCACAATGGTTGAACTAATTTGCATTCCCACCAGCAGTGTAGAAGGGTTCCCTTTTCTCCACATCCTCGCCAACATTTGTTGTTGTTTGTGTTTTGGATGTTGGCCATCCTCACTGGTGTGAGATGGTATCTCATTGTGGTTTTAATCTGCATTTCTCTGATGTTTAGCGATGTGGAGCATCTTTTCATGTGCCTGTTGGACATCTGAATTTCTTCTTTAGAGAAATGTCTATTCATGTCCTCTGCCCATTTCTTAATTGGATTATTTGCTTTTTGTTTGGTAAGGTGCGTGAGTTCTTTACATATTTTGGATGTCAACCCCTTATCAGATACATCATTTATGAATATATTCTCCCATACTGTAGGATGTCTTTTTGTTCTACTGATGGTGTCCTTTGCTGAACAGAAGCTTTTCAACTTGATATAGTCCCACTTGTTCATTTTTGCTTTTGTTTCCCTTGCCCAGGGAGATACGTTCATGAAGAAGTCGCTCATGTTTATGTCCAAGAAATTTTTGCCTATGTTTTTTTCTAAGAGTTTTATGGTTTCATGACTTACATTCAGGTCTTTGATCCACCTTGAGTTTACCTTTGTGCATGGGGCTAGACAGTAGTCCAGTTTCATTCTCTTACATGTAGCTGTCCAGTTTTGCCAACACCAGCTGCTGAAGAGGCTGTCATCTCCCCATTGAATATCCAAGGCTCCTTTATCAAATATTAATTGACTGTAAATGTTTGGGTTAATGTTTGGATTTTCTATTCTGTTCCACTGGTCTGTGGGTCTGTTTTTGTGCCAGTACCAAATTGTCTTGATTACTGTGGCTTTGAAGTAGAGCTTGAAGTCAGGGAGCGTAATTCCCCCTGTTTTATTCCTCCTTCTCAGGATTGCTTTGGCTATTTGGGGTCTTTTCTGGTTCCATATGAATTTTAGAATTATTTGTTCCAGTTCATTGAAGAAAGCTGTTGGTAGTTTGATAGGGATTGTGTTGAATCTGTACATTGCTTTTGGTAGTATAGCCATTTTGACAATATTTATTCTTCCTAGCCAAGAGCATGGGATGCATTTCCACTTGTTAGTGTCCTCTTTAATTTCTTTTAGGAGTGTCTTGTAGTTTTCAGAGTACAGGTCTTTCACTTCCTTCGTTAGGTTTATTCCTAGGTATTTTATTCTTTTAGATGCAATTGTGAATGGAATTGTTTTTCTGATTTCTCTTTCTGTTAGTTCATTGCTCCTAAATATCTTTTATATCATTTTATTCTCACCCTTCCCTCTAATCCCACCTAAACTATATTAGTTTATTATCATTTCTTGTCCTGTTTCCCAAGCGTCCAGTTTCCTTACCCCCTTCCTGTACATTCTTCCTTCATCTTGCTGCCAGAGTGATTTTTCTAACGTGCAAATTTCATTATGCTGTTCTTTTTCCTAAATCCCCACTGCCTACAAACTCCTTGGGCCTATCAAATTCTAGCCCAGAGGCTCCTGTGATCTCCTTGGTTACCATAAAAGTACCCTGCTGTTTGTGCCAGCACCCCTCTCCTGCCGCACCACATGCTGGCACTGATCAGCAGAGCACCATGCTGGCCCTCCTCACATCACCTCACCAGCCCCTCAATCACTACTCTCCATGTTTGGTGACCCATGTAGCTGCAGATGCTGGTCTAACTGAGATGGAAAAAGCCTTCCCACCATTTTTACAATTATTTCATTAAATTCCGAAAGGAGTAACCCTTTCTGTGTTACAACTCAGGAAAAACAAGTTTCACCAGGCTTGTTTGGAGACAATTTCAGTGGAATCCTGTGTCCCACTCCAAAACATCCCTTTGGGCCAAAGCTCCCTAAGTGTTCCCGGAGATAGCTAACAGCATGAGTGGCCTATCAGAGTCCTCTCCTTTCAAACAGGTGGCACTCTCCAGAGGATGAGGGGGCACGGTCTTCCGAGGTAGGAGCCCTGTACACCTGGGCTGATGGACAATTCTGGACGTTTTCTTCTCATTTCTTTCTCAAAGTCCATGAAGTGAGTACATGTTTGCAGGTGTAGAGAGTAGGTGCCATGATAATGAAAATTATTTTGATTTTGAGTTTTTGAATTGCAACCTCTAAACACTGTTGTAACAAAAAGGAGCTGTGAATTATGATCACTTTAGGGGCTATTATTTATTCTATCCCATTTCCAACAGCAATTTCTTCTCCTTTCTGGGAATCTGGGAGAGGATGGGGTGGCAATATGGTTCTCCTCCTCACTCTCGCCAACTTTTACCTGACTTCACATGTCCTCAAGGAATCAAGATTTGTGGTGGACTGTTGTTTTTGTTTTTGTTCTTTTATTTTGGTGAAATATACATAAAATGTACCATTCCAACCTTTTTTAAGTGTACAATGCACTGGCATAAAGTACATTTACAACGTTGTGCAACTATCACCACTATCCATTCCAGAACTTTTTCATCATTACAAATAGAAACCCTGTGCTAATTAAGTAATAATTTCCTATTCCCTGCTCCCTCCCAGGCCCTTGTAAGCACTATTCTACGCTACATCTCTATAAGTTTGCCTATTCTGGTACTTCATATATGTGGAATCATGCAATATTTGTCCTTTTGTATCTGGCTTATTTCACTTAACATAATGCTTTCAAGATTTATCCACATAGTAGCATATATCAGGATTTTATTCCTTTTAAGTCTGAACAAACTACTACAGTTCGCCCAATATGAAATAGATCATTTGAATAGCCCTATAATTATTAATGAAATTGAACATGTAATTTTAAAACTCCAAAAAAAATATGCAGGCCCAACTAGTTTCACTGAAGATTCTACCAAACATTTAAAGAATTATGACAAGCTTAATTAATTAAGTTTAATTAAGACAATTTCAAAGAAAATATTTACAAACTGCATATCTGAGAAAGGACTAATGTCCAAAACATATAAAGAACTCTCAAAACTCAGTAGCTAAAAAAAGCAAAAAACCTAATATGAACATGTGCAAAACACATAAAGAGACATTTCACAGGAAAAGATACGTATATAATATATAGGCACATGAAAGGACATTTAGTATCATTAGCTATTAAGGAAATGCAAATTAAAACCACAATGAGATTATCATTATATGCTTATCAGAATGGTTAAAATAAAAAACTGTGATACCACCAAATGACAGTGAGGATGAAAAGAAGCTGGATCACTCACACACATTGTTAGAAGGAATATAAAGTGATACAGCCACTCTGGAAAACAATTTGGCAATTTCTTAAGGAACAAAGAATGCAAATACCACATGGCCCAGCATTTGCACTCCTGGGCATTTATTCCAGGAAAATGAACACTTATGTTCACACAAAAACTTAAATGAATTTTCATAACAACTTTATTTCTAACAGTCAAAAACTGGGGAAAAAATCCAGATGTCCCTCAAAACTACTCGGTAATAAAAAGGACTAAACTACTGATATATACAACCTGGATGAATTATGAGAATTATGCTGAGTGAAAAAAGGTTACATGTTATATTATTCCACTTATATAACATTCTTGATATGACAGAATTACAGAAATGGAAAACACATTAGTGGTTGCCCAGGGTTAAGGTGGTGATGAGGGCGGAAGGGAAATAGGTGTGGCTATAAAACATGAGGAATCCTTGAAGTGTTGGAAGTGTTCTGTATCTCGACTGTATCAGTGTCAGTTTCCTGGTTGTGAAATTGTACTATAGTTTGCAAGTTGACATTAGGAGAAACTGGGTGAGGGGTACAGGGGGTCTCTATTACTTTTTATAACTGCGTGTGAATCTACAATTATCTCAAAAAGATCAAGTTTATTTTTTTAAAAAGCTGTTAAGCATAAGAAATACTGAAGTTATCTATAAAGTAAAGGTCTAAAGTAAAAATACTGTCCTTAAAGCAGGCCAGTTTTTTTTTCAGAGATAGAGACAAATTAAATCAAATATGATAAGAAAAAAAAAGTGCTTGTGAGATAGACTCTGACCAATAGTAGTGCAGAAGCTCCCATAGGACCAACACTCTTGGACAAAATAGAAAAATAATTTGCCTGAAGGCATTAGGGAGTGACCAGAATCAAACAGGAACTGCGGAATTAGAAGTGACCAGCTCTGTGTGAGTTTCCCATTTTTATGACTTTTCACCTGAGAGCAAGTCCTTAGTTGGCATCCAGTATGTTGGCAAAAACTCCAAAAGAAAACTTCAGTCTTACTGGCTTGAGAACCAGAGTTTGAAGTGGCCACAGGAGCTGGAAACTGAGGGGAAATCTCAGAAAGAAGAAAACTATAGAGGGGTAGCTTCAAATTCTATATATAGATTCTGCTCAAACCTTTACCTGACTCCTAATACACATGCGCAGGATACGTCCAAGAGGTTCATCCATGACTAAAAGAAATAAACAGAGATTTCAGCTGCTGCCAACTGCAGAGGAGTCTGAGTTTAGGGTTTGAAGCAGGCCTACTGGGGCAGAAAAGATATTTGGAGAAATAGCTGAAAATGTCCCAAGTATTTAGGGAAAAGAAGCTCTATGAATCCCAAGCAGAATCAATGCAAAGAAAACCACAACTGTGACATCCTTAGTAAATTTTCTGAAAGCCAAAGATGAATAGAAAAATCTTAAAAGCAACTTAAAAAATGTATTATATACAGGAGAATACAATACAAATGACCACTGACTTCTCATCAAAATTAATTAGTTATTTAAATATTCCAAAGTCTGTGTTTTAGTTTAATTCCATTTTTTTAAACATACTCTCAGCTGGAATGGATATATGTCGATGATTCCAGGCCCTTAATAGAATTGTCAGGAATTTTTTCTTCAGTCCCATCCTTCAAAACAGACCAAAGAACCAGTTACTCCACAGTGCACTAAAATCTAGTTATATAAGAAAACAAAACGTGCCTTCATTAAATAAGTAAGTATTAGCACCAGGATGTCATGCCAACCCTTGAAAAGCCAGAAAGGACTGGTTAGCAGGGCTTAGAAAAAACATAGCTGATTAAATTGGTATCATCCTGACAGCCCCTTCTTCTAATCGCTAGTCGGTACCGTTTCCCTGGGGGTTTATTTTCTTTATATTCTTTGGATAACAAAAGTGTTACTTTGACCTGACCTGGGACTAGAGTCAGATGACTTAAAATGAAATCTTATAACTCTCCTTAAGATCAAGATCAATGTAGAAAAAAAGAAAGGTAATAATACATATTTCTGGAACTGAATTTTATCAGAGACATTCAAACAAATGAACTTGCAGAGGTATATTAAAGCTAACCTTCACAGTGGTTGGAAAAAGGAAGCAAAAATCAGATTTAAAAAAAGGCAGAAGTGGAATTAAACATGTTATACTGATTCTTATAAAACTTAACAACCTGTAAGGATAAAAACATCTCAGGAAATCAAAGACAGAAGCTCTTAGAATATCTGTATTCTCAACATTATACACTAAAATTATAAAACCTGATTCTAACAATGGCACTGGACTAAAGATCTACAGTCTTTGATACTATTATCTCTGTATTTCTGGTCCTGACTTCTCTTCCTAATTCTAGGCTGCCCCTCACCACTGTCTCATCGTCAGAGGAAGTATGTTACTGAACAGTATTTTCCTAACTCCAGTCATCCCAGCACTGTTATCTTATGTTTTGCCATAACTATACAACCTTTGTACTATTAGTTCTTACTAGTTGTTTTTACATTGGCTCACATTTTTTTCTTTTATAAAACTTAAAGTCATAGCTACAAGTGGAAAAGTACTATAATTTAGCCATCAATAAAATAATAGATGGATAAAAATTAAATGTTTATTAGATTCTAATTAGATGTTATTGTCTTCCAAAGCCTGAGATCTGTTCTCTGTTAGATAAAACAGAAAACATCTGATGTATAACATTAACATCAGACTGAGGCTTTCTCCTTGGTATAACAAGAAAGATTTTTAAAGGATTAAAAGCAAACTCAGAGTTCTGGTGTTGATAATGGCAGAGTAACCAGTACTAGAATAACTCTCCAACAGATAACAATTAAACTCTGGACAAATTGTAACGAAGCAACTATCTGAAGACACCAGAGAGGGACCAAGAGCTGGAAGAAACTGGAGAAGACCTCAAGTCTTAAAAGAAGGAAACCACACACTAGATGAGACCCACATTTATATAGATATTCCCATGACCATGCAGCATGGGGCAGCTAGAACGCAAGCAGAAATCTGAAGTCTTGTTTTAATTGAACTATCATTGATATACAATCTAATATTAGTTTCGGGTATACAACACAGTGGTTCAACAGTTACCCATATTATCAAATCCTCATCCCCACTAGTACAGCTATTGTTAACATAGAAGATGTTACAGAATCATTGACTATATTCTCCATGCTGTACCTGTGACAATCCTACATTATGACTGAGAATTTTTGTGCCCCTGTATCCCCCTCACTCTCCCCACCTACCCACCCCAATCCCTCCCAACAGTAACCACCAGTCACTTCTCAGTGTCTGTGAGTTTGCTGCTGTTTTGTTCATTCTGTTTTGCTTTGTATTTATATTCCACAAATAAGTGAAATCATATAGTATTTGTCTTTCTCTGCCTGGCTTACAGAAATCTGAGGTCTTACTGGCTTGAGGTGTCAGAGCTAAAAAGCTAACATAGGGCTTAAGATTAAATACTAAAAACTATTTGATTTATCAAACAGGACAATGGAAAGGAGAAATAGAGGAACAAAATCAGTTGAGACAGATAGAAAACAAACATCAAAATAATAGAATTGAATTCAATAGAGCAATTATTACATCAAATGTAAATTAACCTAACACCAGCTAAAACACCAACTGTCAGACTGAGTTAAAAAAAAGAAAGTTTAACTATGTGCTATTTAAGAGACCCATTTAGGAGTGGCTATATTAATATGAGATAAATAGAATTTCAATTTCAAAATAGAATGTACTATCAAAGAGGAATGTTTTATAATGATAAAAGGATTATTTCACTAGGAAGACATATCAATCCTAAATATCTATGAACCTAATAGCAGAACTTCAAAAACTATCAAGAAAAATCTGACACAATTAAAGGGAGAACTAAAGAAATTCAGAGGTGGAGGCTTTAACACTCCTATCTCAAAGTTTGATAAAATTAGGCAAAAAATAAAAAAGGAAACCACACACAAAACAAAAACCAGGATATGAAGAATTTGAAAAACATTAAGCAACTTTATTCAATTACTTAACATAAAACATTTCAACCAACAACTGTAGAGTAGCAGATACGTGTTCAAGTGTTTTTCATCAAGACACAGCTTATTCTAGGTCATGAACTAAGTCTCAATAAATTTCAGAAAAAAATTGCAATAGTACCTACTATGTTCCCTGGCTATAAGAGGACTAAATGAGAAATTAATAACCCTAAAATTATCTAGAAAAGCCTCAAATATTCAGAAATTAATAGCACACATCTAAATAACCCATGAGTTAAAGAAGAAATCACAAGGGAAAAAAATATTTTGAATTGGATGAAGATGGAACTATAACAGTAGAAATCAGAACAGGGACTGCCCGGAGGATGCGGGGATTAAATGAAAGATCGCATGAGGGATGACATGTTCTTAAATTAACAAAGATATGACTTTATCAGACTGTTTTTGAGGAACAGATAATCGGAGCCCATGGGTGATGGACTCCAGGTATTGTTATATCCAGCCAAGATTTTTCTCTGAACTCCAAACTGATGCATTAAACCAGCTACGTGATGTCATTCTGAGTATAACATGTCAATAATGGATCTCTTAATTCCCTCCTCAAAATCCAGCCATCTCCAAAGCTTTCTGTCCCAGTAAATGGCACCATCATCTACCCAGTTGTTTAAGCTGAAACCCAAATGTTATTCTTGATTCCTTTCCATCCCTTATTTCTCTCATCCAACCTGTCACCAAATACTGTTGATTCTACTTCCACAAGCATATTACAAGTTCACCCATTTCCATGGCATCATTCCAGTCTAAACCACCATTATTTTTCTAGCTATTCCAGTGACTTCCTAAATTATATCTGTATTTACATGTGTATATGTATGACAGAGAAGTTTTTTAGAAAATAGACTTGGATTTTATCATTCTTCTTTTCAAAGAGTCCTTCCTTAGCTTTCTATTGCTCCTGGTCCTGCATGCTCCAGCCCCTACCCCCTCCATCTCATCTTATACCAAAGACCCCGCTGCTCAGTGTGATCCAGCCGCAGGAATCTCGGACTCATGACCACCTTGCGTCCCATGCACATGCTGTTTTGTCTGCACGAAATGATCTTTGTACTCCTGATTCCTTCTCAGCTTTCAAATCTAAGTTCAAATTCCATCTCCCCAGGTCTTATATTACATTCAAAGAGGCCACCCCTATATTATATTCTATCTCAGGACCCTATTTTTTTTCCTCACAGTTTGTCTCACCTTAGGTTTCCAGCCCGGGGCAAGTTTACTATGAATTTAGTGAGACCAAAAAATGTCAATGAACTTTGGGGGCATAAACGGCTCATAGCAAGCTTTATTCTCACGGGGGCAGGTCAAGCCCCAAAATCGCATCCGCCTCTGCCCTAGCAAGCCCATCTGTCTCTACTCTCTGCTCCCCAGTCTCTGCACTCTTTTCTAGGCTCCATTCTTCTGCTTCCCCCTTAGCACCAGGCTGAACTCTTCTTATAGCAATACAGGAAGTCATGGCTTATTGCCAATGGGTATGCGAGCATGTGCCTGCGCAGTGGGCTAAGTATTACTTTATCGCACATACACAGCGGGGATCAGATGAGGATCCTGGCCATGGAACTTCCATTTTCCCTACACAGCTCCTCTCAAAATCTGAAATTTTAGCACTCTATGGCTCATTCAGTTCATTAGCCACCATGTTTGATGCAAAAGCCTTTTGAGGGTCCTGCTGAATCTGCCTTTAATCCCACTACCCTCTTGCATTACTGGCACTTAACAAACCTCCGGGTGACTAAGGAGTTGTCATTACCCTCAGGAATGTCAGTGCCATGCAAATAGGTCACCTTCAGACTCCCTCACGCCGATTCTAATGATCTCGAAATTCTCCTCATACCTCAGAACAGACCGTGCCATGGGCAGAACGGTCACCTCTAACAACTTGACCCGAGAACCCTCTCTCTCCTCTCTGGTCCCCAGCTTTCTCTCACTTGCTTACTTCCACAAAGCCTGCTTTGTATTTTATCAAAACCTGCCACCCTTTTGACTGCTCTTTCTTCTCTTAGCACTTACATCTCAGCCTAGACCTCAGCCCATTGCTTCAGTCTCTCTCACCAGCAGCCTCAGCTCCTGACCCCACGGGTGCAGCTGCTTTACCCAACCTTTAGGCCATCTCGGGCAGCCAAGCACTGTTGTAAAACATCATATTGAGAGAGGAACCATTGATTTAGACAGGGTAGGGTGAGAGCCTCCGGAAAAAGACCCCTACCTAAACTCCATTTAAACAATTAAGTAAAGCCAGAGTCACATTAATTCTCTAAAATAAAAATATCAAACTAGAAATATAAGTGTTTGTTTTGCCAACGGGTTTCAGCCCTGGGAAAGTTCACTATGGATTCAATGTGACCAAAGAAGTTGACAGCAAACGTTTTTGGGGGTGAATGGGTTTATTACCCAGCTTGTTCTCCCAGCGGTAGGTCGAGCACTAGCGTCTCTGCCTCTGCCCAGAGCCCTGGGCCGAGCTCTCTATATAGCACAATAATAGCTCATTGCTTAAAGGTGTGGAAGCGGTAGCCTAGCAACAGGCCAGTTACATCATCAGGTGGTTTCAGTTCAGTGAGGATCCTGGCCATAGGAACCCCAACTTCCCCACACCCACCCCTCCAGGATTCTCGCCTTACAATCTACATGCTTTCCATCTTCCGCAATGGTCCCTGTGTGAGAACGCTGGAGCATTGTAACCAGATTCCACAATAGCAACAGAGGATAACAACAACTTAGAGATAATAAAAGTTAAGATACAGCAAGATTTTGATACAGGTAACAAAAATGATAATAATCCTCAAGCCAGAGGAAGTTCCCAATCCACAAAGACTTTAGGGGTGATAAGACACATGTTTTAATGCCACCAACATAGGCAAATCTTGTCTATCAGGTAGGATGCATGCAAGAGAGTGGTCCTGTGATAGGACTGTAGCAGGAATGGGGGTCCCTTCCAGGCCTAGTATACCACACTTTTACTCCTTTCCAGGTGGCGGTTACTGAAGGGTCTCTATCTAGTGCTACTGGAGGTGCATGCACTGGCCATAATGATAAAACAAAACTCCCCGATAAGATGTTCCTACCTTCTGGCCATTCAGGATATACTACTGTGATTGGCGGCCACTCTGCTGTTATTCCAGGAAAACACAGGAGGTCAGCTTCCAGGCCTTGTCTCCAAGGTGCCAGGAGAGCCAGTCATCGTTGGTCCATGTGTCGAAAGGTCCAAGACCACGTCCACTCAATGGAGTCTCCAGGGTTCAGTGCAGTTGGTGCTGCCAGCAAGATGTTATTCTGGTGGCTGAACCTCGGCTTCAGTGATTCTTCCTTGGTTTGTACTTGCAGTTGTATAGGGGAGGCTGCCATATGTGTTAACATGTCTACTGGGTTCAGGGCTCCCTTTTGGAGTCTCTCGTTCAAACACCATAACATGGTCCATAAGTGGACTGACCATCCCCACAGACTATTGGTATCTGACTTTAGTCCGGATTTTAACAAGCCACTGTGCCTCTCTATCATGCCTGCTGTGGTAGGATTGTATGGCACATGAAACTTACATTTGATTCCCACCTGTCACACCCATTCTTGCAGTGTATGTCCAGTAAAATGGGTGCCCTGATCACTCTCAATTACCAGTGGTCAGCCATAGGCAGCAAAGAGACACTCCAGGCCTCTTTTGGTGATCTGCTGGTCTGTACAATGGGTAAGAAAAGCAACCAGAAGTCCAGTAGCTGTGTCCACACAAGTCACGGCATACCGATATCCTTCTGACATAGGTAGAGGCCCAATATAGTCTATCTGCCACCTGACGAGGGGTATAGGCCCCTTAGCTCTTGTCCCATGTTGCTGTGGAACTCAGTGTAAGTCCCTTTTGGAGCACACGACACACTTCTGCTGGGCTCTACTAACTTCTTCAAAGGTCAAAGGCAAGCCCCACTGACGGACTACAGCCCACATTGTCTTTTGCCCTGCATGCAACAAACACTACATCAGACGCAGGCTTTCCTTGTAACCAACGTATCTGGGCCAATTTATCTGCTTCATCATTTCCTGGGGATGCCAGTGGCAAATGACCTGTCACATGGTATACTGTAATTATTTTAGTCTGACCACAGGCCCATAAGTCTTGCCACAGTTCTTGCCCCCAAAGAGGTCGGTGACCTACTAGCCAGTTGGCATGGTACCAGTTGGTAACCACAGGGTCAAGCCACGATAGACAGCCCAGCTGTCAGTGCAGACAACTATAGGGGAGGGCTCCTGGCTCATCACAAGCCACACAGCCCACAACTCTGCCCATTGGCTGCTCTTCCCCTCACCATCTTCCATCCATATTGCCTCAGTCTTAGGATGGAAAGCTATGGCCCTCCATTTTGGGGGCTGTCCATGCATGAAGCCATCTGTGTATCATGCATCTTCAGGCATAGCGGCTCTTCCCTCCCGATAGGGACTCTCTGCTACTAATGGTTCAAAATCAAGTACTTCCTGATTTTCACTACTATAATCACTGGTTCCAACAAGCGTTGGAGTTCTTGACTCAAGGGGCTACTAGAGAGGGCATTACGCTGCTGTAGGTAAGCACCCCACTTGGCTAGTGTGGGTGTTTGTGCCACACCACTCCTTGGCTTTTGGGTCCAGTCTCGTACCCAATCCATGATGGGATAGGTGATTATTACCTTTATTGGGGCCATTCCAGTGATGGGTTCTGTAACCAGCAAGGCGTGATACACAGCAGCCAGTTGTTTTTCTATCAAAGTGTATCGTACCTCTGCCCCTTTGGTCTTAATGTCTGGAACTGCTGCTCTGGTTTCAGCTGTTGCCATAGCTCTAGTAAGATCCTATTTGACTTCCCGTCTAATTTCCGTCCATCTGCTCCTGCCCGTATCAAATCAGTCCACATCTGGGTCCTTGTAACCTTCATGGGGCCCTGTAAATTCTTCTTGTGAGTGACAGGTCTTATTTCTTTCCGAGTTCTCATTGCTTCAGCCTCTCCTAAGTCTGCTACTGTACATCTCACCTCACTTATGGGATGCCCTAAGTGAGGGGAAAGAATGGCCACTAGAGACAAAGAGGGATGTAGGAGCCATTTGAAGTACAATACTTCTCATCCCAGTAGTGAAAATCTCTTCATCTGGGCCATAATTCTCTGGATTACAGATGGCATTTCTTATGCCTAGCTCCCAAAACACCTGTTGGAGCTCAGCATATGTCTGTCATCTAACAGGAGAGGATGGTAGATCACCTGGATTGGGCCACACAGCGCAAAGTGCAACCATAAGCCAATCGAAGAGGGAGTGACTCCCTGGGGTCTGATGTGCATTTTGTAATCGCTGCCTCACGGCAGGCTGCACTGTCAGGGAAGACAGCTTTCCCATCTCTGACCCCGACAGAACAATTCCATCCTCCCCTAAGTTCCACAGACACAGGAGCCAAGCTGATATTGACTCAGAGGGCTTCTGCCTAAACCGGGAGCCCAAATCCACCAGCTCAGCCTGAGTATAGGGGCAGAGCATAGAGTGCTCCACGACTTGGGGACTGATCCTCTCTTGGGGAACTTTCAGCTGCTGGGTCTTTATTTTCTTTACAACCACTGGGTGTGCTTTCGGTACAGGAGGGGCTGGTGCCTCTGGCAGAGCCCCTTCATCCTTCCCCAGCTCCTCCATTTCTGGGGCTGATGGCACTTTTCTCTCCCCTCCCCCGAGTGCCTCCTCTGCTACAACCTTTACCTTTTCTACTGTGCCTCACAGCAATGCTACCTCAGTCCTCAGAAGGTCTTTTACCCTCACTTCAATGCTTCATGCTGACATTCTCGTGCCACCTCCACCTGTGGTTCCCTCAGGGGTTCATCTTTTTCCTTGATGGCCTTTTCCTCCTCAGAGCACCTGGCAGCGCTGCCATCTCGTTCTGTAAAGAATTGTTTACCTCTCCAATGGCACCTTGCTGCCGACGTTCTCATGCCATCTCCTCTCTGCCCATCATCAATGCCATTTCTCTCTTCAGGGAATCCACAGAAGTTTGCAACTCACGTTCTCGTGCTGCCATTTCTTGGGTCTCTTCTGTAGACCTTTTAAATACTGTGAGAAGCAGCCAACCCACAATCCCCGCTGCCTCACTGGCACTCTGCTTCTCAAAGGATTTACTTACTATACCAAGGGCCTCCCCTACTGCCTCCAGTGTCACCTCCACTTGCCTCCAGTTTTGGGATGGGGCCGAGTTCTCTAGGAGGCTAGCCACTTCAGACCACATACCCATTGGGGGACTATCCACTGCCTCCCCATTCACAGGGGCAGCCTGCTGAAGCACCCCTTCCATAAGGGCAGCCTGTCTTTTTCCTTGGTCAACAATGAACCCTGCCAACTTTTGCCAATTGTCTTGCCAATGGGTTTCAGCCCCGGGCAAGTTCGTTATGGATTCAATGTGACCAAAGAAATGTGACATGAAAACGTTCTTTGGGGTAAAAGGGTTTATTATCCAGCTTGTTCTCCCGGTGGTATGTAGAGCACCAGCATCTCTGCCTCCGCCCAGAGCACTGGGCCGAGCTCTCTCTATAGCACAATAATAGCTTATTGCCTAAAGGTGTGGAAGTGGTAGCCTAGCAACAGGCCAGTTACAGCATCAGGTGGTTTAAATTCAGTGAGGATCCTGGCCATAGGAACCCCAACTTCCCCACAGCATTCTTCAGTGAGGTTAGTTAAAACTAAAAAGCTGGGAGCAACTTGGCCTAGATGTTGAATACTCCCCAGATAAAGAGAAGTATGTCAGCAAACCTATGCTTTTACTGTGTCAGTTAGAACATACCATTGTAAGATTTACTTTAGCCTGCTCAAAGGCCCAGCTTATTTAGAAAAAATTCTATCTTAAAGTTAAGATTGCATTTTAATCAAACAATAACTCACCCCTTCTTGGAAACAAGGCAGGCAGTCTTAATTGATATGCTCATAGATCAAAAAGTGGCTATCCTGAGAAAAACTCAGAGCAGTACATTTCTTGTGTTAAGCTAACTTTGCAAAATAACCCACTGATAAGAAACTTAGTATGTCTTCAAAAATAAACATTTTGGGACCATCTGGCAGGTCTGCATCCCTCACCCTTTGTCTCTCAACCATCTATAAATCCCCTAGACAATGCGCCACCCCGGACTCTTGCCCCCTCCAGCGCAAGCCAGGAGCTCTTTCCTCTCACTTTATCTCTAAATAAAAGCCTCTCAATTGCTCTCCTACTTTGAGTGTTTGCGTAATTCATTCTTCAACTCTGTGAACAAGAACCCTGGCATCAAAATGACGATGAACACTAGTATCATTCTAGATCAGAGCCTTCATTAAGTCTCACCCAGGCTCACCCACACCATTCATCCCATTCTTTGCACCCTTACCTTCATTTTGTGGCTGAGGATTCCACCTCCTTTTCATGCAGAAATTAATATGCAATTTCTTGCCTATCTTAACTTCCCTCCATATCCTCTCTGTTCAAGACTATTTTTCTCTGTCTGTCATTTAGATCAGTGTTCTCCAAGTGTGGTTCTGACTGTTGCTTTAGCAAAGCCTTAGAACTTGTCGAAAATGCAAATTGTCATCAGCCCCACCCCAGAGCTGCTAAATCATTCACTCCAGAGATGGACCCAGCAGGTGTCCTAACAAGCCCTCCAGGCTGCTCCAGGCAACTCAAGTTTGAGGCTCATGGTCTAGACCTCCCCCACTGAGAGTTTGCTTTTTCTGTCATCTATCTGCAGTCTCTCTTTTTCCGCATATTATTTCCCCTTCTGGGAATTTAGTCTAAGGAAATAATCTAAACAAGGATGTTGTTTTATACACAAAGATGTTCATTACAGAATTATTTGTAATTGGGAAAAATTAGAAACAAACCCATGTCCATGATGGGGAAATTATTAAGAAAGGACAGTGGCATGCAAGCAGCCATTAATATCTTTATCAAATTTTTAATCACAGGGAAATGATTATGCTATAACATTAAATCTAAAGAATTTTGTAGAAAATCTAAAATTATATATGAAGTCTGGTTTAAAATGTTAGCTTTGATACCAGTAATTAGCTATGCTCCTTTCTCCAACCCCACTAAACCTACAGTAACAGGGGTTTCCTTTGTTATTTGTTTTTAAAACAGAAAACCACAAGGTAAGGAGGTTAGAAGAGCAGTCAAAACCAACAAGATTTTAGAAGCTGAAAAAAGAGTGGAATGGTAACCAATGGGAGAAAGTGGATCCCTTAGACAGCAATAGAACACCAAGAAACAGCTCCATTTATGGGGCAGAATTCCCAAGAGACTCAGGGGCTGCACTGGAGTTTTACACCCATCACTAATACTCAGCACTCTCCTGAGAAGTCAAGATTCTTGTACTTGTTTGATATATTGGGGGTGGCTGTTCAACATGATACAGCAACTAAGTGACGGATTAAAATTTAGGGCTGTCTCAGTCCTGAAGATAAAATTGTCAGCTCATATCTGATAGTCTCAGAGATCTTTTTCGGTGGCAGTGCTATCAGTTTGTGCTAAGGTTGTGGCTTGCTCCTCAAACATGCCTGGCTGGAGTTTGGGGTACAGACAGCAAACCGGGTGCATCATGGGTAACTGGTGTGTGATTTCTTTAAAGCCTAGTGAGATACCAAAATATCCCACTGGGCCAAGGAGGTAGAAAGCTCTCTCTAGTAGGTGTATCTAAAGATATGAAATTATAATACTTACATAAGTACATTTTTAACTCAAAAAAGATACAAGTAATTCACCCTCATTTTTGAGGTATTAAATAAATAAACAAAACAAGGAGAAAATACAAATTACCTGTTATCCTGCCACCCAGAAATAAACATAGTTGATATTTTATTGTATATGTTTCCAGACTTTGTTTTTCTCTCTCTCTCAAACATACACATAGGTGTGTGTGTGTGTGTGTGTTTTTTACCCAACTTTTTCATGTAGTAATATTAGATTGGAATCTTAGGAATCCATTAAAAGTTTACAGAATTTTATTCAGTTTACCCGGCCACCATGATATTTAATGTTTAGGAACATACATACTTGTACAGCCACATCTCTGATATACAATTCTTTTTAAATGATCAAGGCCTGGAGGCAATAGGTGTATTTATTTTGGTGGGGAAATCTGGGTTATAACATTTAAAGAATTTTAAAATTGATCCACTACTAACAAAATATCCCTAAAGCAGTATAAAAACAAAACAAAACAAAGGGCTGGAAAGAACGGTTTAAACAAAGATGAACAAAAAAATCGAAACCACGTGTGTAAGTGTTCACCTGGGTGACAGAGTGGAGTTTTTCCCTCTATGTCAAGCCGGGCCATTGAAATTTGTTTTAAGATAAAATAAAATAGTAATAATAAGGATAATATCTGTAATTTATTGAGCCTCTAGCAGGAGCCAGATGTGAACTGAGCACATCACATGGACACCCTTTTATCTTTTTTAAAGATACTTACCTCACTTCTAATTTGGGAGTCATCTTAGTGAAATAGGGCTCAGATCTATGCTTCCAAGGGGATGTAGGGGAGCAAAAATAATTTGCCATCTACCCTTAGGAGTTCTTGGGCTGTGACTAACCTCCCCCTTAATAAAATACAGACTAACAAGAGGAGAACTAAACAATTTTACTTCTATAAGTTTGTACTGGAGCCTCACAAAGATATGAGACCAGAGGTAGACTGCTGACTGAGACTAACATACCATCTGGAGCTGAGCACAGTGACAGAGGCAGGGGCTCAAAGCAGGGACAGAGCAATGTTTGGTAAACAAATGTTGCTGCCAAGCAGTTAAGCCTCTCAGGTGAAAAAGTTGTCTGCTAACAGCTCTCTCCCAGGCCTCCTTTCTAATGTAAATTTCCTTTATAACTGTAGATTTCCCCTTACAAGGGTAAATTCTACCGGTTTCAGAACTAAATGCATCTGCAGGAATGATAATTGTTCTTAAAAATAATCGGCTCCAAATAATCCTTTATACCAAAGAAGCATATTTTGGGGTGGCACATTCAGCTACCCTTCAGTAAGAAGAAGAATGACCTTTTAAAAAAGACAGAGAACTTAATTTTGTTTGATTTTAGTCCGCTCAGTTCCATTTGCCTTGGTAACAAGCCAGTACTTTCAGAGGCGGGTCCAAGGGCCAGCTGAGCTCCAGTAGGCTCCTCAGCCACAGCCCGGCAGGACTTGGCAAATTCACAAATTTGCCCACTGTTAAGGGTCAAATCCTGGAAGTGTTGGGATTTATTTTCCTTCCCTTCCATGCTAAAGATAATGTTTTGGTTTTCAAATACTGCAGTAAGTAAACTCAGGAATGATGATTTGAAAGAGAGTGTATGGATAATCTTTGCTTTATTTTTGATGTGTTTGTGCTCTTAATTATTTGTTTTTTAACTAGAATAAATGTCACTTTTCAATATTGATAATAACATCAACACTCAGGAGTGAGGGGGAGCAGAATATGTGATTTTCCAAATACGCCACTTTGGCACGTGGGTTATTTTGAGCTGAAGGCAATCAAGGTTAACAGATTTAGGAAGAGTTTTTTGTTTCATTTTGGTTTTTTTTTTACCTTTCCCTTAACAGCCTAAAAGAATTCACATAGGGAGCCTGTACAGGAAGAGCGCTATTACCAGAGATAACTTTTTACATCAGAAAAGACTTTTCCACAAGGCATGGCAAACATCCCCTGAGCTGTCTTCCTCCCATTTGAAGTCCCAGACCCCTGCTCCCTTAGCTCAGGGTGACATATAATCTTCAGTTGCCTGACTGTCGGGAAGCCGCATATCTCTGGGGATCACTTACATATGAAATTACATTTGTTTTTCTTCTGTTAATCTGTCTTATGTCAATTCAATTATTAGACCAGCCAAAGAATCTAAAAAGGAAGAAGGGAAAAGTTTTCCTCCTCTATAGGAGCTGCAGAACAAATATATCTTTTAGCTATGCCTAGACTTTTAGTAAAGATGATGTCGCGGTGCTTGTTTGCAGAGTCGAACAATGAACTTAGCAAACAGTCAAGGTAGGAGAGCCAGGGCAGAGGATTTTATTTAGAAATAAAGTGAGAGGAAAGAGCTCTTGGCTCAAGACAGGAGGGGACAAGAGAGCCCGGGGTGGTGCGTTGTCTAGGAGATTTATAGGCAGTTGAGAATTTTTTTGGAAATTGAGGGCTTAGGGTGTGGACTTGTACCAACTGCCCTGCCCTCAAGGTGGGCTGGGTTATTGTCTGTTTGGTAGGGCTGTTTACAGTGACATCACCGGTTAGGCTGAGATACCCTTGCAGAACACTCAAACATTCCAGGCCAAGTTGCTCCTGGCTTTTTGACCTTTAACTGATCTCACTGAAGATGTCTATACTCTTAGTCTAGTATCTTTACCCTAGAGAATTAGTGTGACCATGACTTTGCATAATGCTGAACAGGGTTTCAATAGGGACTTTACATTGTTACATTGCTTTGACTGTAAATATCCTGCCTTGCTCTTTCTGGAGGCCTTCACCCTACCCTGACTACACCCATGGTCCCTGTCTCATTCCTGCATCTACAGATGGAAACCCTAGCTGCTGCTAAGGAAAGGGGGTCACAACCGCTCTGGCTGTTTCCTGCTGAGAAGGGATGCAGTAAAGAATGCAGTTAGGTCTCCATCAGTGGTCAGTTGAGAGGGCCTCGCAAGATGGACACTTCTATTCCAGGTTCCATTTCTATTACTATTTGTAGTTTTATGGCTTCTAGGCAAGATAGAACAAATTGTGTTATTAGGTTAAGTAGCAACATCTGGATTTGGATTTTCTATTTTGGATCAACTTGATGAGATTAAGAATGCATGGCTGAATACGAGGACTAGAAATAGTAAAACTTTAATTGAAATGATGGGAGAAAACTAAAACATCTAGAGAATCATAGCCAGATATTTTGAAGAAACTAGAATTCTGGATCTAGTTTATGTCCCAATGACTAGTATTAGGATATATTATAGATAGATAAGGATGCATTATTGAAACAATACTTTTCTCTAAAATCACCCTCATTTTTATTAGAAGAAATCAGATTAAGAAAATAGTTAACACTTGGCTTGATTATTTGCGTAAGGGCAGCAAGAAGAGCAATTGATTACGTAGGCTCTTTTAAATGTGCTTTGCTGGAACTTTTTTTTTTTGCTATTATTAATATACGATTACATGAGCAACATTATGATTACTAGACTCCCCCTATTACCAAGTCCCCACCACATACCCCCATTGCAGTCACTGTCCATCGGTGTACAAAGATGTTATAGAATCACTACTTCTCTTCTCTGTGTTACACTGCCTTCCCTGTACCCCCCACCCCACCCCCACACTGGCTACATTATGTGTGCTAATTGTAATGCCCCTTTTCCCCCTTATCCCTTCCTTCCCATGCTTCTTCCCCAGTCCCTTTCTCTTTGGTAACTATTAGTCCATTCTTGGGTTCTGTGAATCTGCTGCTGTTTTGTTCTTTCAGTTTTTTCTTTGTTCTTACACTCCACATATGAGTGAAATCATTTGGTACTTGTCTTTCTCCACCTGGCTTATTTCACTGAGCGTAATACCCTCTAGCTCCACCCATGTTGTTGCAAATGGTAGGATTTGTTTTCTTCTTATGGCTGAATAATATTCCATTGTGTATATATACCACATCTTCTTTATCCATTCATCTACTGATGGACACTTAGGTTGCTTCCATTTCTTGGCTATTGTAAATAGTGCTGCGATAAACATAGGGGTGTATCTGTCTTTTTGAAACTGGGCTGCTGCATGCTTAGGGTAAATTTCTGGAGTGGGATTCCTGGGTCAAAGGGTATTTCTATTTTGACTTGTTTGAGGAACCTCCATACTGCTTTCCACAATGATTGTACTAATTTACATTCCCACCAGCAGTTTAAGAGGGTTCCCCTTTCTCTGCATCCTCGCCAACAGTTGTTGTTATTTATCTTTTGGATGGCAGCCATCCTAACTGGTGTGAGGTGATTTCTCATTGTAGTTTTAATCTGCATTTCTCTGATGACTGGTGATGTGGAGCATCTTTTCATTTGCCTGTTGGCCACCTGAATTTCTTCTTTGGAGAAGTGTCTGTTTACCTCCTCTGCCCATTTTTTACTTAGCTTATTTGCTTTTTGTTTGTTGAGGTGTGTGAGCTCTTTATATAATTTGGATGTCAACCCCTTATCGCATATGTCATTTATGAATATATTTTCCCATACTGTAGGATATCTTTTTGTTCTATTGATGGTATCCCTTGCTGTACAGAAGCTGTTTAGTTTGATATAGTCCCACTTGTTCATTTTCGCTTTTGTTTCCCTTGCCTGGGGAGACATGTTCATGAAGAAGTTGCTCATGTTTATGTCCAAGAGATTTTTGCCTATGTTTTTTCTAAGAGTTTTATGGCTTCATGACTTACATTCAGGTCTTTGATCCATTTTGAGTTTATTTTTGTGTATGGGGTTAAACAGCAATCCAGTTTCATTCTCTTACGTGTAGCTGTCCAGTTTTGCCAACACCAGCTGTTGAAGAGGCTGTCATTTCCCCATTGTATATCCATGGCTCCTTTATCATATATTAATTGACCATATATTGTTGGGGTTTATATCTGGGCTTTCTATTCTGTTCCACTGGTCTATGGGTCTGTTCTTGTGCCAATACCAAATTGTCTTGATTGCGGTAGCTTTGTAGTAGGGCTTCAAGTCAGGGAGTGTAATCCCCCCTGCTTTATTCTTCCTTTTCAGGATTGCTTTGGCTATTTGGGGTCTTTTTTGTTTCCATATGAATTTTCAAACTAAAGACATTCTGAGGTTAATGCACCTGCCAGGAAGTGACCTTCCTTACTCACCTGGTAAGGCTGCTGGGAACCCTGTAAGTAAGGTACCAGGCCAGTTCTTCCAAGGGGCGTTGTTGGCTTTATAAAGTCAACCTTAGTTCCTTAAAGCTGTCTGTTCATATGAGTCTGTCAGGTATGACATTCCAGTCAAAGCCTTGGTAATATAACCTGTGTTTTTAATTGGTCCTCTTACAAGGAAAGCAGATTCTTATTGAACTTATGCAAATAAACATACTGCCATGAAATATTAAAACAGTCACTGAGAGTGTTTAAATTCTGGAGGGATCAGGTAGAGAGAAAGATAAATGTTCCAATTCTGCTTATAAAGATATTGTTATTTACTAAACTGTTGTCAGCTTAAGAGAAAAATCTAAAACACTTTATCAACAACATTTGAAACGGAAAGCCACAAAATCATCTTCCTTAGTTTACTTAATCCTATGTAACTAATACCTGTTCTGCTGAAATCTAGTTCTTTACTATAATTAGCAACACTTTTCATAAAAGAACATATATACAGACATATAAACTGATACAAAGATTTGAGTGACTGATATCCAATTGCCTTCTTCCTTTTAGCTTATTTGACTAAAAGTATCTCAGTTTTTAAGAATACACTCTAAAGGAGTTCTGGGAAGATGGCGGTGTGAGCAGGGCAGCGGAAATCTCCTCCCAAAACCATATATATCTATGAAAATACAGCAAATACAACTATTCCTAAAAGAGAGACCAGAGTATACAGGACAGTGCACAGCCTGCATCTGCACCTGAGAGGACTCGGCACCCCACGAGGCGGGTAAGATATGGAGCCGCGACCCGGCGGGACTCGAGCACTCCCCCAACCCAGCGCACTGGTGGGAGGAGAGGATTCAGAGCCAGGAGGGAGTAGAAGAACAGGCCCGTGAAATAACCAGTCCTGGTGATCTGCGCCGGAAGTGCTGACACACATGGCGCGGTGTATAAGATATTGGAGAGGCAGAGGTGCAGGTTTTGAGTGGGGAACGCGCCCGGGTCCTTGCAGCAGGCTCCCCAGGACAAAAGAAAAGCGCACGCTTTTTTTTGGTGGTCTTAAAGAGGCAAGGGCCCAGGATTATCCCAGCACACTCAGCCCACCAGGCTGGGAGTCCTGAGAAATTTCAGACCCCTTGCGTGGCAACTGGGAAAAAGTAGCTGCACTGAAACTTCACATAGAGAAAAACAGCCTCCCATTCCTTCCCGCCCTGGCCAGAGCTACAAAGGGCCCGGGGGAGTTGTGCCGCTGTGGCTGCGGAATAGTGGAGCAACAGCACCACCCACAGCATCCTTACACAATCTACTCCCAGTGGCCGTTTTCTTTTTCTTTTTTTTTCCTTTATTTTCTCTCTTTTCTTTCCTTCTTTTTTTCTCTTTTCTTTCTCTTCCTTCTTTTTTTGTTTGTTTGTTTTTGTTTTTTGTTTTTAAGTCTTAAGGAGCCCAGCTGACATACATGGCACCTACCAGCGACCACTTCTATCACCATGAAAAGACAGAGGAATATCGTACAGACCAAGCTCACGCAGACCCAGACAACACCAGAGAGGGAGACTGAAGGGATGGAAATGCACAATATTCCTGAAAATGAATTCAGAATAAAAGTCATAACCATGCTGATGGATCTACAGAGAAATATGCAAGAGCTGAGGGAGGAAGTGAGGGAAGTCAGGAAAGACAATGCAGAAATGAGACAAGCCATTGACTGGCTTAGCAGCAGACTGGACAAGATGCAAGACACTGTTAATTGAATAGAAACAGAGAACAGGAATACAGAGCAGCTGAGGCAGAGACAGATAAAAGGATCTCTAGGAATGAAAGAATATTAAGAGAACTGTGTGACCAATCCAAACGGAAAAATATTCATATTATAAGAGTCCCAGAGGAAGAAGAGAAAGAAAAACGGATAGAAAGTGTCTTTGAAGAAATAATTGCTCAAAACTTCCCCATGTTGGGGAAGGAAATAGTCTTGCAGTCCACAGAAGCCCATAGATCTCCCAACACAAGGGACCCAAGGAAGACAACACCAAGACACATAATAATTAAAATGGCAAAGATTAAAGATAAAGACAAAGTATTAAAGGCAGCTGGAGAGAGAAAAAAGATCACCTACAAAGGAAAACCCATCAGACTATGATCAGATTTCTCAACAGAAACCTTACAGGCCAGAAGAGAATGGCATGATATTTTTAATATAATGAAACAGAAGGGCCTCGAACCAAGAATATTGTATCCAGCATGATTATCATTTAAATATAACGGAGGGATTAAACAATTTCCAGACAAGCGAAAGCTGAAAGAGTTTGCCTCCCATAAACCACCTCTACAGGATATCTTAAAGGAACTGCTCTAGAGGGAAGCACTCCTAAAGCTAAAAAGAAATCACCAGAGAAAATAAAATCATAGCAAAAAAGCAGACCATCCAAATACTAACTAAAGGCAAAGAAAGGAGGAGGAAGAATAAGAAGGGAGAGAAACAAAGAAACATCAGACTGTGTTTACAATAACTTAACAAGAAAGTTAAGATAGACTGTTAGATAGTAAAGACACAACCATTGAACCTTTGGTAACCACAAATCTAAAGCCAGCAATGGCAATAAGCACATATCTATCAATAATCACCCTAAATGTAAATGGACTGAATGCACCAATCAAAAGACACCTAGTAACAGCAAGGATAAAAAAGCAAGACGCATCTATATGCTGCCTACAAGAGACTCATCTCAAACCCAAAGATATACACACACTAAAAGATATTTCATGCAAACAACAAGGAGAAAAAAGCAGGTGTTGCAGTACTTGTATCAGACAAAATAGACTTCAAAATGAAGAAAGTAGCAAGAGATAAAGAAGGACATTACATAATGATAAAGGGGTCAGTCCAACAAGAGGATATAACCATTATAAATATATATATGCACCCAATACAGGAGTGCCGGCATATGTGAAACAAATACTAACAGAATTAAAAGAGGAAATAGACAGTAATGCATTCATTTTAGGTGACTTCAACACACCACTCACTTAAAAGGACAGATCACCCAGACAGACAATAAGACACAGAGGCACTGAACAACACACTAGAACAGATGGACCTAACAGACATCTACAGAACTCTACACCCAAAAGCAACAGGATACACATTCTTCTCAAGTGCACATGGAACATTCTCCAGAATAGACCACATACTAGGCCACAAAAAGAACCTCAGGAAATTCAAAAATATTGAAATTCTACCAACCAACTTCTCAGATCACAAAGGTTTAAAACTAGAAATAAATTTTAGAAAGAAAACAAAAAGGCTCACAAATACATGGAGACATAACAACATTATCCTAATTAATCAATGGGTTAATGACCAAATCAAAACAGAAATCAAAGAATATATGGAGACTAATGACAACAACAACACAAAGCTGCAACTTCTGTGGGACGCAGCAAAGGCAGTTCTAAGAGGAAAGTATATTGCAATCCAGGCCTATTTAAAGAAGGAAGAACATTCCCAAATGAAAAGTCTAAAGACGCAATTACTGAAATTGGAAAGAAAAGAACAAATGAAGCTCAAAGTCACCAGAACGAAGAACATAATAAAGATCAGAGAAGAAATAAATAAAATTGAGAAGAATAAAACAATAGAAAAAATCAATGAAACCAAGAGCTGGTTCTTTGAAAAAATAAACAAAATAGATAACCCCCTAGCCAGACTCATTAAGAGAAAAAGAGAATCTACACACATAAACAGAATCAGAAATGAGAAAGGAAAAATCATGACAGACCCCACAGAAATACAAAGAATTATAAGAGAATATTATGAGAATCTATATGCTAACAAGCTGGAAAACCTAGAAGAAATGGACAACTTCTTAGAAGAACACACCTTCCAAAACTGACCAAAAAAAAGCAGAAAAACTAAACAGACCAACCACCAGCAACGAAATTGAAGCTGTAATCAAAAAACTACCCAAGAACAAAATCCCAGACCAGATGTATTCACCTCTGAATTCTACCAGACATATAGAGAAGAAATAACACCCATTCTCCTTAGAGTATTTCAAAAAACAGAGGAGGAGGGAATACTTCCAAACTCATTCTATGAAGCCAGCATCACTCTAATACCAAAACCGGGCAAAGACCTCACCAAGAAAGAAAATTACCGACCAATAACCCTGATGAACGTAGATGCAAAAATACTCAACAAAATATTAGCAAACCGAATTCAAAAATACATCAAGAGGATCATACACCATGATCAAGTGGGATTCATCCCAGGGATGCAAGGATGGTACAACATTTGAAAATCCATCAACATCATCCACCACATCAACAAAAAGAACAACAAAAACCGCATGATCACCTCTATAGATGCTGAAAAAGCATTTGACAAAATTCAGCATCCATTCATGATTAAAACTGTCAACAAAATTTGTATAGAGGACAAGTACCTCAACATCATAAAGGCCATATATGACAAACCCACAGCTAACATCATACTTAACAGCGAGAAGCTGAAAGTTTTTCATCTAAAATCGCGAACAAGACAGGGATGCCCACTCTCTCCACTGTTATTCAACATAGTACTGGAGGTCCTAGCCATGGCAATCAGACAAAACAAAGAAATACATGGCATCCAGATTGGAAAAGAAGAAGTCAAATTGTCACTATTTGCAGATGACATGATATTGTACATAAAAAACCCTAAAGACTCTACTCCAAAACTAGTAAAACTAATATCTGAATTCAGCAAAGTTGCAGGATACAAATTAACACACACAAATCTGTTGCTTTCCTATACACTAATTATGAACTAACAGAAAGAGAAATCAGAAAAACAATTCCATTCACAATTGCATCAAAAAGAATAAAATGCCTAGGAATAAACCTAACGAGGAAGTGAAAGACTTATACTCTGAAAACTACAAGACACTCCTAAGAGAAATTAAAGAGGACACTAACAAATGGAAATTCATCCCATGCTCTTGGCTAGGAAGAATAAATATTGTCAAAATGGCTATACTACCTAAAGCAATCTACAGATTCAACACAATCCCTATCAAACTACCAACAGCTTTCTTTAATGAACTGGAACAAATAATTCTAAAATTCATATGGAACCACAAAAGACCCTGAATAGCCAAAGCAATCCTGAGAAGGAGGAATCAAACAGGGGAAATCACGCTCCCTGACTTCAAGCTCTACTACAAAGCCACAGTATCAAGACAATTTGGTACTGGCACAAAAACAGACCCACAGACCAGTGGAACAGAATAGAAAATCCAAACATTAACCCGAACATTTACAGTCAATTAATATTTGATAAAGGAGCCTTGGATATACAATGGGGAGATGACAGCCTCTTCAGCAGCTGGTGTTGGCAAAACTGGACAGCTACATGTAAGAGAATGAAACTGGATTACTGTCTAACCCCATACACAAAAGTCAACTCAAACTGGATCAAAGACCTGAACGTAAGTCATGAAAACATAAAACTCTTAGAAAAAGGCATAGGCAAAAATTTCTTGGACATAAACATGAACGACTTCTTTATGAACATATCTCCCTGAGCAAGGAAAACAAAAGCAAAAATGAACAAGTGGGACTATATCAAGCTGAAAAGCTTCTGTACAGCAAAGGACACCATTAGTAGGACAAAAAGACATCCTATAGTATGGGAGAATATATTCATAAATGACGTATCCGATAAGGGGTTCACATCCAAAATATATAAAGAACTCATGCACCTCAACAAACACAAAGCAAATAATCCAATTAAGAAATGGGCAGAGGACATGAATAGACACTTCTCCAAAGAAGAAATTCAGATGGCCAACAGGCACATGAAAAGATGCTCCACATCGCTGATCATCAGAGAAATGCAGATTAAAACCACAATGAGATAGCACCTCACACCAGTAAGGATGGCCAACATCCAAAACACAAACGACAACAAATATTGGCGAGGATGTGGAGAAAAGGGAACCCTCCTACACTGCTGGTGGGAATGTAAATTAGTTCAACCATTGTGGAAAGCAGTATAGAGGTTCCTCAAAAAACTCAAAATAGAAATACCATTTGACCCAAGAATCCCAGCAGCAGTGCAGTTTGAAAAAGACAGATGCACCCCTATGTTTATCGCAGCACTATTTACAATAGCCAAGAAATGGAAACAATCTAAGTGTCCATCAGTAGATGAATGTATAAAGAAGAAGTGGTACATATACACAATGGATTATTATACAGCCATGAGAAGAAAACAAATCCTACCATTTGCAAAAACATGGATGGAGCTAGAAAGTATTATGCTCAGTGAAATAAGCCAAGCCGAAAAAGACAAGTACCAAATGATTTCACTCATCTGTGGAGTATAAGAACAAAGCGAAACCGAAGGAACAAAACAGCAGCATACTCAGAACCCAAGAATGGACTAATAGTTACCAAAGGGAAAGGGACTGGGGAGGATGGGTGTGAAGGGAGGGACAAGGGGGAAAAAGGGGCATTACGATTAGCAGATATACTGTGGGGGTGCACGGGGAGGGCTATACAACTCAGAGAAGACAAGTAGTGACTATAGCATCTCACTCCGCTGATGGACAGCGACTGTAATGGGGTTGGTGGGGGGGACCTGTTGAAGGGGGTTGTTTAATAACCATAATATTGCACATGTAATTGTAGATTAATTGTACCAAATTAAACTATAAATAAATAAATAACCAACCAAATAAATAAATAAAGCTGGCTGAGGATTAAAAAAAAAAAGAATACACTCTAAAGGTGAGCAGTTTACATAACTGGGTTAAGGTTTAGATGGCCCCAGACTAACAGGGCCGATGTAGGCTTTGAACTGATAGGGACTGTGTGTGTCCAGGTGGGTGGAAATGAAATGCAAGTACAATTCTATCACTAGTCATTTAAAGCCAGGCTGTATTTCAGAAGATACATTTCTTCCATTTTAGGGAGTGTAGTTTAAAAACCTCCCAATTTTTGAGGATAATGATGAACCCAATAAGTAAAATAGATTTTCACCAAAAAAAATTTAGAAAACTAGTCTCCTATTGTAGTAGTTCACAGAACTTTTGACCATTTTCTTTCCTTGCATTAAAATAAATTTAGATGCATAACTTTATAATATTGTATACTTCTCTCAGGGACCAAGCCTCTCCATTAATGAGTTTGTATTGAGGCCAGGCTTGTGTGCAGAAGATAAGACACTTCTTTTTCAGGGTCTGGGGATCAAAATTGCTCCCAGTTCTTTAGAATGCAAGCCAGAGGTGTGTCTGGCTTTAAACTTGAAGAGGAAGCTCCCACCTGCAAGATAGAAAGACAGGTGTGTGACACCTGGTTGGCCTTTTCTCTGTGTGAGGATGTCCCCTCACCCTGGAGCCTGGGTGACGGTGGTCAATCACTTCCTCTGCCAGGCGTACTGGACTTAACCACTCTTTACCAGCGTGGCCTGTACCTTGCCTTGATTTCCCTCTTGCCTTCCCACTAGCATGAGTTGCTTCAGAGCCCTGGATCTAGTGGGAACCTCACCAGTGTGCTCTTACTTTACGTCTTCTGGGAGTCCTAATCCAGACCCTAGTTTCTCTGCACGGGCTTTAGCATAGTACACCCGGGATCATTTCTTGAGAGCCCCTGCCTGTCCATTAAGTGCAGGGACTGTGTGACCTCTTGCTGTTAGAGCCTTCGTCAGAGTCACAAGCCTGTTTCACTTCCCTGGGGGCTGCAGAAAAGGAAATGCCAGCCCCAGGATGACTGCCTCTAAGATAGGGAGGTCAATAGAATAGAGCCATTTACATGTTGGGCTCAAGGTTTCAGCTTGATTACTTTACAGACTTCATTTACATTACACAGGAGAAAGTGGTGCAGGCCTAAGAGGAGGGCTTTGAATGAGGAGCAGGGGAACTTTTCCAAGGCTAGAGATAAAATTCAGAGGCTGCCAGGGACATTTATGGGCGGGGGGAGGGGTGAGGTGGGAGGGTGTGGGGGGGTCTATACTCTTAAACACCAGTTTCTGCCACTTTCTGGGAATTAGCCTGCTAGTTATCCACTGTACAAAATCTGATTTGTGAGACAAGAGGTCAGGGGTCATCTTCAACTCTCGCATAGGCAGCAGCCTAGTGGGAGGTTCACTCAGCGCCATCAGATCAATCGGCCGGAGCCAAGTTCCAGGACTACTGTCTACTAGTCCGGTCTGCCCTCGGAGTTTGCAGATTAGGATAGGAAAGTAGGAAATCGGCTCGGCCACTCCCCGACATTCGCGTCCATCCGGAGGCGGGGGATCAAGGAGCTGCAGACACCGGAAACCTTTCACCCGAGACACTTAAGACTGGTAGCCAACGTTAATCGTCTTTTAAGTGGCCAACAGGTGCCCAGACACATTTTTATGAGATAAAAAGTACAGGATTTAGTCAGGAGTAAGAGCGAAGCATGGATCTCCTCCCTTGCGGTGGTGAGCATCGGGTTCCGTGAAATTGACGAAGTTAGAGGCACACACAGAGCGTGTAAAGGAAGTAAAGAGCATCCTTGCCTCACCCAGAGGCCAGGGTGGCCTGGAGAAGCAGGCTGGAAGTCAGTGAGACAGAGAGACACTCCTCACGGATACCCAGTCGGGCTGTCGGGGTCTGATTCCAGACACGCGGACCTTTGAGAAGCCGCTGAAGTGTAGCCTCAGCCTGGACCCTCGCAGTTGCCCACGGCTTTCCTCAGTCCCTCGCATCCAAGGAGATGCCTCTGAAAGGGAATCCTGGCCTCCACTCAGGTGACATTCCCGGTTCCCAGGGGAGACGGGGGATCCACTGAGGGAGATGCAGGGGAACCTGTCGCTTGAGACTTTGAGATCGGCAGCCAGGCTAGTCCCATTTAAGTGGCTGACAAGCGTCCAATTTTGTGTGCCATAGACGGCTTCCTTCTATAAGGACAGTGAAAGAAAAGGCAGGCTTGGATGCCAATACTCACCTCCGATGTTATCCTGGACGAGCCCCCAAAGATGATGCCGGGGTTCTTGTTCATGAAGCCGAAGAATGAGCTTCACAAACATTCAAGGTAGGAGAGCAAGGTACAGGCTTTTATTTAGAGATAAAGTGAAAGGACAGAGCTCCTGGCTCACGCCAGGAGGGGACAAGAGAGCCCCAGGGTGGTGCGTTGTCTAGGGGATTTATAGGCAATTGAGGATTTTTGGGGACATGAAAAAAGGCTTAGGGCTGTGGACTTGTACCACCTTTCCTGCCCTCAAGGTGGACTGGGTTAATGTCTGTTTGCTGGGACTGTTTACAGTGAAGTCATGGGTTACGCTGAGAGACCCTTGCAGAACACTCAAACATTCCAGGTGAAGTTGCTCCTGGCCTTTTGGCTTTTAACTGATTTCACTGAAGATGTCTATATTCCCAGTCTGGTATCTTTACCCTAGAGAGTTAGTGGAGTTAGTGTGACCTTGACTTTGCATAATGCTGAACACAAGAGTTTCGATAGGGACTTTACATTGTTACATTGCTTTGACTGTAAATGTCCTGCCTTGCTCTTTCCGGAGGCCCTCACCCTACTCTGTCTAAGCCCATGGTCCCTGTCTCGAAACAACACACAATTTGAGATATATCACTATCCCATACACCATAGTGATTGGCAGTGTGGGTTGAGGAATAGCTATCTTCTGAAAAATTCTCTTTTAAGATAGGTATAAAATTAAAGAAATAAAATTTCCCATTATAATAAATTGCATGCTTTTCTCCTACTAACCTGCCTTTGTTAGTTCCATTTCCAGACCCAGCTCAGGACCCTAAGAGGGCTGAGGAAAAATTTCTTCCCCTACAATGTTTTTTTTTTTCTGTATCTGGGACTGGAATCATCTTGCACATCTTGCGTTGTGAATGGAACCGCAGTGATTAGAGACTAAATTTAAGTTCTTTTGCTTTTTGATTTGGACAGCATTCTAGATTTTTCTTATACCACCAGGGAAATCCTTTCACCTCTGTAAAACAGAGATGGGGTGTTGAGCCCCAGGGAGTCTCTGACTGTGGCTGACGTTTGTGGCTTGTCTGTAAAGAGCTGCAGAAAGGAAGAGGACTGTTACATTCGATACTTTCCCTGTTCGTGTTTAAGAAACCTGTCTGTGTAAAAATGACGAGAGGAGAAGGGTAAGGGTGTTTTCTTTCAGGGAAACTGGCTAAGGAAAGCAGCTCGCAGCAGAGCACTAAAATACAAAGGTTTCCACAAGCCCACAAACCATCTTTTAATTGAGAACCAAATCACTACAGTCATAGCCCAGGCAAAATGAACTGTCTTTAAGGACCACAAAAAGCTCTCAAGATAATGACTGGACAAGTATCATTAATTCATGATTCCAGTAATAGACACAATAGCCTGATTAAGGTTCAAAGTACTACCCTTCAGGGACACTCAACAGCCTTTCATCTTGACAAGCTGCCTAGCTAAAGAAACTTCTGTAAGACAAAGACATGGGCAAAACAAAGTGTTAACCAAAACAAAACTGAAGTCGATTCAGAGTTTGAGGAATCTAATTATTAAGCTAGATAATGTTTATAAAGCACTGAGTACACAATAAGCTATAATAAAATTATAGTTACACTTATTGCTACTACTGAGAATGGGAGAGAGAAAAAAGGCAAGAAGACGTTGGATATAGTATGGTGTTTCCTCAGGAAATCAAAAACAGATCTACCACATCATTCAGCAATTACACTTCTGGGTATATATTCACAGGGAATGAGAACAGGATGTCAGAGAGATATATGCACTCCCATGCTTAGTGCGACATTACTCATACTAGCAAAAATATGGAAACCGTGTAATGGATGGATAAAGAAGATGTAGTGTATACACACAATGGATTGATCATTCAGCCACGAGAAAGACAGAAATCCTGTCATTTGGGAAAACAGGGATGGGGCTTGAGGACATTATGCTAAGTGAGACAAGTCAGACTGTGAAAGACAGAACTGTATGACATTGCTTATATGTGGAGTCTAAAAAAGCCAAACTTACGAAAACAGAGAGTGAAGTAGTGGTTACAGGGGTTGTTTAGGAGCACAAATTTGCAGCAAGTAGTAAATAAGTCCTTCAGATCTAATGCACAGTATGGTGAATATAGACAATGATTTTGAATTATATCATCAAACTTGTGAAGAGACTAGATCTTAATTATTCCAACCAGTAAAAAGAAATTATGAGATGCTATAAAGGTGCTAATTAGCATTACAATGGCAGTCACATTGCTGTCAGGCAGTTGTGTTTGGGGAGGTCTCTCCCAGAGCGCTAGGTGAAGCCTCAACCCTGATGTGGAAGGGTGCTTGTCTCTGATCAACAACGAATTCACAGGTGGGACGAGTGTAGGTCAGGCAGGAATTCATTAAAGTGAGAGTAGCAGAGAACGGCAGCAGCCGCGCAGGCCGCAGAGAGCAAGGGAGAGCAGAGGGAGGAGAGGGAAGTTTGCCAACTCCTGAAGCCTGGGTCACCCGGCGTCCAGCGTCTGCTTGAATCTGCGCTGCTTGGGAACTAAGCCCTTACCACCTCAGGATCTGGGGGAGCTGCAGAGCAATGGATGGGGTGAGGTTCTGTCCTGAGAACTTCCCGAAGGCAAAGAAAGGAGATTTTCAGGAAGGCTACTAAAGAGCATTGACTGTACAGCTGCAGTTTCATCCAGGTCGCCTGGGCAACGGGAACGTGCAAGCCCAAATCAGAGATCTCAGGAGCCCCTCCCTACTTGTCTGAAGTAGATCACAGAGAGTGAAGACTTGTGCTTATGTAGAAAATTGAATAAAATAGCCAAGTAACAAAGATGCTTACCACTGGGAAAAGGGGTCTCTTACTACTCTAAGACTCATGGAGACAAAAGCAGTAAGTTGAGCAGCAAAAAGGATTTATTTATGACAAAGTATACACTTGAAGAAAGGGTAGTGCAGGGAGCATCAGAGGGGAGGTATGCTTAAAGGCTTAGGATTCTGTCTTTAAAGGATTTCAAGAATGGGGTAAAGGACCAAGTGGCATAGGCTTGACATGTGGTCTCATGACGTCTCTCTCTACTGCGAGACGTTATATCTCCAATCACAGTCTGTCCTCTAGATACTTCTGTAGTATAAACTTAACACAAGGCATTTACTGATCCTGTTCTTCTCCAAAATAGTGCCTTCCCTCAAGCAGTGGGAATACATCGTTTAGAACTACTTGCCCTTACTTAAGATTGGGTGAATTGTTGGCTGATTACCAAAGAATATGTTAGGAATCTTACCTCCTAACTCCCTATTTTTCATTTATTTTATTATTTATTTATTTATTTATTAAGGTATCATTGATATACACTCTTATGAAGGTTTCACATGAAAAACAATGAGGTTACTACATTCACCCATATTATTGAGTCCCCCGCATACCCCCTGTCCATCAATGTAGTAAGATGCCACAGAGTCAATACTTGTCTTCTCTGTGCTACACGGCCTTCCCCATGACCCCCCACGCACACCATGTGTACTAATCATAATACCCCTCAATACCTTTCTCCCTCCCTCTCCACCCACCCTCCCCCACCCCTCCCCTTTGGTCACCACTAGTCCCTTCTTGGAGTCTGTGAGTGCTGCTGTTTTGTTCCTTCACTTTTGCTTTGATATACTCCACAAATGAGCAAAGTCTTTTGGTACTTCTCTTTCTCCACCTGGCTTATTTCACTGAGCATAACACCCTACAGCATTGTCCATATTGTAGCAAATGGTAGGATTTGTTTTCTTCTCATGGCTGAATAGTATTCCATTGTGTATATGTACCACTTCTTCTTTATCCACTCATCTACTGATGGTCACTTAGGTTGTTTCATTTCTTGGCTATTGTAGATAGTGCTGCAATAAACATAGGGGTGCATCTGTCTTTTTGAATCTGAGATCTTGCTTTCTTTGGGTAAATTCCTAGGAGTGGAATTCCTGGGTCAAATGGTATTTCTATTTTGAGTTTTTGAGGAACCTCCATACTGCTTTCCACAATAGTTGAACTAATTTGCATTTCCACCAGCAGTGTAGGAGGGTTCCCTTTTCTCCATATCCTCACCAACATTTGTTGTTGTTTGTGTTTTGGATGTTGGCCATCCTCACTGGTGTGAGGTGATATCTCATTGTGGTTTTAAACTGCATTTCTCTGATGATTAGCAATGTGGAGCATCTTTTCATGTGCCTGTTGGCCATCTGAATTTCTTCTTTGGAGAAGTGTCTATTCATGTCCTCTGCCCATTTCTTAATTGGATTATTTGCTTTTTGTTTGTTGAGGTGCGTGAGTTCTTTATATATTTTGGATGTCAACCCCTTATCGGATACGTCATTTATGAATATATTTTCCCATACTGTAGGATGTCTTTTTGTTCTACTGATGGTGTCCTTTGCTGTACAGAAGCTTTTCAGCTTGATATAGTCCCACTTGTTCATTTTTGCTTTTGTTTCTCTTGCCCAGGGAGATATGTTCATGAAGAAGTCGCTCATGTTTATGTCCAAGAGATTTTTGCCTATGTTTTTTCTAAGAGTTTTATGTTTTCATGACTTACATTCAGGTCTTTGATCCAGTTTGAGTTGACTTTTGTGTATGGGGTTAGACAGTAATCCAGTTTCATTCTCTTACATGTAGCTGTCCAGTTTTGCCAACACCAGCTGCTGAAGAGGCTGTCATCTCCCCATTGTATATCCAAGGCTCCTTTATCAAATATTAATTGACTGTAAATGTTTGGGTTAATGTTTGGATTTTCTATTCTGTTCCACTGGTCTGTGGGTCTGTTTTTGTGCCAATACCAAATTGTCTTGATTACTGTGGCTTTGTAGTAGAGCTTGAAGTCAGGGAGCATAATTCCCCCTGTTTTATTCCTCCTTTTCAGTATTGCTTTGGCTATTTGGGGTCTTTTGTGGTTCCATATTAATTTTAGAATTATTTGTTCCAGTTCATTGAAGAAAGCTGTTGGTATTTTGATAGGGATTGCGTTGAATCTGTAGATTGCTTTAGGTAGTATAGCCATTTTGACAATATTTATTCTACCTAGCCAGGAGCATGGGATGAATTTCCATTTGTTAGTGTCCTCTTTAATTTCTCTTAGGAGCCTCTTGTAGTTTTCAGGGTATAGGTCTTTCACTTCCTTCGTTAGGTTTATTCCTAGGCATTTTATTCTTTTTGATGCAATTGTGAATGGAATTGTTTTTCTGATTTCTCTTTCTGTTAGTTCATCATTAGTGTATAGGAAAGCAACAGATTTCTGTGTGTTGATTTTGTATCCTGCATCTTTGCTGAATTCAGATAGTTATAGTAGTTTTGGAGTGGAGTCTTTAGGGTTTTTTATGTACAATATCATGTCATCTGCAAATAGTGACAATTTGACATCTTCTTTACCAATCTGGATGCCTTGTATGTCTTTGTGTTGTCTGATTGCCATGGCTAGGACCTCCAGTACTATGTTGAATAACAGTGGAGAGAGTGGGCATCCCTGTCTTGTTCCCGATCTTAGATGAAAAGCTTTCAGCTTCTCACTGTTAAGTATGATGTTAGCTGTGAGTTTGTCATATATGGCCTTTATGATGTTGAGGTACTTGCTGTCTATACCCATTTTGTTGAGAGTTTTAATCATGAATGGATGCTGAATTTTGTCAAATGCTTTTTCAGCATCTATGGAGATGATCATGTGGTTTTTGTTGTTCTTTTTGTTGATGTGGTGGATGATGTTGATGGATTTTCGAATGTTGTACCATCCTTGCATCCCTGGGCTGAATCCCACTTGATCATGGTGTATGATCCTCTTGATGTATTTTTGAATTCGGTTTGCTAATATTTCATTGAGTATTTTTGCATGTACGTTCATCAGGGATATTCGTCTGTAATTTTCTTTTTTGGTGAGGTCTTTGCCCAGTTTTGGTATTAGAGTGATGCTGGCTTCATAGAAAGACTTTGGAAGTATACCCTCCTCTTCTATTTTTTGGAAAACTTTAAGGAGAATGGGTGTTATTTCTTCTCTATATGTCTGGTAGAATTCAGAGGTGAATACATCTGGTCTGGTGTTTTGTTCTTGGGTAGTTTTTTGATTACTGCTTCAATTTCGTTGCTGGTGATTGGTCTGTTTAGTTTTTCTGTTTCTTGCTTGGTCAGTCTTGGAAGGTTGTATTTTTCTAAGAAGTTGTCCATTTCTTCTAGGTTTTCCAGCTTGTTAGCATATAGATTCTCATAATATTCTCTTATAATTCTTTGTATTTCTGTGGGGTCTTTCGTGATTTTTCCTTTCTCATTTCTGATTCTGTTTATGTGTGCATATTTTCTTTTTCTCTTAATGAGTCTGGCTAGGGTTTTATCTATTTTGTTTACTTTTTCAAAGAACCAGCTCTTGGTTTCATTGATTTTTTTCTATTGTTTTATTCTTCTCAATTTTTTTATTTCTTCTCTGATCTTTATTATGTTCCTCCTTCTGGTGACTTTGGGCCTCATTTGTTCTTCTTTTTCCAATTTCAGTAATTGCATTTTTAGACTGTTCATTTGGGAATGTTCTTCCTTCTTTAAATAGGCCTGGATTGCAATATACTTTCCTCTTTGAACTGCCTTTGCTGTGTCCCACAGAAGTTGTGGCTTTGTGTTGTTGTTGTCATTAGTCTCCATATATTCTTTGATTTCTGTTTTGATCTGGTCGTTATCCCATTGAGGGAGAATGTTATTAAGTCACCATGTATTGTGAGCCTTTTGTTTTCTTTATAAAATTTATTTCTAGTTTTATACTTTTGTGATCTGAGAAGTTGGTTGGTAGAATTTCAATATTTTTGAATTTCCTGAGGTTCTTTTTGTGGCCTAGTATGTGGTCTATTCTGGAGAATGTTCCTTGTGCACTTGAGAAGAATGTGTATCCTGTTGCTTTTGGGTGTAGAGTTCTGTAGCTGTCTGTTTGGTCCATCTGTTCTAGTGTGCTGTTCACTGCCTCCGTGTCTTTACTTATTTTCTGTCTGGTTGATCTGTCCTTTGGAGTGAGTGGTGTGTTGAAATCTCCTAAAATGAATGCATTGCTTTCTATTTCCTCCTTTAATTCTGGTAGTATTTGTTTCACATATGCTGACGCTCCTGTGTTGGGTGCATATATATTTAAAATGGTTATATCCTCTAGTTGGACTGACCCCTTTATCATTATGTAATGTCCTTCTTTATCTCTTGCTACTTTCTTCATTTTGAAGTCTATTTTTTCTGATACAAATACTGCAACACCTGCTTTTTTCTCCTTGTTGTTTGCACGAAATATCTTTTTCCATCCCTTTACCTTTAGTCTGTGTATATCTTTGGGTTTGAGGTGAGTGTCCTGTAAGCAGCATATAGATGGGTCTTGCTTTTTTATCCGTTCAGTAACTCTGTGTCTTTTAATTGGTGCATTCAGTCCATTTACATTTTGAGTGATTATCGATAGATATGTACTTGTTGCCATTGCTGGCTTTAGATTCTTGGTTACCAAAGTTTCAAGGGTAGCTTCTCTACTATCTAACAGTCTAACTTAACTTCTTGTTAATTTATTGTAAACACAGTTTGATGTTTCTTTATTTCTCTCCCTTCTTATTCTTCCTCCTCCATTATTTATACACTAGGTGTTTTATTCTTTGCATTTAGTTAGTATTTGAATGGTCTGTTTTCTTTGCTATGATTTTATTTTCTCTGATAACATCTTTTTAGCCTTAGGAGTACTTCCATCTAGAGCCGTCCCTTTAAGTTATCCTGAAGAGGTGGTTTATGGGAGACAAATTCCCTCAGCTTTCACTTGTCTGGAAATTGTTTAATCCCTCCCTCAAATTTAAATGATAATCGTGTTGGATACAATATTCTTGATTCGATGCCCTTCTGTTTCATTACATTAAATATACCATGCCATTCTCTTCTGGCCTGTAAGGTGTCTGTTGAGAAGTCTGATGGTAGTCTGATGGGTTTTCCTTTGTAGGTGATCTTTTTTCTCTCTCTAGCTGCCTTTAATACTCTGTCCTTATCTTTGATCTTTGCCATTTTAATTATTATGTATCTTGGTGTTGTGTTCCTTGGGTCCCTTGTGTTGGGAGATCTGTAGGCGTCCATGGTTTGAGAGACTTTCCTTCCCCAGCTTGGGGAAGACACTCTCTATTCCTTTTTCTCTCTCTTCTTCCTCTGTTATTCCTATAATGTGCATATTGTTCCGTTTGGATTGGTCACCCAGTTCTCTTAAAATTCTTTCATTCCTAGAGATCCTTTTTTCTCTTTGTGCCTCAGCTTCTCTGTATTCTTGTTCTCTGATTTCTATTCGATTAACAGTCTCTTGTATCTCATCCAGTCTGCTCCTAAGCCCGTCGATCGCTTGTGTCATCTCTGCATTGTCTTTCCTCACTTCCCTCACTTCCTCCCTTAGCTCTTGCATATTTCTCTGTAAATCCATCAGTATGGTTATGACTTTTATTCTGAATTCTTTTTCAGGAAGATTGTGCATGTCTATCCAATCAGGCTCCCTCTCTGGGGTTGTCGGGGTGAGCTTTGTTTGTTCCACAGTCCTCTGTCTTTTCATGGCGATAGAAGTGGTCAGAAAAAGAAAAAAAGAAGAAAGGGAAAAAACGGAGAAAAAAAATTGCCAGGTGTAGTTTCTGTGATGATCCTGTAGGTGGCGCTGCTGCTCCACTATTCCGCAGCCATGTTGCTCTGCCAGGCCCTTTGTGACTCTGGCCCGTTAGGGAACGAATGGGAGGCTGTTGATTTCTGTGGGAAGTCTCCATGCGACTGCTTTTCCCAGCCACAGTCCAAAGGGACCGAAATTCCCCAGGGCTCCCAGCCTGCTTGGCTGAGTGTGCTGGGATGATCCCGCCCCTGCATTGGGCCCCTGTCTCTTTAAGACCCCTAAAAAAGAGCACGGTTTTCTTTTGTCCTGGGGAACCGGCTGGGGACCTGCCATCTTGGAATCTGCACCTATGTCTCTCCAATCCCTGATACACCATGCCAATTGTTAGTGCTCCCGGCGCAGATCACCCAGACTGGTTATTCGGTGGGCCTGTGCTTCCACTCCCTCCCCGCTCTGAATCCTCTCCTCCCGCTGGTGCGCTGGGGTGGGGGGTGCTCGGGTCCCGCCAGTTCGCGGCTCCGTATCTTACCCGCCTCATGGGATGCCGAGTCCTCTCCTCAGGCGTAGCTGCAGGCTGGTGTCGTCCTGTATCTTCTGGTCTCTCTTTTAGGAAGAATTGAATTTCTCTACTTTCATAAATAAATTTGGTTTTGGGAGGAGATTTCCGCTGCCCCGCTCACACCGTCATCTTCCCGGAAGTGCTGATGGATTTTTGAATATTGTACCATCCTTGCATTCCTGGAATAAATCCTACTTGATCATGATGGATGATCTTTTTGATGTATTCTTCAATTTGATTTGCTAATACTTTGTTGAGTATTTTTGCATCTATGTTCATCAGGGATATTGGTCTGTAATTTTCTTTTCTTGTGGTGTCTTTGCCTGGTTTTGGTATTAGAGTGATGCAGGCCTCATAGAATGAGTTTGGAAGTATTTCCTGCTCTTTCACTTTTTGGAAAACTTTAAGGAGTATGGGTATTTGTTCTTCACTAAATGTTTGATAAAATCCAGCAGTGAAGCCATCTGGTTCAGGGGTTTTGTTCTTAGGTATTTTTTTGATTACCAATTCAATTTCATTGCTGGTAATTGATCTGTTCAGATTTTCTGTTTGTCCCTGGGTCAGCCTTGGAAGGTTGTATTTTTCTAGAATGTTGTCCGTTTCTTCTAGGTTATCCAATTTGTTAGCATATAATTTTTCATAGTAGTCTCTCATGATTCTTTGTATTTCTGTGGTGTCCACAGTGAATTTTCCTTTCCCATTTTTGATTCTGTGTATGTGTGTAGACTCTCTTTTTTTCTTGATAAGTCTGGTGAGGGGTTTTTCTATTTCATTTATTTCCTGAAAAAACAGCTCCTACTTTCATTGATTCTCATTATTTTATTCTTCTCAATTTTATTTATTTATGCTCTAAACTTTATTATGTCCCTCCTTCTACTGACTTTGGGCCTCATTTGTTCTTCTTTTTCTAATTTCATTAATTCTGAGTTTAGACTGTTTATATGGGATTGTTCTTTTTTGAGGTAGGCCTGCATTGCAATATACTTCCCTCTTAGCACAGCCTTCACTGCATCCCACAGATTTTACAATGTTGAGTTATTGTTTTCGTTTGTCTCCATATATTGCTTGATCTCTGTTTTTATTTGATCATTGATCCATTGATTATTTAGGAGCATATTGTTAAACCTCCATGTGTTTTTGGGCTCATTTGTTTTCTTTGCATAATTTATTTCTAGTTTCATACCTTTGTGGTCTGAGAAACTGGTTGGTAGAATTTCAATCTGTTTGAATTTACTGAGGCTCTTTTTGGGGCCTAGTATATGATATATTCTTGAAAATGTTCCATGTGCACTTGTGAAATATGTATGTCCTGCTGCTTTTGGGTGGAGTGTTCTGTAGATGTCTGTTAGGTCCATCTGTTCTGATGTGTTGTTCAGTGCCTCTGTCTCCTTATTTATTTTCTGTCTGGTTGATCTGTCCTTTAAAGTGAATAGTGTGTTGAACTCTCCTATAATGAATGCATTGCATTCTATTTCCACCTTTAATTCTTTTAGTGTTTGTTTCACATATGTAGGTGCCACTGTGTTGGGTGCATAGATATTTATAAAGGTTATATCCTCTTGTTGGGCTGATCTTTTTATCATCATGTAATATCCTTCTTTGCCTCTTGTGACTTTCTTTGTTTTGAAGTCTATTTTGCCTGATGCAAGAACTGTAACTCCTGCTTTTTTCTCCCTCCTAGTTGCATGAAATATCTCTTTCCATCCCTTCATTTTTAGCCTGTGTATGTCCTTTGGTTTGAAGTGAGTCTCTTGTAGATATCATATAGACAGGTTTTTTTTTTATTCATTCAGTGACTCTATGTCTTTTGATTGGTGCATTCAGACCATTTACGTTTAGGCTGATTATTGATAGGTATGTACTTATTGCCATTGCAGGCTTTGGATTCGTGGTTACTAAAGGTTCAAGGGTAACTTCCTTACTATCTAAGAGTCTAACTTTACTCACTTAGTATACCATTACATATACAATATAGAGGTTCTTTTTTTTCCCTCTTTTTCCTTCCTCTTCCATTCTTCTTATATTAGGTGTCATACTCTATACTCTTTGTCTATCCCTTGACTGACTTTTGGGTTAGTTGATTTTATTTTGCATGTGCTTAGTAATTAATTGGTCTCCTTTCTTTACTGCAGTTTTATTTTCTCTGGTGAAAGCTATTTCGCCTTAGGAACACTTCCATCTATAGCAGTCCCTCCAAAATACACTGTAGAGATGGTTGTTTGTGGGAGGTAAATTCTCTCAGCTTTTGCTCATCTGGAAATTGTTTAATTCCTCCTTCACATTTAAATGATAATCTTGCCAGGTAGAGTATTCTTGGTTCGAGGCCTTTCTGTTTCATTGCATTAAATATATCATACCATTCCCTTATGTCCTGTAAGGTTTCTATTGAGATGTCTGATGATAGCCTGATGGGTTTTCCTTTGTATGTGATTTTTCTCTCTCTCTGGCTGCTTTTAATACTTTGTCTTTATCCTTGATCTTCCCATTTAATTATTATATATCTTGGTGTTGTCTTCCTTGGGTCCCTTGTGTTGGGAGATCTGTGCACCTCCATGGCTTGAGAGATTATCTCCTTCCTCAGATTCAGGAAGTTCTCAGCAATTGCGTCCTCAAAGATACTTTCTATCCCTGTTTGTCTCTCTTCTTCTGGTACCCGTATAATGTGAATATTGTTCCGTTTGGATTGGTCACAAAGTTCTCTAAATATTTTTTCATTCCTAGAGATTCTTTTGTCTCTCTGTGCCTCAGCTTCTTTGTATTCCTGTTCTCTAATTTCTATTTCATTTACCATCTCCTCTACTTCATCTAATCTTATTTTAAATCCCTCCATTGTATATTTCATTTCAGATACTGTATTCTTCAACATTTGTATCTCATTCTTGAATTCCTCCCTGAGTCCTTGAATATTTCTGTAGTTCTGTGAGCATGTTTATGATTTTTATTTTGAGATCTCTTTCAGGAAGATTGATGAGTTTAGTTTCACTTGGCCCTCTTTCTGGTGTTTGTGGGATTTTGGTTTGATCAAGGTTCCTTTGACGTTTCATATTTGTAGGTAGCACCCTCTAGTGCCCAGAAGCTCTACTCTCTGGAGCTGCTCACTCCCTGGAGCAATGGCGAGGGTTGTAGGTGAGTGTGCTCTCAGGAGGAAAGAGCTCCTTCCTGCTTCCTAGCTGCAGTGCCTGCCTCCACTGCCATGGCAAATGGGCTGAGCATGTAGGGAGAAGCCTCTATGCTTTGCACTTGTAGCTGTGTAGGCAGGAACGCCCTCTGGCTGGCCTGGCACAATGGCTGGGTAAGCCATTTTGCAAACTGGTGTCAGCCAGCTGGGTGGAAGGCACAACAGGCTGGGTATCCTGGTTGTGGGGCCTCATAGCTGCATAGGAAGCCAAGGATATGGAGCATATGAAGCCCCTGAAAGTTCCCTACCTGCTGGACACAGAGCACCTGGACGATTTTGTCCACCTGTCCTTTCTCTTGAGCCACAAGCTCTGTGCAATGTTTGCCCCTTTAGCAGCCCTCTTGCTCTTAGGAAGTCTCTCAGACTGCCTGCCTTTCTTTTGTCCAGAGCAGCTTGTTGTGGATATGTGTTTTCCACAATGGCTGGAATCTCTGTCTCTCCAAGTATTCTACCTGTCTCAGCTTTCCAACCCCACTGATCTCCAGAGAACCATGTAATGTAGATTCATGCTCCCAGAGCAGATCTCCATGGCTGGGTTTTCAGTAGTCCTAGGCCTCCCTCCCCTACCCCCTCCATTTCTCTTTCTCCCTCCAGTGAGCTGGGGTGGGGGAAGGGCTTGGGTCCCTCTGGATCATGGCTTTGGTACTTTATCCTTTTCCTTGAGGTCTGCTGGTTTCCCCAGGTGTAGGCAGCCTTCCGCAGCCTTCTTTCCTGTTGCTCTTTCAGGATTAGATGTATTTGCTATATTTTCATATTATATGTGGTTTTGGGAGGAGGTTTCTGTCTCACCTCTCATGCCGCCATCTTTAAGCCTTTCACTCCCTATTTTTTAAAATGGAATTTAGCCTTAAGACGGAGTCCCTCTTGCTCTTACTCTACTGTTTATATCTTGATGCTTGTCCCATGTCCCTGCTCTACCTCAAAATTATAATATATAAATATACTAAACCAACATGTTATACACCTTAAATTTACAATGTTATATGTCAAATATATTTTAATATTAAAAAAAGAAGTCAGGGACTCCCAGGTGATCCAGGGTAGTCAAGTACAGACAAGCCTTCCTGGGTGGCGTCTAGGAAAGAAGACAGGGGAAAAAGCTTGTCCCGCCTCTGGCACCAACTTGTGGTCTTGGACATTTGAGTTCAATAACAGTTAACTGAGGCTTTAAGTTCAGCCTCTGGATGAATAGGTCACAGTTCTTGTCTTAAACAGCCCACAGATTTCTTTATATTTTAGGGCCTATGCCTACCATGTGAAAGTTAGTAGGGCTGACTAAACCAGTGCTCCTCAAACCTGAGTAATGTATGGTGTCTTTTTAAAGGAAAATAATTATTAAATTCTGCTAGTATAACTAAATTATTTTGGTTATAATTGTACTTAAAAATAAACACCATCACCCAAAAAAGCATAAACCCTATACCAACTTACAGTTGTCATTCGACTATACAACCCAAGCAAATTTACGAACTAAATAGAAACAAGATCAAACTTGAGAACATTAATTGAAGAATGATTTTTTTTTTTAGTTAAAGTTGCTGTTTCCATCACAAATATACCTTTGCCTATTCAATTCTGCCACCATTTGTTTGTTTGTTTAAACTACTGGGAAACCAAAGCACTCTATGCAGTGAGTTTTGGCATAAATGTAGTTTATGTGTATTATTAAATTTTCTTCTTTCATCATTATCACACTGTCTGAATTATCCCAGCATTAATTAATGCTGATCCTATTTAGCATCAACAAAAATACCAACTCCAACCCTGAAACTGCAGGACAGGACACAGGTTTGAGGCAATCGTACAGATGATCCAAAATTTGCTCATATATTTTTAGATTATTATTTGAGTACAAACTTATTTTGTAATAAAAGTTAATAAAAACTTAAAAAATCTTCTTGAAGAACCTGACCCCAGTTTGAGGAACACTTGGGAACACTAAGTGATCCCTAAGTCCTCCCTAGCTCTCAAATTCTACAAACTCTGTGCCTACTCTTCAGAAATTTGTCCTTGATGTTACGCACAGTAGGTGGTTAGTTAAATATTGGTTTAAATTGATTATACTTTGCTATATAAAGTTAGCCAATCTATGACATAATAGAAAATACGTAGATTGGTGTCTGCTCCGAGTTCCTGGTGCAGAGCTCCTAAAACCCTTGTAGTTTCCTAAGTGTTAAGAGGACTTAATGAGCATCTTTTGTTCTAATATTTAGTCTCTGATTCGTTCTTGACACCAAACCCCTAAATCCCTTGGAATTTCCTGGGAGATAAGAATGTCTTTTGTTCTCAAGAGGCAACACTGGGTGGGCTCCTGGATGGGGGCTGGTCACAGAAAGAGCAAGCCATGATTAGAAGCCTGGAATTTTCAGCCTCCCCACCCCATTCTCCAGACAGGGGAGAAAGTCTGGAAATGGAGTTAATAATTGATCATGCCTATGTGAAGAAGCCTCCAGAAAAATCCCAATAGTATGTGGTTTGGAGAACTTCCAGGTGCTGAGGAGTGGTGTCCCCAGAGAAGGCATGGAAGCTCTGCACTCCTTCCCCCATCCTTTGCCCTATATATTTCCCTTCTGGATGTTCATCTGCATCCTTTATCGTATCCTTTTATAATAAACTGGTAAATTGTTTTCCTGAGTTTTGTGAGTTCCTCTCACAGATTAATCAAACCCTAGGAGGTGGTCATTGCCAACTGATAGCCAATCAGTCAAAAGCACAGGTGACAACCTGGACTTGTGATTGGCAGCTCAAGCGGAGGCAGGAGCAATCTTGTGGCACTAAGCCCTTAACCTGTGGTGTCTCCAGATACAGTGTCAGAACTGAGTTACCTTGTAGGACACCTAACTGGCGTAGCAGAATTGCTCAGTGTGGAAAAAAACCACACATCTAGTGTCAGAAGTGTTATTAAGTCTGGTAGTAATGTGAGAGTCAGGGAGACACAGGAGGAATGTAGGTTTCCTGCTCATAGTCCAGTCTTTTTTAAAGAGCATTTTTATTTGCATAATTTCTTGGTACAGTTCTTATAAATGTTGTATAGAAATAGTAAACTCAGCAAATTTTTTCTAATTCACCCTTCTAGAAAACAAATATATATTAGATATTAGAGGATTAAATGTGCAGGAAAAGTATGCCTAAACCTTGTACTAAGAGAAATGACTGCAGCTGCAAGCTCCTGCAGCCCGGATGGCCAGGCTGTCTGTCAAAGGCCGGCCTCACACTCCTCTCTTCCTGGCCACAGGGATGAGAGAGGGCTTCTACACAACGTCTAGGGTCCACTCTGCAGCCTGTGAGTTCTCAGGTCTGTCTCAAAAATATCAGTGGGGCCAAGTCAGTTCTTTCACTTCTGAGACTTTGAAACAAGGAATTAGAAGGATTTGCTCTGAAAGTTGGGAGCTGCAGCTGATGGTTCCTGAGGGGCTGGGAAGTCCTCTCTGAGCAGCTGCAGTGTGAGAGAGCAAACATCAGACAGACACGGATGGTATGGAAAGCAGCAGCCATGTAGGGGTAACTGAGTCACATGAGTGGTAGACCATGGGGGCAAGGATCCAGCACCCCCACTGAGCCCCTTAGAGCCACCCTGAATGCTGAGCAGCCCCTGGCACCAGTCTTTCCGGGGTCCTATCCTGTTACAGTGCCACGTCTCGAGTTATGTTGGGCAAATAGCTAACCTCGCTATGCCTCAGCTTCCTCAACTGTAAAATGGAGATAATAACAGAATCTACCTTGTAGGGTTGATCTTAAAGATTAAATGAAGAGGGGCTCAGAGACAGATGGCCCATAATTGATTAGTCAATGAGTGTTAACTCACATCACAATTATTTCTTCCATGATATGTTTTATATTACATTACAATAAATTGAATTACATTTGAACTAGCTAGAATGGGACTCTGTTACTTAGAGTGAAACCTAAGCAAAACAAGCAGGTGGTGATGTTTTCCTTTGAGTTTCCTTGGAATTTCACCTGTGTTGGTAAGAAATATGGGGCTTCTGAAAATTGACCGTGTAGCGTTGGGTGTCTCATTTTCAATAAACTCATTTGGATTCTTTGATAAAATAAGATAGCGATTTGCTATAATGGCTTAAATTTAAGGAAAGGTCATTGAGTGTGTTATATTAAATGCAGGAACTAGGCATTGTTTTTACAAGACCAGTGCTCTCACCCATGAGCTCTGGAGCCCTCTAGGCATTGCTTTTAAGACAAAGACAAGGAATAAGTGAGCATCTCAGTCCTGAGAGCTGCAAGTTGAGGGCCACAGGTTCCCCCCTTCCTCCTCCTGCCTGCCCCGCCTCCCAAAGGTGAAATGCAACCTGTCAGAGGAAGAGAGGTGGGGAGGGTATGCAGGAGCCAGAGGAGTGGGAAAAGAATTATTCCTACGCTACAAAACAAATAATTCCTCTTTTTCCATGTTATGTTTCAGTGTCTTTCTTTCCAAGTTTCTAATTTAGCTACAGGGAAATAATTCCCCCTACCTCTGAGACTTCTTTTTGAAATAACAATGGAAATCAGAGAGAAAGCAGGACCAGTGCCTAATACCCAGTAAGAACTCACCAAATGTTTGCTTGACTGAATGGAGCATTAATGTGGATTTTTCAGACAACTTTATTAGAAATACTTATTCCATAAAACAAATGCTCTCTCTAAAGCACCAAAAATCCAGAGGAAACCAACACAGGCCTGATGAAAGAGGAAATGTAATTGCCTTAATATTTTGTTTTTAGAAGCATTTAGTCACACCTGCTAATCCACAAAGGCTCTCCCAATGTGTACTGCACCAGAATAATGTGCGTTAATTTACAGCTGCTGGACCTCCTGAACACAAATTTTACATGTGATCACATATTTCAGAAAGCCCAGGCTTCCACAAGAGCAGCGTCAGGGAGAGCCCAGGCTGGGTGGCCTTGGGCTCTGCCTTGGCCTGTCACGGGCAGGAACGGAACCCCTTCCAGCTTCGGTTTCTTCATCTGTTATGTGAGGGCACTGAACTCTGTAGGTGGTCTTCAAGGTGCCTTCTTGCTCTAACACTCACAGTGTGCTTGGGTCCCAAATTTAGACTGGGAAAATGCAAAACAGGCAGAAAAGGCAAAGATCCGGAAAGGAGACATCAAAGTACAATCGAGAGTCCAGACGTTTCAACAGCACCTGAGGTCGCTGGCCTACAGGTGCCCCGGTGGTTCTCACTGCCCGGTATTCACTCCCGTGTGTGGTGCGCCCCCAGCCCCCATCCCGTAGTGAATGAAGCTGACCTGTATAAACAGTAGCCTGTTAACAGGAAGGAACTGTGTGTGACTTCTGAGGCTACATCATAGAAGACGTGGTGGCTCTCACCTTACCCTCTTGCATCTCTGTCTCTAGGGAATCCAGCCACTATGTCTTGAGGATACTGAAGACTGGAAAGCCCCCCATGAGGAGGAACTGAGGCCTCCTGCCAACGACCAGCACCATGGGAAGAGCAGCCCCCCCCGGCCCTGGTGAAGCTTTCGGGTAAGTGTAGCTCCAGTGAACATCTTGACTGACCAGAAACCCCGGCCGGAAGCGGCCAGCTAAGCCATTCGTAATTCCAGGCCTACGCAAACTGTGAGAGATAACAAATGTTTATTCTTATTTTAGGCCACTAACTTTTGGTGTGATTTGTCGCATAGCAATGTGTAGCTGTTACAATGTCTGTAAGAAAAATATAGTTGTTCTCGTAGAGTGTTTATTTAGCATGCATTATTTATTTCACCTTCATTCCTTAATTTATTCACTCATCAGAAACTTACCTGAGAAATTATTCTGTGCCAGGCACTATTCCAGGTGGTAGAAATCCAGGAGAAAATAAAGTTTGCTATCTTCAAGAAGTTCACAGTTTAGGAAGCTGAGGGAGGGGTGGGGAGTGGCAAACCATGAGTGTTTCTAACAGATGCCACTTGAATAGTGCATTTTCTGTTCCTGCCGGTGTTCTGAGCGCATAAACTTTGGCTGCGACTTCAGTGGTTGAAGAGAATGCTGATCAGTTACTGCGGCATGATTGTTTTTGGTTTTAATAAGAGTGATCAATACCATCAGCTCCCCCTTTAAATGCTAATGAACGCTTTAACACAGCAGATGCACCCATACAGTACACTGCAGATTAAAATTAGACACAAAACTAAATTGCTTACACATAGCAAAGGAGCCAGTTTGGACATCTTGGTAATCAGCCACCACCAGCTGACGAATTTTGAATTGTCCCTGTACGAACACCAAGCCTCCCCCAGTCCCAGCTAGAGCAGGCGTCGTCTGGCATTAGGAGTGCGCCTGGCACCTTTGGGTACGAGAAAGGGAAACTGCCAGGTCAGACTTTTCATACAGCTTTGTGTACTTTTAGAAGCAGTCACCGCAGGGCTGTAGAGGGCACTAGGATTAGGAACAACTGATACTCACTAAACACAGAACTTTGGGCCTCTGGAAAGGAAAGCCATAGAGTGAGACTTGACAAATATCTAAAAAGACAAAGTCTGTGTGTGAATTCTTGAGCAGACACAGTATTTCTATTCTTTCTTATTCCTGTGGCAAGCATTGATTAAGACCTTGCATTTATAGGGCTATACTAGGTATAGAAATGCAAAATGGAAAACGAGCACAGTTCACGATGATACAAGGGGCTGCTGCTTGGGAAAAACAGGCTGGCCTTTCCCTGGGGGACCTTGGCACACCAAGAATCTGCTCAGTGATAAGCTGCCAAATATAATCAGTGTCTCAGAGTTGTTCTCAGGGGCCAACTCACATTGGCAAAGCTCACAGAAGGCTGATGTATAAAATCAGAACGGCAATGATTTTAACACTAGAAGTGTAACTCTAAAGCGGGTTAGAGGCTCCTGCTGAGGTCGCTCAACGAGCATGAGATTAGAACAAGAATTCAGATGATTTTATGGTCTGTTGGCTTGATTAATAATTAATGCATTCATTCCGTAAATAGACTAAGTACCAACGATATGTTGGAGATACACTGTTGGTCAAGATAGGCACCATCTCTGCCTTTGTAGGGCTGATAGTCTAATGAGGAACACAGGCGAGCAAATTTGGGGACAATCATAACAAATGGGGATAAATGTGATTGAGAAACCAAAAGGCTGTACCTGAACACATACAGAAGGGGGAACCCAGACCCGGGGATGAGGGAGGGTTTCCTAGAGGTAGTGATGTCTTAGCAGAGAGCTGAAGGATGACTTAGCCAGGCAATACAGGGGAAGCTGGGTGGAGGGACTAGAAGTCTTGAAGACAAGACAACACGGCAGCAAGCCATTGTGGCTTTACTGAGCCATATTTAATTGCTGTGGAGAGAGGCAGATGGCAGAGCAGGGGCTGGGTCCTATGACCGCCTCCACAGCAGATACACGTCTCTCCGAGGGAGTGAATGCTCACGTCACTTTGGGAGGGGCTCTGCTGGACAGTACTGTCCTATTTACGGGCCTCCATGCGTGCTTGGGGGGGTGGTGCCCTGCGCGAAGGCCTGGCGTGAACGCCACGGCTGTTTCCTTTGCGGACCCCCTTATCTGGGTTCCGAGGCTGACCGTCTGTGGCTGTCTCCAAGCCCTCTCTGGGACTCTCCCACCACGTCTACAAGACTCACGCTCTCTTTGGGTTGCCTCATAGCTCCCGTGTGATTTACAAACATGCTTTTCAGGCCTGGGAAGTACTGCAGTCCGTGGCCATCCCATCGATGAACCCTCAGCGTGTAGTCTGCCTGTGCACGGGTCCTTGGGCAGCGCTCCGTTGTTCTCACAGAGCAACTTCAGGGGGTGGGTTTGCAAGGGTTAAGTAATGGTGCAAGGGAGTGTGTGACAGAGCGCCCCCAACAGCAGTAGAGAAGGGGGAAAGGGGCTGGAATGGTGGGGGGAGGCCTTTGGGGAAGCAGTATGTCAGCCAGACCTTGAGGGCTGAGTGAGATTCACCTAGGCGTGGGGAAGAAATTTCTTTGCAACACTTAAGTAAATGGAATGTTCCTGTTGGAAAGTAAATCTTGATTTTAGTTTTGACTGAGCTATGAGGTCACAAGTCTACTTCATTCTTTAACTCTGCTGATTCTGTCACGCATTATTAGGCAGCTGGTGAGTCAAAGGGAAAGGGCAATTGAGTAAGTCACTGATGCCTGCTACACTCCAGCCTTGACAATTTTTATCCTGAATTTGGCCTTTCTTCTACCTCCACAATCATGTAAACTAGTTCCAGCAATAGCAAATAGACAGAACTGGGTCCAGATCTTAGGCTCTGACTTCCCCAGGGCATCCTGGCTTAACTGGAGCTTCAGAAATCCAGTGATGGTGAGAGATTTTCCAAGCCTCCTAACCACAGTGTCTATAATTTAAAATTTCAATCACGTTGCATCCTGAACAAGTCGGCACAAACAAATCATGGCATATTATAATGGGGCAGTTTCTGAGAGCCAGAATTTCAGAAGCATGCCATATCCACCCCAACTTGTTGAGGTGAAATGATAAATTATAGAGAAGGTACTTACAAAGCTTATAAAATATTTGGTACTTATGAACTAGAAAATTTCAGTTAAGTCAGAATGGCCTGAGCTGTGTCCAGGATGTTTTTACTCTGCCATTGAACTCTTAGACATTCTGATCTTACTGTTTTGACCCCAGGTCATTTTGACTCTGTATTTATGGATAAAATATTTTGATCAGAACTATATAAACACCGAGAAATGTTTTTGTCAAGAAAGAATTTCATGGAGTAAATGTCATTATGTCAGTTTAGTTTGTTTTTCTATCCAACGGAGAAAATTGTTTTGATTTTTATATTAAATTATTTATTGCACTGAGTTCTTCCCCATGGAATCAGTTCTTTTGATGCAAACTTTACAATGAAGATTTAATATATCAAAATTTTATTAGTTCATACCAAATTTTACCAATTATTGCTTGTGCCACTGGGAGTTTTCCTTTGTGGCCATTGTTTCTTAATTTTCCCAGGTCAGATTTTACTGTTGTAAATTTTACTGTGAAGAGCTTTAAACATTGCAATTTAATTATTATTCTGAACTATACTCATTATTAATTGATTGAAAACAATTGCTAGTTTATATTTCTAAAGTCATTAATGCTCTCCACTTCTCCTTTACATATTTAGGATTATTCAATTATTCAAGTTAATGTTGTAGAGTTGCTAATCCAGTGACTTTGTGCAAAGAGCAAAACATCTTGCTTTGTCTGGGCTAACATAGATTTAGTAGCTCCAGACTGCTTTAGAAGCCTCGTTAGGGATCACCAAATCCTCACTTTAGAGGTGCCCAACCCAAATGATACTTTCTTAATTTGTTCTTACTATAATTTTTTTCTTTTTAAATATCCTTCTGAAAAAACATTAACCTCAGCCTCCTGCAAGCTATATAGTTCCTCATTGTTGGCAACTGATTTAGTTTGATGGGAAAAAAAATCCCACTAATCCTTGCTCTGTTCTTGACTTGCATTCATCTTTCAACCTGTCAAGAAACTTCTGTGAATAAGCATCACTGGAAAAAAAAAAAGACATGCAACTCTTGTTATTGCTTTACAGCCAAGAGGCAGATTCCAGATGTTCTCATTTGGGTTTGACTGGGAGCAGTGGTGCTGACAAGTATTTTTCTATGAGATATTACAAAGTGGTCAGGTTTGTGGGCTGTTGGAATAACCTCTTTCGGATCAGCCACTACACTAAATAAAGGCTGAGGCAATTTTACTACCAGTCTATATTCTCTAACCTGTGGTCCAGGTGGCAAGACCTGGGGGAAACAGCAGGAAACAGGCAATCGTTTGCAGAACACCTTCTAAACGAGTCTTCAATGATTCCCCAGAATGCACATTTTAATAATTAAAGCCATACTATATGTTCCTTTCAGAGTGACTCTGTTAAGACCGTTCTATGTTCAGCTACTTATCCAAAAATTCTAATCAAACATAATATTTATTGCTTATTTGGAAGCATCATGCTATTAAGGTAGCATACCTTGTATTTGTCCACTTTTCTTTAAACACGAACGAAAGACAAGGGGAAAACTGATTGGAAACAGAATGTGGTTGATAAAAGCTTTGTGAGAAAGAATCACAGTGGAACTTAAAATCTTAGAGAAGTTGGTTGTCCATGATGGGAAAGAGTTCCCTGTCATCCGGATCCACCATTTCCCATTGCTTTTGCTGATAAATGCAGATGTCAAACAATAGGACTTACAAAATTGAGCTGTTGAATTGATGTTTTGGTCAGTTTCCTTGTAAATAAAGGTCATTTTCTATAACCTTGACTTTAATACTACCCAAATACAGTTTTCCCCACCAGGCTCCACACACTGCATTAGAGCACGGCAGCCTTTCTGATAATATTACGCATGCACTTGATGACTGGTTTCTATTAAAAGAGAACTCAGCCCCACAGGATTACCAGCGTGTCACCTGCATTTCTACCGAGCATTGGGAATCCTATGCCGGGCAAAGGACACTTGACATTCATGGCGGTGAATGTTGAACAGAATCTCAGAACATATTGAAAGAAACATTTATTTATGTGACATATAAGTCTGTTGCCCCCTGACATTTTGATTTGTAGAATATGAAGACTTTCACAAGTGGGATCCCACAGTTCTTGCCCTAGATGCAGGCAGTTTCCTCCCACCCACACCATTTACCTCTTCACCCCCAGCTGCTCAGAGCTTTCCTGCTGCAAGGATGGTATTTAGTGTCTGGCTCTGGCAAGGATGTTGGTAATTTTAAATTTCTTTGGCTTTTAGTTTGTGATGTTGTTATCCTGTTCTGTGTCTGTTTTCTTTTAGATTTTCTGACATCCCAAGACTGTTTTATGGACTGTTATTTTTCCCTCTTTACTCCATCTTTGTTAAAATGTAGAAAATGATATTCAAAAACAATCCCTGGAGCTTTGGGAAAGAAAGAACCATGGATCTCTTACGAGATTTCAATCTTTGGCTTCTGATGAGTTTTAATGAATGAGATATGCATTATAATCAGCATTAAGTTCAATAATTACTTTTGCATAAAAATGACAGGCCAGATCAGTTCAGCTCTGACCATGATAAAAATCTGAATGTCTCACCAAAATAAATACTAACCAGCATTGTCAGGACTTGGATAAGGCAAGTGAGACACTTGTCTTGGGCACAAACTTTAAGGAGGAATCAAAAAAAGAAAACACCTCAGTAATCAAGATAAATGATATTTGTAATGCAATTAAAAAAAATAAAATTAATGTAAAAATTCATGATGAACAAAATATCAAAATTTTAAATAAAGACAGGATTAGTAACTTGCCAAGCCATATTAGAGTCTTGGGCAAGAGGAAAAATCAGTAATATTGATCTTTTCTTGTTCTAGAAATTTGATATTACAGAATTTTTTTTGCATTTTCATTTATTTAAATATTACATGAGAATATTATTTATCTTGATTACTGAGATTTTTGGTGCCCCCTTAAATTTTGTATCCAAGACAGGTGCCCCAGTTAACCTCACCCTAGTCCAGGCCCTGCTAACCAGAATGACGGCAGTTAAGATAATAAGATGGCATATTCCCTCCCCTAAAAATGTTATTTCAGGGGAAGAAATAAGTATAGTTATTACTGTCCTTGGCAATTAGAAGGTATTTCCCAAATCCAAAAATGGAAAAGTTGTCTTTTTGTTAATCCTATCTGAAGGCATCATATTATCAAAATCTATTGTATTAAAAAAAAAAAAGCCTGCTAGAAAAACTCATGTAGTTCCATGCATCAAAAGTTTCTCCTTCCCCGGTAGTTTCCTCTGGCTCTGTCTCTGCTTGTCTTGGCAGGAGAGGGCCTGTGGGGTTTCTTAGGATATTCCACTTTTGTCCACCCTCCTTCGCTGACTTTGCTCTCCTCTTCGCTGGCTTTTGAGTCAGTCTCGGTGTGCAGAGGCATCCCTGGTATGGTCCTGGGTTGACAACGGTCGTTTGGACTTCTCTTGAAGTCAGGTGGCTGATAGGAATTGAGTGCTGACTGAGAAAACCTGTAGAATTTTCCAGAATATCTTTCTCTGGAAGGAGTAGAATGCTGACTTTTTCCACTGTACCGTCCTCTAGGAGAAGAATTGAGTGACACACTACCACGACCATATTTGTTTCTGCTTCTGTCTGAGTACCTGCCTCTCTCTGAGGAGCTGTCAGTAGTAAGACTGGAAAGGCCACTGTCCCTGGAGTTGAGATGCACAGAAGAGAAGTCTTTGGTCAATCCGTACTGAGTAGGAGAGGAGCTTCTGGATTGGTTTATAGGTGTAATCTGTTGATACTTAAGAGGCACCTGGGTCCGCCTTACAGCGGCGGCATAGGAATCCTGGTCATTGAAATATGGGAAGAATTGTGACCCCAGAATGGGATTGCTCTGCGAACGCTGTAAAGAAGTGTTGGATGCAATCTGCTGCATCCTTAGAGCATCTAACCACTGGCAATCAGCACCTGCAGGAAAAATGGAAATGAGCATCTTCTAAGCCACAGAAAAGCTGCATGCCTAATTCATAAGCCTGTCTCAGGATAATTCAAGCCCATTGGGATGCTCTAAGCTTTACCATTCATAGAAATTCTAGGCTAGGTATAGGGACTTTTCATTTATTATAAGTACTTTTTAAAAAATAAGGGCATTTACACTTCCTGCCTATATGCTATATGCCTGGCTTTGTTTCATAAGCTTTACCTACATTATCTCATTTAATTCTCCCAATAATCTTCTCAGGCAAATACGAATAATTTTATTCTATAAATGAGGAGACTGAAGCTTGGGAGGTCAAGTAACTTGCCGAGGTCGCTCAGCTAACTCCAGGTCCTTATGCAACTAAATCCCATCTTCTTTCCACTTAGCCATGTTGTCACTTACAGAAATTACTGCTGAAGTGTTTGGATGGCAGGCACACAGTTAATAAACAAAAGGCATTTTTGCTAGCCAGCACTTTTAAATCCTTAAGAACCCCAAATGCAAATAAAAGAAATTAGGTTCCAATGATTGAGCAGCTAGAGATTGTTTAGAAGAAAGACAGTTTTTTTGCAAGTAAAATGAAGCTTCCTGGCAAACAGGAGGAAGTTAAGGTGAAAGAAAATGGTAAAATAACAAGAACCATTTAGTCAGTTACATTTCACTGAATTAGCAAGTTCCTCACGCCTAGTATCTTTTCTGTCTTTCCCGGCACCTGAACTCTGTTCACACTGAGTTCCCTGGTGGTCCCCCCTGAGCTCCTGTGGCCCTGCGTGTCAGATGGAGCTTCTGGAGAGGAACAGAGTGTGCCCCCTTCTCTCCGCCAGCAAGTGGCCTCCCCGCCCCCGCCCCGCCCCACTGCTCTGTACAGGCCAGCCTCACCGCTAAGGTGAGAGACCCGTCCAGATACTCCTCAGAGGCTTCATCTAATCACAATGCCTTCTCTCCTTTGCCTTGACTTTTCTGAAATATGAGCTTCCAACAGAGCCCTGGGTTTGTCCAGTGTCCACCCCCGTGCACAGGGCCACGTGCACTGGAAGGCGATGGCCACATTCTAGCTCTAGGGGCAGGCTCTGATGATCAGTCCGAGCCAGACATAGCCATGTCCTGTTAGGCATGGGCAGGTTGCTCAGTCCTGGCCAAAGCAGCCTGAGGGGTATCTGCTGGGGGTTTCTAGACTAGTCTTTCTCCCTCCTAAACCTGACAAAGGTAAGGGATTGACCTGTTTACCCTCAGCACAGTGCGTGGCTTTTTGCGATGACTGTGCCCCCGAGAGGAGCTAGGCTGGAGGCAAAGGCAGCACACCGAGGGTTACAGAGTAGACAGCGGGAGAGGCTTGTCTTCATCCCTAAGGGGATGAGCCAGTTTATCTTACTGCACCTGGAGCCCAGCCTACCTCTGGGCTTTTTGTTATGGAAGATAATAATTTTTATTAGTTAAAACTCAAGACCTTTAGAGTGCCTCTGAATCACTGGAGAGCTTTTTAAAATGCAGACTGCTGGTCCCCACCCTCAGTTTCTGATTCAGCAGGTCAGGGGTTGGGCTTGCAAATTTGTGTTTCTAACCAGTTCCTACAGACCCAAGCTGCTAGTCCTAAGACCACACTTTGGTTCATTGGGAGGAAGCCAGTTGAAGTTGGTTTTTCTGTTATTTGCAGCTAGAAAATATATCCTAACTGATCCAGGTGACGTCCTCTGAGCTTTCACAGCAAAAGGGAAAAAAGACTACAAGGAAGAAGGAAGAGAGGGAAATTAGCTAAAACTGGAATAACTCACAGGGAGGTCAATCCCTCCTTTTATCCTGCAACTTCTCCAGTCAATAATCAGAGGGAAAGTTTTGCTCAAAGCCATTCCCCTGGGAGATTGATGGGTGGTGACTTTTCCTGTGTACATTCTTAGAGAAATAGTTTGCTTTCTCCCAAAAGATTTGGATTTAAAAGAAGTACAGCACGCCATTAAACGTCTGTCCATCGCCCTCTTTGGGACCATCTCTCGACCTGGTGACAGTCAGCCGCTCAGCATGTCCTCACCATCCCACCGCATGGGCCCTGCCACCCCCACTGTCTCCTGCGGATGCACTCGACGGATCCAGAGCAGGATGCTTGAAGACAAATGGCACCAGTAAGTCTTTTCCCAGGGAATCTGGAAGTGGGGCTGATAAAGTACTTTTTGAGTGATTCTCAAAGTGGTGGGATTTGAACTATATAAAGCTTGGAAGTGGTTGGCAGCTACTTTGTGTGATGTGAGTTGGGAAGCTGAAAACCGGCTTTTAGTAAAAGGGAAAAATACAACAGAGGTGGAGAGAGAAGACCCTACTGATTTCACACGGGTGCTGTAGGGATCCAATGGGATCATGGCTATGAAGCCCTGCAGAAGTAAAATGTGGCCTATAAATATTAATTATTTGGGAGGGGAAAAGTCATTATAGTAAGAAGTCCTTAAACGAAAGGTAGTAGGATGCCAGACAAGGTTGTTGAATTAGCAAATAAGAGAGCTCAGAACTGGAGCGCCTCCTGAGGGGGAGCCAGTGAGAAATCAGCGCCTACTCCGTGGGCTAGTCGTGCGCAGAAACAGCCCTGGGAGACGGCTGAAAATGTGTTTGTTGCTCCGAAGTCTTGGTAAAAACTCAAGTCCAGTCATGGTGGTCAGAACGCTTCTTGTGATTGTGAAAGAAGGTCAACTGTGTTGACAAGGGAAGACAGGTTGAACAGGATGTCAAAAAATTTGTTAGTGGGTTTTAAGTACTGCCCAGGACTCCACGCCCCCTGGCTGGCGGATGCTTAGTTTATCTGGTCCGCCTGGCAAGCCAGTCCTTCCAGTGGAAGACATTAAGCAAGGCTGTCCTAACTCAGGGAGACTAGCCAGAGCACCTGTGTTTCTGTGCTGCCAAACAACCCGCCAATATGGCTTCTCGTTAACTGGTGAATGAACGAATGACCACCTCAGTCTCGGCCTCGGTAGGGGCAGCCTGTTCTCTTTATAGGGAAAAAAATGCACCAATCAGAAAACATGTATTTCTGGTTTGTTTGGCAGGTATATTTCTCACGGTAAAAAGTGAGCTGCATGGGGGTTTATGCATCCATCTTCCACGTGTTTGTTAGCTTGTTGTAGTCCCATAGAGCTTAACTCTGGGGTGTATTAGAGTTTCCAGACCTACAAAGGTGAAGGGCAGAACCCCTTCCCTGAATCTACCAAATAATGAACAATTTAACAGCAAGTCAGCTGGCCTTCCTCTATGTTATTTCTAAATTCTTTCTTTATATCATCTGTAATTACTATCACCACTGTCCATCACATGCATTTCATGTTTTCTCTTTCTCTATTCTCCTTTACCTTTATTTACCCCCCTCTTGTTCCCGCCTTCACTTCCCCTATCATTCCTATGCTTTGATATATCCATGTGTCCAGGGCACAAGCCCTGGTGACAGCAGTGGCTTCATAGGAATGTTGGTGGGACATAAAAGAAGATGCATATCTTCATCTATAATTTTGGAAACTATGTATATATGTGGATATAAATAAACATACATATTTTTATTTACCAATATAACCTAATAATTTTCACCTTTTATCATAGTTATCCAAATATTGAAATTTACCCTATATGTTCATGTTTATAAGTCCATAACTACTCCTCTCTGTAAATCTGTTTGTAAAACCAATGCACTAAAAATAGAGGAAGGAAGTATTATATCAGAAATCTCCGCCTACTCAGAGGGACACTTATGCCTGGCACGAGAACTTGACACTTAAGTGTGTGGAACCCAGCCCAGGTCGCACTGAACTTACTTGAGTCGGACCTGCTTCTCGGGTTGCCCTCTGAGTTGGGGAACAGTGTCTGAATGGCGAGTTGGATGGCTTTCACCTCATCCTGAGGTCTCGTCCTGCTCCACTGAATCGAATGCACATGTTTGGTGCTTTTTGGAGCTCTAACGTCGCTCTGTCAAGAAAAGAAAGAAACCTATGACCGAACATACACACGTTTATAAAACAGGAAGGAAAGAAAATCAGGTTATCACGTCACTTCAGTTTTACTTCTTAGAGCACTATTGTCATGCATGAGGTGAAATGTCTGTACAGTTTGTCTAAATATGGTCATTTGATGAAAAGGAAAATTTCAACCTCTTTATTCCTCAGGGATTATAGTAGCTAAAAACATGGTTGTCGCCTCCCAGAATTTATTATATTTGGCAAATCTCAACTTAGCTCTTTGTTTAATAAGAAATGAAAAACAATTTCTTCTGTTCACAGTACTTGAAAACAGATATTTTGTTGAATAAATAAAAATTGGACCATTATTTTGCCCAGGATTGTCTGTGATCATGAGGGTAACTGGGTGATTGTGGGTAGCTCGGTGGGACTACTTACCCCCATGGAGGGTGCAGGCCAACAGATGCCAAGGTGAAACAGGACAGAGAGTTAAGAATAAGGATTAGAAAAGGGAGAGGACAGTCCACTTCCTTGTCCCGAAATCCCCCTCTTCACCAGGTGTCACATACCACATTAGACTGAAGAACCTCTCGGGATGGTATCAGGCTATGAAAATACGTTTAAAAAACCCTGAAGTGACCATTAAAGACACAATAACATTATCACCCTGTGTGCGAAGAAAAAGGAGGAGGAAGAGGAGGGACAGGCAGGGGAGGGAGAAGGAGAAGAAGGAAAGGATTTGGGGTGGCATGTCCCCAGAACTCAGGCAGGCAGAGGTAAAATCTGGCTGTCTAGTTACCTAAAAAGGGGGCTTTTCCTGGGTAGTGGGGACTGGTCAGCAGGCTCCGGACTAGCCTAGATTCTAAGTTCCTCAAGACCCATCAACTTCTTTTATTTAGGTTTATGCCTTGCAAGCAACACTGACAACCTCTGCTATTTCTCAGGTGCCTCATCGCCGACAAGCTGAGCACCCGGTCGCGGAGGGTAAGTAACCACTGGAGTGCTTAATGGTCTCCAGCATCGGGTCCCCTGGAGAAGGGCGCTGGTCAGGGTATGGGTTTCTAATGATGAAAAGGCAAACCCAGGCAGCTCAGAGCAGCTGAGGAAGAGCAGAAACTATTTGGTCAGAGGAGATGGATGCGACCCCACTGACTACCCCAAACCTCAGACTCCCTTTAGTCTCACTGGGCCATTTTCCCTACCTGCCGAATGAAGATAATGCTACCGATCTTTCAGTATTTACACCAGGGTAATGAGATAACACAGGTCTAAGTCCTCTTACAGTGCCTAGTTCATGATAAATCCTTACTAAATGTTTCTTGAATGAATGATCGCATGAATGAATGAAATGCATGTCCTAGTGATGGGAGATACATACTAATACCTCCACGCATGCCAAGACGGTGCTATAACTGTTCCCCGGCCCCATTCCCGAAGGGTTTCTCTGCCTTGTAAAGTGTACGGCCCACCAGCCATGCAGATCTTGCCGATTTTTAAAAACACAATTAGATGACTTAAAACAGGAAACTGCTTAAACCACCCCTAGTGAATCCAAACGCCTCACTGGGCCGCTGCGGGGGTGGGCGGCGGGGGGGCTGCGTGCCGGGTCACCGGCCCGCCCACCTCTCGAGCTTTGTCCTCTGGGCCTCAGCGGCACGCTCTTGCCTTTTCTCCGTGGCTTCGTGCCGCCCCCTCCTCAAAGGAGAGGCCTTCCTTGACCACCTGATCTAATGCCCTGAGTCTTACGATTTTCTGGTTACCATTTACCACCCCCCGACATCACTTACTTACCTGTGTATCATCTCTCTGCCCACTCTAGAATACAAGCCTCAAGAGGGCATCGATTTAGTCTCTCCCAATATCTGTCAGTGGGTGTTTGCTAAATGTATACATTTTGATTTTAATAACATATTTTCTTTAACTGTAAGTTTTTTTTATTATTCCATATATAAAATCTATAGAATGTGTTTTTGATAACAGACCCCTCCCCTTCGTGCCAGTTGATAGCAGAAGCTGTGCTCAGCCCTTGTGAAGAAGCGCTGACCCGCCCTTACCCTTGTACTCCAAGCCCCAAGAAGGCAAAGCTCTGTTCAGGGCTGTGGGCATCCCCGGCATCTAACACGCTGTGCGGCGCACAAGGTGCTCCGTCGTTAACTGGTGAATGAACGAGTGACCACCTCAATCTCTGCCTCGGTAGAGGCAGCCTGTTCTCTTTCCCCAACAGGCTGTTACAGTAATTATGCTGATCTTCCCACATTCATGTTGGTTAAATAGTTTCCCTTTCAATCATAAGCTCCAAGGGAGCAAATAAATCCCTATTAAGAAACGGATGGTAAAGCCACCAGCCCCACCCAACACCACCGCCCAGCCGCCCCCATCCAGCACCCCTGAGCTTACCTCATACGTGACGGTGCATTCTACAGTCTGATTTTCTGTCATTCCTACCATCCATTTCTCCATTACAAATGGGGGCTGAAAAACAGAAGGTAGGATGGTGTGGTGTCATTATACAGCTTGCCCTGCTCTGACACGGGTGCCTTTGAGGCCAGCTGGGCCGCACACGACTGGAGATGGGAGCGCAGTGTCAGATGGCTCACATGTGATTACTCGCGACGTGCTTATGTTCCGGTTTTGGTTTTCACCAAGACATCCTTTCATATACAGCTACTCTTGGTCTCCCATAATCTTCTCTTTTTGGATATATTACTCAACTCTATCATTAGGTCATTAAATCATGCTATTTAATATTTTGAAGCATCAGTAGCAATCTTCCTTATAATCAAAAGAAAGCCTTAACAATAAAAACCCTGGAAGTGTCCTCTCTGAGCGCACGCAGTGACTGACTGGATTAATGGCTTCAACAACCACCCTGCTCACCACTCTATCAGGCTGTCTCCCAAAGCTGGGCACGCAGATGGGACTGTGGGGCAGGCATTCCCCATTACACTAAAACCGCGGGTTGATGAAGATGCCTATGCCTTTGAAAGGGAGCAGGATATGCTACCCCAAATGTGCCACTTGGCGTGTAGATTCTTTTGAGCTGATGGCAATCAAGACCCATAGATGCAGGAAAAACTTTTACCTATTCCTCAACTGCCTAAAAGATTTTAGAGAGAGAGCCTAGCACAAAAAGAGTTCTTAGCAGAGATAGCTTTTTGTCTGCAAGACTTACCTGCAGAGCAGGGCAAACATCGGATGGCCAAACACGCGCTCTTCTTACCTTCCTGGGGACGTCCCTCCGCCCCGTGGAGCCCCAGGCCCCTCTCTCATTCCTCAGCTTGGGAAGGAGCGTAAGTCTCAACTGCCAGATACTTACAGGGCTCCTGTATGCACAAAATTCAGTTTTCCTCCTGCTAATCTGTCTTATGTCGATTTAATGATTAGACCAAAGATCCTAAAGGGTGAAAGGAAACTTTTTCCACCGTGACACCTGGTATTCTACTTTAGTTTTGATGAAAATGGTCTTTATTTAGAGGTAAATCTCACTCCCTTCCCACCCCTCACTCCTTCATTCCAGACTTAAGGCCGCAAATGACTGACTGGCTGTGAGATGCATACAAAGCCAGTGCAGCAGAAATTTAACTGAACTTAAAAAAAAACAGGATTATTATTGTTTCTATTGAAACATTATTATTGTTTCTATTGATGTTAAAAAGTTCTACAGATTTGAAATGGTCTGCCCCAACCCTATGTTGCCTATAAGCCCTGTTAATGTTGGTGTGTGATTTTGCAGAAGCTGAGGTCCTCCAGGTGCATATATGGCAGCATAGCAGAAACGCCTGCATTGGGTTTTATAACTCCAGTCTGTTATTTCTGCTGTGAGCAGCTTCCTTCCGTTAGCAGGCAATGACTTGGCTCTTGCCTCTAAGTGACACTGAAACAATGAGCAGCTTTTGCAATCAGAGGAGGAACAGGTGGGGAGGGAAGGGAAAGTCTCTGTTCAGTCTTTAAGACATCAAGCATAGCATGTCCTGACAAAACAAGGGTAAGTTAAAACTGGATCATAACCTTTACAGGTACATAACGCCGTTGAAATAGCTCCCAGTTACGCAGGGGAGTCCGACAATGAACATCAGATCAGTCTGCTTGATGATGCGCTTGTAAATCAAACAGACTTGGTGCTTAGCAATCTTATGCTTTGGAAGGGACCACGTTTGCCAGCCTAATGCTGTGGCTTTGAAAATCTCTTTTCACTTCCACTTGAGTTTGTAACCTTGTTCTTGTTTGCTACCAGCCCCATTTTCTTCACTGAAACCAAATACACAGCACAGTGTCCTAGAGTTAAAGGTGCACAGGAAGTTTAGGGCGAGCATCTGATTAACTTCATGGTTATTTACCTGAGTTATTGACCTTCTAAGGTTGAAGTCTCGCGTGTATTTTTTCAGTATGATTGGGATAGAATTAATTTCTTTTTCCCATTTTGAGGAGAAGCCAAGCATTTCTCTGTCTTCAGTGTTTTGCTTCTACTGTTGACCCTAAGGTAGTAAGATGTTCTCTGGTCCCTCCAGGAATGCAGAGATGTGAACTCGAGGAAGCCACGAAGACTTCAATATGTGCCTCATGAATAACGTCAGCTCAGTCCTTCAAGAAACTGAACACAACTGAGAAAGACTTCCTCCTTACACGTTTTTCAAAGTCTAAAAGGACCCCAAATTTCAACTAAGCATTTTCATCATTAGCATTTTCTTTCCTTTAATATATGACAGAATAGGCATAAAGAACTGGAGAACAACAACAAAAAATTAGGCGACACTGTTTTTGTAGTACCTTTTAGTTCACACAACATAAATGGAATTTTAACGGAAAACGATTATGATCTCAATCTGCTCAATAAAACGGGCCTCTCGACAGCCAGCTTGAGGCTGAGCTGATGCAAGCATCACAGGCACAAAAGCACACTGCTGGGGTATTTTAATGTCTTTGTTTGGTACTATGAATTCAAAAAGCTCTTCAGCTGTAAACAGAACCCTACCTTTGTCATCTTCAGAATCTCAGCATCAGGTAGGTTAGTGTTGAATGTCACATCTTTGATGTAGGTTATTGCAATTTCATCCCCATCCATCTCCATATACATTTTCCACCTACAATCCTGCAATTAAAAGCAAAATCATAGAATTTGAGAGAGTGAAACAAGTTTTTTTAGTCTCAATGTTTTATAACACATGAAGTATTCTAAAGGAAGTATTATTGGAGTGTTTCTTTTTTCTCTTTTCAATAAAAGGACATGAAATTAGATTTCTTTATATATCTCAATAACCCCCAGTTAGTGCAGTCTTGAGACACAATGTGTCCACTTAAGTGTCCTGTTACAGGAGATGCAAACTCAAAATCCAAAAGAGGCCAGGTGGATAATAAAAATGAGTAAAGCCAGGAAATTTCTTTATATTGTAATGAAATTGTAATCTTTCAAAATACAAAATCTTTCAAAACCCATTTAACTTACATATTAAACATTGTAGGAATATTTGTTCATTGACACAAAGAAATGTAGTCTTCCCACTTTGAAATATTAGGCTCTCTTGATCCACCTTTCACTTTTCCACTATTGATAATGACATGAGTTCAAGAAAGAGCTCACTTTCCTCTTAATAGGAAGGAAAACAATACTGCAGATGTGATGTATGGAAATTGATAATTGGCCTATATATTGGGGAGTTATGGGGTGGGGTAGGGTTTCTGGAGATCTAATGGGACAGCCAGCAATCTGTTTCTGTTGATGGCTCCCATGAGGAACTATGAGCCCAGTCTTGCTAGTCCTTTAATGTTTCATAAAAAGCTAGATATCTGGATTCTTATTTTAAAACTTTAAATTTTCGAAATGATGGTATGTTAATTAAATTTTCAGTTAAACAACTCTGTAATGAAAAAGTGTTCCACGTTGTTAGTTACCATCAGAGGGGGGGGATACCATTACATACCCACCAGTTGGTTAAGATTGATAACATCAAATGGTGGCCAGGATTTGGAGCTACTGGGTTACTGTTAGGAGTGTAAATGGTACTATTGCTTGCAGTATTAAAGTCTTGGCAATCCATTATAAAGCTAAGCAAATATCTAATCTATGACCCAGAAATTCAACTCCTAGGTATTTACCCAAGAGAAATGACAAAAGACTTGTACAGTATTGTTCTGAGCAGCTTTGTTGTTAAGTGCCAAAACTAAAAACAGGCCAAGTGTTCATCAGCAGAAGAAGAGATGACTTGTGCTATATTCATGGAATGGACTGCTACTCAGCAACACAAAGGAACACATGACTAATGCATGCAGCAACATGGGTCCATCTCCAGAACATCACAGTAAGTGAAAGAGGCTGCATACAAAAAAGGAAACACTAAGGAGTCCATTTATATGACGTTCTACAACAGAGGAAACCAATCTACAATGGAAAAACTTCAGAAGAGTGGTCGCTTCTGCAGGTGGAGAGAGCCTGGGAGAGGGCATGAGGAGAGGCTCTCGCACTGCTAGTGTTCTGCTCACAGGGATTGGGGTTACAAAGCTGCATCCACTTGTCAAAACTTGGCAAATATATGATTAAGATGTGTTTGTATTTGAACTCTAACATACAGGAAGTGCACTGATGCCTACCAATTCCTTGGAAATGCATCAGAAAATAAGGACTGATAGTGGCAAGAATAGTAGATGGACAGAAATGTGATAAGGCAAGTCGAGTGAAATGTTAACGATTCCATCTAGGAGGTGGCTATGCAAGGTTCGCTATACAATTTTTTTAACTTTGCCGCATGAAAGATTTAATAATAAAAATGTTGGGGGATAAACACTGTGTACGCAATGAGAAGGAAAGAACAAACCATGTGTTTGTACCAAATGTGACCCCTGGACCATAAGCTCATCTTCTCTCTTTTATCCTTTGAAGAATGAAGGGTTCTGAGAAATTAAGGATAAAGTGTTGAGCACATTACATGCTACAACAAGAAAATGCTCCGACAGGAGCAGACCTGGAATGTTTCCCGAGCGAGCTCAGACAAAATCACATGGAAAAGCACTAACAAAGAAGCTGTTGAGAAGCTGACTGCTTCCATAGGAAACCGGGGGAGCCTGCTGTTTCAGGAAGGCTTCTGGAGGAGCTGCGGAATGAAGCAAGGCCCTGGCTGAGGGGAGTGGGCCCCCTCGACCAGCCACATTCACAAGATAGAGAGTCAATTAGTGAAGGAAAAGGTCTATTCAATAACATGAAAACCTAGCTCTTGGCTAACATAAGTCAAATTAGTCACTCAAAATCGATAAATGTCTCTGTATTTCTTGGTTTTGGAGCCACTGCTACCCCAGAAACGTGGGCCCTGAGATCAGTGGGCAGGATAATGACTGTTTCGAGCCACGGTTGCTCGTCTCTGAAATAACAAAAGCCTCCTTAAGGCCCCGGCTGGAATAAAGAGCCTTAGAAAACTTTTGCCTGTCACGTTTTGGAATTAGGTTAGTCAAAAGCACAGTTGAAAGACCTTGAACTGTGTGCAAATGCCTGATTCTCTCTGCTTCCCTCTCCCTTCTCACAACCTGAGTGCCCCCGTGTGACCCTCTGCCCTGAATCAAGTCCTTACGCGGGAACGCTCAGGAGAGCTCTGCATTGAGACATGCTTACTATGCTCTAGGCATGCTGCTGAGTACTCACACCCTGCTGTTGTATTTGATATCCATAACCTTCAAATTAGGTTTATTTTCCTGTTAGGTGAGAGAAAAATGAGGCTCAGATTAAGGAATTTTCCTAGGGTTTCCTGGGCAGTAAGTGGTGGAGATGGGGTGATAATAGCACAGGGCTGCCCAAGCTGGAGACACAGTAGGGAAGGGCGACTGGGAGGGGTGGCAGGATGGGCTCGCTGGGCAATTTTCAGACTATATAGTGGGAGGCAGAAGGCCCAGAGGAGGTTCTGCTAATGCAGCCAAAGAAGCACGTGACCACAGGTGCTCCCCTGTAGCGACTGCTTCCCTGCTCCCCAAGTCCAGCTTGGAAACACAAGGACCCACAAAATAGGGTTACACATCTTTTATTATTTAAATTCTCTTTTTCTCTTATCTGGAAGAAAGCCTTTTACTGGAGCCATAAAAGGAGATAGCTACAGAAACAATAAAGCTATAATCAAAGAAATCATTAGACAAGGGAGGCATTATCCATTTCGGGAAAAGGTAGGTACGGCTTGGTACAAAGCTGGGTGAGAAAGGACAGACTACCTAAATTACTGAATTCCTCTGTCAATGCCCTGACAGAATGCCCAGGTGTGTTCAGGGCATCTGGATTTCTGTTGCCTAGTTAAGAAGAGTAATCCCCAAATAAAGTCCTGGGATTCCTTAAATTCTGCTCAATTTCAAATTACCCTCAGGTATTCCTGGCAGTTTTGCTATACACAGTGAGTCAGAAGTCATCAAGGGAGCGCTGGCAACTCTCAGGATGTAAACAAGTTGCTGAATTCCAGAGGACCCAGCTGCAGAGAGAATGCCATGGGACGAGTTCTTAACCAGCCATCATTGGAAATAATTTCGTAATAAATAAGATGAATTGAATTATCAATCGTATCACTAAAAGGAACGATTCCGCACAAGTAGGGGCCTGATAACAATTTTACATGTACTGTTTCTACCTCTCCACGTTCTCAGCAGTGACAGTCAGTGGGAACGTGATCGGAAGACCACTCGCTTTTCCCCAGGGTGAACTATTGATTTTGGTTTGATGTGAGTGGCGGAAATGTGGGTATTGATTTTTGAATCGGACACATTCAAGAGTCACTTTGGACATCTGTGAATGGCTCTTCATCCCGACAGGCAGAAATCGAAAGCAGATAACTGCATTCTGAGGTAGGCCTCAAAGGGCTCTTTTCCAAAAGGAGTTTACCCGTGGGCAGTCTGAAATGGCCCTGTTAGGCACTCATTTGGTTTAAGGTGTTGATGACTCTTGTTAAAATGGAAACAATATAGAAAAGGAGTCACCAGAAGCCATTACTGGGGGAGCAGCAGGGGACAAAGTGAAAGATCAGAAGTTTAAAGTCCAACTACCTGAGCCTGAATCCCAGGTTTGTCATCCCCCCCAGGTCCCCTCCACCTCCGCCCCGGCCTCCGTCAAGTTGTGTAACCTCAGGGCTCCTCCTGCACAGGTGGTGGTGCTGTGTGAGGTTCAAATGAGACGATGTGAGTGAAGTGCCCACAGCACCGTGCCAACCCTGAACTGGGAGCTCAAAAAGGCCTAATTATTATTGTTATCCATACTGGTTACCAACACAGCTCCGATTAGTTTATTAGACTAGTCAGCCCATCTTCTAGAAGCATTCTAAGGGAATGCACCAGAAGGTAAGTGACCTTTACCAGCCAGGGAGGTACAGAGTGTCTAGACCTGGGATCCGGCCGGAGGAGGCAGGCTGGGCCCTAGCAGCTACTTGGGCAGGAGGCTGAGAATCCACAGGGCAGTGAGTGACTGTGGTGCCCGGGAATGATCAGGGTTAAAAACAAGAAGGTGCAACATAATGGCTGGTTTTATGAGATAAACAGAGGATGGAATAAACTTGTATCTCCATACAGAGATGGATTATATAACACCAATTCTGCCCTTTCCTGCTTTAACGAATCTTCATGCAGCCCTACTAATGGAACCATCAGATGTCTAGAGGCATGATGGCTATGGACTGTGATGGGCAGCAGAGAGCCTTATCTCAGACGAGGTAATCTGACTAAGATCACACAGAGAGCAAGTGATGGAGTTCAGTGGTCAGCCAAGCTGGCCGACTGGTGTTATGAGGAGTGGGTTCCCCTGCGTCTTTTCCTAATCCTGAACTTCTCCTTGTTATGGGTTAACAACAGTATGAATACAGTACCCAGGACCATCTTCCACAAGTATCAAGTAGTTCAGATTATCTGGGTGAATTCCTTTATAGGACTCCATGGCCGAGATTGAAATACTGAGTCTCTAGTAAGTCTCAAAGAGCCAATTTTCTCCTCCATTGTTGAAAATGATCATTGTTAGAGGTGCATATGGTGCCACTCCACTGTCTGTATGCTTTTTTTTTTATTAAGGTATCACTGATATACAATCTTATGAAGGTTTCACATGAGCAACACTGTGGTCACTGCATTCACCCATGTTATCAAGTCCCCACCCACACACCCCATTGCAGCCACTGTCCATCAGCGTAGTAAGATGCTATAGAGTCACTACTTGTCTTCTCTGTGCTACACTGCCTTCCCTGTGCTCCCCAACCCCCAATGCACACATTCTGTGCTGTATGCTCCTTTTCTTAACTTATCTCATCAGTATTTGGAATCACAAACACTTCCCTCAAGCTATGGTCAGGCGATGTGGCTAGGCGTGAATTCTGCTTTCCAAACCAGGAGCAACCTGCTCCCTTCTAATCGAACAAGCAAATCATGAGGTCAGGTCCTAACTGCCATGGATTTTATTTCCTAACTAGATTCTTCCCCAAAAGGACCTTTCCACTGTTGAAATTTGTATCATGATGCACATTTCTAGGGAATGCTAATTACTAGTCAACTGGAAAAAGACACTGGCACAGGAGCAAAGCTGGGCTTGGGAAGTCCTTTGCTTTGAATAGTGAAAAATAGTTATCCCGACCTTTCCCCTAGCTAGATCATCTGCCTCTCATGAAAATCTACGCTTTGCTGGGGAGAGGGGAACTTCTGCATTTGAAACTGATGAAAAGGATGACAATTCTGTTGGATGGCTGAGATTCATACTATTACTCGGGGCAGGTGCTGACATACCTGGATAATTTTCGGAGCAAGTGTGTGGTTAGTGGAGGATGAGAAAGCATTCCACTTGAACTGCCCTGGCATTGCCAATTATGCAAAAAAAATTTCTGAAGATTCAAGTAAGTAAGAACCAAGTAAGACAAAAACTCTTAACACTGTGAAGGTAAAACCCTCAACAACGCTCGGTTATTGCTAAGTTAAGTATTTCTTTGTGTGAAATCACTATTACATGCTTTGCAAGCTGTCTAAAATTCTTCGGAGTTCCAAGCTAGCACAAGTGATGCCAAACACAGAAATCCCTTCTCCCACCCACCCACCCACCATTCACACAAAAAGGGTGGAAGGAAGGGAAGGACTAAAAAGAAATAACCAAGATAGAGGTAAATTTTCCAAATAGAGAAAGGGATGGAAGGTAGTACAAAAAATATTGTTTTAAGCTCTGGGCAATTCAGAAACAAAAATATTTCTCTCTACTTTTTTCCTGCTAAAATTGTATTGCAAATATGAACACCACAGGTAAATCTTAAGGAATCTAAGGCCAACATTATTTAGGACATTTCAGAAGGAAACGGAACCCTAATTAGGCTTTCAAGCTCCTACAGGTCACCTTTACCTGATGGTTACAGACAAAAATTGTTTTGATGTATTTTTTATTGAGGTATAATTTGCATACAATAAAATGCAGATTTTTAAGTGCACAGTCCAATAGTTTGGCAAATGTATATACTGATATAAAAACCCAAACAAGCAAGGTATTTCCTAGAAAGTTCCCTCATGCCCTTTTCCAGTTGATCCCCCACTGCACAACCCGAAGTACCCACTCTTCCAATTTTTATCACCATAGATTAATTTTTCCAGCTCTAGAGCTGCACAAAATCAGAATTTTACAGTATGTACTTGTATTATGTTCAACTTCTTTCACTCAGCATAATGTTTTTGAGGTTTATTCATTATATTTATTCCTCACAGCCTCATCCTATTTTAGGTAGCACTGTCCCCATTTTACAGACAAGCAGACTGAGGCTCAGAAAATGTAGAGATTTGCAGCAAGTTCACATAGCTGCACGGGACCTGGAATTTAAGTCCTGGGCATAATGGTGGAGACGCTGGTTTTTAAAATCCCCATCATCATGCCACCCCTCCTGCCATGAATGGAGAAAAAAGTAAAGTCACCAGAGAATGCTCGGGATTCTAGCCAAGAGGCCTCTGCCCCTTAAAAAGGCCTGTACTGAGGAAACATTTTAAAATACAAAATACAGAAGTTGGAATAAACTTTTTAAGATTCAAGAGAGGGAAAAAATGGGAATCAGCTTCATAGTGGGCGAGTGACTGCTGCAAAATGTAAGAAGTAACACAAGATGAAATAAAAATATGACAGAAATGTTGGTCATGCTGGTATTAAAAGTAGTAAGATGTTGATGATTTAGGCCTCTGAAGGCTCCTTTACATGCGTCGCTATTATCTAGCTCAGCTGCTGCAACCTGCTGTTTTAAAAGGCAGGAGCGTGGAGCAGCCCGTGATAGCACCTGGGTTATTTATCATTAGGTATAACCCTGCTACACTCGATTTTATTATGCTGTCTTTAAAAGGAAGATGATGCAGGGCGGTTAATTTGCTTCTCTTCTTTATCGGTACAGTGTCGTGACCCATCGTGGCTTTGTCCCACGGGATTTGTTTTTCAACCAAAAAGATATCCACAAGAAACTCTCCCTAAAAATTCCATTAACAACCTCTTTCAGCGCGTATAGGTTGCAGGGTCTGGAACTAAGAATGTTTTAATCTCTTCAGCAAAACAATGTCTCATAATGATGTACAGGACTATTGCCGTACTGATGAAGAATCATACATAATTCAGCACCTTTCACTTGGCACCACTGTGATGTCCTCATTAGCCGTGGCTCACAGTGTCTGTCAGATGGTGTCCATGCGAACGCAGGCATTATATTGTCTTTGAGATGTGCAGCTGCTTCCATGACACTGCCAGTATATAAAAACATGACGCCAGTTTGTTTTATTTAGTGCTAAACCTTCCAGTTTGTAAAAACAAGGCTGACACAGAGCCTGACATGAGGCAGTGAAAATAATTAGCTCTCATTTTCTCAGCCTCCTATTTCCTTCTGCCTGCTGTGTTCTCTTTCCACTAAACCACCACATGTCAGTCGAAATGGGAGGCAATTAGTGGGCTCATTTCAGTCCCCACAACTGTGCTGAAAAGAAAGTATTTATGATGGCACAATGAACAGCTGAAAGATTAAATAACATTTGCCTTTTGAAAAGAAAATGACTTCTAGCTAAATGGGCAATTTTTGATTATTCTCAAACAAGCTTAGAGTAGTTGGTTTTTAAAATACAAGAAAGGAAAATGAGTCATTTTTAGGTGAAAGAATCAAATAAAACTTGACACAGTAATGCAAATAACTGATGTTTTATTGCAAAATATGTAAATGCGTTATACCCTTAACAATGGCTTGTGTCTAAGGTCAGGGCAGATTGGTGCCAACTAGACACCAGTGGAGAGAAGGTTGTTATATTGCCTTTTTTGGGGCTGTTATGTGAGTTATGTGTGAAAAAGGGACTTTAGGGATGATATTAAAATAAAGTGAAACAAATCAAGTGAGACATACTTTCAAATGATGCATTACACACTTGACTACTTGAAATGGTTCAGATGTTAGGTGACATGTTTGGAAAAGGCTTTTTTTTTTAAACTATGTGAAATTGGAAGGCACTGGGTCTTCATTTTGGCAAAAAAGAAGAGCAAGTCTTTCTACGATATTTGAATAATTAAGCATCTATTCTATCTCAGACTAGGTTTCATGACCTATATAGAATGTAGTTTGACTTACCTAATTACTATTAAAAAAATGTTTTTTTTAATACTGGAAAGTAGGCTGCAAATAAACTTTCACCCAGGACCCTCAAAATATAAAAACAGCTCTTCTACCGCCTAAATTATCCTCCCACCTCCCATGACTGTAGACATGACTCCAAGAAATTTGAGTTTTGAACAAACACTGGCCTACTTAGTAGGCATCGCTCACCAGTTGAGCTATTCTTAGTCCCAATCCTGACGTCCAGGACTCATACCGCTGTCCTACACCTTTGCTTCTTCAACATATGCTTTTAATTGCATTTCAAATAATCTGTTCCTTTTTAGCTGATTATTCTCAAGGCCTAATTTTGGGTTGAGAAAACACAAATCATTGTGAGTTATCGAGGTCTTCTCCCTGCAGAACTTACAGTGATCCCCAGAGGCTTTGGAAAACCTGCATCTAAAAGCAAAGCTCTCCTTTGTCATTATCAATGGTGCCTGTCACCATGGAGTCAACAACTATGGATCTTCTAACATTTTTAAAAAGACAATCACAAGTTTACATTGTGTTTCTGTTTCTACAAATACATCCTTACTCTTCCCAGACTCAAATCCTAATTTCTGATTCATAAGATATGGTCACTGCACCTCTCTGAGCCAACAATGGATTCTCTGGGGGACTGGTGCTTTCTTTGCATTAACTAAGCATACTCTTATAGCCGGAGACCACAATAATGGGTTGGTAATTGATTCAAAACTATGTTTTATCATCTGTACCCCCTTACCATTTGATATTTTAAAAGGAATCCATAATCTTGATTGAGAAGACTAAGCGATCCAGTAGTGGGCGGGAGCTACATCTCAAGAGCTGATCGCTCACGTCTCTTCCCAACTTCAAGTTCAGTGATACCAGATTGGTAACTTGAAATCACCATGCTGGGAGTATTTACACCATGGAAACCTGCCAACATTGTAAGTCAGGACTGTTTTCTCCTAAAGTTAGACATTTTCTGGCACATTGTTTCTACACAACTACGAATTCATCATCAAATATGTACTGAACACCTCTCCCAGTTCTGCTCTAGTTCTATAGGCACTGCCTGACCCATTTGAGGAAGTGCGTTGTCACTTCCTAAGTAGGAATCAGCAGCAAGTCATGTAGTCAGATTCTGAACGGCATTTTCTCCTTTGCTGTCAATTAAAACTTGTATTCCTTATGGAACCCTGCCACTGCAAGCCTATACGCTTAAGCACACAAACACACGTGTGCACATATATTTTCCCCCCCAAAATAGTTGATCATGGGAAATAAACTTCCCTCACTGAATTTTTAATAAATGCAAGATATATCAAAGTCAAGAAAAGTACTCCTTTCAGCTGTTCTGAAATTTACAAAAGGTGTTGGCTTTTTACTTCCTTACAAAACCCTTTTCTTTGTGCCCTGTTATTTTATTCATGTTTATCTATCCATTTATAAAAATTGCACAATAGGAAAAAAAAGCCCTATTTGACAGTTTTTGATATTTATAGTGCTCTGAGAAAGGACCTGGAAATTCGGTTAAGTTTGTTAAATGCAACATTTTATAAGCAATCTCATAAAGCCTAAAAGCACAATAGTAAGTGGGAAGTACTTGTAAAAAGCGGTGTTTTTGACCTACAGATGAAACCATCAGAGAAGCAGAAGTATTGACTGAATTGCTTCCAGGGGGGCCTGGGAGGAGGAGCTAGGTGCCCACAGCCGCAGGGGTGGCAGGAGGAAGAGGAGGTGGATGGGAGAGGCCTTCTGCTCTGATGGGGAGTCGGTTCTGCTTCCAGGTCAGTGAAATGTTCCTCTTGTTTTCTCTTCCTGGTTCCCTTGCCCCTTGGAAACACCCCTCAAAGGAAATCGGAAGGAGTGGCCTCGGGAGGGCGGTCCTGGAGTCTGGAAGTCTGCTTCTATTTAAGTGTCTGCTGTACCAGGGTGCTGGGAGAGACAGGGTGCTGCTTGAGGCTAGCCCAGCCCCTTCTCTACAGCAGGGAATCAGCTCAGACCCACAGGAGCCCAGCGTCTCAGGTGTCCTCGCCTCGCCGGGGACAGGAGGGAGCACGGACACGAGGGACAAGTCTGTGCCCGCCCAGTGCTCCCAAGGAATGGACGTCCCCCCCAAACTGTCCCTTCGCAACTCTGCTTTTGAATTTTTATGACACAAAGTCTCAAAAAGATCTTGGGGAGAAAATTGCTGGGTGATTTTATGGTTTAGTCCTTGGTAATCTGAGAATCAATGTTACTGACTGGTGAGTCATAAGAGATATAATAGTAAACTCACTGCAGCTGAGCATTTCAATAAAAAAGGGTGGCTGCCACCCTGGGGAGTGCATGAAGCTGCCTGAGACTCTGGGACCCCTTCCTCTTGGGCCACGCCACAGGTCTTAGATTCCAAAACAGAAGGCACTTTCCACGCCAAACAAAGATAGTGGTCATTTAGTATTAAGTGACCAAAATGTTTTGTCTTCTTATAACCAATAACTATTTGGGGGACAATGGTACTTTCCAAAAAGAGGCAGTCTGACAGTGGCGGGCCTTTGCACAGGCGATGGCTCTGGGAAGGAATGCACCTGCCCCTTGGTTTCCTCTTGGGGATGACACGGGGTTAGCGCTCCCCACGATGGGGGCTGTGACAACCACATGAGGAAAATATCTGTGAAGTACCTACCAGGGTCTGGCAGAGGCATGAACTAATAATCATTATCATAAGTTTTTCCAGCCTCTAGCACCAGAAACTTTTCTACTAAGAAAGACCCCGTTAGGACCAGTTCCACTGTCATAACCCCCAGAATGCCCCAACATACATTATTTAAATTAATGACTTCACTGTTTAGAAATAGGTTGAGTAAAGGGGTAAAACCCATTCTCACTTGCTGTTAATTCCAAGTGCCAGTTCAGCCTTTTGGTCCAATCATACTTTCCCTGCCAGGTTGTGTCCAAAGAAGTCAGAAAAGAGGATACTTTACTAGAGAACTCTTGAAGGGACGTGGGGCCATAGTGTGGGGAGGGCCTGCTTATCCAGAGAGGTGTGGCGGGAGAGGCTGGGGTCCCAGCGAGGAGTTACAGGGTGGCTTCCGGCCCCTACAGCAGGCACATCACTCACACACGCACGGCCCTTCTCCGTTGGACCCATCAGCCTCACTTTTGTGCCATAATCGATCTGTTGTAAAATGAGGCTAAAAAGAAAATTTAATTTGATTCCTCAGAACAAAAGCTTGACAGGTCTTACGATGAACGGATTTTTCCTCTACTTATATTTGTATATTTGTGTATAAGGTCATATTTTCATCGTTTCCCGTTAGTAGGCCAGGTACTGAAATGACATACAATTTTAAGGGGTCGTGAGCTGGTGGTCCGTCTTAGATGCGATGGGCAAAAGTAGCGACCATCTTCATGAAAAAGTCACTGTCATATATCATTCCCAACGGCTGTAATTAGAGCACATCTTCCACTTAATTTGTAAGAGAAGAGGTGAAATGATGAAGCAAATCTCCCTGATAGGCAGACTCAGGTTTGGAGAGAACTTCCAAGGCCCCAGTGTTCTCTGGTGACTTATTCTAGTCATGGAGACAAGGTGTAAATGCTTCACCTTTTCCATGAAGGTGGGTTTATGAGAACTCAGCTGGGATTTTAAGGATGACTTCTTTTCTTGGGTTCTACCTTTAAGGGTCAAGGTAACAAGGTTTTCATGTGGGGAATTGGAACTTCAAAGCACATTTTGAGAAAGTATTTCATAATGCTAGGGCATAATAGGTTGACATGACTGGGTACTTTAGAAGTGACCAGGAATTTATTCTAGGAGTATTTTATGAAAGTTTATGGATGGCATAAATAGCAAGGGTCAGGTATGAGAGACAGCACATGTTTAATACAAGGGCCATAATAAAGATGTCATTTCTGGTCTCAGCTCTGTCCTCGCCTCGCTTGAGGCTGCTCGCACACTTTCTCTTGCTGTTTCCTAATCAGCAGTGACAACACCGTACCTGATGCATCTCAGAGAAATGCCAAGGGGGTAAATTAAATGACATCTATGAAATAACTTGAGCTCTTTAGAAAGAAATGCTTTCTAAACATAAGCTTAAACATTATATTCAGAAAATAATTTGCAAATGACCATGAACCTCTTCAAGCCCCGTTTCAAAACTCACTCCTTCCAAAAAGCTTTTCTTGATTAACCTCACCCATTCCAGTCACTGTTTTAGACGTTTAGTGCCTTGGTCTTCCATTGACATTGTTATGTTTCCCTTTTGCTTCATTACGAGTGCCATCAGCTGGAGAGCTGCCCACACTAGCAACCTTGGGCCATCCTAGCTCCTCCCTCCCTCACCCCATCTTCCATTCCAGCGGGTGACACCGTCTCTCCAGTTCTGCCTTGGACCTGTCACTTCCATGGCCCTGCCAGAGCCTCAGCCCCTCGTCCCCTCTCCCCTGGTTGTCTGTACTGCCTGCTCATGAGTCTTTCTCATGCTCAGCCTGGAAAGGGGCCAGGCTTCCCAGGTCACCTTCCTCTGTGCTCTCCAGGGATATTTTAAAAACAAACCTGATCCTATCTACTCCCTGCTTAAAACTCTGCCAACGCCTTAGCTTACCACAGAAGGCCGCTCTTTTTGTGCCCATCAGCCACCGTCCTGGCCCAACCTCTCAACACCTGCTCTGTGCTCAGCCATCCCGGGGGCCCGGGTGCTTGAGCTGAGTTGTGAGGTCCCAGAGAAATTAGGCCAAAGAAGAGCAGCCTGTGTTTTCCTGGCGTCATGGTTCTGAGCTTCTGCACATGCTGTTCCTTTTGCTATCCATGTCTTCTTCCTACCTAACAATTCCTACTGGCTTTCAAATTTCAGTTCAGATAACTCTTCTACCAAGAAGACTTCCCCATCGTCCTCTGACTCGTTTCTGCATCAGCTTTCAGTGCTCATCTGGTGCGCTTCCCCGGAACGATGCGTGTGATGTTGTAAAAAAAAAAAAAGCATCATTCTGCACTAAAACCATTCATTGATGTCATCTATTTCTTCCAGTAAGTTATGGGCTCCTTGCAAGCCGGGACTACACTTTCTGATTGTGTATTTTGATCATCTAGCACAGAGCCAGGTCCTCAGTAAATGGCTGCTGAATGCACGGATGAAATTAGTACTCTGTAGAGACAACAAAGGGTCGGCAGACTATCAAAACTTTTACTGACTTTAGGCCTTGTCGATAACCTATGACTCAAGAAGCCTGCACAATTATGGTAAAAAACAGACCACTGTATTTGGTCTCAAATATCGTAATCGTTATAGCTTCTGATTTTACTAAAACATACATTTTCAGTTTTTTACATCAACAAATCATTTCATTGTTAGCTGAAAATTATTTCCTTTGCTGAGACAACTCTTGATAAGTCTCTTTCAAGAAAATTCTTCCCTCTTCTTTACCACCTACAAGCCATAAAAAGGGTTAAACAAAGACTACACGTAAACTAAGTACCATAGAGTTGGTACCAAAGAAGGCAAATTAAAATGTGTAATTGGTTTACTATCAGATAGCTTGGGGGTGCCCACAGCTACAGCATCTCAGGGCTAGCAGGGGTCTTGATTGTTGTTGGAGAGAGGAACTTACTGTCCTGCCCCCCTTTCTGTGGCTGCTTCTAACAACAGGAATCAGTAGACAGTGACCCATGGCAGAAACAAAAGAAGTTTCATATACAAGAAACCTGGAATCAGAGCAGCTTTCATTCAACCAAGTTCTGTGGCCATAAGAAGGGAGTAAAGATTTCCACTCAGCAGAAGCGTCAATACTCCAGCAGTGGTTTAGGCAAGCCACTCTGGCAGGTGTCTAGAAAGAGCATCTTTTGAAGCCTCAAGTAAAACTCAACCCCTCACAACAATTCCCAGGCACCTCCAAGCACTGGTTCCAGGACTGGCCCGGGTAAGTGTGGTTTAATTAGGGAAGGGCCGGTGGTACAGCGGAACCTGCACTAGCCCTTCCAGAGCAACTGGCTGCAGATGTGAGGAGCTATATTAACAGTCTCTTGGCTGCCTCACAGGACAGGTACGTATAGTTAGGAGCTTGGTTCTGTGGTCAGAAAGGCCTAGGTTCAAATCCTTATTCTGCTACTTGCTAGCCATGGAACTCTTGGGCAAGTTATTTAACCTTCCAGAACCTCAGTTTCTGCACTTGTAAAATGAGGGAAAAGAGCATCTATACCTCAGTCCTGTAGCCTGGAACATAATAAGTGGTCAATTAATACAAGCTATCATTGTTATAGCTATTTATGGTGATACAAAGTGATACGAACCTATTATGATTCCAATTCATTTGCCACCTAAGTCAAATAATTTTTCTGTGCCCTAAAAATAACATAAAGTAAGAGCCTGATGGAACTAGTGCTGGTCAAATGCCCTGTGGTCCTGCTTAGAGTTGATAATCTGGGTTTCCGTGTTGCTGACAGTTCTAGTCTCAGTGTGGTTTTACTCTCCGTATATAAAACAGAAACAGGCATTAGGGCACCATGAGGCCACTGCACCCAGCACCCCACGCTTTGCCATGAGTTTCCTTGAGGGTTTGGGGACCTCACACAGGACTCTTCAGCTGAATGACAGAGTACGGTTCTTAGATTCAATTACACAGGCAGCTGGCAGCCTTGCACCTAAGTTCTATTTTATAGAGTCTATACACTTACTCCAAATTGAGTTACCAGTTGGTGGGGGGTGGGCATATAAAGTATGGAGTTCCAAGAGAAAAAAAAGAATAAATTAGATTGAAGTTTATCCAAAGGATTTAAAAATGTGATTTACCTGTGGGCCAGTTCCTGGTTTCAAGTGAAAACCAAAAACAAGTTCAAGGTACACTGTTTTCTCCTCGTTTTCTTCAGGTTCACCTCCTGAGTCCTAAAATAGAAAACCAAGCACCATTTATTCTAGATCATGGTCTGGTTTTTACTTCTTAGGTAAAGGAGACAATTTCTCAGCACTAGTTTCCCATTCTAACCTGTTCTTTAACTTGGGTTATTTTGGATTAGGCTATAAATTGCAAATACCTAACACTAGAGAAATGACATCTTAAGCCTTTGGGACCTTTTCCAAATGATTTATCTCATATGCTGCAAACTGAATGTCACTGTTTTACATGTTTCACCATGCAAGGTGCAATTTACCCTTAAAAGATGCAGTGAGCACCTGGAGATGCTCTGTGAGGCTTTACCTTGAGGGTTTTACAACACTGAAGAACGGAAGATACAGGTTGCTCTCAAAGAGGAGTTACACACTTCCTGGAGCAGATGTGGGTGGGGAACCAAATGAACTTTCAAGGGCTTAGAGATGGAAAAACATAGCTGCCGGTGAATGACAAAAGAATTCTGTGTATTGACTGTTGGTATCTACTCATTTTATAACAAAGTATGCCTTTTGAATATACTCAAAGTAGTATGTCAAATATACAAATAAGTTATTCAAACAATGAACCAATCTTTCACCTCCGATGTAAGTAAAAATCCAGAGCTTTAGTGTGTGAATTCCTTCAGTGACTATGTGTTGGACAAAGGTTTCCAGAGCCAGGTGGGAGGCTAGAGGTCCTCACCTACAATGTTAGCCCCACGTCCCCGAGCCACTACGGCGACGTGTGTTGTTCTTATCATGAATATATTGTTAATATTTCAACTCTCAGGGAACAGGGTGTTCAATTTATGCACACCCTAAGCTTCACTCAAAGGGCCTTTTGTTAGACAGATGCGGTTACACTTCACTTCAAACAACAGCTCCCGACATTGGCAAGTTTAGGCGTGGTGCAGCAGGTGCGTAGGTCAGTAACAGTGGCATGTTCTCAGTAAGAAAAAGCCTCCCTTACCTTAATGAGTGGTGGGAAGTGAAACAAGTTTAGGTAGTCATGGGTTAACTTCTCAATGGCTGACTGTAAAAAAAAAAAAAAAAAAATCACACGACTTTGTTAATCATCTGATAATGCCAAGAGAGGATTAAAGTTATTGTGCACATATAAAGGCATTCTTTATTTATGTAGCTCATAATATATCTTGGAGATGTTAATAGCCAACATCTATTGAGAATAAACCTGACTGTTGTATTTACAGGTTGTTTGTAATTATTCAACAGAGTAGGAAGATATTTTAAAGATGTTAAATCTCCGACTAAACAATAAATAAAGCCATTCTTCAAGCACTGGTAGAGTACAGTAGTGACAAGTTAATGTTCCAGTTACAGAATGCAGTTGTCACCCTGAGTAACTATGGGAAAAATAACAAAGAACATGAATTTATCACCAGACCCTTCCACTAAGGCTGGGATCTCGCGAAAGGCTGTGTTGCGTTGTAAGGGCTTTTCTATGGGCATGTGACCAACACTCCCTCCCCCAGTGAAGTGCAAAGAAACCTGTAATGAAAGGAGGACAATTTAAATTATGATTTTTTTCATACTCATCACATATGATCCAGCTTTTCTGTGAACACATCACATAGAGAGTGAAAAAAGTGCCAATGTGAGAAAAACTAGATGCGTTTTTTTTTTTTTTAAATGGAAGAGTTCTTTATTTTATCAAGTATGCTTCTTAACTATTGATGCCGGGGTTCTTGTTCACGAAGCTGAAGAATGAGCTTAGCAAACAGGCAAGGTAGGAGAGCAAGGTACAGGCTTTTATTTAGAAATAAAGTGGAAGGACAGAGCTCCCGGCTCACGCCAGGAGGGGACAAGGGAAACCCTAGATGCGTTTTTAAAAAGTGAAATGAAAGCTGTTGACATTCGATGATGGAATGAGCACTTCTTGAATGTTCAGCCCTAGTCCTCTGACGGGGCCCCTCCACACGAGGCCTTGCAGGCCCGGGGAGAAGGGAGCCGGGACGGGCTTGAAGGGACAACCGGGCAGCAAGAGGGGCCTTGGAAAGGGGGGTTTTATAACCCACCATTCATGGGCTGACTGGTGGAGAAGGTGTCCAGTGATGACTGTGACAGAGTAGAGAATGGAGGGGACATCCTTACCGTGTGTGTGTGTGTGTTGTGTGTGTTGTGTTGTGTTGTGGGTGTGTGCGAGAGAGCGAGGGAAACACTTTTGACAAGCAGTAGGAGGGCTCCTCTAGTGTGGAGGTGCTCGTCTGGGTCCCATCCAGAAAGGTCCAGCTCGAAGCACTATTTATCCTAATCGCCTCAAGAGTGTACGGAGGGCCCTTCCAGAGCACGTTTCTAACACCCTCTTCACTTAATTTTTCTCTCTCACATAAGCTTATTTGTCATAAAGACCCACACCCGGCTGAGTTTAATGGGCCGGCATGTGTTGGCCGAGTCCCCACTGGGTGGCCATTAACAACCTTGGCTTTGGCATTGAGATGGAGGGTCCACATGCCTGACTTTTGGGAGTCACCTGTCTAGGATTGGACTGTCTTTATGTGCACATGTGGACTCATCCAGGAGCTTCAGGGGAGCCCTGGGCCCACCCACACATACTGGCCGCCCCCTCCTTTGGAGCTCTGGGCAGACACTGTGTCATGAGCACAGGACGTGACCCCATCCCAACTGGCTGCTTCCAATGAGGGCTTTTTCTCTATACATGTGTTTATTGGCTTCTCTGCAGCACTGGACCCTGTTTAATGGAGCTTTTTAAACCTCTGGATTCCAGGGCTCCATTCTCTCCCAGCTTTCCTACTTCCTGGGTGAGCACCCCTCTCCCCGCCTCTCTCCTGCCCATGCTCCCAGGACCTCCCCGTGCCAAATGCACCCTTTCTGAAGGCCCATCACGTCCATCACACGGAGAAAGCTCCCCTGCTGGAAGACTTTTCATCATCAGGCATGTACATGTAGCTGAGCTTTCCTTCTTTTTACTTATTTATTGAGGTGAAATTCATTATCTTAAAACGAGCCATTTTAAAGTGTGCAATACAGTGGCATTTAGTACCTCTACAGTGTTGTGCGGCCATCACCTCCTTCCGGTTGTGAAGCTTTCACATCTCCCGCAAAGAGGACCCTGTGCCTGTGCCCATCAGTAGCGCTCCCCATTCCCTCCTGCCCCCAGCACCTGGCAACTTCTAATCTGTTTCCTGTCTCTTTGGATTGGCCTGTTCTGGTCATTCCATATGAAGGGAATCATACAGTGTGTGACCCTTGGTGTCTGGCTTCTTCGGCTCGGCATGATATTTTCAAGGTTCCTCCATGCTGTAGCCTGTGTTCACTGGGCGCCCCTTCTTGAACGTGCAAACAGGTCTCTGACCTGTGTTATGCTCCCCTTCCATTCACTTTATGGGCCTTATGACTTCTCTATATTATAACCTCCAAATTGGCCTTTCAAAATCCAGCCTCTCCTTTCTAATCCACTTTACAGCTTACAGAAGCTGTTTTCAACATGTCAGTTCTCAAAACTTCCAAAATCCCCCACAGCTGCTCGAAGTCTGCATCCCTGGCTTGAAATTGTCAGCTGTCCGGGATCTGCCCATCCGCCCCCACCTCTCGCTTTGCGTAGCATCACTTCTACCTCATGTGTACCTGCACTTCCATCAGAGCCACTTACTGTGCCTTCTACCAAAGCCAACTTTTTCTGTGTCTTTACGTTCTCGTTTCTCTCTTTCTCTCTTAACTTCTCATCCTCTCTGTCTAGATGAATAGTTCTTTCCTTTCCCGCTCCTGTCTATATTCCAAATTCTGTCCCTCCTCCCAAGAGCCAGCTCCAGGGCCACCCACTCCATGAAGTGCTCCCTCTCTGTCTCCCCTGCTGCCCCTCCTGAGCAGAGGTAACGAACAGCTCTTTTCCTCCCAACTGCCAAGACTCTATATATTATGAAAAGCTGTATGTACATGTTTTATCTCTTCTTGGGGACTTAAATTCCTTAAGGACAGGATTTGTCCTTGTATTTCCACAGTCCCAGTCTTGCAATCAGTAGGCATTCACTGGATTTGCTGAACAATAATAAAGAAGTCTGGCCAGTTTGCCGTAATGTCACCAACCAGCATGGAGGGGTCACTTTGGGAATACTTAAATCACTATGGCTTTTGGGGAGGTATCTCAGCTTGCCACCCCTTTTTCCTCCTGACTGTTCCTTAAGGAATGTTGGTCCTTTTTCAAAGGCAGCAGAAGGGAAGGGGAGGTGGGAGATTATCATTTGGCATCTTCCAAATAGGACAAAATTTACCACTTTTCTCTCCCGGAACCTTGAGACTTCTCTGTACTGGAGAAAGTCATCTGTCCTACTGTAGTTCATCTAAGCCAGCACAGCCTTTCAGGACGGGCCTGCCCACATCCAGAGGTTGAGATTAAGTTATTTGCCAGTCTTTGAGGTATATGTTCATGCATTAAGCCTCCACGCCCAACTTCTGAGAGAGAAAAGATGGTAAGATTGAGGCTAAGCCATCATCCAAGGGGTGCTGAGGGGCTGTAAGGCTGTTCTGCACATGGGTCCAGGGCCCACAGAAGGGAGGAGAGGCTTCCTTTTAACCCGAGGGAGATTTCCCTGGGAAGGCCCGTGTTGGTAGCTCTAACTGAGGTCTGCGGAAAAGTAGTTGTCACGTTGGTAGCTAGACAACTGCTATCTCTGCATGATAGGAAGCTGCTTTCTCTACATTTCCTCCTTAGTCTCGTGGTCTTCTTTCTAACTTGTGCCCACTCCTCCGCCCACCCACACCGGGGCTGAGGAGGTCTGGAGAGCAAACTTGATTTCATCCTAAGATCTTTTGAAACAAACTTCAGATTAATAAAAATGTCCCCACAGATGCCAGCAATCTTGGTTGGTTTGGAGTAACTAAAAAACAGAACAAAACCAAAAATGAATCTGGTTGCTAAACTATATAAAAACCACCACCACCAAAAACCAAGATTGAACAGTTTTGAAACTGTTCAAGACTGAAGTTTTGGGGGAGATGCTAGGATTTCCTGAGAAAATGAGGGATTAGACTACACCTATGGTGGTACTTGTTGCATATCAAAACCACCAAGGTTGCATATTGAACCCACATTCCCACGATTCCAGGTACTGCACTGGCCTAGGTTTCGGTCAGTCCGCAGACAGGTTCTGGCCTCCTTAGGGAATCCTAACGGTCCAGCCCCTCTGGCGTTAAAAGAAGTCGCCTCCTCCTCTTCTGGCCAGGCTGGCAGTTCTGCGGGCATCACGGGCCCTCTTCCGGGTGCAGTGCACCCTGAGCCACCTCCCGGGGGCGCCCTCCCCTCCCACAGCACCCCCTTCCCGCCCCTCCCCTTGGTTAGCACCTATTTGTCCTTCAGGTCTCAAGTCCTTCCTTCTTCAGAAGCAATTGTACAGAAATCGGTTTCCCCTCATCACATGATGACTTCCTGTCTTTTCCACTGGGAAAGGGGTGACAGTCAAGTATGTCCAGGTGACTTCTGCTGTGCCGGGTATTAACCCTTTGGTTGCTGGATTATGAGGAGGGGGAAGGGGTCCCATGGGGCAGCAGTTAATTATCAGAAGTAGTTCAGCACTGTAACGAGAACAGCCATGTCTCCCTCCCCAGAGGCTAACACAACACGTGATCGGCTACCCAGTAGGCGCTCAGTGAAGACGTGTTGACTGAACGCGCTCCCGTTCCGAGGTACCTTTAAATGAATGATGTGCCCCTTGGAGACAATGCCCATGTCTTTCAAGTCTTCTTCCTCCAGAAGCAGCAGCCGCTTTCCGGTGATGTTGTTCTCCTTGAACAAGCTTGCATACACACTCATCTCTTCTGAGGAGTCGCCTGAAGGAGGTGATTAGAGGGCAGAATAAAATTAGACTAAATCATGTCCAAAGCAAAGTCAATGCCATGAATTAAGAAGGTAAGTTATTCCACTTGCCTTTTCTGATGAGCTGCTGAACCCAAAAATACTGTGAAAGAGAGGACATAAATGGTTTGCAAGATTCATACACGGTCACACTAAAACACATCGTTTTCAACAGATTAAAATGTCTTTAATTCTTCGCTCAACCCCAAAGGTACAACGGAAGACATTCTCTTTAGTTTTAAAACTTGCAGCTTTCCTTGGAGATACTCTTCCCTTTGGGGGCCTTGGACACCTGAGGGACTGCTGGTTCTCCTCCTTATTTGGGAGATTCACAAAAATCCTTTCAAAAGGTCTTACTTTTAATGATTTTTCCATTTATGTGTTGCTTGGTGGTCTCTTGGGTTGTTGAGGGAGGGGCGCTGGTTTACCCAGGAATTGTATCTGTAACAGGGACCACACCGCAGTAGACAGAGAAATGGGTAGAAAGCATCCTCTGTGCTAGGCAGGAAGGAACCGTGTGGCTGAAGTTAAAGTGTGAAGCTTCCTCTATAGTGAGCTTGGACCCAGGGCCCCTCATCCTGATTCACCTGGCACGTGTACTGGTGGCGTCTCACATTACGTGGGTGAAGGGAGATAGAAAGGAGGCCAGACCCAGTCCCGCCAATTCTCTAGGGGAGCCCTTGACGCTGGCATTTTATTGAAATGGCTTGAAAGCCACTCAGCCTCAGAGCAAACACTAAATTAGCTGCTAGAGCTCAGTGCCTTTTTAAAAATTTCTTCTTAAGTGAGATGGGTCAACTCTGCAGGGAGGTGCAAAGGGATTATATTGAGGCCCATGAGTCAAGGAGACCCTAAGTCCTCTTTTCTTGCTAAGCAGGGCTGACAGGAACTTTAGAATCACCAGGGCTAAGTGAATGGGAAGAAACAGGTGGCGAGTTCCCTTATCTGGTGGAAGTTGAAGAGGTTTGTTGTAAGCAGTTTTACTTCCCGAGAATACAGAAAGCAGGGAGGCAGATGCCTCAGTCCAGAAGCCAGGTTGCGTTAGGTAAACAGACCTTTCCCAGAGTTCCCAGTAGTGCTAAGGCTGGCATTACAGCTTTTTTTCTTTTTCATTTAATGCTACCATGAGCATATAAAATGGACCTGAACAGGCAATAAGACCCTGAGCTCTTTAATGAAGAATTCCCAGACCTATTTTACACTAAGGAAAGATAATAAAGATGCAACAGGCTAAAGGATTGTTCTTCAGGGTCTCTAGGCAAGTGCAGAGTGTAGGACTTGCTTTGGACTTAGTCTGTCCAATTCTCTCAAAAACATGGGGCTCCAGCCCTCAGACAATGTCTGGGACCTCATGTCCTTCTTTCCTTGGAGTAAAGGCCAGAGTAAGATGAACCTGTCACTTTCAAACAGGCCTCATGCAGGAAGGAAACCCAGTTTGGCAGAATCCCAGTCTAGCACTGCCTTACCAGATCTTCCTCCACCATGGTTCAAATCCATCTCTGGTATTTTGGGAAAACTTGGGATCAATTTTTTTTCAAGTGTGTTCATTTGCTATCCTGAATCGCCCCTTTGTCACTGGCATTCATTATCGTATTCTGAAACACCTTCCAGAGCAAAGGCAGAGGTGCAATCTGCTTGTAAGCTTTGAAGAGATACTTGCTTTGCTCAAGGCCTTATTTTACAACGCTACTGTCTTAGAAACAGAAGAACATGGAATTTGTCAAGTTCTAGTTAGACATTCCTAAGGCCCGAACCCTTCTACCTGTATTTTTAACTTGTGAAATACCCACCCAGGTAAAAGGAGGCATTAGCAGAAGCAGCTTACCACGTCATCTTCAGTCCACGAGCCAATCTCAAAGGAAGGCAGCAGCTGCATGAGAAATACGAATGGAATGAAAAAGAGAAGGAACATTGTCATTGTCTTTTTGCTTTACCCCCTCGTCTGTTTCAGCTTTTGGCGGCTGCTCTGGCTGGGGTCCTCCTGCAGGTTAGGTTCAATGGAAAGCCATTCTTCTGACCTTAAGAGGAATTTCTCAGTGCCCCAAGGAGTTTGCCTAAAGAATCCATCATATGCATCAACCTTTCAGTAAAAATCCATCGCACTCTGTGAGCTGCTGTTGTGGGACTTTGTACATCATAGATTTTCCTCTCTTGGCCCTCAGCACACCAAGAGTAGTTTTACATTCCACTAGAGCTTGGCCGTCAAATGATTTCTGACTTTTGTCAGATACTGGAGCCTTCCTCGGAATTCTCAGTCTACATGAGGATCGTTTGATTTTTAATGAAAATTCCAAAGCAACCACTTGGTAACCAGATGACTTATATGCTTATTTTTACAGGACAGTTTGAAAGTATTTAACTAAATACCTCACTTGCATTATATTATTAAAACCAAATATTAGAACTCAAGTGAAGAAGGACAAGTGAAATTGCAACTTTCCTAAGAAATCCAGGTTGCAAGGTGTAAATGAACCTCCCTCCCTATCAGGTGCACAGACCTGAAAAACAATTTTGCAGGAGGACTTCAGCCTGCACCATTTTCAGGGCCATGTATGCTCCATGGCCATAGACTAAATGATAAATGCCTACATAATATGAGAAAACCTGGTGTGTCCTGTGACTTGATCAAGTTTGCTATAGTCTTTAGCTTTAACTAATGTAACTAGCCAACATGGTCGGATTGCTTGTGAGATAACACGGCAAAGTGTCATTCAACCTGTTACAATCGCTTTTTGGGGGTGAGTTTAAAAAAGAGAAGTTGAATTTAGTTGCCTTTACTATTAGTATAAAAAGCAGAGGGTGGGTTAATCCTTCTAATCTGCAAGTATTTTGTCATATTCTTGAAGCTGCTTGGAAATGCATGTCCCTCCCTGGAAGGAGCTTTTAATTTAAGCGGGGGTGAAACAGATATGGATTATATATGGAGGAGTTCAAGGCCGTCTTCATCTTGCTTTACTCAGTGCCTAGCAGAGTGCTTTGCATACAATACCTGGTAGATTTTTGTTGCACAGTTTTGTTGAATGAATAAAACTGAAGGGTGCATTTACTAAATGCTGAATTTCTGGCACAGAGTTCAATGTGTAGGGGTATACCAGAGAAAAGGGAGGGTTTCATAGACTAAAATGGGGGAATGGAAGGCAAGGTGGCTTGAGCTGGGTACTGCAGGGCAAGGAAAAGAGAAGGAATTCCGGGTGAGGAGCAGCACCAAGGCAGAATGCTGGCAGTGGTGGGCGGAGCGGAGGGAGGGGCAGGCCTGGCACGTTGGCCTGAGCACCAGAGGCAGCGTGTGCCTGTCAGAGGATAAAGGGCAAAGGCTTAAAATGCTTCACCTCTCTCTGGCAATGCTTAAAATCTCTAGGAGGCCAACCAGAATTTTAAAAAAACTTACTGGTTACAGTAACTATGAATGTGTAGAGATGACTATAAAGTGCAAGGGCATAAACTGCTACTGTTCTACATATGCTCTGCTACCCCCACATGCTCCGACGCCCTCAGGATTGCCCCTTTCCTCCTCTGAGATATTTGATGTTATGCAGGAATCACCACATGCACTCACCTGCTTCAATATTGTAGAAAGGAAAATGACTTGAAGAATAGAATCTAAAACTGAACTGGATCAAAGAAAATACATGGCAAATTTTATTACTTCACTGGGCAGCTGAATATAGCCGTAGAACCATGTTCTTCCCTTTCCCCATTATGAAAACAAATGTAAAATAAGGAACTTTTATGATTAGCTCAAGAAACCACAGAGTGAGCTACAGAAATATTTCCCTGCATCAAGGCTGGCTTTTACAGGGAGTGGGGGGATGTGCACTGTTTTGATTTTTATACAATTCCCAAAACAAAATTGATGAGTATTTCTTGAGTAGAGTAAGGGTTGTAAACGAAACTAGTCAAAACCAACATTTTTGGTTTTAATGTCAAAAGGAGGGTAAGGGCACCCTGGGCTCTGAGGATGGCTCATGCAGGTGGCGCCAAGGAAGGGCATGGGATTCAGTGTGACGTGCCCCCGCAGCATTCTTGCAGGATGCCTGCAAAGATCAGTGAGAAGAAGGCCGGACCCAGGCTCTATTTCAAGACAGGTTGAATTTGGCAAGATGGGATAAGAGTTAATGATGTCCAGCCACACAGTGGCTTACCATTTCCTTTATGTTTTCTATACCTTGTTAACATACCAGTATATATGTTGTAGAGTGAGTTCTAAGCCTTTCTGTCTTTCTTTGAGGATAAAAAAATCCCTCACGACTATCCCATCACTTTACAAATCCATTACTTACACTCCAACCGATTTTAGGAGCGAAAAGCTCACACTCATGTGCATGCATGTGACAGTGATTCCTTCAAAGGATTTTGGGAATCCAGCCTAACAAACACCTGATATACACAGCCACACGCAACAAAGGAATTTACTGTCAAAACGTTTATTGCAAAATGGAGTCTTAAAACAAAGGAAAGCAAAGAAAAGTTCACATCAAAATGAAATGTATGACACCAACTTGGATTTCTGAATACATCGTGGACTTTGTGCTGGAATATCAAACCCCAACCGTGAAGTCAGTAGCTGAGTAGTCTTACCACACAAGAGTAAAATTTAATCTTCCATACAAACATTATACAACATATTTGGTATAAGATTTGCTCAGAATAATATTGCAATAGAATAACTGAGAAAAAGCTTTTGTTAAAAAAAAAACAATAAAGTGATAATGCCATCTAGTCAAAGCTCACAAAGGATATAAATATTTTCTATTATTTAGTACAAAATGTTTAAGAGAGTGCAAAAGCAGTCTGTGCAGTGCATTGTATCTGCCATTAAAAGATATACTAGTCTGCACATGATATAAAATAATTAATGTAGTTGCTTGAAACTCTAGTTTTGAAGTAAACAGTCACATGCCGGAAAGCCCCGCACAGACAAGAGAGTGCAAACTAAGTTGGAACCTAAGGAAACACGGCTAGTCCTTCAGATTTCCTGGAAGACACTCAGTTTTCATCACGGAAATGCTGCATCTAGAGCTATCAGGCTATGTTATATACTCAAAAGAATAGAACAGATTCGTCTCTCTGGCAGTCTATACAGGAAAATAGTCTCACTCAAAAGCAGCAAAAGGTGCCTGATTATATAAAAATTGTGCTCTATTATAAATGTGGCATGACGAGACTGCAAGTTTAAAAAGGCTGTCAACAAGTCAAGTGTATGAAAAATAAAAAAATATCAATATTTAACTCAGAGTAAGTTTTAAATTATCTTTCATGAAAGTCTTACCACTCCAATGAAAACTCTGAAAAAGAAAGTTACATATTATAGTGCTTGAGAAGTCATTCTGGATCTCTCCTAAATCTTTCCTCAAACCCACTTCCTTGATTTTAATGGGGGTCAAATTTGAAGACCTCAGCTGGAGTTAAGTCTAACAAGTCTATTGCGGGTTAGAAACCACTGGCTAAAAACCAGCCCTCGACGTTTCCAGAGCATCCCAGGCAAGTGTACGATGTGCCTTCAACCTCTTCCCATTGGTTATTTATGTAAAATATTAAAATTTTACTTGTGATTTTGCTTAAAAAAAAAAAGACTGTTAGGAAAAGAGTCCTTTTAAATTAAACATAGCTACTTCACAGAACTGTAGCTACCTCAGAGATGTTTTTCTTTTTTTGTTTATTGTGTAATGAGTATAACAAGAGAGTTTCATAACGTTCAGGTTGGGGAGTAGTTGTAATCTGGAAATGTATATTTTGACTTGGGTAATTTCATTTGAGGAAAAAAAACCAGACGTGGGAATCTCAAACTGCAGGGTTTAGCAAGTTTCTCGGTGGGGGGAGGGACAACACTATTGCTACTGTGGACGGCATTCTTTCCTGGACAGGGCTGTCCCTGGCACGCAGGATGTCACCACCTTTGACATTGGTACACCCTCTGTTGACACTGTATATGACACCTCCAGTTCCTGTGGTACCCAAAAACCTGCCCCGCTTCTCCCGAACACTATCAGGTGACTGCCCGGCCTCGGTTGAGAACCGCTGGTAGGGTGTCATCAAATTCCACATGACCAACTTTATGAATAAAGAAAAAAAGATGAAAGAGTAATTATATTTTCAATTGTATAGCTCTGACAATTATTATGACAATTTAGAGTTTCCATTCTCGTTTTAAATTGTTGAATTTCTCAGTGTTTAACTCTTGTCCTTATAAAAACAGTTTTATAAGTCAGGTGACTGGAAATAAATCCACCACCAATAAGTTTGCCATTTCAAAAACTGATCTGAAAAGTGAATTAAAAGCTGCACAATTAACACTGTCATCAGAAATTCTGTATATGTATAAAAAAATTTAACATTTTTAAAGTAATAAAATTAATAATAGAGTTTAAAGTCTTCTAAGTAATCTTTACAGATAGAGTAAGACCACTTTAAAATTTTGTTTATATGATTCAGATTTTAAGGATGTTCAAAACCCTAGAGAGACACTGATTTGGAACAGAAAGTAAAATAGTGTCATATGGTAATTACCTCTAGTACAATTCTAGGAGGAGAACAATTTCAAGCTTATCCCTGAGGTTATCAATTCTGCGGTACGCTAAATCCCTGCTGTTTCTTGATGGTGGCGTATTAAGCTATGACCATCTCTGGAACACTGGTGAGGAAACAGCAGTGGTAGAGATTAGAGTAACACTGTCTAGTTAATAATGGTAAACCTAGGTCTGGGCATAGAGGGTCTTTTGGCCTTGCTTAGCTGCTTTTATTAATGCCCCAAAACTTTATGTATAATCATAATAGATTTACATGTAAATTAAGAAAAATGTCAGATTCATTCATTTTATATGTTCTAAATTTATTGTTGATTATTCTTAAACAAGAGCCAACATTTACGTTCTTACATAAAGTGTACAAATCCCAAAATCAGCTCACAGAGATTCTCTTATTGGTGATGTTTTTCCTAACCACACTTTAAAATTCACAAGACGCCCCCATGTGCCTTAAGTCGGGGAGTAAGTACTTTTCCATGTCTGAGCACAGACAGGATGCCTATTTATGTTTGAACCTGTTTGTTTGTCACCAGCACTGTACTGAGGTGTGCATGTATCTGTTTATGTCTGCATTGGCATAGGAAGTCTATCAGATTGGGTATGTGGGGAACCCCACTTCTAGGGAAGGTCTGACCTAGTCCTTCTGTGTTTCCTTAGTTTGTGGGTGCTAGCAGGGCCAGCAAATGCCTCCGACTAGACAAATCTAGCCACTGATGCATGGTCTTCAAAGAATAACAAGTTAAATCTGTCTGCTTAAATGGTTTATATTCTAAGAATGTGCTCTTTATCTTTCTTGAAAGCTATTTACTTTAACTTTCATCTCATACTAATCAGTATCTATCACTTGAAATTGACCGCTCAGTTTTCCAGAGGTGACTGGAGCCACTTATTTTTCAGTATCCTTTCACTGGCATAATTGTTAGCTGACATGACCTGACCACTTGCCATGGACCTGGTGCTGTGTTAAGTGCTGTACACACAGATTTCACTGAATCCTCACAACAATCCTTTGAAGTAAGATTATCATTCCCATGTTAAAAATGAACAGACAGACATGCAGAGGCTAAGTGATCTGCCCGAGGCTGCCCAGCAGTTGTGAATCATGATCTGACTCTTCATCCTTCTCTTTATCACTATGTACATAGACTTTTCTATATTTCACACTCAGAACATTTTGTTATTTTTCTCCAAATAATGCTGGCACAGCTTACTGCTCATTTTGTGGTATTTTCCATCTGTTAATGGGGATTAGAAGCATGTTATGCTTCAAATTCTAAGAGACTTCTTATGATTGAATATACTTGGAAATAGTATTAGATAATATCTATGATGATATCTTTTCTTAAATCTTCCATAACAAGAACCACTGAAAATAATTTAATAGTCAAATGAATGGCACTGGTTTCTAATTTAGGCTGAAAAATAGTCTTTGCTCTTTTGCTTTTCTGTGTGTGTGTGTATAAAACTATAACTGCAAAAAAATTTTTTTAAATAGTGTTTTTATAGTTTAAATGAGCATGACAGATATGTGATAATGTTCTGAGAATATCTCTCTGGCTAGCTAGGTTTTCAGAGCAGCATTTGTATTTTCTTCTTTTTCCCACCAGCATAGCTGAGTCAGGGTTAAAAAAAAGACAACTCTGGAAGTCTAGATTTGATATAAAAAGGACCCTTCACCCTGCACTTTTGCCTAAGTGAGGATAACTTATTATCTCTGCTACTCCTTTCTAAAATTGAGTTCCCTCTTCAAAATATTGATACATATATTTAGAACAGGATTATTATGCCCTCCCAGACCACAAACACACACACATACACTTACTGGGAGCAGAGCAGGCTGGTGTTAACACTCACACTGCCTGGAAGTACCCCCTTAAGATTCTATCTTTCTCTCTGAATGAAGTATAAGTGAAGCTTTAGATGACACTATGTTGTTGTTAAGCAGCTTTCAGGGCACTGGTATGAAAAACTGCAACTTCTGCTGATTTCAAATGAGAGTGTTTCTCCTTCAAATGCACTATTGAGAACATCTTTCATGTTTTACTTTGAGTAGTTGTGCTATTAAGTATTGAAAATTCTTGGCATTCAGTTATTTCTGAAGAAGTATCTGTTATCTCCTTTCATGTCAGTGGTTTTATTACTGGACTTTGCAGTCACTATCAATTATTTCTGACAGTATAGTGTATTGCCATAAGAAAAAGTATGTAGTGTGCTGCAAGAAAATCAAATGTTAAAGAATTAGGAGTCAAGAGTACTTGTTCAACATGTAAGTTTTCTCAAGCAACTGAGTAAATGAAATCAAATCAAATCACATATAAACTATATTCCTTAAAAAAAAAAGTCAGAATGTCATTAGTTAAAAAATACGATATTGTATATAGAATCACAAATTTCTATAATCAGGCACCACATTTGCTGATTCATTAAATATATGTTTTGGGCTTAATCTTTTCCCCACTTTTCTGTAAGCAAGACCAGATCAAAAGTACACTCGATAAAGAAATGACTGCCATGTAAGTGCGAGTGGCCTCAAAATGCAGTGCTTGGTTTTCTACTTTCTCTAGTAGTTTTTGTACAGACTGAGATAACAAGTTTCTTATGTTTTTCCAAAGATTTTCAGTTTCATTACTTGGCTTTCTGCTTTCATTCACTATTATCATCCGCGTCATTATCCTCCTCCTCACCGTCATCATCATCGTCACCTTCTGACAAGTCAAAATCACTGAACCCCAGGGCCATGTGGACCTTCTTCCCCCTTCTCTTAGAGGTGGTTTTGGAAGAATTCTGCTTGGCTTGCATGTTTATCTGCATCCCAGTATGCAGCACAGCTCCTGCTTTGTTCATGGAGAAGATATCCCCAAAGCCCATCAGCATCATGGCCTGCAGACTTTGGTTCATGCCATGGCCCTCCCCGTTACTTGCTGCTGTGATCTGACATGACATCTCTGCACTGTTTGACTCCTCTGTCTTAGATTCAAAGTAAGACTCCTCAGACATTCTTGCAGCAAGAGGCAAGAGAAGCTATCATAAGGGAAGAAAGGACAGAAGTAAAAAGAGAAATTAGGAACAATTTAAAAAAAGGAAACAGATACTACAAAATTAGTGGGTGTTGCATGGAAGGCAAAGGATTAGTGAAACCAGTGAATGTAGGGAATTCTGTGAGTATTTATTTAATGGCAGGTTGGGCTCCAGTGTATTTGCCACAATTTATAAATGACAGAGTAAAGTACAACCAAAAGTTTGCAAAGCACCATAGCAAGCCAAATTACAAATGGGAAGGAAGTTGCAAGTTTTAAGCCCTCATGTTGCTTAAAATAAAACAGCTTTTAGGATTACTCTTAATTTTTCCCAATTTCACTTTCATACAGAAACATTTAGTTAACTATTATATTATATTAAGTAGAGGTTAAATCTCAAGCAAAAATCAAGAAACCTTATACCAAAGAAGAAAAGCTTAGGGGAAGTGTGTGGTCAATACAGTTCTAGGAAGTTCTGGGTCATAAACTACTTTTATCTGGTTACTATCTGCCTATAAAGTAAAAATGAATCTAGAATTCACTTGTTTCCATACATCCAGATACAACACTAGTTATTTCATTTATGAGGTAATTCACTTGTGAACAAATTCTAGATTCTGTCTCTAACATTTAAGTTACAAACAAGTATGTAAATACATGTTGGGAGGAAAGGAAATGATTATTAACTTAGATTGTTACCTTTTTCTCTACTCTCTACTATACAAGGTTTCTTCTTTAGTAGAATTTTGTTTGAGGAATTCTCCTTCTCACAGTGAATACAGACATTTATTTTCTACCTTCTGTGACTATTCCAAACAGCCAATCTATTCCCATAAATGTTGGTCATATTCATTGCAGGGGTAAAACTGCTAGAATTTGAAAAGTGTTTCTGCCTCTTCTTTTGAGAAACAAGAAAACTAAGGTTTATATTTTTGGTATAGTTTAAATATGGGTAAACTTATGATAAACAATGTACAAATAATAGGACTCTGGGACGAGCTTTACATTCTGGGTGTGAAGTTACTTTTAGGGCTAATATCCTAACTTTTAAATTGAAGTTGAGTTTTAAAAAAATATCTTACTCTGTAAGGAAAAGACTTCTGGACTTGCTATTCAGTAAGAACTTTACACATACTTCAGCAAAAAGTACTGCTTATATGGAAGAAAAAATTGCTTTAGATCTTTATTGCTTTAGATCTTTTAACACTAGAAACAGGATATTATTTTCCTTGCAGTCAAATTTCTCAGCTTCTCAAACTTGTTTTCAATTGCTAGATACTCTCAGGAAACTCTTTGTTGCTTATTTATTTTATTATTTCTTGGGTTTTTCCTAACATTATGCTAAGATCTTTATGAACGTCTCAAGCTTTTATTTTTAAAAGAAAGCTATAACAATTTAAAAATAGACATTGTACATATTTATGTATGGTAACTTCATCTTCCCAAATACCTTTAATATTTCAATTTCAGGAAAGAAAATAGTGTCCTTCTTTGAAATAAATTAAATAATACAATTTTTGATGAAATTACATAAATATTACACTTTTATAATTGAGATAAGGCTACATGCAGAAAACCTAAACCTCCAGAAGACTGACTTCCTTTTAAAACGTTTTATTTTATCTTTCTCTCAGAAACCTCATTTAAAGTCAACTAGACACTGATGTGAGGATAAAAGAAAACATCTACTTATAAAATACTTGAGCACAAACTTTCTTTCCTTCAGAAATACCAGCTCTAAGCAGGAGAGACATTAAAAGCAAGTACTGTAAAGAAAGAAAACTTAGCCCTCGTAAGTAAAAAAAAGGAAGAAAATCTCTAAGATCATGCTTCATGCTGTCCATTGTTAGATAGTAGCCCTCAGAGCAGGTCCTTCACAGAAGTTTTTGGAGTTAAAACACAAGCATACAGCCTACTGAGCACTCGTACTGTTTCATTATTTATTACACAACTATGTTACTAATAGCAATGACATGCGCAAGGCAGCCCATGATTTCTTAGCACAACTAATGCCAATAAACGAAAGAAAGGTTCTAAAGCATACTCTAATGGGTAGTTTAAAGTTGTTTCTTACAATGCTACACTTAGAAAGAGTCAAGCCATGCAGTGCTTTTAGCTTAAGATTGCAATGTACTTAAAAAAACAACCCACAATTTTTAGACTTCAGAAGACTGCCACAGTGTTGCTTCCCAGCAGCTCTGGGAGAAGCAGTGCTTCCTCGCAGATGCTTAGGGTCATGCTTCCTGAGACCGCCTGCCGGGAGCGATTCAACCAGAACAGGACACTTCCTCAACTGCTTTCTTGAGAGCCAAGTTAAATTCACTGAACTTAGAAAATGGGCTACTTTTTAAATGTTCCATGACAGTCTCACATAGAGCAATTCAGGTCTTACTTTGGGATTTCCTGGATAACCAAAGCCATTTTTGAAAAAGTTAAATAGGATAATAAACATTTAACTTCACTGATTTTCCCTTTTTTGGCTATCAGGCTGCCTCTCCACATAAACTGGAAAACAAGGCAAGCTACTTTATTCTCTAGACACTGGAAAATATTTTATAATTGGGCACTGGATGCTTAATGGAGAGTAAGGCTTCTAAAAATAGATAAGAATTCTGAAGACCACAAAGTGAAGGGCATATTTTCTCTTTTTTGGAATATACCTGCTGTAGCGGCTATAAAAATGAATTTAAAATACATAACAAAGTTTACTTTTAATATTCCCATTATTTTGGTGATTTTTAAAGTTGACAGATATTACCCACTAAAACCCCTGCAAAAACAATGGTGAATTTATACTTAATTCCCCAAATGACAAATCATTTCAAATAGGGAAGAATGATGAAATTTGATCAGATTTTAATGTATCATGTCAACATATAAGCCAAGGTAAGTGTATAAATAGTGAAATCCTTAGAGAGAATTTTTATCCTCTCCTAAATACAAGACATGGAAAGAAACCAAGATATTTTCTAGGTATAGTGAATATTAGAAGCTTGTCCCAGGAGAGGTCTCCTACCGTTCTTTTGCTACCATGATGATAACACTCAGTAAGGATTATTAGTGCTTATCATTTACATGTTATTAAGTTAGCTCCCTTTTAGAAGAAAAACTTGGTGAAGTTCTGACACATCAAAGACTTGTTCAGACCGCTAGCTGCCTTTGTATTACACTTATTAATCATTATGATGGACTGTAAAGATCACCAGCATTTAGGCACATGTCCCAGGGATCTAACAGATGGTGTGAAAATACACTGGATTCATTTTTGTAATTCGAATACACAAACACACTGACAGTAACAGTTCTTAAGGAAAGAGCCAGAAATAGTGTGTTTCTCTTATATTTCCGGCATTTTGTTATTTGAAATTAGATATGAGCTCTACTGGAGTATAAATCCAGGCCCCTTAACATGCAGGCGTAAGTCAGGAGTGAGGAGGTGGCGGTGGGTGGGGAGGAGGGAGGCGCCATGCTGCCGTGCTCAGCTCGGTCTTCCCGGTGTGGGAGGGGGACCCTGTGGGGGGCACTCACTGGGGTGCTGGACTGCTCCGTCAACTTTTGCTCCCACATCTTCAGGCGTCTTTCTCGTTCTTTGAGCTCCTGCTCTTTAAAGCTGAGATCCCGCTCTAGTTTCTTCAGCCTCTCAAGAGTTGCTTCAATTTCACACCTGCACAGGGATAACTGGTTGAAGTCCCAATTCTCTCAAGAATTATTAAATACTTAGTGGGTCCATCAGAAATGCTTAACCAAGGTAAAAGGCTAAAACGTGTCTTTCATTAACTTTTTTCTAGTTTTACTGATATATAATTGACATAACATCACTCTAAGCTTAAGGTGTACAGCATAACAGTTTGACTTACACGTACTGTGAAATGATTACCATTAGAAGTTTACTTAGCATCCCCCACCTCCTATAGCTACAATAAAAAAATTTTTTTCCTTGTGATGAGAACTCTTTAAGATTTATTATCTTATATATATAATTCATATGTGTGTGTGTGTATATATATAGCAGTGTTAACTAAAGTCACCATGCTGTTCATCACATCCCTAGTATTTATTTATCTTGCAACTGGAAGTTTGTACCTTCTGATTACCTTTCTCCTGTCTCCCTGATTCCCCACTCTGCCTCTGGTAACCACAAGTCTGATCCTTTTTTTCTAATCTAGTTTGGAAAAATAAGCTCAAAATACTTCAACAAAGCAACCACTGGGGTGGAGTCTAAGCTAGGCAGCTGGTATCCTGGGTTAGCCACTTAATAAACGCTTACATTGATCTAGCTCTTTAAGAGTCTACAAAGCTCTATTATATATTACCTCATCTTATTCTCCTAATAGCACCAAGAAACAGGTACTAATCACATATACAGAGAGAAATGGGAAAATGATATTCAGCTTAGGTGGTAATGATCACATCATTAGTAAGTTCATGTTGGCCTATTTTTGGCTGAGTTACTCAAGCAATCGATTGACTGACTCAGATTCCTTAGTTTTAAGGGGTGGTGCTTATCTTATATCAGGGCTTCCCAAATTGCCTGACCCTAACAATTACTTGAGTAGCTTGGTAAAAAGAAAAAAACCCACAACCAAGCACAGATTCCAAGGACCCTTCCTCAGAACTCATGATTCATTTGGGCTGGGTGGGGGCCTAGGAATTTTCCATAGTTCAGAGAACACCCAGGAAATTCCGGGCCATGCGAGCTCTAAAGTTCTTTTTAACTCTAATAATGTTAAAAGACATTTCCTTCCTTACTCTCCATAGGTCTTAGTCTCCAACCCCACCACCTGGAACAATATATCCAGTTATAAAAACCTGTCCTTTATGGAAATTGAAACTGGTAACATGGCTCAGTGTAATTCTTTTTCTTCTTCAGGGCTGTCACAATGTTTAAATCCAAATTTATGTTCTGAGAGCTGGAAGTTCTTTCCCTTAAGTGTCTGAAGGGTTTGTGAGGGAACCAACAGTAACGAGAGCACGAAAGAAAGAGAAAGAGAGAGGGAGGAGCGGAGGGAGAGGAGGACGGAGGGGAGCAGAGGGGGGAGAGCCCCGGGACAGCGGGGCTGGAGAAGGCGCACGGCGAGCGGGGGCAGGAGGGCGGGCCTGGCGATCGCTGACCACCGTGGATCGGCTGTTGAGTGCTGCCAGCAGCTGCTTCCAGGGGCCACGGAGACGAACGCCTGTTACTGGCTGCAACAGCCTGGCTGAGACCCCGACTACGGAAAGCAGAAGCCCTCAGTTCTAAGTTAGTGAATATAAGTAACCTAAACCTGCCTTTTTATTTCCAGGAAAAATCAGAATAAATGGACAGTTATTCCAAGACTGCAGATGGAACTAAATGAATGAAAATCAAAATGTTCTGGGTATTACCTGGGAAAACCCCATTCGGGGCACAGCTATTGGTGTGGGTCTGGATTTGGGCCCAACACTTTACTTGCCTGGTTGTCTGAAAAGTATGTCAGAATGAGGGAGGTGGCAAGAAAGTGTAGAAGCCTCTACTGCCACACTCTGTTTCATTCTTCGGCACCATTTAAAATTACAAAACAATCTAAGCCACACTATAGACCCTAAAGAAAGGCACCAAATCAGCAATCTGTGACTTTCAGAACTGACTGTATCATAAAATGGAAATTTTAGCCCTGATATTTCTGATAAGAAATATTATGCCCATCTATAAGTGGGCATAAATGTTATTATTTTTCAAATGGATGATTGAGGAAGAAAATCAGTGTGGAAAATACTTAGTTTAAACTTTTGTAACACTGAAGGATTAATAAACAAGTGTCTTCAGAACTGGAGGGTCCGAGGGTGACGAAAGGAGGCAGCGGAGCTGGGCACACTCTGCGGTGAGATGGCAGGGGCCTGGCTGCCGTCTAGGCAATGCTTCTGCCAAGCCGGTCCCAGCCCTCCTGCCAGCGAGACTAATCTCAGTGGTGGCTTTTTTTGATCATGATAAATGGCCAACACATTCAATTTCACTTGCAACTTGAGCCAAGGATTCATCTTAAGTTTAAATTCTGGTTGCCCACTGTGATTTTGAGCCCTTCTGGGAAACCTATCAACAGTTAAGATAGCTGCGAGCTGTGACAAACAAGCAGTGATGAAGGAAGCATGCTGCTCTATCCGTGTGCTCAGGCCTAGCTTCCCAACTGGCCCCTCGGCTCCCGGGGACCTGATGGTCACGTGGGAGGTTCATAGGCAGGAGACACAACCCAAAGCCAGAGGGCAGCATTACGACAGCTGTTCCCCTTGCCGTTCCCTCTGTTTTTGTTAATTCATTGTTTTGCATCAAATGCATCTGCTAATGCCCTTACATAGCTCTCTTGTTCTAAAACTATGGTGCGTTTAGTTGATGAAGATTATGGTTTTCCCTTAAGCCAAATCCAACTAAGGTTGACTTCATTAGTATCTATTTTCCAGATGTCAAAAATAGCCAATGAACTGTGATTATCTTCTTTTATTAGAAACTTCCTTTGAAATAAAAGGTCAGTTTGCAAAACAGCTATATATTATTATACAATAAACATATTAAATTTATTGTTATATATTATACTGAACAATTTGTGCTAATGTCCAAGTTTGCAATGATTACATTTTTTGTTTTTTTGTTTTTAAGGTTTGCCATATGAGAGCATTTTGATCGCTACAGAACACAATGAGTGTTAGGCCAAGAGACACAGACCTGAATGCTCCCCCACAGTACCGCATAGCTCCCTCACTACAGGGCACAAGTCTGCAGACAATCACATGAAGCAATGAAAACTGAATACATGACCAACAGATGACACATTTTCTCTTCTTAATGCTCACTGCCATTGTTGCTAATAATAGGAGGAGAAACAGGCTGAAGATGTGTTGAAATGAGGAAATGTCTGACACTCGATATCTTTCCTATCATTTATTGGTCAAAGGATGTGGTTTATAATAATGTAGTTTTAAAAAGAATTTTCAGAATAATCATTTAATTTTCTAAAACTAGATATTCCATCTGGTCTATAAATAGAAGAAGCTCTACCAGAAAACACACATTTGCCAGAAACATGAGAGCAGGACTGGACTCAGACTTCAGTGTGACTCTGACTTCCTGCACACACTTTGGATCCCAGTCACACCAGACACAAGTCAGGGTAGGAGGAGGAGTCTGAATGGGTTGTCCTTTGAAATAGCCACGTGTCTGACAAAACAGGTCATTCTTTTCAGCACCTGCATATTGAGGGGGATAGTCGTTTTGCCTTAATGATAACTGAAACCAATCATTCTCCGTAATATTTCTCTTAGCTAAGAAAGGAATTGAGTCCAGTGAACACTGCATGCTAATGAATGGATGGCATGGTACTGGCCCCAAGTCCAGGAGCAGCTCCACCCAGCATGAGCCGCACAGCAGGCATGTGCAGTCAGACCACCTGGGTTCCAGGGCTGGGTCTGTCCCATGAAGGCAGGATGGCCTCAGGCGGGTTACCTAACCTGTGCAGGCCTTGGGTTTTGCATCTGTGATATAAGTTAGGGTTGCAATGTGGATTTAAAAAGATAATAAAAAAATAAAGCACAAGCATCTGGTTAGAATGTAATAAATGATAGCTGTGTCAATTATTGTTACTCTAATTAATATTTTTACTATTCCCCATGTTTTTAACCACCTGCCACGTTCAGTTAAAACAGCTCTGTGGCATTTCAAACTGTGGTTTAGAGGTTCAGGTGAAGATATATATTCTCTCTTCAGCTCTCAGGATTAACTAGTTCCTGAAAGACAGCCAATAAGTAAGCCCCCTCACCAACTGTTTGCCTTTTACTAAAATACATTAATGTATTACTAATTTTATTCCCCTCATCTTTTTCATCTTGAAGCATTTAGAAAATTAATTATTCAATCAATCCAGGCTTACTGTAGAAATAAAGATAAACAACTAGAACACACTCTCCAATAATCTCATTACTCAATGATAACAATGAATTTTTGATACTTTTCTCTATGTACACATATACATATAAATACGTTTATTTTATAAAAAGTGGAATCATTCTAAACATCCTGGACTGTGACCTCTATTTTTAAATCACTTAGCAGATCTGTATTATTAGGAATGGCTCCATACTAGTCTGTATATAGAGATATCATAATTTTTAAAGCCATAAAAACCACAAAAAACCCTCCTTTTATTGCACTTTATGAGCTTTCCAGTTTTATAATTCTAAATGATGCTTTGATTAACAAATATCCACACATTCTTGCACAACCTTTCCATTTATTTTCTTAGGAATAAAGTGGTAGTGGTAGACTCAGGTCTATATTGTCAAATTGTCCTCTAGAAAGGTAGTATTTTCCCACCAGCAAATGTGTGAGAAAGTTTATAATTCCAGATACTTCATAATACAAATTTTGCCAACCCAATAAATGAATTATTTTCCCTTCTATTTATTTAATTGTTAAATGAGATTGGATATTTTTCTTGGGTTTATTGGCCATGTGATTTCTCCTTCTGTGAAATGTCCTTTCATGTCCTGTAGTATGACATTTCATTAAAATACTATTTGAAGACAATAACTCCATCTCTCATGGTAGTTTTCAAAGTGTGATGTGGGGGTCCATAAGAGCTGCTCAAAGGATGTGAGGGTTAAACTGGTTTTTAGAATAACAGTAAGAGATTTGTCTTTCTTACTGTCGTTCTCTCACAAGTATACAGACATTTCCAGAGGCTTCATGACATGTAATAATGCCATAGGCTGAATCCAGAAGCAGGATTTATGATTGCTTTTTAAATCAATAAATACATATTTAAACTTTTCCTCAGTTCTAATTTTGAATGGTGAATATTGACAGATGTGCCTCATTTAAACAAAAGCTCTTTGGAGTCCTCAGTAACTTTTCAGAGTGTAATAGAGTCCTAAGACCAAAAACTTTTAGAACTGCTGACCTATCATAAAAGGAAAAAAATAGTTATTACAGAATGGCATTTGTTTTGGAAATTTATTTATGATGGATGTTGCTTTTGGCCATAGGGAGGTTTTACATTTTTATATAGAAAACTTACCAACTTTCTTCCTGTTTTCTGATTTTGTGGCATACTTTAAAGACTCCCTATCTCAAGGGTATTAATAGTAGTACTAAAATCCTACTAAGCTAAGCTTTAGGAAAAAAGATCAAACAGCATTTCTTCAGGGAATCCTTCTATTATGTCTTTAGATTAGATTTTTGGGTTGGATACTCTTTGACTCCAGTATTTCTCTGTCATAATACTTATCAAAATAGTAATGAAATAGTTATTTTTACAATTACATTTAGGAGTTCACTACTGGATACTCCATGTGCATTGGGACTGTTCTGCTCATCACCATAGCCCAATACCTGAAGGGCACCTTGCCCCAGTAGAGGTTCAATGAACATCTGAATGAATGAATATAAGCACATTTGTTATAGCAAACAAATTAACTTACATGTTTATATTCTCTTGTGTAAAACTGTTATGTATTGTAGTATTAATACCACCATGGTATTTCCTTCCCCAAATATTTATTGATTAATTGGTGTGTTCAAGGTACCTTCTAGATGCTGTAGGTACAGTGATAAACAAAAGAGATTATCTGACCCTCTTACATTTTAGCCAATGAGACACACATTAAATAACAAACTGCAAAACGCTTATTAATTCCATAGCAGAAAAGGCTGTAAAGGAGATGCTCTCAAGACACATAGAGGGAAACTTCATTCGGTCTGGGGTCAGGAAATGCTTCCTTGAAGACATGCTATTTTAGCTACTATCTGAATGAAAAATGTTGTAAGTGGGGGGTCAGGGATAGTATGCTGCTGAAATGGGATGAGTTTTACACAGAAGAAACTGCATTTGCAAGTACTCTGGATGAGGAGGGAATATGCATCTGCTGAGAGGCCAACCCAGAAATTAAGGGGCAGAATGATGCTCGTGAGATGCACAGAGGGTCTCAGAAGCCTCGTTAGATATTTTGGTCTGTGTCCTAGAGTACTGGGAGTCCCTTCTAGGGATTTAAAAGTGAGTGATCTGATTATATCTCCACTGACAGCTTACTGTAGTAAACAAGTATTACTTACATGTTTTGTTCAGTTAATTATTTCAGCCCAGAACAAAGTCCCTCATATCTAGACTGAAGCAGACAGTACTACTTTTTCATCCCTAAATAAAAATTCATTTAACTCACTGGTCCTAGATAGAGATTTCAAAAATAAATAAAATAAATAAGGTTATTGTGAAACACCAACTAAACGCAAAGTCCAAAGACACATCTAATAATAGGAGTAAACAACTCGTCATTTTTAAAGTGCATGCAGTGTTCGTTCGGCATCAGCAGGTGGCGTAAGGCATCATGTTACCGCCACGGCTGTCAGGAGCAGAGGTAAATTACTTAAATCTCTGCTGAGTCAGGGAGGAATAATGTAGGCTCTCACCGTGCTATTTATATTCACGTATCATGTGACCCGGCTCAAATGTCTCATCCTGTGCTGACTTCTTCCACTCACACAATACAATTCTCTCATTACTGTTTTTTTGTTTTACACTTGATAAAACTTAATAGGATCTATAATATCAAAAGTTTTCTTTTAAAAGTTTTTATAGTAAGCCTACCTCCTCCATCAACAGAGTATTCTGCAAATTTCCAGACAAACTATATTTTTATTTCTCACTGAATAGAAGCCAAAGCTGCCTAACACGGTGTGTATAGTACAGAGAAATGTCTGGTAACTATCTTTTGTTTCGGAAGATATGATTTCAATATTCTTTCCAAATACTTAAGACATATGATAAGGCAACAAGCTTAGAGGTACATTCTTTGTTGTTACATATGAAATGGAGGATTATTAGGTCTCAAAACATTTTTAACATAAAAACTAAAAAACAAAAAGCCCTAGTTTCTAAGCTATCAGAACTGTCATCACGTTCTCTGGTTCTCCTCTTTGCTGAAGCTCGTGACGGCCCTCTGGGGCCAGAGGCTGTGCCTCCGGTAAGAGGCTTACCCACCTCCACTCTGCCTTGTGGTGCAGGAACGAGTTACACTGGTCAGGAAGGTTAGTGTCATTTGACATGGACTCCAGAATTGAAATGATTTGCTTGAAAGATGGCCGTTTCTGAAGAAGACAAAATTAATAATTACTCATTGGGACTTAAGAAAGCAGATCTTGAAGAGATAATCTACAAGTGTAATGATAAGCTCAACTTGTGATGTCTTGACTTAGTTAATTTACAACCATGAGGTTGCACAGTTTAGGGAACCACATTCCTTATTTTCAGCCAATTAGTTATAAGAATAGGCTTAGATGTCATTTTTCTATCATGTGGCCTAAGGATAAATAATAATACAGTTTTTCCACCAGATAAGGGGAGTACTAATTCTCATTTTAGGGTATGACTAAGGATTCCTAAAAGGAAAACGTTAAGTACTTTAAAATATTTATGTGATGAAGCAAGTATGGTAAAAGTTAATGGTAGCTTCTGGGTGGTAGGTATACCAGTGTGCCATGTCAAATTCTCTCAAATTTTCCACATGTTTGAAATTTTTTTACCACAAAATGTTTTATAGTAAAATTTTATAATAGTCAAAAACATATCAATCTATCAGAACTAATAAAATTTCCTAAACCAATTGCTTAGAGAAAAATCCCCCAATCTTAAAGTCATCATAACTTCATTGTTCTCAATATTTACTCCACATTATAACTAGCTTTGGTGCTGGGAAACTCTTAAGGTACTGTTTGCTAGAAACTGGAAAAGCGGTGGTCAGGTGTATTTCTTTAGCTGCTAGTAACTACACGAGTCTATCTCTTTAGATTCTAGCCACAATTGAAACAAAAGGTTAAAACAAAAATGGAAAAAGATAATAAAAAATGATACATGTTCTCTCATCATGCCCCATAATTATACCATTTCTGAACAGATTACAGTTGCAGCAATTAAAATATGCATTTTAATTTAGGAGCACAAAAACAAGAAGGAGCAACGTCGAGATGGCTTGCTCCTAGGATTCGAGTGCTTCCTACGTTACAAAGGCAATTTTTCCATTTCTGAGGGATATAAAACTGGGACATTTATTCTGTATTTTGCCTTTATTGTATTCTTTGAAGGGTGTGCGTGTATTTTAAGAAGAGGGCATAAGTAGCTAAATTTTGCTGATGTACATTAAGCTTGCTAATAAGGAAAGAGGAAAAGGCCTAAGTAGGAAATTAAAAATACTGTTTGTCTTCTTTTAACTGTTCCGATTTTAATTTCTCCCACCATATGTTAGGTCGCAAAATGTCTCAATTATTTGCACAGGAAGTAATTAAATCATAAATATACGATTTTCTTTTTGCATGGAATAGCAGCAGGAAGAACTAATGAATTTTTAAAGAATAATATCTTTCCTATATTTAATCATTCTTGAAATAAGGTGAAACTCTTTGTAACTGGATGACAATATTCCTAGAAAAATGTCAATTTTATACTTAGAATATGCTCTCAGAAACTATCAAAGTGAACTTTCAAAAGGCAATAACAGTGTAATTTTGTGGTAATAATGTTCTATGAATATTTTGGTTACAGAATATATTTGGTCTAGAAACTTCCTCTGAAGGGCCTTACGTTCCTTTTAGGTGTCATGTAGACTTTGCTTACCCAAAGTCACAATTAGGGCCATTTATTAAGCATCTACAACATGATTTTTGTTATCTTCATTTTATAGATGAGGAAAATCAGTCTCATATAAGTATGAATTGCTCAGTATCACCCAGGAAGCAAGTTACAGAACCAGGGACTATGCCTTTAAATACTTCAAAATGTTTTATGAGGTTAAGATATTACTTCCAATCAAACTACTATTTTTTCCTTATTTAGAAATATCATTTTAGAATTTGAACCAATACCCTCCTTTACTTTCTTCTTTTCCTCAATAAAATATTTTGATCACTTGGTGGATGTCATTGGAAATGACTTGATATTTACCTAATACCAGATGTCTCTTATATAAATTTCCCCCTCCTCATTGCAAAAGAACATATTTCTATAGGTGAACTGAATATTTTAATCTATGTTAATACTCTAAAGCCTAAGGTCTGAAAAAAAAAAAGAAGAAAAAATTTTAACCAACTATTGCTCTACATATGTGCATAGGACTGGTACCAACTTCTGGTAGAACTGCTACATAGTTCCAGCCAGAGGATTAAAATGTGCCTCTCAGGAAATAAAACTTGGTCCGGCTATGTTAGTTCACAAAAAATTGGGCATCTACTTACTAAATTTATGTATGGTGCTATGGGAAACATAAAAAGTAGCTCTATTTCCTCATAGAGCTGCCATCAATTTAGAAAGAAAAAATATTAAAAAAAAATACAAAGGCGCAAGGTAGGGCAGTAGCCCAGATTGTGGTTTAAGGAAAGCAGTACCAAGGATCAGCTTGGGTGAGCAGAATAACCGAGGAAGGCTGGGTGATGACGTGATCGGGGGCGAAAAGACAAGAAGACAGCACTTCCGGGATTGAAGGTGTGAAAGGTGCGTCTAGGGGAGGTCAGCAGCAGGAGTGAGAAATGTGGGCTCTGGCTGGATGTATAATCAAATCAAATACAGGGGGCATGTATTAGTTGTATTAGAATAAAATGCCATGAATTTAGGAAATAAAAATCAATCTTCAGCTTTCTTTATACTTTTCCTGGCTAGAACACAAGATTCCTCTGGTCTTAAAGGAAGGTCAACTTACTACATGTTAAAGACATGCCAACTTCATGGCTCAACACTCAATGTCCTTGTTGTGCGAAGTGTTTACACTACCGTTTCATTAATGCACCATAAATGTATATCTTAGAATTTCAATTTATATAGTAAAGAGTTTCCAATTAGGAAATTAAAAATCTGCCTTGCATACTGAAATATAATTACAATTATAGAGCTCTAGTTGTATTAACCTAATAAAATGCAAATAAATTCAGATGAAATTTCTATTTAAGTATCAGAGAGAAAAGTACTGCTAAAATTACTATATATACCACAATGGACAAGTAATTGGTAGGAAGGATAGTATGATACCATTTTAACAGTATAAAATAAATGTCTTGGAGCAAACTTGCAAACAGCCACTTACAGTCTCTACTAGATTAGTCAAAAATGCAGGCATTTCTCCTAAGGCTTGAAAATCCCCACATTCTGCAAAATCACACACTAAAATGACAGGACCTAAACAGTGGCAGGGCAGAACATTCTAAACGTATGCAACTTTGTCACAGATTATCAACAACAGTAATAATCCTAAATGAAAATACTGACATAGTTAAAAAATGTTAAATTGTTTAATTAAAAAATACTAAGTATATATAAGAACTTTCCTCTAAAAAAGGGTGAAGGTAGTTTTATAATAGGAGTAAAAGCAAAGGCTGCTGGTTATCAGGGCAAAAATGGAATGTACGAGGCCGGAGAGAACCAGCACCCAGCTTCCAATCACAGCCCCGGCGCCAGCCCGCAGGGATCGTGTGGAGCATGGGGCCTTGGAGACCGTGTCCCTTGCCGTGCTCCTGGCCACACTCTTGTACGCACTGCTGCACTTGGTGCTCGGCTGTTCTCTCTTGGTGTGTGGAACAAAGTGCTGGAAAACACTGTGCATGATTTAATGTGATCTCTGTGCTATACTAACACAGCTCCCATACCCATCAAACGTTTGAGTTAGTCCCACTAAAGAAATACATTGTGGAAGAACAGACTATATGTCATCATCATTCATTCCTCTTGGGTATCAGATTGGAACTCGGTTTAAATTAAGGAAGAAATTCCATTCTTAAGTCTTTCTGTCTAGATCTCTGTTTGAAAGGTCAGTTTGTAATATGAGTTTCCATGAAAAACTGGACAAATTTGAACTATAAAATTTTAGTTCTTTTCTTGAGTGCATCTCTCTTATTTTAATGTTTAATCTTTGAGGATCTTTTCCTATTTTTTAACTTTTTAATATGGGAAATTACAAACACACACAAAAGTAGAGAGAACAATATAATGAACTTCCATATACCTATCACTCAGTTTCAAAAATTATCATGGCCAATCTGTTTAATCCATACTGTCATCCTTTTCCACTCACTTTACTTTGAAGCAAATTCAAGACTTGCTTATCTTCTGATCTATAAATGCTTCCATATGTACATAAGTCTTTTAAAATGATCTTTGCAGGGAAAGAAAATAGGTCATTCATGTTTGAATGTGATAACCACATGAAAGCCTAAATTTTGGAATTTTCTCAACGGTATTGTGGTATCTTAAAAAGTACATACCAAGATTTTCTACAAGTGCTCTACTTTTTGTCTGGTCTCTGGTTAGAGGGGCAACATGGCGTAGTGGTTAAGAGCAGGGATGTGTGTCAACCTGCTTGGGTTCATTCTCCAGCCCTGTCACTTACGAGCTACATGACCTTGAGCTCATTACTTAACCTCCCTGTGACTTGATTCTTCATCCGTAAGATGAGGATAATAACAGTACTTATTTCACAGAGAGATTCTGAGGAATAAATGAGTTAATATACATAAAGTGCTTGGAATAATGCCTGGCATATAATAAGCACTGTGCGCTGGCAATTTTTATAACATAACATATAATAGTTATTAAAAAAAGATTAAAAACAGAGGAACAAAATTCTTTTTAATGAATCAAGAATGCCAAAGTACTGGAAGAACGAGCCAATAATGAATTTCTAGGGATGAAGACAAGCAGGTGCCAACAGAAAGCCTTAGCAGTCAGTCTGGGGCTCACAGGAACACTCAATCCAGCCTCGTTTTGTAATGAGTTTTATTACCCCGTTTTAAAAACTCAAAGCCAAATAAACAAATGAAATTTCAGAATTCTGAATAATAACAACAGCAATACGTATATATACACACACATACCTTGGCATCAGCTTCCCAACACTGATGTAACAGTTCAGCAAAACTTCTGGGGCAACTGCTGGGAATGGTTAATCTCTACAACACAGAAAGGAAAAACCAACCCAAAGTAAAACGTGGATTTTTCTCATTAAGGTAAACAAATACTAACCGAAAAGCCATAGAAGAGTTAATTTAAAAGCATAAACAAGACATTAAATTTAAAGCCTCCATGGGTTAACATATGACAGGTGAGAATTTATATTTAGATTTGTAATATCTAATAATAATCATAATAAAGACACTTTTCCTCTAAAGAGGAATCACAGTGGATGGAGAAATCAGGTTCAGCACAACAAAGGCAACAAAATACAAAATACAGAATCAAGTCTAAAAGAAACAACAATAAAAGAGGGGCAAGTTGGAACTTAACCACTAAATTCTAAAACCACAAATCTATCACTGTACTTTTACAGGCTATTATGAAATATGCAAACAGGCCAGGCAACTAGGAAACCAGTTCAGCTTTGGCAGGAGGTGTACAGCTCTGAGAACATCTTTAGCACAGATGATCACAGAGATAATTTTAAAGAACTGTGCATTTTCTCATTGGTAAATAAGATGTTCTGAATGTATGACTCATCATGGCTTAGTTCTGGTCAAACCCATACACTGTAAGGACTTGATACACATCAAAGATCATAATGTGAGGACGAGTCCTGTTCTAACATTCTACAGTAGTGGTTCTCACAGAACACTTAATGCCCCGAGAGGCTGTCTAGAAATCTATGCAGGCATTTTTGTTTATTTTAAAATGGAGGTTGGCACCTGGAGCAGCTCAAGAATGCTACATATCCTTCAATATATTGTAAAGCCCTAATTAAGAACTCTCTTGTATTCTACCAAACTTTAAATGTCCCGTGTGCATCCATGTAAGTAAAACAAGCAAACACTGAGCTTTATAATTTTCTGAGCCTGGAATCTAACTCTGATTTATAAATAAATAAAAGTATTTTCTGAACAGTTTTAAAATGCACTGAACTTTTTAAGAATAAAATAAATGAAGGGCAGGTTGATTTTTGCATTATTCACAACTTTACTCCGATTTTTGGAAAATGTCACGTACAACAGTGTTGCTCATGGTACTGGAATCATTAATACAACCCAACTCTATTCTGCATTTGTAGCTGTTGAATTCTATTTATCCTTAGGTGCAAGCATCTAAAACTGTCCCATTATCCCCTCCACTATGGTCATATCTGAGCACCTGTACACAGTAATACACATTTCATTGATTTCTTCTTTATATTATGGTTAGAGCATTACATTGACTTTTCAAATATGATGTGTACAGATAGGTTGTACAATCTCCAAATTCCAGGTGAGGGAAATAGAAGGAGCCTTTAGACAGTTGTTATAAAAAGGGCACTGGGTGTGATAGAGTTGAGAACCACTGTATCAAGAAGTACTAAGATTTATTCTACAGTATTGTTTGCCAAAGAAGCTTTGCAAATAAAACCCTCAAAACTAAGTTGGATTTGGGAGAGGCTATGTGTAAAACAAGAAAAATCGCTGCCTTGGCAGGAAACAGATGACCTGTATTTGGAAACACAGATAAAATTAAAATAAACCAAAAGAAATAAAGCCTTAAAAATCAAGAAAAACAAAAAAACAAAACAAGTTAGAGCATATGCTAAGAATTTTAAACTTAACAGTTTTGTGATTTTATAGAATAGAGCAAGATGTAGTAAACTACATTATATCTTACTGTAATGTGAACTGGAAACCTTCTAATGAAGGTCAAAAGAAAAATCAGGTGTTTATTTTTAAAAATATGATTGTGGCAACTAATAAAAACTGACAGCAATTGCAATTATGCAACTGAATAACCTCCATGTGTAATGAAAAATAGTTTCCATAAAGGGTTACATTTTCTATATAACTTTATCTCACATTTTTCCAAGAATTGAACTGTGAACTGGATGAATATGGATGCTGGTCTTTTCTATCATCTTTTCTTACTGACAAACTTTTTAGATACCACATCTGAGACATTGTAAAAGGAGACATGATTATTTTAAATTATCTCAGATATGGTCATATCAGTTAAATCTAGACTCAGACACTTTATGTAAGGGATTACTTTGGTACATTAAGAAATACTTTTAAAAAAACCTAAAATATTGATTCATAACTGTGGGCATTCCTAATGCATTAAAGCATTCTGAAATAACCAGGTATTAATTAGCACTGGGTTTGCAACACTACTTAGAACTTAAATATTTTAAAGTAAAATAGTTTCCATTTTAAAATTAAAATACCTCCTAACCACTAAGTTAGGTTAGTGGTTAAGTTAGCATGACATTTTGTGAGGAACATATTTCTTTTGCACCATTTTCTACATATGATGCAAAAATTATTTTTTAAGTTGTTTTTTATCTTTTTCTATAGTTAAGGACAATTGATGAAGTGTTTTAAGAATTTCTGTTACCCAAGAATAGCAGTTTTGCTGTGTAGAACAAAACACATTTTATATGAGAATCCAAGTATTTAAAAGATAGAAATAATGCCGCCAGAATATTCTGAATGACTACTAAGTGAATTCCGTGGAAATTACAAAGGCAAATCTACATATCTGTAAAATTTAAAAAACTTATTAGTAATGCCCTCTTAATTCATGTCTTCTGTAAGCATTCATTGTTTGCTTTGTAAAGTTTAACGGTGATTTAAGGATCTAGTTTTAATAGGATTTAATGTTAGGAAAAATTCTTGTTTAAAGGTCTTACTTCATTATTAAGGGTTCAGATGCAAAGAGCAATCCTAAATGGTGAAACTGAGTAAGGTCTGGAGCAGTTAAGAGTAATGTAACTGTGTCAATTTTCTTGTTTTGATATTATATCATACTTATATCTCACCAGTGGGGGGAAGCTGGGTGAAGGGTATACAAAATTGTTTGTAATAGTTTTGCAGCTTTCTGTGAGTCTGTAATTATTTCAGAATAGAAAGTTATAAGGAAAAGGTAAACCTACTATTTCGATATAGGTGCATTCTAGAGTGACTAGCTCACATTTAAAATGTCTTCCAGAAAGTTTAAATACACCATTTTTTATGAGATATTAAATGAGACCTGTTAAAAAATATATAGCTTTCTGTTTTCAACTCAATAACCCAAGGAATTCCAAAGTAAAAATAAATAAAATAAAATAATTAGATGTTGAAGGAATTTTATAAATTTTAGTCGAAGCCTCCATTTTATTATGAAATGAGAAAACTCCTTCAGAGTTATTTCAATGTTAGAGCAAGAGAATTTGTTTTGGTAGTAAGTTCCTCCATTTATGGGGTGAAATGAAGACAACCATCTTGAATGATAACAACAGAAACTGCATTTAAACTTGGTTTCCATATTTTTGATAAATAAATATTGTACTGAATAAGAACAGATGGATAAATATCCTTAAGATACCTAATTTTCCTTAAGTTCATTTGAAAATTGAGAAAACTTATTTCATCATTTCAACTTACTATTAAAGTTAACGACTACAGTATGGGAGGCGTCTGAATAGTCTTCGTCACTTACTAGCCGATCATCAGATTACACCATGGAAAAAGCAGCACACTCTACTTTAGGGGATCCATGGGGAGAAAGGGGGAGACAGCCTCCTTACATACATGTTGAGCAGGCTCTGCTGGTTATGGGCGATCCCCAGTCCTTGAGTCAACTATCCAAAGGTGGCTTCTGAATTCATTTTTCTCATCAGCTTTAACAATCCTTGATGGATATGCCAATATATTGGAAGTGTTTTAGATTCAGACGTATTCTCTGCCATCCTTTAGTTGAAATATCACTTCAATAATTATTCTGTCTTAATATATATTTGGAGGGTCCAATTAGCTTAAAAAAAAAACCGCTTTCTTCTAGTTTATCTTGAAATGATATAGAGGGAAAAAATTACATTGAGTGCTCTGTTCCCAAGTCAACAGAAGGTCAATAGCTTTCTTCACTCTCATTTGTAAACCCAGAACCAAACAGCTAATCATCTCACTGGCAAAAGAAACAGAACAGAAACAAGTGGGTTCTGGTTTCACGAACACATCAGTTCTCCTGTATGGGAGGTCTGATCTAACAGCACACCAGGAATAACTACCACGTTAAATTAAAACAGAACAGCTCCTATGAAACAATGAGGAAGACACATTCTTAAATATAACTCCTTTGCATTTTTCTTAAATCAGCAGCTCTCTCCCATCAAGTTCAGCTGTTATGAACATTTCATCCATTCTCAATGGCTCATGAGGACAAATTAATAAGGTAACTCTGGATTATATGATCTAAAATATGGAAACTTGGTTTCTCTTAGTCAATAGCAGCTTTTTGATTAGTCTAGTTTGTTCCTGCACTCACATGGGGAACAGATGAATCTAAATCTTTTAAAGCATTAAAAAGGGAATATATCTATATATTCACCTTTGTGCAAATGATTTTATCCTAAGGTTGCTCTCTTACCTTTTGTGGAGGGCACAGATAAAATCTGGAAATGAAGAAGTTTTGTGAAATAAAGTTGTTTTGCACTGCAAAGACAACTGCATGCTTCCATTACTTGATCTAAGTCCTCTTAATACCTTGCTATTGGATGCTTCATCCTTATGCTGAGAATTTCCATGGCTGTGCATTTCAGTCACAATTTTAAACCTTTCAAAATGTAGTTGCTCTCTTTGATATGAATGTACCATGTTCTCTGATGTAGGCTCATAGGTCCAACTAACTGAAAGCCTCAATTTGTGGGAAGAAGAAAAGCGAGGCTGGGGACACAGCACAAACGGTGTTTACGCCACTGAAGTTCTTTTGAAGTGGAAAGGCTCTGCATGAAGAAGGGAACAGCTATGCCACTGCCTCGCCGATTCCAGTGAGGAGCTCATCTTCAATGTAGTGTTCAACGTAGGTGGCAAAACTGTAATTTTTCCCTTTTTTGAAACTATTTTTTCTTCTTTTATTTTTGAAATTCTCATCTAAGCGACAGTTTCTTGTACTATAGTGACTCCTGCTGGGAGAGGTAAGTTGAAGTAGCTGAAGGTCTCTTACAGATATATCAACTCCCGGCCAGTAAAAAAGATGTCCTAAACGCAGGAGATGGAGTTAAACTGTTCCCCTACCTTGGACGCAATGGCTTCTTTCATCACTAAGAACAAACCCCTAGGTTTTACAATTGAGACTGAGAAACTAGTACAGTACTTGTACAATTTTTGATCTACAGCATCACGACGTGAAGCTGCAACAATTAGATGTAAAGGGTCCATTCATGAGGAATAACATCACTTTGACCCTTTGTGTTAGCTCCTACTGCTAATCTTTCCATAAGCGTGAACTTACTTTCAATTTGAAGAAGATGAAAAAGTCTTTTGCAAAACCCCAATACTGTTTTCTGATCTATGTACCTGAATGGAGAATCGTAGTCTTACCTCGTTTTTTTCCACTACAAGCCAAGCTACTTGTAATCCTTCCAAACCTTTAAAGGGGACCTCCCTTGTTAGCATCTCCCAGAGAACCTGGAACAAAAAGAAAATGGAATTTTTATTCTTGTACTTTATATTTTTGGTATATTACTGAAACTTTATCTAACACATAACTGTATCCAATACCAGACAGAACCAACCCCATCTACAGAACTTGGGCAAAAGGTATATATTCATGCACAGAACTTCTCCCAAATATTATGTATATACATTTTTTGTTTTTTTTTTTTAATAAAGAAAGAAATCTGGTTTAGAAATTAAAATGTCTACAGTCAGACTTAAAACTGTAGGAAACCCACGGCCCTAAGTGATTTAACTTTGTTTCATTTGTTATTAGAATTCTCACATATTCCCACAAATTAAGATTTTGTATTTTGTTAGTCAAACTCTTTCCACCCTCAATCTCTGATAATTTTCTCCATAAGATAATGACTGGCAATTCAACCATGCTTTTAAAGGTTCAGTAATGGTCTCATCCAAAAAATATTAGTAAATAAAAAATCGAGCCCCAAATCCAAATCACTGGCTAAACCACTTATCCCCTAATGGTAGGTCATGTTCAGATTTTGTGCTGTGGAGAAATCTCTCTCAAAATGAGTCAGCCTAAGGGATTCACTTTCACCTGCATATAAGTTATTGTACTGTATTCTAAAATCTAATAAACACTTTATGTACATATATATAGGCTTAGTGTGTGTGTATGTGAATTTATCTGCGTGTTTATCTTTCTGCAATCCTTAAGATCAGCACAATTAATAAATCTGCCCTGGAATACCCAAAGAAAGCAAACTGATGCTGGGAATGCTTAAAACAGCCAATGATTTTGGTTTCTTTTTTAAACACCGAGTAATGGAGATTTTTACACTCAGTTACTTTCTCTATTTTTACAAGTAAGCATCAAAATTTGAGTCTAGCAATACTTTATGAAGTGCAAAAACAATTATAATTTATCAGTAAGAGCAATAAGCACTATAATTTACTGATTATGTTCCAGATACTCTGTTAAACCTTTTACATATATTACCATGATTAATATTAATTCCATTGGACAATATTATCCTCATTTTATAGATGAGGAAACTAAGGCTTAAGAATGTTAATAAACCTGCCAAAGACACTCAGTTATCAAGCGGCAGAGGTAGAATATGAACTTGCTGTCTCACCCTGAAGGTCAAGCTCTCGACGGCAGGTAACTCTAGAGAAGGGAAAGGAGCAGCACGAGAGACAACGGGACACGCTGCACTCTAAGTATGAAACCGTGGCAGAAGTGAGAAGCAAATGAATTCAGCAGTTTTGATTTAGATTTCTCTTGTTATAAAAACAAAAATCCATTTCTAAATAAGAATGTGGATTGAGGACACATACCTTCTTTACTCAAGCAAATCCTAAAAATCTTTAACTCTGTTTTTGTTTCCTCAACCAGACCTCAGTCTTATTTGAGTCATAACATGTTAAATAAATTCTGGCTAATACGAAGATAATTAGCAGGAAAATCAGGGAAATTGGCAGATGCTGCTCAAGCAGGAGAAAAAAAATTCACTGAAGCCTCTTTGGGCTTTTAATCAAGTGTGTAAGGTACTTCTTTAGAAGAGCTGCTGAATAATTCTATTTGAGTCACAGAAATGATTAGGGAAAGGTAAGGGGCATCCCAGAAGGGGACCGTCCTCGTGAACTCTGTAAGCAAAGGGAGGGCGCCAGCCAGAGCAGGTATGCCATCACCCGATGCGCCGCCAGCACAGGGCAGGGGCCGGGCGGCAGCCGGGCAGGAAATGAAGCCCCTTGACTTGGTGCAATCACTCCCCCGGCGCTGCGGCTGGGGAAGGGAGGGGATCTGAGGAGCGAGTGAATTAATGGATCTGGCATTTCTAAGGAGAACGGGAATAGTGAACCAGCCTCAATTAAATCAAATGCTCCAGACCCCAAAACGTTCAGATGAGCAGCCCTGCACTATATCCCCTCCTTTCTGAGTTTGGCCTGGTGCACAGTAACTGCACACGTGCACACACACCAAGACGGACTGCGTTTTGAGAGGTAAAATCAAACACTAAGAACCTGGGAAATAACAACGGGAAAGATGTATATCATTCTTCATTCCAAAATATTCAGTTGGGAAATGTCTAAAGTCTAATAAGATCCAAGTTGTATTTCTCTAAGAGTTCTAACCCTGCAAAATAAGAGTTTTATTTTACTGGCTCTCTGTGTCTCAGCTGTCGCTGAGTTGGCCACTGCACGGTGGTAAGGCTGTTGGGGCCGGCGTCACTAGCCACTGGGCTCTGAGGCCCAAAGGGCTAAGCTTCATTCTACGTCAGCACTTCTCATGACTTCTTGTTATTGATTTGCCAGACCGAGGAATGTATCAAGAAGTAGGTGGTACAAGATACCACCAGTTTTTCCTGCACTAACCACAATGACATTTGGCATAAAAAACTAGCATTGTTGAGGAAGTCATTTGGAGATCTGAAAATACATTCAACTGTGCCCATGAATATGAAAATGTTAGTGATGGGGATGCAGGCCAAACATGATTGTGCTCTTTCACCTTAAAAATATTTGCCAACTCATTTTGTATTGAAACATCCTCATGTTGAAATATTGCTCAAAAGGAAAATTTCTATTTTCAGTTTACAGAAGAGAAACTTGGACAAGCCTGTGTACTTTTCCTGCCTTTTCTTTTACAAACAATGGAAAGCCATTACCTGAGACGGGCATGTTCTGGAACAGGGCTCACAGACAAGTAAGGCAGTGATGCTCTCTCTTAAGCCACTCTATTTTTCAAAGCTGGTTTTGGCTGAGGTTCTAAGAAGGTAATCCTTTCTGCATTGTTATTAGGATAACTTTGTTTTTAAAGAGTGGCTAGCCCTTCATTCTCAGATGGCTTATTCTTCCAATGATTTTTGCTTTCCTTAACCCTTTTCTTTTTTGTGGATAACATATTAAACACCACTCTGGCTTATTCCTTTAAGGGAAGTCAGCATAGGGGATAGGAAAATCTCCTGTCTTATAAAATGGAGTGAGAAATAATTTCCTGCCTAGCAAAGTTTACCGTCTTAGAAGCAAGGATCACAAGATCTATGCCTGGCATTTGTAGCACATTTATTTTAAGGCTGTACCAGGCTGATTAGTTTTTCCATGTGTTAAGAAGCACACAAGCTTATCAAGCTGGGGAAGGCTAGGTACCCTGATAATAATCAGGGTCTAAATGCTTATAGCAAGTTTGAGAAAATACAAAAATGAAAGCAAAAGTATATTGTTTTTTCTTGGGGGCTGAGTTTCAAAAAAGTGCAGGTTTTTTTTTAGTGGTCTTATTCATCTGTATGTGACTGCTCTGTGCATGGGGCTCAACTAACTGTACAGACTTTTAGAAAGAAACTATGGGATATTTTATGCAAAGAAAGCTCCTACTGACAAATGAGTCTTGGCTACTCACCTATTTTTTAAAAGGACATCAGAGATTCTAAATAACCACATTGCTTTCCCAGATAGGTATCACTTACAAAGCTCATGGACTATAGACTTTGAAAACTAACATGGCTCCTACCTTAACAACTGTCCTCTCCTTCTCTTAGGGGATACCTACTTTGAATATGTAATGTTTTCTTCATCTTTAAAAAAATCTGTGATTGTTTAAACAAAAAAGCTCTGGAAAGCATGCCTTGTACCTTTTCTTTCACTAACGGTGTTTATTGAGAACAGAATTCTCATTTATAATTAAATTAGCCTATATGCACTTTTCTGAGCAGAATTCTGCTGACAGGGTTAGGATAACTGGCATTCCCAGTAAACCTCTCTCTTCAAGACAGTAAAAAGCAGACACTCTTTTAAAACAGATTCACTGAAAAGGCATTTTTGCTTTCACCAGTTAAAAAAAGACTGATATAAATGTAAAATTGATATTCAAAAGCATGTGACTGGGGCAAACAGGTTCTGAAGAGCCACATCTGGTGTGTAAATATAGAACAACACTGGAAATGTTCAGCAACTGCCTATAAAGCTTGCTGTAAGTTAAATTACTTTATAGAATGACTTGTTAAATCCCTTAAAACAAAACAAGGACAAGGTCAGTAAACAAGTAAACAAAGAACCCGATTCATAAAGAGAAATGTTCAGGCCCACTGACTAAAAAGTAGTACACAGTTACCTGACGGAAAAGCTTTTTAGTAAAATAAAACTGAACATTGTCAGCTTGGAAAGTTGATTCAAATTATGTTTAACATGAGGAGTCAATGTGGAATGAGTGAAAGGGATTTTAAAAAGATATAGGAAAAAAATTTAAGCCCCTCACACAAGTCACCTTCTATCATCTTTTAAGTGTGAAAAGGGATTCGCTCTTGGTTTCTGCAGCTAAGATTCTCCCTCAGCTAAGGAAAAGCAGCGGGTGCATTTCACACCAAAGTCCTTGGCAACTGCAAGATTTTGGAAGAAGGCAGTGTGAAGTTTGTTTTCATAAATGAAATAGTACTGAAACCAAAAGTTTACTCTATACATAACTCATAGTTGTGTTTTTGGGTCAAAAATTTCTGAGATCGGGAAATTCCAGGACTTGGGGAGAATTTTAAAAGCAAAAGCATTGTACAAACTTGTAGAGTGCTAAAATAAGCCTCAATAATCCTCTAACTCATGTAAATGTGCACAATAATTAAAAAACTATAACTGTATAAGTATGTTTATATATATCCATATACACACACAAGTGAAAGGAGAGAGAATGGTAGTCTCTTGCTAAAATACCGTGACATTTTTTAGCCATGCTGTCTTCCCATCCCTCTTGTTACACAGAGAGATTTGCAAAGTATGGCCTATTGCAGAATACAGAGTGATTTTAACATTTTTAAAGGGTTGTAAAAAACAAAAGAATATGCAACAGAGACTATAAGTGGCCCTCAAAGTCTGTAATATTTACTATCTGATTCTTTACAGAAAAAGTCCAGTTTTCCTGTTCCACAGGATAAAATGAGACACCGGTTCCAAGGAACAGGCAAAGTAAATTTAAGTTACCCTAAGTTGCTCTAGTAGCACAGTGTCTGACACAATAAATAGATTTTTGCTTAAGAATGAAGGAACATAACTTGATAAGAGAAAATAATCTCACAGAAAGTTTTGTATTGCAATAAACTCCCCCATTTTCAGAATCCCCAGTAGATGATTTGTAGAATTATCAAAATGTAGTAACTTTTGAGATAAGGGACCTGTTTTAGAATCTAGTCTTTTCAGGAACTTATGGCTTTTTTCCCTTTTTCAATGAGAATTATTTGATCACTGTTTCTAATAAGGTATAGCCTTCATTCTTAGAAACACACAGAATTAAGGGAAATAAGATATTCAGCTTGATGCTAATGCTGTCTTTCAACCTTAAAATTCTAGAATTTAGCCGAAAACATGTATTTTGTTCATGAAATGATTTTTTTCAATAGCCAATAAAACTCATCTCATTATATTAAATAAATATGGTATATACAAGCTGTATTATGATTTATTTAGAAAACACAAGCCAACTGAAACAAGCCCAAAACTTAAGTAACTAAGCCAGCAATAAATACTGAGACTGGTGAACTCTAGAGGAAAAGGAATGGACTTGACAATGGTGATTTCTCTTGCGCCATCAGTTATCACCTTCAGTTGAAAACAGAAGTTCAGGAAGAAGAGGCATGTTAATTTGGGTCAAAACAACTTCTTTTCCCATTATGAAAATGTCTTTTAAGTAATAATATAAATAATATAAATAGAGAGGCAGTATGATTGGGAAATGAGACATGAAGACAGGATGTTCTAAATATTATTTTGGACTTTTTAAAGCATATACCGTATTTTTAGAGCTAAAAAATTTATCCCCTAGAGAAAAAACAAACAAACAAAACTTATCCTCGAAAGAGGGCAACAAATGAATACCTTCTTTCACCAATGACCTTCCCTGCTCATTTTCCCTCCCACCCTCCCACTACCCCTGCCCCCACTTCTTTCTCTGCTAAGTCAGATAGAACTTATTCCACTTATTTGTGGAATATAAAAACAAAGCAGAACAGAAGGAACAAAACAGCAGTCGACTCACAGACACTGAGAAGTGACTGGTGGTTACCATGGGGGACAGGCTGGGGTGGGTTGGGGGAAAGGTGAGGGGGATAAAGGGGCACAAAACTTCTCAATAGTAATGTAAGGTGGTCATAGGGACGGTAGTACAACATGGAGGTAATAGAGCCAGTGATTCTGTAACATCTCCCTATGCTGACAGACAGTAAGTGTACTAGTGAAGGTAAGGATTTAGTGCTATGGTAACTGTTGAACAACTGTGTTGTATATTTGAATCCAGTATAAGACTGTGTATAAGACTGTATATCAACTATGCTTCAATTAAAAGAAAAAAAGAATGATCTGTCTCAAAACTTCTCCAGAAGCTTCTTCCTTAACTGATTCATTCCTGTGGTGTCTATTCCTTGGGCATCACACCCTCTCCCCTATTACTGTTCTTGCAACTATGTTGCTCTGTTGTTAGTCTTACAGGATACCTTGGGTTCATGTCTCAGACAGCCACTTCTCTTTTGTAGGACTTGAAGCAGACACGGGCAAGGCCATGTGCTAAATGTTAAGTACATTTGCCTCTGTACTCTCCAGAAACTCACTAATCAGTTTAACAGTTGATACTCAAAAATTTCCTCTTAATTAACTCATTTGGCAGATCTATTGGTGTTTCTGAGCAACTCATAGTGAAGGCTTATTCCAAGTGAGCACATTTCTACTGACTTACGGAAATATTCTACAGTTGTATGTCCACCCAGGAAAGCATGTTCTCCGCAGGAGTGCATCAGGCCTAACACTATTTTAGGTTTTACCTAATTTGCTTCTTGAAGTGCCATTGTTTTCTTCTCAACACAGGACAAGAGAACCCAGAAGCATAAAAGTGATCAAAGCAAACATTCTAGCAAACGGAAAGTATTCTCTTTATCATCACTGCTCTGGACATCCCACCAGAAACAGCATCACTGTCTTAAAACTGGTAAATTGTAACCTGCTTATGTACGTTGTCTGCTTTTTGTATTTCCTTTAGCAACAAAACCAAGAAATGAACTCACCACACCATAGGAATATGTGTCACAAGTCTCAGACACGGGGAGACTCTGGATAACTTCTGGAGCCATCCACGGGAAAGTCCCGACCAAGGACATATGTGTTGTATGATTGTGGAACCGAGAGGCACCAAAATCACAGATCTGAGAAAAGAAAAACCAGTACCAACTTTCTCCTTATTGACTAATAAAAGAATTATCTGTCACAAAAGCCTACATCTGAAATCAGTAATTTTGGTTACAAAAAATTAAAAGAAACAGTCCTACCTTCAATACCCCATCAGCAGCTATGACAACTAAAAACAAAAACAAAAAAGATAAATCAATTGCCACAATCATCTATTTGAGTTATTATATACCAAAAAAAAATCATAAACTTTAATTTCTATCTTCCTTTTGGCATTATGAAAGGTAAAATTAAAGTTTTTACTGCATTGAAGATTTTGTAAAAAGGAACTTATATTAAACCAAAAACAAAAAACTAATCCCATAAGCTGCTAAATAAGGAGGCTTTCAGGACATTTGCTTAAATCAAACATAGTGGCAGAGATTAAGAGTGGTCAGAAGAACCAAAGTTTTACTTGGATTCTGCCTCTGGATCACCAACATGACATCGAGGAAGTCATTAGCACACTTCATGGTGTATATATGGTTCTTCCTCCCAACTGATGAGTAACTTTCTTGAAGGCAAGGACATATATTCATTCACTTACTCTTACATTCACCCATTTAACAAATATTTGTTGAGCACCTACAACGGGCAAGACCATATACTATGTTCTAGAAGAGGAAGGTGAGCAAGACTGAGACGCCTCAGCTCTCACGGGCTTAGAGTGAAGGGGAGAGGCAATGAAACAAGTATCTGTATAAAGTGGATAACTCCATGACGAGGGACATAGAGATCACCATGGAACCAAAGAGCAAGGGGTATCAAAGTCTAAGGAGAGCAGAGGAATTCTCCTGGAAGAAATGATGCTTATGTTAAAGCCTGAAGAACAAATTGGGATTAGCCAGAAAGAGGAGAGCTGGGGAAGGAAAAGAGTTTTCTAGGCAGAAGAAAGAGCCTTGCAAAAGTCAGGAAGAGAGGAAAAGGTACACAATTTTGGAAGGCGGGGCCAAGTCCAGAAGCGCCTTTGTGAGAAATGGAAAGCCAATGAACAATTTTAAGCGGAGAAATGAAAATGGTCAAATGTGCAGAGGGGAGAGAATATTAGAGAGGAAGAGAACTGGAGGCAAGGAGGTCACTGTGCACACAAGCTGTAGTCCGAGAGGGATGAGTACACCGGTAAGCTGTGTGGCAAAGGCCAGGAGAGAACTGGACACAGTCAAAAAACCCTTGGGAGCAGAATCCACTGGGCTTGAATAATTAGAATGAGGGGAGAGGCAGGAGGACTCAAGGAGGAAATCAAGTAAAGAGGCAATGCAGCATGACGGTTAGAACAGTAGCGCTGGAATAAAACTTTGATTCCATATCATCGAATTTCTGGCTCAGACAACTGGTATTACCACTCACTGAGAAAGAGAGTACAGGAATAAAGTTTTAGGGGACAGAGAGAAGAGGAAAATACAGATTTGGCTACATTTTAGAATCACTCAAAATACCTATGTGGCCATGTCCAATAAGCAGTTGGAAACATAGCTCTGAAGCTGAGATCTGCTTGGGGATGTTAACATGCAGATGCGGTCTTCATGGGAGTGGGTGAAGAGGAGGCCACGGACAAACCCAGGAAGAACTGTTTCTGGCATTTCTTTGTAAGCCAAAAGGTGCCTTAAACATGATAGATGATCAATGCTTATTAGCTGCTTCTAACGACCTTGGTAAGTGGGGAAAATAATCTGTATGATCTAATATATAGAAATAGCCTAAGGTAAATGTGATACTATATATAATAACCTATAAACTTTTTCAAATAAAAATGTAAATATTGTTAATACTATATTCAGTTATTTAAAAAAATACCTCTACTACTTTTTTTCTCAGTATTAGATTAACAAGTGCTCATTTATATAAAAAATAATCTAACATTTAAAAATATATTAACATAGAAAACAAAAGTCTTGCTAGTCCCTGTCCCAGAAAAAAAAGTTGCTGAAAGTTAGGTCTATACTGTTTCAGTGCATATGTGTTTTCTCATCAAGTAACTACATAAGTAATTTTGTAAAATGGGGACAGTCTCCATTTTTATTTAGTTTCCAGGACAACCTGGATAAACCCATAATTTAATCATTCTCTTGTGATATTTAGGATATACTTATAAAGCAGATTAAAAGGAGAGAAATCAAATAAATTGTTTAGATTGAAATTCTGAGCATAAACTGAAAATTTACAGTCATAAAACTCTGACAGATTCTAGATTATTTCCTGTTAGCCAGCTGTATCAGATGTGTTTAGCTCCAGGAAGTATGTCTATGAAGAGCCAGTGGGTAAGTGATGACCTAGAAAAAGGGCAGAACAATCAGCCAGAGTTGACTGGTGGTGTCAAGGTGGTGGTCCCTCCTAGACTACTGATGAGTGGCAGGTGCCCGTACCTTCCCTTTCTCCACCCCCACAAAACTCCCAGTCCTGACGTGTAAGCAAAGGCAGCTGCTCGATTCCCTCCTCTGCCTCTGCTTACTGTGGCTACCCTTTCTAAGGATTGTATTATTACTACAATTAGTCCAAAATACCCATTTTAATGACAGTAATTTAAAGATTTTTTACAAATAAATGGCTCTCCTCCTCCTTTCTTAGAAGAATCACTTAGAAAGCATGTAAATGAATTGACAGGAAGATAGTTTTTTAAGTAGCATACTCTGATGTTTACTTTAGCTGCTGCTGGTTAGCTAAATAATCCCAATGCCTGTTCCCATTAACTTGCAAGAGATATAATGGAAGAAGAATTCTGTTAACACTCCTACTTGAAGGTAACTTCTAATCCTGCAAATCATTTTAAAATGCTCACTCTCCAAATTATAAAAGATAAGACCACAAACAAACTTTAAAGAGTACAAGAGAAAGAAGAAAAAGAAAGCCTTAACTTTTCAGACTCCTAAATGTGCTAGTCATTTTTGTGTACTACTCCAGGTAATATGACAAACAAAAATTTACACCAAATAATTCAGAAGTAGTAAGAACAAAACTCAAAAGTGCTAATACCATCTAAAAACAGGAGACTAGAACTAAATGACTACAGACTATGATTCAGCAATAACTCTTTCAGAAAATGATGCTAGAGAAATAATTAGGGATGTGTTGAAAAATTTTGCTGAAAAGTATTAAGTTCAACCTTTTTTATCCTAGAAAAAATGTAAACAAACCAACTGTTCACATTTCTGTGCTATTCATACAGCAGAATACTATGCATCTGCTTGAAATAATATGGAGAATTTTGACATTCATTAACAGTGGAAAAGATTTTCATGGTATCAGTGGTGAGTCAAAACAGCAGGTTCCAAAAGATACAGAAAGCATGATGCTTATTTCTATACACAGGTGTATGTACTTCTAACACATTAGGTACAATGAAAACATGACTACATTACCATTTCTTGACTTGAGATCTCTGTGAATCACCTTGACAGGAGCCTCCATATGTAAATAGTGCATTCCTTTTCATGCAAGAAGGAAGAAAGGCCTATTAATATCATTTTTTAACATTGCATTGGAATTACTTTTCATATCTTTGCAAAGGATTTAATTGCAGAAACTAAAATGTATGTGTTCACATATGATTGACAAAATAGAGACAAGGTATGTTACATTAGGAAAATTTAATGCTAAGGAAAACTTATGTGCTTTACTCTCTTAGAAGTTGGAATTTGGTTGTGGGTAAAGCTAACTTCTTACAATACCTAAAAAGGGCACCTTAATTTTCTGGAGTCTGCAAGAAAATAGCAGTTACAACTGAAGAAGTGCTCCAGTGACTAAGGTATGCACTACCACCACTTCCCAAAGAGCCAAGGCTCTGACCAGGTGTTCAGTTCACATTTGGATGTCTGCAGTCACCCAGCTGCAGCTGGGTTTACTTTCTCAGTACGCACTCCAGTAAGCCCCTGGAAAGGAGGTGGGGCAGGGGTGGGGAGAACTGGTTAGATTCATTAGCTGTGGTTGGTAAAGGTTATGATCCTCAGATAGAAAAATATACAGTAGTTACAAAATACTTTTTCTTTTTACATGGATAAATCTTTCAGGTAATCTATATTTAATGCACTCCAAAATTCTCTCCAACATACAAAGAATGTAAATCAAGTTACTCCAGTAAACTGCATGTACATAAACTAAGTAGAGTTTTATTATTTTTGAACAAAAAAATTATACTTTAAAAGACACATATTTCAGTTATCTCCTTAGTATGTTCCCCTTTTTCTATATTTATGTTTTGCCTGCAGCCTTAGAATAAAGAAAAAGAACATTTTCTACTGGAATATTTCCTCTCCTTTTATTTCACAAGTTGTCTTTTCTAAATAATGGAAGAAATAGCCCCTTGCCCCAAATCAAACGAACTATTAAACAAATTTAAACAAGGCTTTGGTTTCTTTTTTTAAGTACATAGAAAATATCAATTTTACAAGGTTAATTTTTAAAATGATTATTTTTCTACTATTCTGATTATTATATATTGAAGAATCATAAAGAACAAAGAAAATAAAAAAATATAAACTCCTGCTACATACAGATATTACAGAAAAGAGTCAAGTTAACAAGTATTAGTAATTTAAATGATCTTAAACAAGATGTAATTGGAATAAAGGAAATCTTTCTTCTAATATGAAGTTCTACATACTACAAACTGTGACAATTGAATAGCTTCAACTTGTATAACTTACTCATTTTTATGACTGAATTTCATAGTTACCTCTCTCTGGCTTTATCAATCAAATTCCTGAATAACTTTTCAGGTAGAATTTAATTATTATAGAGGTAGAGCTAGACAATTTTTATACTTGTTGGCAAGTAAGGATTTAAAGACAGTACACTCAAGTATTAAATATAGGCACTTTTCTTCCCTATGGCAGATACGAGAAAAAGTACTATGAATTATCTGTCTATAGCATACTTTCCAGAATATTTAGTGTACATGATCATAGTACAATCATATGAAATTCTATGTTTTTATAGAGCCATCTATAATTTTGCCTAATTTTTATTGCAAACAGTTCAAAAGGCTGAAAAATACCATCACCGGTTTTAAGACTCAGGGTTTCCTAAAAGATCTGACAGGTTATCCGGGAGAGATCTGGATCCAGTGATGCCCACTGTGAGACTGGATCTGGGCGCACCTGTTTCAGCGGTTCCTTTTACATGCTGTTGACTGACTTGCAGCCATTTCAGATAAACTTGCTGGTCTGCCCTCCCCTTCCCTTTCCACCCAGAAAGAAAAGCAGCTTTTTTGGCTTTGAGGAAGTATTTATCTCAGTGATGTCAAGCAATGCCTATTTCAAAATTCATGAATCAACTCTTATTTTGAAATGAATTATTCATTCTTTGATTTCTCAATATCTTGTTGCTTCAGTGGCTTCAATAATGGTCAGAAAGGTATGTAGCTGAATTTGAAACAGAATCAACAAAAATCAAGCCTTCCTATTTAATCTCCAAGTTCTACACATGGCTTTATCAGAGAGGGCTGAAATCATTCTAACAGCATTGATTTCTTTTTCTTTGTATAGGTCATTTTAAATATTAAGTATTACTGATGTCTATAAACAAACAAGTCTCTTCTCTGCCTCACTCTTCTCATCTAAGGCCAAGCACATTAGAATTTGCCTTTCAAATCAATTCACCAGCCACAAAAAGGTGATTTTATTACCTTGTAGCTCTGGGCACTGTCTCATGGTCTACTCCCATTCTCTCCATCCCTAGTTCCAGTTTGCTACTTAGTCCTGTTCCTTCTCTTCTTTGTCCTTCTGATACAGAGTGCAAGTAGTCTTGACAAACCCCAGGAATGACTGAGCTGGAGCTAAGGGGCTCATTCCTCAGACAGAGACTCTTGCAGGGGAAAGGGTCATGAGGGACACGGTTTATAGGCTGGGGGCCAGGGAAGCTTAAGTAGAGTGTGCACAACAGGAAGACGAGTGACTGATGTCAGCTGATTTGTTTGTCGTCTATTTAATCCCAAGTGCCATTAGGTAATAACATGGGTGTAATTGGCTGAGCACCCTAAATGCAGATGTCTGTAAGGTAAAGTGCTTTAAGTCAAAGCTGCTTGTATATGTTTACATTTATGTAAGTATTTTCACAATGCTTCAGGCAGTTCCCAATAATAGCATATCACCCTGCTTACAAACAGGTGGTCCCTGTGTTGTACTGACATGCAAGAGTAATGACTATGATGTTACATGATAATGTCTTGAAGAATGTGAAATTTTAAGGCTGATTTGAAACGGCTGATGAATGAATACACAATTAAGTTAATTAACACAGCCAAAGCCCTAAGTACACCATCTGAAATATGGAGCTTATTATTCTTATAAGGTAATGAAGTATCACTCAACAGCAGCATATAGTATAAACTTAAAAAAAAATTCACTCTCCCTATGTGAAGAATTTGGCAGGTGTTGATGAAAATTAGAACAGACAAGATAAGTCTCCAAAGGAAAGACTACTACATTTGAAAGTCACCATGTGACTTCTCAGTGAAAGCAAAGTATGAGTTGCTCTCCTTATTGAGTGCTAAATATCCTTTCAATTTCTGTATAAAGAGATGCCTGTAGAGACTGGAGTAGCAACATGCAAAGGAGTTAATTGCAAAAGTAATATTTGGACACACTTACTTTCTAGGGGTTGCTAGAATACAAATATAACTATTGGTGTTCATTATTTAGATTAAGTTGTTTCCAAAGCAACTTTGACAGTTATAAATAAAACTCATAAATGATCAGTTAGGAAAATGGGGAAAAAAAAGATAAAAATAAATGGAATTTAAATTGCTTTAGAAAGCATTAGTCCACACAGGAATTTATGAGAGAAAAAGAATTGGGCATCTTGTTTAGGGACTTTGTGTATTAAAAATATTTCATTTCCAAGGGTGATTTCCAAGTTTACATTAAATATAAAATAAATTCTGAACTGCTTTTACATGGCAGGACAAATAAAACTTTTTTCTTGTAAGTGGTTACTATTTTTAGCATATTATTATGTATACAAATGAGTAGAACTAATCCTACAATAAATCATGTTTTCTGGATATTAATTCTAAGGAGACTTTTAGAACAACAGTGTTATGACCTTTCCATCTAAAATGTCAAACAAGCTGGTCAATTTCAATGTCACAGAGTGTGTCAAGAATGGCTGCCTTTGAGCCACTGATATTGTTGGGACTTAGTTTTAGGGAAAGAAAAAGGAAAGAGAGAAAAGGAATACAAGAGTGGAAAGGAAATGACCTAAAATATTATCTATACAGTAAGTTGCAGACTTCTTGCTGCTTTTGGTTTGAAAAAGGGAGAACATTTAAAGACACAGAAGAACAAATCTTCTAATAGAAGTCACCATGCCAGGATAGGAATAGTCTCTACCAGTTCTACAAGAATACATGAAGCATTATTACCTTTAGCTACATCAGTGGCCCAGGTCATAATGTGATCCATGTCCATCTCTTCACTTCTGTTGCTATTAATGTAATCATAGAGTGATCCCAGAGAAGCATATTCTATTTAAAGGAAAGATAAACATACAATTAAAACCAAGCTGCATTTCAGAAATAAGACTATGTTTTAATTGGAAAGTGTATTAAAGAATTTAACCAGAGACATTAAAAGTATATAAAAATTGTTCCATTTAAAAGTTAGTATCATCCTGGTAAGAAATCTGTCAAAGACAAGACCACTAACAGAATGAATAGCAAAACTTCAGCTGAAGATGAAATCCAAAGCCATTTATGCAGACCTAAGAAACACAAAAAGATGCTGGAAGAATGTGTTTGAAACAAAGGCAGGCATGTAAATAGGTATTTCTTTAAGATTATTATTCTTGTGAGTCAGGTAAGATTAAACACGTAAGTCAGAGGGTTTATGTGACAATGTAAACAAATCAATCCTTGTTGCATCAGGGTTTAGAAGAGCCCTCAAAAATTAAGCACAAAAGGCCTTTCCTGGTTGTGAAAATTCCTTTACAAAAGGTTATGAGATATAATTATGTACTATAAATATACAACTTGATGATATTTAAAACAAATTTATAGAATTGGGTAACCATCAGTCCAATTTTAGAACCTTTCCATCATCCCAAACTGTTCCCTTGAGCCCACTTACAGTTAAACACTACTCTCAACTCCAGCCTATGATGTCTTCTCATTCTACAAATGTGCCTTTCTGGTATTTCATATAAATGGAATCATACAACATGTGGCCCTTGTGTCTGACACCTTTCTCTTCAGATACAGGTCCAAGGCTCATTCATGTTGTAGCATGTATTAGTACTTCATTCCTTTTTATTGCTGAATAATATTCCATTGTATGGACTTCCTGTTTAGGTTTACTCCTTCACTGTTAGAAATTTGAATTGTTTCCAGTTTTGGTTACTATAAATAATGCTCCTATGAACATCTGTGTACATGCCTTTGTAAGGAAATATGTTTTCATTTCTCATGGCTAGATTCCTAGAAATGGAACTGCTGGGTCACATAGTAAGTTTATATGTTTAACTTTTTAAGAAACTGTCAAATTGTTTTCCAGAAAGGCTGAACCATTTTATATTCCCACCAGCAATCTATGAGGGTTTCAGTTTCTCCACATCCTCACCAACAGTTGGTATTTTCTATGTTTTTGATTACAACCATGTTAGTGGGATCTCATATTTTAATTCGCATTTTCCTAGTGACTAATGACATCGACCATTTTTTCCTTCTGTTTTTAGATTCCACAAGTAAGTGAAATCATATGGTATTTGTCTTTCTCTGCCTGGCTTATTTCACTAAGCATAATACCCTCTAGGTGTATCCATATTGTCAAAAATGGCAGGATTTCCTTCTTTTTTATGGCTGAATTCCACTGTGTATATGTACCACTTCTTTCTTAAAATTTATTTTTATTTTTTTTATTGAAGTATAGTTGATATACAATATTTTACTGGTTTCAAGTATACACAACACAGTGGCTCAACAATTACCCATATTATTAAACCCTCACCCTTACTAGTGTGTTGCTATCTATCAACATAGGAAGATGTTACAGAATCATTGGCTGTATTATCTCCATGTTGTACTACAATCCCTGTGACCAACTGATATTATGATTGAGAATTTTTGTGCTCTTTTATCCCCCTCACTCTCCCCACCAACCAACCCCAACCCTTCCCCCATGGTAACTACCAGTCACTTCTCAGTGTCTATGAGTCTACTACTATTTTTCCCATTTTGTTTTGTTTTGTTTTTAGATTTCACAAATAAGTGAGATCATATTGTATTTGTCTTTCTCTGCGTGGCTTATTTCACTTGGCAAAATACCCTCTAGGTCGATCCATGTTGTTGCAAATGGCAAGACGACTTTCTTTTTTATGGCTGAACAATATTCCATTGTGTACATGTACCACTTCTTCTTTATCCATTTATCTCTTCATGGACACTTAGGTTGCCTCCATATTGTAAATAATGCAGCAATAAACATAGGGATGCATATATATTTTCAAATCAGGGATTTTGTTTTCTTCAGGTAAATTCCTAGAAGTGCAATTACTGGTTTGTATGGTATTTCTGTTTTTAGTTTTTTGAGGAACCTCCACACTGCTTTCCACAATGGCTACACTAATTAATATTCCCACCAACAGTGTAGGAGGGGTCCCTGTTCTTCACATCCTGGCCAACATTTGTTATTTCTTGTCTTTGGATGGTGGTCATTAAGTGGTGTGAGGTGGTATCTCATTGTGGTTTTGATTTTCATTTCCCTGATGATTAGCTATGTGGAGCATCTTTTCATGTGCCTGTTGGCCATCTGAATTTCTTTTTTGGAGAAATGTCTGTTCAGGTCCTCTGTTCACTTTTTAATTGGGTTATTATTATTATTATTATTATTTTTGGTGTTGAGTATATGAGTTCTTTATATATTTTGGGTGTTAACCTCATTGTATAAATTGTTTATGAATATATTCTCCCACACTGTAGGTTGCCTTTTTGGTCTGCTGATGTTGTCCTTTGCAGTACAGAGCTTTTTAGTTTGATGTAGTCTCACTTGTTTATCTTTGCTTTTGTTTCCATTGCCTGAGGAGATGTGTCCAGGAAAAAATTGCTCACGGTTATGTCCAAGAGATTTTTGCATGTGTTTCTTCTAAGAGTTTTATGGTTTCATGTCTTATATTCAGGTTTATAATCTATTTTGAATTTACTTTTGCATATGGAGTTAGGCAGTAACTCATTCTCTTGCATGTAGCTGTCCAGTTTTCCCAACATCAGTTATTGAAGAGACTGCCTTTCCCCTATTTTATATTCATGGCTCCTTTATCATATATTAATTGACCATATATGCTGGGGTTTATATCTGGGCTCTCTATTCTGTTCCATTGATCTGCTGGTCTGCTCTTATGCCAGTACCACATGGTTTTGATTACTGTAGCTTTGTAGTATACCTTGAAGTCAGGGAGTGTAATTCCCCCACTTCATTCTTCTTTCTTAGGATTGCTTTGGCTACTCAGGGTCTTTTGTGGTTCCATATGAATTCTGGGATTATTAGCTCTAGTTCATTGAAAAATGCCATTGGTATTTTGATAGAGATTGCATTGAATCTGTAAATTGCTATGTGAGGTATGGCCATTCTGACACTATTAATCCTTCATATCCATGAATATGGGATAGATTTCCATTTATTTGTATATTCTTAATTTCTCTCATGAGTGTCATGGTTTTCAGAGTACAGGTCTTTCACCTCCTTGGTTAGATTTATTCCTAGGTATTATTTTTAATGCAACTGTGAATGGAATTATTTTCCTGATTTCTCATTCTGCTAGTTTGTTGTTAGTATATAGGAATGCAAGATTTCTGTGTATTAATTTTGTATCCTGCAACTTTGCTGAATCTAGTTATTAGTTCTAATAGTTTTTTGGTGGAGTCTTTAGGGTTTTCTATATACAGTATTATGTCATCTGCAAATAATGACAGTTTTACTTCTTCATTATCAATTTGGATGTTTTTTTATCTTTTTATCTTGCCTGATTTTTATGGCTAGGACCTTTCGTATTATGTTGAATAAGAGTGGTGAATGTGGTCATCCTTGTCTTGTTCCTGATCTTGGAGGAAAAGCTTTCAGTCTTTATTAAGTATGATGTTAGCTGTGGGTTTGTTGTATATGGCCTTTATTATGTTGAGGAATGTACCCTCTATACCCATTTTGTTGGGAGTTTTTATCATGAATGGATGTTGAATTTAGTCAAATGCTTTCTGAGCATCTATTGAGATGATCATGTGGTTTTTTACCCTTCTTTTGGTTAATGTGGTATATCACACAGACTGATTTATGAATATTGTACCATCCTTGCATCCCAAGAATAAATTCCACTTGGTTGTGATGGATAATCCTTTGATGTATTCTTTAATTTGGTTTGCTAATATTTTATTGAGGACTGTTGCATCTATGTTCATCAGGGATATTCATCTATATTTTTCTTTTTTTTTGTAGTGTCTTTGTTTGGTTTTGGTATTAGAGTGATGTTGATATCATAGAATGAATTTAGAAGTATTTCCTCCTCTTCTACTTTTTGGAATACTTTAAAGAAGGATGGGTATTAGCTCTTTAAGTGTTTTGTATAATTCAGCTGAAAAAGAAAAAGTCCAGATCCTGGACTTTGTTTGTTGGGAGTTTTTTCATTAATAATTCAATTTTGTTACTGGTGATTGGTCTGTTCAGATTTTCTGTTTCTTCCTGGATCAGTCTTGGAAGGTTGTACTTTTCTAGGAATTTGTCCTTTTCTTCTAGGTTGTCCAATTTATAGGCATATAATTTTTCATAGAATTCTCTACTAATTCTTTATATTTTTGCAGTGTCAGTTATGACTATTCCTTTTTCTTTTCTGGTTTTGTTTATCTGTGTCCTCTCTCTTTTTTGTCTTGATAAGTCTGGCTAGGGGTTGGTCTATTTTGCTCATCTTCTCAAAGAACCAGCTCTTGGTTTCACTGATTTTTTTAATTGTTTATTTTTTATTTATTTCTGGTCTGATCTTTATTATGTCTCTCCTTCTACTAACTTTGGGTTTCATTTGTTTTTCTTTTTCAAGTTTCTTTAGTTGTAAGATTAGGCTGCTTATTTGGGATTGTTCTTGTTCCTTGAGGTTAGCCTGTGTTGCACTTTGAACCACTTTCATGGTGCTCCACAAATTTTGAACAAATTTTTGTTTTCATTTGTATTGCTTGATTTCTACTTTGATTTTTTCATTGATCCATTGATTATTTAGAAGCATGTTGTTTAGCCTCCACATGTTTCTGGGTTTTTTTTTCTTTTGTGTAATTTTAGTTTCCTTTCATTGTTTGAGAAGTTGCTTCATACAATTTCAATTTTTTTGAATTTATTGAGGCTCTTTTTGTGGCCTAGTATGTGATATATTCTGGAGAATGCTCCATGTACAATTGAGAAATATGTGTATCCTGTTGCTTTGGGGTGGAATGTTCAATATATATCTGTTAAGTCCATCTGATCTAATGTGTTGTTCAGTGCCTCTGTTTCCTTATTTATATTCTGCCTGGATGATCTGTCCATTGATGTAAATGGTATTTTAAAGTCCCCTAATATTATTGAGTTGCAGTCTATTTCTCCCTTTAGATCTGTTAGTATTGTTTTACAATTGAACATCTTTCTACATGCCTATTACCCCTTGTATATATTCTTAGTCAAAATGTCAGCTGAAGTCATTTCACCATCCTAAAATTGGGTTGTTTTATTGAGTTTTAAGAATTCTTTATTTATTCTGGATGCAAGTCCTTTATTAGATTTATGATTTGTTTATATTTTCTCACAGACTGTGTGACATAATAAGTTGTAAGAAATAGATATTTCCCAAGTATATTTGGTCTTCATCCACAATTCCTGAAAACACTGCAGAGTCTTAAAGGTGAACTGGGTGTTTTGTCATATTAATGAGAGACTTTTGGACCCTGGCCCAGTGGTGGGAGCTAGAGACTGTATCAGCCAATGGCCAATAATTTAGTCAATCATGACTATGCAATGAAGCGCTCACAAAAACCCAAGAGAAAAGCTCTGCTCTCTCTCTGCTCTGTTCTCTGCCTTGCCTGCTTGGCTCAGTTGGATCCTGCTTCTTGGTCGGAGAGAACTTCTATGCTTGGGGAACCAGATTGCCTTCACATGCCATGGAGCCAGGCCCCAAGCCCTATGAGGATAGAAGCTCCTTTATTGGGGACCTTGCCCTATGTCTCTCTTCATCTGGCTGTTAACTTGTATCCTTTATGGTATCCTTTAGTAAACTGGTAAAGGTAAGTGTTTTCCTAAGTTCTGTGAGCTGCTCTAGCAAATTAATCGAACCTGAGGGGGAGGTCATGGGAACCTCCAATCTATAGCTGGTAGGACAGAAGCCTGGGGCTTGCAACTGGTGTATGGAGTCAGGGGTGGAGGCAGTCTTGTAGGACGGAGCCCTTCACCTGGAAATCTGGTTCTGTCTCCAGGCAGATAGCACTAGAATTGAGTTAAGTACTCCAACACCCTGCTGGTGTTTGAGAATTGCTTGGTGTAAGTATGTGTGGGAAGATCCCCTCCCATATATTTATATACATTGGAATCAGGTCCAGATGCCAAATGAAGTTATACTACTATAACTGCTGTGTATATATTGTTACTGTTATACATATCTGTAGGAAAGAAATACACCATGGCATTTGGTATCAGGAATGTTGCAATCTGTCCATTATCTAACAGCATCTTTCGAAGAGCAGAAATTCTTATGTTAGATGAAGTCAAATTTCTCAGTTTATTTCTTTTATGGATTGTGATTTTGGTATCATATTTAATACCCCTTTGCCTAACCCAAAAGCATAAAGTTTTTCTACTATTTTCCTTCTAGTAGTTTTATAGTTTTAGCTCTTACATTTACATCTATGACCTATTTTGAGTTTGTTTTTGTGTATGACTCGAGGTGAAGGTCTGAGATCATTATTTCGAACTGTCCCAGCATAATTTGTTGAAAAGACTCCCTTTTAGCCACTGAATTGTCTTGGCACCTTTGTTGAAAATCAATTGACAATCAATGTAAGGTTTTTTCCCATAAACTATTTATTTTGTTCATTGATCTATATGCCTGTCCTTGTTCTAAATCACATGATGCTGATTATGGCAAACTTATAATAAATTTTGAAATAAGGCAGTCAAAGTCTTTAAACTTAGTTCTTTGTTAAAAGTGGTTTGACTATTCTCGGTCTTTTGCATTTCTATATGAATTTTAGGATCACCTTGTCAATTTCTTACAAAGGTTCGCTGGGATTTAAATAGAAATTGTTTTGAATTCATAGATCAATTTGGGAAGAACTGCCATCTTGACAACACTGAGTCTTCCAAACGAGGAACGCATGTCTCTCCATTTATTTAGATCCTTATTTTCTTTCAGCAATTTTTTTTTTACTGTTCATTATATAAATCTTACACTTTTGTTAAACTTATGCCTATTTTATTCTTTTTGATATTACTATGATGGAATTGTTTCTTGATTTCATTTTTAGACTGTTCATTCCCAATATATAGAAATACAATTGATCTTTGTGTACTGACCTTGAATCCTTGTGACCTTGCTAAACATGTTTATAAGCTTTAGATTTTTGTGGATTCCTTGGGGGTTTCTACATACAGGATCTTGTCATATAAGACAGCTTTGCTTCTTTCCAATCTGGATGCATTTTATTTTCTTTTTCTTGCCTGATTGTGTTGGTTATAACACTGAGTACAATGTTCAATAGATGTGACTGACAAGAGCAGAACCTCACTGCCTTATTCCCAATTTTAGGGGAAAAATTCAAATTTTCATCATTAAGTATATTAGCTGTGGGGTTTTGTAGATGTTATTTATCAGGTTGTGAATATTTCCTTCTATTCCTAGTTTGTTGAAATTTCTTATAAATGAGTGCTACAGTATACCAAAAGGTCTTTCTCTGTTCTTTTATTATCTATTATGGTGCCCTACATTAACTGATTTCAGATGTTAAACCAACCTTGCATCTCTGGGATAAATTCCATTTGGTCATAGTTTATAATCCTTTTTATGGGTGGCTAGATTCAGTTTGCTAATATGTGGCTAAATAATCTTGCAACTATGTTCATGAGGGATTTTGATCTATAGTTTTCTTATTTGCCTGGCTTTGGTATTAGGATAATACTGGCCTCACAGAATTCCTTCCTCCTCTATTTTCTGAAAAAGAGTGGGAAGGATTGGTGTTATCTATAAACATTTAATAGATTCACCAGTAAAATAATCTGGGTCAGGCATTTTCATTATGGAAACATTTTAAATTACCAATTCAAATTACTTGCTACATAGGTTGTTCAGATTTGCTGTTTCTTTGAGTCAGTTTTGATAATTCGTATCTTTTTAGAAATCTGTTCACTGCATCTAAATTGTCTAATTTGTTGACATAAAGTTGGTCATAACATTCCCTTATAATGCTTTTAAGCTTCTGTAGGGGCCATAGTACTGTCCTCTCTTTCATTCCTGGTTTTGCTAATTTATATCTTCTTTTTCTTTTTCTTTTTCTTGGTCAATCTAGCTAAAGGTTTGCCAGTTTTATTGATATTTCCAAACACCAAATTTTTAGTTTCATTTATTTTCTCTATTATTTTTCTGCTATTTTATTGTGTTCTGCTCTAGTCTTTATTATTTCCTTTCATTGGCTTGCTTTGCATTAATTTTGGTCTTTTTGTAATTTTTTAAGGTTGCAACTTAGATGGTCAATTTCAGACATTTTTGGACACAGGTGTTTAAAGCTGTAAATTTCACTCCAAGTATTATTTTATCTGCTTTCTATAATTTTTATATGTTGAATTTTAATTTTCTCTCTGTCCAAAATATTCTAAAATCCATTACGATTTTTTTCTTTGCCTCCGTGAGTTAAGTAGAGTTGGCAGTGTTTGTCAAGTCTTATATATCTTTGTTATTTTCTGTCTAGTTCTATCAATTATTGAATGTGCCATATTTGAAATTAGTTATTGCTGAATTTCCAATTTCTCCTTTATATGACAGTTTTTTTGCTTCATGTAATTGCAGGACCAATCATTAGTTATGTATATATTTACCATTGCTTTATCTTCCTAAAGTCTTGATCTTTTTATCATTATGAAATTACTATTTGTCTCTAGTAATATTTCTTGTCTTAAGTCTATTTTGTCTGAAATTAATACAATTACTCCATTTCTCTCATGGTTATTGCTTGCTTGATATATCTTTTTATATCTTCTTACTTTCAAACTATTTGTCTTTAAATCTAAGGTGTGTCTCTTATAGACAGTATATAGTTGGATCTCACTTTTTTATCCAGCCAGATAATCTCTGTCTTTTGACTGGGGCAATTAAACCATTTACATTTGATGTAATCATTGATATGGTTGGACTTACTTTTGCCATTTTGTTTTTTACATGTATCTTGTCCTTCTCAGTCCTCTGTTCCTCTTTACCACCCATTTCTGTATTAATATTTTTTATTTATCATTTTAATTTCTCAGTTTATTTTTTTCTGTATTTCTTGAGTGGACTTTTTTTAGTGGTGGCTTAAGGGATTATAAAATGCATCTTAATTTAGCACAATCTATTTAGGATTATTCCTAACTTAATCATGGTCAAATATAAAAATTTTCTCTAACATAGGTCCATTCCCTCCCTCACCCCTTATGCTGTTACTATGATATATATCTCCACATGTTTTAAAATCAACAAAATAGTGTTATAATTATTGCTTTATGAAATCTTATGTTTTTAAAGATGTTAAAAGAAGAAATGAGAACAAACATGCTTACAGAGACTTTTATATTATCCCACATATTTATAATTTCCAGTGCCCTTTATTTTTTCCCATGGACTTACACTATTACCTGTTTTCATTTTCTTTCAGTCTAAAGAACTCCATTTACTATTTATTGTAAGGCAGGACTGTTAGCAACAAATTCTCTCATCTTTAATCAAGAATTTTTTTTTTTTCATTTTTAAAATATAATTTTGCTGGACACATTTTTTTTCCCCAGCATTTTAAATGTCTACTGCCTTTGGCCTCTATTGTTGTGGATGAGAAGTTAGCCATTAATCATATTGTTGTTCCCTTGTATGTGAGAAGTGGTTTCCCTCTTAATACTTCCATGATTTTCACTTGTCTTTAAAGGTCAACAGTTTGATTATGTGTCTAGTTGTAGGTTCTCTTGGATTTTGTTCATCTTCTCAAGTAAGTAAATGAATGTATTTTATCAAATGCAGGAAATTTTTTTTGGCCTTTACTTATTTAAATGTTTTTCTACTTTTTTCATTTTCTATATTTTTCTACCTGTCTTCCCTCCTCTCTATTATACATTAATTGGTATATTGATGTTGTCCTATAGGTCTCTGTGAAGTTCTGTTTATTTTTCTTCAAATTTTTTCTCTTTTTCAGATTGGGTAATATCTGTTGGCCCAATTTTAAGTTCACTGATTTTTTTTTTCCTTCTGCTGTGCACTGCAGAGAAATTTTCATTTTAATTATTGTCTTTTTCAACTTCAAAATTTTCATGGGGTCCTTTTGTAAAAAAATTAATTTCTATTTACTTGATAAGATTCCCTATTGTTTGATTCATTATTTTCCTTCAGTTCTCTGAACTTATTGATGCTTTGAAATCTTTTTATGTTAAACCAATATCTGGGACACTTAGAAGCTACTTCCATTGGTGGCCTTTATTCCTGAATATAGGTCAAACATTCTGTTTCTTTACATGTCTTATAATTAAAATTAAAAAATTGTACAGTTCACATAATGTATACAGCAACTCCAGTCTCTGACTTCTCCCTGAAAGTTGTTCTTGATGTTTTCTGCTTTTTGTTTGCTAATACTTGCTTGGGCTAAATTTATGAAATCTGTCTTCCCTACAATGGGCCACACATTTCTATGCTTATTTTTCTATCTTATTTCTAAGCCTGGCCTTTTATAGGCACTGTCCTATATCTACATAGGTTAATAATAAGCTGATGATCATAAAGAAGTTGTGCCTGGGTTGATGGATCTGTGTTTAAGTAGTGGGAGGACATTTAAAATACACCCTAGATTTTACTTTCCACCAGGCCTTTTTTGTCTCCTTTTCATATTCATGCAGCCTCAGGGCTGACAGGGCTGTATGGACAGCTTGGGCCCTCTTCATTCTCTTTTCTGCATATGTATGACCTCAGCCTGGAATATATTTGCCCCAATCACAACCCTTTTCAGGCTGATAGAGTTGCTGGCCCTCTTGCTCACCTGCCACCAGGATTGTTACTTCTCTTAACAATGCTGCTGATGTAGGTGTTACCCATTGTTCTAAATCCAGTGAGCACACTGACCATGGCAACAAAGCCACCCGTCCTCATGGCCTGCCCTTCATGCTGAGGCGGGGTGGGGGTAGGAGAACGAGAACAATCCCAGATAACAGCACTGCTGAGTCCCACTATTCTTGCCCCAAATTAGCAGTTTTTAAAGTATAAGCACTTCCTAGACTGTTATATGTGTTTGGTCAGTTTCCAGGGTGCCACAGATTTTGTGCAGGTTTATAGATGATTTTGGGAAGAGGATCTGGTGACCTAATTCATCCATAGCTGCATGTCCCTCCCAGAAAATTCCATTTTATATATTAAAGGCCAATTTGTAGAAAGATCGAAACTCATTTTGGGAAGCTGAGAATTACCCCATTCTATCTTTAATGACTTACAATAATGGTGACATCTATGATCTCAACAAATAGCTTTTTAAAGTTTTTCTCCATAACGATATAAGGTGTAGCAACAATACTCTGAAACTAAAGCAATTCATGTAATTAATGTATGCTATCGTGAGAAACTATTCCTTGGGAAAAATACTAATACTCATAAACAAAATATTAATTATCACAGGGGATAAGACTTGTATTTTTATTTTTGTTTTTGTGTAATTTTTATTTTGGCATCAAAGTTATATAATAGTTATCAGTCCAATGGCATGAAATTACAATGATAATCTTAGATGAGTAAAGGAATTGTCAAAACAGAGAAGAGCTGTAGTTTTACTATGAAATAGTTTGGTCCAATGTAACAAAAAAGGCATTACTAGCCTATATTGCCTTATACTCTAGATGAGTAAGTGATCTTCTATAAATAAAAAGGACTCTGGTGATATATCATTCAAATAGTTTTTGGTTACTAAAATAGTATTTGGTAGAAATTGGTCTAATGACCTTTAAGAATTACTACAGATGCTAAATATAAAGTTTACTTCAATCACCAAAAAAATTATTCCTCAGAAAAGAGTGCGTCACCTTATATTCAAACACTTCCAAAAGCTCTCATAGGGTGCTCTTCCAATTACTTTATTTTGGACAACAAAACATATTTGGGTTCAAAATACAAGCCTGAGATTACCTTAATCAAAGCTAGTTTTTTAATAGCTTATAAAGGTTACATTCTGCATGAGTAAGAAAAAAAAAAGAGGCAACAAAAATTAACAGAGTAATTATTTCTGGGCCTATGAGCTCTCAATTGCACTGAAAACAATTCTTCTAAAGATCACTTTAAAAAGTAATACAGTTATGGTTACAAATATACCTTATGGGACTAAAATATCTAACAATCCTAATGTTATATCACTGGGTATTTTTAGCTTTGTATAAATACCTAGAGACAGCATCATACAAAGACCCCAAAATTACTATATTTTGAATATCATACTGCCTCTCAGACTCTGCCCCTCATAAAAAGGTTTTGTAAGTCTGTGATGAAAACTGTCAGCAAACACACATGTCTGGGTACATACACACACAGTCTCACCCCAAAATCATCTCTTTCACTGCCTTTACTCACATATGAGAAAACTGAGACACAGATCATCAGTGACCCATCCACGCAGCTTTGGCAGTATCAAGACGACATCTCCTATCTCCCAATTCCCATTCCAGTGTTCACTCCATTCTAGTCCTTCTTTCAAGTCCTCAGTATGAGTGACAGCAGCTGCCTACTTCAACAATCTTTTCTATTAATAAATAAGCTTAAGTTGGAATGGGTTCAAACCATTCAAGTTTCCCCCTTTAGAATCCCAACATCTGAGAAAGATGATGGGGCTCTAAAGAGGGGGAACTAGCTAGGTTAGTGCTCAAGATCTTTGTGTCTGTCTCTCTTCCTCTCATAACCTCCCTATACTAAGATTTATTTGTGTTCACATCAAGAGGCAGGATAATGCTATCATCCCCCACACATTTGATGTCCTAAACTTGACTCTTTTGGCCATCCATGCATAGAGCATGGCTGGATCCTCGTGCTGCACAAGGTTGTTTGAAAAGTTCACATATTTCTTTGGTAGATACTTGTAAACAAACAATTAAAACTAGTATCTCTAGGAACAAAGATAACCTTATGAAATTAATACACTTATAAACATCAAAACTTGACTAAGAGGTGTCTTTAATAATAAAATTTATAGGTCAATAAAATATCTATAAATACACAATTTACTATTAACCCACATGTGATTCTGAAATTGGTGTTGTTTTAAAATGTTTAATGTTAACAGTTGCTTACTTACTGGTTCTATAGGGAAACAGATGTAGGTCTACAAAGAACTAATGATTTATAACCAAAGATTCTAAATAAGTATAGGTATGAACAGGAAATGCTAGAGGGATGAAATAAATAATGAAATAAAGGACTGGCTAGTCTATTAAAAGCTAAGTAAAATCAAGCTTACTCTTCTAACCACTTGGATTGTTTCTCCCTCTTTTGGATGAGAAGACTCAAGTTTAATATTCTGGCTAAGAATGAATGTGTTTTACATTTTCCTTGGAGCTGAGAGTAAATTCTTGGAAAAAGGAATTCACACCATGACTCAAATACCTTTTTCTACTCCTTACCCTCACCTCAAGAAACTAGAAAACTTCATGAATAGTCCATTGAGTTAGTTAAAGCTAAAATCTTCCCTTCAGAAGGATTAAACATCAAGAGCACAGACAAGAAGCAGAGTTTCTCTTTGAACACCACACTGTCTTTCCTCTGCTAGATAGGGATACTTTAAGCCACAAATGATGATCAAAAAGCTGGACTCAGATGTGTAAGGTGGGGAGAGATAACTAATAAAAAGTACATACAATGGACTAGGAAAGGAGGAGCAATATGGTAACTGGATCAGAGTCAGGGGTTAAGTTTAAATCAGAAATATGGCCTAAAAAGTTAAACATCATTTACATCCTAACAATGTAACCCATTCTTTGGTATTCACATCAACAGGAAATGTATAGGCTCAAGATAAAACTCCCACATACCCTATTTTAGCATTGATCTGAAGATAGCTAATTGGGAATAAAACTCCACCCATTTAAGAACTTAGGTAAAAGTGTTATCAGAGTAAAAGCATGTTAAACTGCATGCCATCAGAAGATGGAAGCCACAGCAACCATATCACTTCAAGCTTAAGAACCAGCTTTCTAGAGCCTATTTGCATATAAGAAGAGCTTCTGTATAAAATCCTTCTGAGAAATTTATACTATTCTGGGTCAGCACTAACTGGGTGACCTTGGGAAAGTTACTAAGTATAGAGTTTTAGTTTCTTATTTGTAAAATAGAAATTATTTTACCTTTCCCATAGGGTTACTGTAAGTATTAGATGAGATAATTTATAAGAAAATACATAATCCAATCCTTTTTATTGAGGATGTTTTATTTTTACTTGCTATAAAGACAATCCAAATTCTTACCACTACTGTAGAAGAAGACAGGGTTAATCTTTTCAGGTTTTCCTGTTTGTTTTGTTTCAATAAACGAACTGCCATGATAAAGAACCTATTCAAAGTTATTTATTGTAGAAGTGAACATTATATTTAGTATAGACCTAAAGCTGCTCACTGGATTGTGCAAACATGAGTATAAAGTCTTAAAAATATGTCTTCCCATGTTTTTCTAATGGTAACTTTTTCTGTGTGCTCCTTCTTGGAAAGGGTATTTCCATCAGTTATAAACTGCCGGTCCAAATTATGTGACAATTTAGCTCAAGGTCATTCCAACCCAGATGACCAAACCTGAAAAATATTGTTCATATGTCAGAGACCTTGCAGAAAGAATGCTCTAATGGGATTAAAACACTTTGCAAAGAATTATAACATGAGTAGCTCAAGAAATCTTAATTTGTAAAAGGTCACAGAGTTACAAAAAATATCACTCATTTCAACTAATTAAATGAAATTTTAGTTAAACGGCACCTTTAAGTATTGGTATTGCAGCTGCGAGTGCATTTAAATAGCATTTACCCAGATATAATTAACACAATTAAACATGGGTATAAGTGGAAACACCATTCTTAATTATATTGATATAATCAGTTTTATTAATGCTTTATAGCAACAAAAGTGACATCTGACGGTAGCATACAATTCATGACTGAACCTAATATTAAGCATTTTACTATATTATGGAATCTAAAGCTAGGTAATTGGAGAAAGAAAGAATCAAATAATGAGTTCCTACCTGTGACGATACCATAGTTGGGAGGTTCAAGAATAACTCCATAAAACTGGATGATGTTTCTGTGACTGAGGACACTGAGTATTTCTGCCTGTACCAAAATCAAATACAAAATTGTATGAAATTTCACATTTATAAAAATATTATGAAATAGCTTTCCTATTCAATTTTCTTTTAGACACATTTATAAGATATATATGTGCTCAACATGTATGTGATGCTGATCAAACAGTCCCTAGCAGCAGTTTTTTTTTCTTAATATGATCCTTAGTTTATTCAAAAGTCACTAGAGGATTTTACAACTAAGAATAATGTGATCTGATGTGTATTTTTTTATTAAGGTATCATTGATATACACTCTTATGAAGGTTTACAAGAAAAACAATGTGGTGACTACATTCACCCATATTATCGAGTCCCCCCCATTCCCCATTGCAGTCACTGTGCATCAGTGTAGTAAGATGCCACAGAGCCACCACTTGTCTTTGCTGTGCTGCACTGCTTTCCCTGTGATCGCCCCACACCATGTGTGCCAATCATAATACCCCTCACTCCCCTTCTCCCTCCCCTTTGGTAACCGCTAGTCCCTTCTTGGAGTCTGTGAGTCTGCTGCCTAGCAGCATTCTTGAAAGTTTAATAATTTCTATTGAAGTTCCTGAAAATTGAAAAAGGAAATGGGGTTGAAGTAGCAACAATAGAGGTGCTTACTCACAAGCCAGCGGGACTTGACTAGTAGTGGAGGAGGATGTCCGAAGAGAGGAGATACCATATTTATTTACTATCTTCCTGATAGTCAAATATATTTTTCTGTATAATGTCTCTAACTTCAGGAAGACTGAACTTCTATCAGTTGGATGAGTCATCATGACAAGATTTAGGTTAGATTCAGGGAGTACCCATTTATATTATTTATCTAATCATTCAAAGTACATTATTGCTCCTGTACTGCATGCAAGGCACTGTAAAGGGTATAAAGGTGAATTCTTGACCTTCAGTGGTGATTTGACAGGGAAGCCATACTTTACATATTGAAATGTATTAAATACTAGAAAATAGTCCTGCAGGCTGACATGGTATACTTACTAAACTTAGTAAAAACCTTGTGAAACTTGCTTAGATGGTATAACTCAGTAGAAAACAGAAGTGTGAGGATTGGCACAGAGTCAATGTGGAATAGAGAGAAAGGAAAATTACCACTTTTTGGATGAGACATTTATCCAGATTTGACAATGTTTTTCTTTTAGTAACACAGGTGTTGAAGCTGGTGTAGCAAAATGACGCCTTCCCTCACTGAGTGTCTACTGTGTGCAGAGGTTCCGTGCATATCAAACAAGCTTCTTCTCATACTTAGTTCTCCAAGTAGGAAGGAAATGCATTAATTGAGCAGTGCGATTATTCATCTGTATGGCAAATCAATTTCTCATCAAGAATTACCAAATGAAGTTTGCTGTAAAAACAGAGTTCATATGAAGTTTGAAAATCTTAAGGTCCTCCTTATTTTTAAGTGGCAGAGCAACTCTTTGTGCACATGGCATTAGAGTTTGGTGTGAATAAAGTATTAATGTTTGGAGCAGCATTTGTCAAAATGGGGAAATGTTATCTCTGGGATGTTCTGGTATATTCTTTGGGGTATCTAAGCTCTGTGACTGTTAAAAATGTTTATATCAATAAAGAACAAATGCAAGAATATTCTGAATCCTTGGATGGCTTCTTGTAACTCAGTATGACATGGGATTTTCAATGTAGTAGCTAATTTGCATGTTTACGTTTAAGATATCGCCAAGTGCTAACTTGGAGAGACAGAATTTATCTTTTTAAGTGCTAGGAAGCATATCTAATAGCTCTTGAGTAGGGAAAGGCTAATGTCAAAATAACAACCATTATCTTGTGTCCCACTGATGTACTCATTTAAGATTTTTTATAGTTATGAAAAACTACACTCTTGCAGTGTAATTTTCAAGTGAAAGATATTTTATGGAGTTTACATTCTAATTTAATAAACTGAGAATTTGATTTATCATCATGAAAACAACATACTACTTTAGAGTTCTGTACTAGATTCAGGGAAATGGGCTAATAGTAAACAGAAGTAAACTAAATAAATAAGTGGTCTTGGCAATAAATGAAAGCCAAATGATACCATGGTGTTCACAATTTAAGCAAACTCAAATAGAAATAACAGTAAAATTAACCAAATTCTGCACTAAAACACTGTGCTACTACCTCGTAGAAAGTGGATGTACTCTGTGGATTTGCCTTTATAGGCACCAGCCAACAGTTCATTAATGAAACTGTTACAGTATATATACAAATAATTTTTCCTTAAATTGTTGTTTCCCCCATTTTCTTCCAGATATATATTCTGGGACACTCTTGCAAATAGACTGCTCATTAAATAATGGGTTAGTGGTTTAATACGTTCACTGTTAAAAAGCAAATGTAAGAATAATGAAGGCTAAGGTAATGGTCCACTGTGCCAGAAACCATAAATTTATCTTTTTACACTATTAAACAAAATCTATTTATTTTCAGCAAATATAATTTTATGAAAATTGTTCATTTTATAGTTTTATTTTTATTCAATTAAAAAGTTGGTTTTGATTTTACAAGAGCAATAGCATATGAATTTTTTAGTTTTATACTTGTGTATATTCAAGTTACACTGAAATAATTTTAGTCAACATTGGAAATTCAGATGACCAATTATTTTTAAAAAAAGAATCCATTCATTTCTCAGTTTGCAAAATGCTTTTCTAGGGGCTCAAATAGACACTTGAGTGCCAGTGTTCATTGCAACTTATTCACAACAACCAAAAGACAGAAGCAAACCAAGTGCTCATCATCTGATTAACAGACTTAAAAGAATGTGATACATAAACACAGTGGAGTATTAATTCAGCTATAAAAAGGAATTAAATTCTGATATATGCTATAACCTGTATGAATCTTAAAAAGATTATGTTAAGTGAGTAAGCCAGAAACCAGAGGACAAATATTATGATTCCGCTTACATGACATATCTCAAGTTGGCAAATTCAGAGATAAAGTAAATTAGAGGTTACCAGGGGCTGAAGAAAGGAAGGAATAAGAATTTATCCATAGTTATATAGCCTCTCTTATACACATATATAAAATAATAATTATTCCCAAATTACACAACCCAAGGTCTAAATATCCTTGGGATAAATAAGTACTTTTCCAGATTAGAACATGAGGATCTAAGACAAGACTGTGACAAACTACATCAATTCTAACTCAGGCCCAAAGGCTCTCCAAAGGATAAAGAGTCCGTCCCAGTTAGAGTAATCACAGGTCTACCCATAAAAATAGCTAATAATAATATCCTTATCAGAGCACAGAAATATCTATTCAGATTACTGTATTTGCTCTAAGATATGTGACAGCACCTATTGTTTCCAGCTGGAGACAGTTTCTCTCTCCTTTCCTCCATCCCTCCCTCTCTACTTCTTTCTTTTTGTTGTTGTTGTTTACTTAAATTAATTTTGGTATCATTAATCTACAATTACATTTGCAATATTATGGTTATTAAACTACCCCCTTCATCAGGTCCCCCCCCACCAACCCGATGACAGTCACTGTCCATCAGCATAGTGAGATGCTATAAAATCACTACTTGTCTTCTCTGAGTTGTACAGCCCTCCCCGTGCCCCCCCAACACTACATCTGCTAATAGCAATGCCCCTTTTTACCCCTTATCCCTCCCTTCCCACCCATATTTCCAGGCCCCTTTCCCTTTGGTAACTATTAGTCCATTCTTGGGTTCTGTGAGTCTGCTGCTGTTTTGTTCCTTCAGTTTTTTTCTTTGTTCTTATACTCCACATACGAGTGAAATCATTTGATACCTGTCTTTTTCGGCTTGGCTTATTTCACTGAGCATAATACCCTCTAACTCCATCGTTGCAAATGGTAGGATTTGTTTTCTTCTTATGGTTGAATAATATTCCATTGTGTATACGTACCACATCTTCTTTATCCATTCATCTACTGATGGACACTTAGGTTGCTTCCATTTCTTGGCTATTGTAAATAGTGCTGCGATAAACATAGGGTTGCATATGTCTTTTTCAAACTGGTCTGCTGCATTCTTAGGGTAAATTCCTAGGAGTGGGATTCCTGGGTCAAATGGTATTTCTCTTTTGAGTTTTCTGAGGAACCTCCATACTGCTTCCCACAATGGTTGAACTAATTTGCATTCCCACCAGCAGTGTAGGAGGGTTCCCCTTTTTCAACATCCTCGCCAACATTTGTTATTGTTTGCGTTTTGGATGTTGGCCATCCTCACTGGTGTGAGGTGATATCTCATTGTGGTTTTAATCTGCATTTCTCTGATGATTAGCGATGTGGAGCATCTTTTCATGTGCCTGTTGGCCATCTGAATTTCTTCTTTGGAGAAGTGTCTATTCATGTCCTCTGCCCATTTTTTAATTGGATTATTTACTTTTTGTTTGTTAAGGTGCATGAGTTCTTTATATATTTTGGATGTCAACGCCTTATCGGATATGTCATTTATGAATATATTCTCCCATACTGTAGGATGTCTTTTTGTTCTACTGATGGTGTCCTTTGCTGTACAGAAGCTTTTCAGCTTGATATAGTCCCATTTGTTCATTTTTGCTTTTGTTTCCCTTGCCTGAGGAGATATGTTCATGAAGAAGTTGCTCATGTTTATGTCCAAGAGATTTTTGCCTATGTTTTTTTCTAAGAGTTTTATGGTTTCATGACTTACATTTAGGTCTTTGATCCACCTTGAGTTTACCTTTGTGTATGGGGCTAGACAGTAGTCCAGTTTCATTCTCTTACATGTAGCTGTCCAGTTTTTCCAACACCAGCTGCTGAAGCGGCTGTCATCTCCCCATTGTATATCCAAGGCTCCTTTATCAAATATTAATTGACTGTGTATGTTTGGGTTAATGTTTGGATTTTCTATTCTGTTCCACCATCTGTGGGTCTGTTTTTGTGCCAATACCAAGTTGTCTTGATTACTGTGGCTTTGTAGTAGAGCTTGAAGTCAGGGAGCGTAATTCCCCATTTTATTCCTCCTTCTAGGGATTGCTTTGGCTATTCGGGGGTCTTCTGTGGTTCCATATGAATTTTAGAATTATTTGTTCCAGTTCATTGAAGAAAGCTGTTGGTATTTTATAGGGATTGTGCTGAATCTATAGATTGCTTTAGGTAGTAGAGCCATTTTGACAATATTTATTCTACCTAGCCAAGAGCATAGGATGGATTTCCATTTGTTAATGTCCTCTTTAATTTCTCTTAGGAGTGTCTTGTAGTTTTCAGAGTACAGGTCTTTCACTTCCTTCGTTAGGTTTATTCCTAGGTATTTTATTCTTTTTGATGCAATTGTGAATGGAATTGTTTTTCTGATTTCTCTTTCTGTTAGTTCATTGTTAGTGTATAGGAAAGCAACAGATTTCTGTGTGTTGACTTTGTATTCTGCAACTTTGCTGAATTCAGATATTAGTTCTAGTAGTTTTGGAGTGGAGTCTTTAGGGTTTTTAATTTTCATGTCATCTGCAAATAGTGACAATTTGACTTCTTCTTTACCAATCTGGATGCCTTGTATTTCTTTGTTTTGTCTGATTGCCATGGCTAGGACCTCCAGTACTATGTTGAATAACGGTGGAGAGAGTGGGCATCTTTGTCTTGTTCCCGATCTTAGATGAAAACCTTTCAGCTTCTCGCTGTTAAGTATGATGTTAGCTGTGGGTTTGTCATATATGGCCTTTATGATGTTGAGGTACTTGCCCTCTATACCCATTTTGTTGAGAGTTTTAATCATGAATGGATGCTGAATTTTGTCAAATTCTTTTTCAGCATCTATGGAGAGGAGATGATCATGTGGGTTTTGTTCTTCTATTTGTTGATGTGGTGGATGATGTTGATGGAGTTTCGAATGTTGTACCATCCTTGCATCCCTGGGATGAATCCCACTTGATCATGGTGTATGATCCTCTTGATGTATTTTTGAATTCGGTTTGCTAATATTTTGTTGAGTATTTTTGCATCTACATTCATCAGGGATATTCGTCTGTAATTTTCTTTTTTGGTGAGGTCTTTGCCCGGTTTTGGTATTAGAGTGATGCTGGCTTCATAGAAAGAGTTTGAAAGTTCCCTCCTCTTCTATTTTTTGAAAAACTTTAAGGAGAATGGGTGTTATTTCTTCTCTATATGTCTGGTAGAATTCAGAGGTGAATCCATCAGGTCCGGGGGTTTTGTTCTTGGGTAGTTTTTTGATTACCGATTCAATTTCGTTGCTGGTGATTGGTCTGTTTAGTTTTTCTGTTTCTTGCTTGGTCAGTCTTGGAAGGTTGTATTTTTCTAAGAAGTTGTCCATTTCTTCTAGGTTTTCCAGCTTGTTAGCATATAGATACTCATAATATACTCTTATAATTCTTTGTATTTCTGTGGGTTCTTGTCATTATTTTTCCTTTCTCATTTGTGATTCTGTTTAGTGTGTAGATTTTCATTTTCTCTGAATGAGTCTGGCTAGGGGTTTATCTATTTTGTTTATTTTTTTCAAAGAACGAGCTCTTGGTTTCATTGATTTTTTTCTATTGTTTTATTCTTCTCAATTTTATTTATTTCTTCTCTTATCTTTATTATGTCCCTCCTTCTGGTGACTTTGGGCCTCATTTGTTCTTCTTTTTCCAATTTCAGTAATTGTGTCTTTAGACTATTCATTTGGGAATGTTCTTCCTTCTTTAAATAGGCCTGGTTTGCAATATACTTTCCTTTTAGAACTGCCTTTGCTGCGTCCCACAGAAGTTGTGGCTTTGTATTATTGTTGTCATTGGTTTCCATATATTCTTTGATTTCTGTTTTGATTTGGTCGTTAACCCATTGATTAATTAGGAGAATGTTGTTAAGTCTCCATGTATTTGTGAGCCTTTTTGATTTCTTTCTAAAATTTATCTCTAGTTTTTTACCTTTGTGATCTGAGAAGTTGTTTGGTAGAATTTCAATATTTTTTAATTTCTTGAGGTTCTTTTTGTGGCCTAGTATGTGGTCTATTCTGGAAAATGTTCCATGTGCACTTGAGAAGAATGTGTATCCTGTTGCTTTTGGGGGCAGAGTTCTGTAGATGTCTGTTAGGTCCATCTGTTCTAGTGTGTTGTTCAGTACCTCTGTGTCTTTACTTATTTTCTGTCTGGTTGATCTGTTCTTTGGAGTGAGTGGTGTGTTGAAATCTCCTAAAATGAATGCATTGCTTTCTATTTCCTCCTTTAATTCTGTTACTATTTGTTTCACATATGCTGGCGCTTCTGTGTTGGGTGCATATATATTTATAATGGTTATATCTTCTTGTTGGACTGACCTCTTTATCATTATGTAATGTCCTTCTTTATCTCTTGCTACTTTCTTAGTTTTGAAGTCTATTTTGTCTGATACAAGCACTGTAACACCTGCTTTTTTCTTCTTTTTGTTTGCATGAAATATCTTTTTCCATCCCTTCACTTGTAGTCTGTGTATATCTTTGGGTTTAAAGTGAGGCTCTTGAAGGCAGCAGGTAGATGGGTCTTGTTTTTTTATCCATTCTGCTACTCTGTGTCTTTTGACTGGTGCATTCTGTCCATTTCTATTTAGGGTGATTATGGGTAGGTATGTACTTATTGGCATTGCAGGCTTCAGATTCGTGGTTACCAAAGGTTTAAGGTTAACTTCCCTACTGTCTAAAAGTCTAACAACTCACTTAATATGCTATTACAAACACAGTCTAACGGTTGTTTTTTTGTTTGTTTCCTTCCTCCTTTTTTCTTCCTCCTCCATTCTTTATATATTAGGTATCATATTCTGTATGATTGTCTATCCCTTGATTGACTTTGGGGATAGTTAATTTAATTTTGCATTTTCTTAGTAATTAGCTGTTCTATTTTCTTTACTGTGGTTTTATTACCTCTGATGACAGCTATTAAACCATAGGAACACTTCCATCTATAGCAGTCCCTCCAAAATACACTGTAGAGAAGGTTTGTGGGAGGAAAATTCTCTCAGCTTTTGCTTATCTGGGAATTGTTTAATCCCTCCTTCAAATTTAAATGATAATCTTGCCAGATAAAGTAATCTTGGTTCAAGGCCCTTCTGCTTCATTGCATTAAATACATCATGGCACTCCCTTCTGGCCTGTAAGGTTTCTGCTGAGAAGTCTGATGAGAACCTGATGGGTTTTCCTTTATATATGATCTTATTTCTCTGTCTGGCTGCTTTTAATAGTCTGTCCTTATCCTTCATCTTTGCTATTTTAATTACTATATGTCTTGCTGTTGTCTTCCTTGGGTCCCTTGTGTTGGGAGATCTGTGCACCTCCATGGCCTGAGAGACTATCTCCTTCCCCAGATTGGGGAAGTTTTCAGCAATCACCTCCTCAAAGACACTTTCTGTCCCTTTTTCTCTCTCTTCTTCTGGTACCCCTATAATGAGAGTATTGTTCCGTTTGGATTGGTCACACAGTTCTCTCAATATTCTTTCATTCTTAGAGATCCTTTTTTCTCTCAGTGCCTCAGCTTCTTTGCATTCCTCTTCTCTAGTTTCTATTTCATTTATCCTCTCCTCTACCGTATCCAATCTGCTTTTAATACCGTCCATTGTGTCCTTCAATGATTGAATCTCTGACTGGAATTCACTCCTGAGTTCTTGAATATCTTTCCGTACCTCCATGAGCATGTTGATGATTTTTATTTTGAACTCCCTTTCAGGGAGAGTCATAAGATCCATATCATTTAAATATTTCTCAGGAGTTGTATTCATAATTTTACTCTGGACCAGGTTCCTTTGGCATTTCATATTTGTGTATGGCGCCCTCTAGTGCCCAGAAGCTCTACTCTCTGGAGCTGCTCGACCCCTGAAGCAATGTTGGGGATTGCAGGGGAGTGGTATTGGTGCCTTGGGGAAGGAAAGGGCTGTTTCCTGGTTCCTGGCTGCTATGCCTGTCTCCACTGTCTAAATCAGTGGGCTGAGCACACAGGTATAAGCCTCTGTGCTTTGCCTTTTTAGTTGCAGTAGAAAGATCTTCCCTCTGGCTGGCCTGACACCAGGGAAGGGTTTCCAGGTTTGCAAGCCCAGTGGGGCTGGCTAGGCGAAAGGTGCACTAGTCTGCCTGTCACAGAAGGGGTTCTTGGAGCTGTGTAGGCAGCCAGGGAGCTGGCACACCTGAAGATCAGAAAACTCCCAATCTGCTGGGCAGAGTACACCCGGACAATTTTGTCTACTCTACTTCTTTCTTTATAGGAAAAATTACAAGTGTTTTAGTTTGTTATTAGAGCTGGGGAGAAAGTAGGGATTTTGTTATATTATATTATTTGGCATATCTATACACATATATGGGGAGATGAACCATTAGTGCTTTGCCATGTTTCCAGAAGTCGACCAGCACACAGGTTCCAAATGACTGATTCAATCAGAAAGAGTAAGAAGTTAAATATAATTTAACTAAATTAAACTAAATATCATCATGTAAATAAATTTAAGTGAATTTAATAATAAAATTGAATACAATAAGATTCTTTTAATTTTAATTTCTTCCTTTAAAGAACTTTCAACGATTTTAAAATTAGATTTAAATTAATGAGTATCTTTATTTTCAGAGCAATCCTTTTTCTTCAACTCGAACCTTTTTCTATTTTGGTAAAATGGACTTCATTTAAAAATTGATATATGACTGACATATAACATTATATTAGTTTTAGATGTATGACATGCTTCAATGTTTGTATGTATTGTGAAATGATCACTACAGTAAGTCAGAGTTAACATCCATCACCATGCATAGTTACAAGTTTTTTCTTGTGATGAGAACTTTTAAAATCTACTCTTTTAGCAACTTTCAACTATACAATAAAATATTATTAACTATAGTCACTATGCTGTATACTACAACCCCTTGATTTATTATCTGATAAGTGGAAATTTTTCCAACCTAATTCTAAATTTCAATTTGTTTCTTTAATTTTGGAGAGCTGCCATAAAATCCTTAAAGATTCTGTTTTAAAAGCTTGATTTACATTTTTATATTCCATTAGTATATATATATATATATATATATATAGTCTATATGTATTTATTATAAATATATGATAAATAAAATTCAGTTCAATCCCTTTTGTGAAAGTAAAGGCACTGATAGCCCTCAATTGATCTACTGTTTTTTGATCTAGCGACAGTACTCTAATGAAAGGAATAGTTTATGGAGACCCACATCATCAGGCTGGCAGGCTCTGCATATGTCTTATGTTGGGAACAGGCCTTTCTCCCAGCTGTCAACAGCTGTTACCCTCAACGTAACAGCAGGATCATGCCACACAGGGTCCACGCTTGTGCCCGTGATGTGGTACTGACAACAAAGACAGTAGATGCAGAAAGATCCAAGGTATACTTCTATGTTTACAAATTCAACTGCTCCTTTTTGCCCACTGAGGCATATAGTATTTAAAACACTACACCGAGGATCCTGACCTCCAAGGTCTCACCAATTCCAAGATTCTATGATTCCATCCGAGTATGACAGTCAAAGAAAGAAAAGTGTGGCTCATTCGGTCATTCAGAGGAAGCAGTCTCCTTATTGTACTGTGCATTCAAGGTCAAAGGCTTTCTCCAAAGAAATACCAAATATACCAGTACGATCCAGGGTTAGTATTCCCCCCAAAGTTCAAGAAGATATGAGATGATCCCACATTTTTAAAAAATAAAAATTATATATATATGTATATATATATATATATGGAAGAGATACTGAGAAGAAATGAAACATTAAATACCACTATTTCTAGGTAGCAGAAAGAACCATAAATGATTTAAAATTGTTATGTATTTCCCACATTCTTTACAGTAAGTTTATATGATTTATTTATTTATTTATTTATTTTATATGATTTTTTAATCAGAAAAGGCAATATATGCATGTAATATATATGGCTAGAATATGTAAATATAAAATGAAAAATATTTATTTGCATGGAAATTCTGATTTTCCCTAGGATTGGATCGTGAAGAAGTAAAACTCTTTCCTTATCTCCCAGGACTGGCCATGGCACAAATAAACTAGTTTAGTTAACCTCTGAGCTATGAGTTTCTCCTGACTAGTTCTGGAACAAACTAGTGTTTGCCTGGGTTATTCTAGAAGAAGCATGAGACAAGAGATGTGGGTTCTGGAAACTGAGTCCACTCTAGATCAGTTTCAACCTACTCAGTAGCTGGCTCAGTGTTGTATTAAATGATCTTCTCTCCCTTCTTACACTGACTCCTGTGTCCTGCTGCCCTCAGGAAAGGCTTTCCTACTTTGCTCATCTTGTGAAATATCTAACGTAACACCACATGAGGGAGAAAGGTCAAATACTTTATATACAGGAAGCACTCAATAATATTTGAAGGATAAACTAACGAACAGTATTTGGTGATAATGATATTTAGTGTGTTTAAATAATTGCTATAGAGAGTCTGCGCTAGTAAATGTTTACTCTAAACAACACAAGAAGAAGTGTAAAATGCCGAAGTCTGGCTGCTTCAGTGTTCATTACGCTCCTTTACCTGCATAAGGGTTATTATTACAAAGGCTATTATTTCCTAAGAGTGACAGCCAATTGATATATAACCACAGTAGAGGCTACATTTGAAATTTAAAATTTATGTTCACAAGCTCACTGTTGATTTAAACTTCCATGCAGAGCTGGACTTTGGCTCTTCGAGGCTCTGCAGTCCAAAGCAATCAAATGAGTGCAGTTTCTTGAGAGACCTTCCCTGCCTTGCTGTTCTCCAAGCATGCCCTTGCTTTGCCATTGTACTTTTTCAGATTCAGAATGTAGAGGCTCGTTTAGTCTTAAAACTTCCATTTCCAATTTTCTCCCGAATACATCTTGCCATTATTTCCAAACTCACCTCTGCAGGGAGGCTGGCCTTTGTCAGTCTGCACTCTTCTTGCCAGCTGTGTGGGCAGAACACTGCAGGAGGTACACACAACACTGCAGCAGACCTCCTCTGCCATCACAGACACGTGGTCCTGATTCTAGCAGCCAGGCAACATTTCCACGGGCTGCCTGCTACCAACTGAATGCTAGCTAGTATTCCCCCCAAATTCCTATGTTGATACCTAATCCCCAGGGTGATGGTATCTGGGGAGTCTTTGAGAGATGATTAGGTTGTAAGGGTGGAGCCATCCTGAATGAGATTCACGCCCGGATGAAAGAGACCCCGGAGCGCTCCTTCCGCCTTCCCCATGTGAGCACACAGCAAGAAGATGGCCCTCTGAACAAGCAAGCGGGCTCTCATCTGAAACCGGAAACCGAACCTTCTAATGCTTCGGTCTCAGACTTCCCAGTCTCCAGAACTGTGAGAAATAGATGTTTCTTGCTTATAAGCCACCCTGTGTTTGGTATTTCATTACAGAAGGCTGAACAGACTGAGACACTCCTATTCTTAGGCTTGAGCCAGTGTCATAAAAGTCTACAGCAACCGAACAAGTTCTTTCACGAACAGGGCATGGTCGAAAAGACAGTTACCGGTTTTCTCTGTACAGCACACCTCCTACCTTCATCACACAGAGCCCAGAAAGACTGTACTTAGCAGCAAGGTAAGTAAGACAATGGGAATTTCTCGATTTAAAAACTCCTACCAGTATTTACAAATCTACAAGGTCAAAACAGTTAGGTCTGTGTCTTTGAGGCAAGGCATAGATCCTTGCTGCAGACTCTGATTATGAAGGTGACCGAGGCAGAATGCTCAATCTCAAAAGATTTATATGCATCAGATCACAAAAACCAGGGTCAAAAAAAGGAAATGCTGTTTAATTCTTTGCATTTTTACCCCAAGAATATCATGGCTAGAGGTATTTTCCTAAAATAGAAACTTGATTCTTACACATATGACAACATAGAAAACCAGTTCCTTTCCTTCTAAAAATGCAGTGTTATAAGTACAATTTAAAAAATAGGCTTGTATGATTTTCAATCTCATATTTAATCACCAGAGTGTCATACACAGGTCATGCTCTTTGAGTCACTTCAGGCTTAATGAGACCCATTCAACAGGAGTCACATGACAAGCAGCAAACCTCACAGTTCTCTAGGTTCTCTTTCAAATGCTGTCTTTTAGGGTTTTAGGGAAATAAAGGATAAATGAACTGAATTTAGGTTCCATAACAAAATATAGCCTGTGTTCCTAATGCAGTTTGATGTCATGAAGACTTTGGGAAGGAAAACACCTAGAAATACTAAGAAAAAATAAACCAGTCATTCTGTTCCCTCTTCATTAACGATGGAGATGGAGCCATGCAGGATTTATTACAAGCATTACCAGTGCCTGGAAGTCCCTACTCTCAACAGGTTTCCCGGGGCATTGCGGCAGACCCGCCACGGGTGGTCCCTCCGTGGATCAGGTTGCTTTCTAGTTAAGTACATGCCCAACGAGGGGCAGACTAACTTGGTGGGCTGGAAGGGCAGCTAACACTGAAGGAAATGAAAGGTGAAGACTTAAGAACAGGGATTTAAGAGCAATCTCCAAACATAAAAAGGCTAAGAGATTTTACATTCTTCCTGCTCACAACAGAATGTCACTGTTATGACATGAAAAAGTCAAATATGTTGTAAACAACCTGCATTCAGTTTGCGTGACAAAAGCACATACACCCCAGCTTTCCACCAAACATCCTATATAACTTGGTCAAAGAGATCGCTTGGTGCTAAACTTACTCAGAACACTTCCCCCAAAGAAAGCCCTTCAGTAATAAGACATGAACTAATGAAGGATTAGGCCTCTTAAAAATCAAAGAGCAATATAATTTAATCAAATACTAGACGAGGTGAGTGGAAATTAAAATTCTAGCTCCAAAATGAATGGCCCTAAAGCCACCTAGTCACTGTGGGCCTTGTTTTCTTCCTGGAAAATGATTTGTTTGGACAAAATTCTCTCTCAGATTCCTTCACTGTTTTTACATTCCTATTTATTTCTGTGAAAAAACAAAATTACTGTATTATTAACAGTACCTTCCACAGAATGAGTACTCAATAAATATTTGATAAACTGAATTGAGGTAATTAATCATTAGTGTACTAAGACATCCTCGGAGTCAAACAGGCTTGAGCATGAATTGGCTTTGCCACTTATAAGCTGGGAGACTTTGAAAGATATTTAACTTCTCTGGGCCTCAGTCTCCTCATTGTGAAATGGGACCATAATCTCATCCCAGTGCTCAGCAAATGCCAGGTGCCCAACCAACACTGATCCGTTGCTCTGATCACTTTCCCCTTCCTTTGTAGTCAACTTATCATTCAGAGTCAAGCTTCTGAGCTAATTAAGATCTCCTCCAGCAATGGGTTCTACTTTCATACTTTGTTAGTTTTAACTAGCTTCATGTATTTATTATATTTGACTTTCCATGTTTATCTATGTTTTTACCTGAATATGCACTTTAATATTTTCAAAACACTTATCTTTTTTGAGCCTCACTAATAAGTTAGATATTGTATCATATTCAGAGTTAAGAGAACTGGTTCTTTGGTTTTTCAAGCTCACTTTCCAGGATCCTAGTTTATGTCAGTAATAAAATTTGAGTCTAAGTCCCCTGCCTCTACCTCATTTTATATATTTCCCTCTCTACCTCCCACTTAAAAAAAAAAAGAGTACAATAAAAAAAATGTCCTTTCACCTAAACATTAAAAAAAAACTGCTCTTGCTCAAAGAGATTCCAATTTGCAGCCTCCTTTATAATAATACCTAACATTTATTGAGTGCCTATTATGAGTTAGGCCAAGCACTTCATGTAGACTGAACCTTTAAATCCTCACAGCACACCATGAGCCTTGGGCCTACTATTATTACCCTTTCAGGGAAGAAACCTAGGCACAAATTTTAAAACTTGCTCAAGGCCACAGTGAATGGCTAAGCCAGTTTTTTAACCCAGGTAGTCTGATGTCAAAGCCCTGCTTATGATCACTGAACTATCCCACTTCACTTTACAAACCTAATTTGAATACAGAATGGAACATTAGCTTATAGAAGATGCAAAAATTACAACAGGCCTAGAAAATTCCAAAGCTCTCTTCAGTTCGTTAGAAAAGCGTGAGAAACAATTCCTCAGTGACTTTCTCTTAGGGCCTCGGCCACTGCTCCCACTACAGTATTTCTATGCCTTCCTGACACTCAGCTGTGCGGGATCAAGTCAAGAATCAAGATCTAATTCTCTACAGGCACTAGGCCATCAGGCCAGCTAGCAACAACCAAATTTATAGCTAATAAAACCAGTTAATTGCACAGCATGAAGCACCCTCTCTCTATGCAAAAATTACATGGTTAGGAATTTTGAGCGACTCTCACAATCTGATTAGCTAAGTGCTTTATAATATTACTCTACAGTGCAACAGAATTTGATTATTTACATCCCATAAGAGAAATGTTTGCCACATTTATTATGGAAATCTGCAAAATCATTTAGAAGAATTCAGGAAAATTTAATATTAAAATAGTCTGAAAAGTCCTTTAGCATCTTGTAGACTTCAATTAGGAGGTATCTTAAATACCTGGATTCTTCAACTAACTTAATGATTTTACTCTTTCTGGGTTCTGCTAGCACACTCAAATAATAATTGATGACAAAACATGCATGTGATGTCTGCTGGACTACTGATGTTTTTTAAAAAGTACCCTACCCTAACAAATATATAGTAAAAATAACCTGGAATCATAAACCCTGAATAATGGAAGGGAATTGAAGTCTTCCAGTCTTTTCCTACCTCGTCCAGGACTACAACCCCGCCTTAAAGCAATGCCACTCTTGAAGGCAAAAGATCATTCTCTCCTAAGGTTTAGCCTCCACTTAAGTGGGCCCTCCAAAACCTAACAGCCATCACCACCAAACACCAGCACCTTTCTTTTCACTAACCTTCATGCTGAAATCTAAGTCTTTATTTGTGTTCAGTAGAGATAGTAAAATATAATGTCTGAAGGTTAATTTCTATATCAATTTATTGTTTTTCCTAAGCATAAAAATTCTAATTCTTATCAATTTTTTTGACGTCTTACTTTTCAGTCTTTTGTCTCTGTTACCTATACCTATGCAAAGACATCAGTCATTCCAAAGACATATTCAAATAATTAGGTAGAGCCACCTGACTGAAGGTATTCACTTTTCATCCTGATATTGGGGTGTGGTACAAACTGGGGGATTGTGGTTCCCCTAAAAACCCACTTTATATTCCTCCTATCTAAAGAAAAATTTTGATTTTATTCTTTAATTCAATCATATAAAGTTATAATTTAAGTAAAATACTCTTAGTAAAACGAATTATTTCTGATTTTCCTGAATAACAAATTTGTTTTAATCCCACTGCTCCAGTGATTAACAACCTATCATATTACATTTTTCAAGTAGATTGCTAGACATCTTAAAATCAAATTTGCCACCTACACCTAGAAAGTATAGAGAACCTCATGGATGTGTTTTTATAACACTACCTTCCTGCTTCCATTTGATTTTATCACCATATTTTCCTTTCGTACCATTTTCTTTTAATTTTTTTAATCTCACAATTTATTTGTATCTTCATTAGCTGCCTTATATCTTATAACAAGAAGGCCATACAAAATAATATACATACAATAATACAACATTTTATGGTGTATCTCAAATTGGAGTACTTAAGGTAAGATTCCTGGTCCACAGACAGGTCCTTGGTGGCCCATGAAGTCAAAATTCAGAGAAACACTGGACTAATTGAAGGGCTACCTCTTGGGTACCTATCTGTGCATACAAATACTATTTCATTGCTTTTCCCCCTCCAGGAGCTGACACCAGCATTCTACTTTAGCAAACTATGACCTTCCCTAAGATTCTGCCATTATCTACCCTTCCCAAACTTAGGAACCCCTTTGGGATGACAACTTCTTCTTATTCCCATTAAACCTACTCTTCAGTTGGCAACATGGCAGTTTCCTAACCCTTATTTCCTTTCAGTTTTTCCTTTCTACTCATCTGGGTTCACTAAAACAGAGATTCAAAGTAACAATATAGTTTTTATTGTCTCAAAACATGAAGGCTGAAGATTCAAGATGGCGGCATGAGAGGTGACGTGGAGAACTCCCAAAACCACAAATAGTACAAAAATATAGTTAATTAATACAACTAACCCTAAAAGAGCAAGAAGAAAGAAGGCTGAACGAGACTGTAGAGAGACCTCACAAACAGAGCAGACCTCACGAAACAGGGTAATGTACAAAACCCTTAATCTGGTGGGACCCAAGCCCTTCCCCCACCTCAGCTCACTGGCAGGAGGAAGAGAAATGGAGCGGGGAGGTGGTGGAAGCCTGGGACTGCTGAAAACCTAGCCCTGGAGATCTGCCTTGTGAGCAGAAACTTATAGTGTGCGGTGTTCTGGACATTGGGGAGCTCGGACAGGCAGAGGGCCTGGGAGGCTGACATTCTGGCTGTTGGTAGAGGATGGGATCTACACCCGGCTGCTCTATGTCAGAGAAAGGGCGGGCAGTCTGAGAGAGAGGCTTCCTAGCAGCGATAGGGCTGCTGAAGGGGCGGGGTTTGCATCGAGCTTGCTGCACGGGAGAAGGGAGAGCTGGACAAGGTAGTCTGGGCATGCCCTGCCCAGCTGCTTGGGAACGTTGAGGAGCTTCAGGTGCTCAATCCCCCTGGCTGCCTACTCAGCTCTGAGGCCCCCCACTGTGACACACAGTCAGCCAAGCCTTCCTACTGGCATGCAGGCACCTGCTTGCAAAACGGCAGTCAGTTGACTGGTGTCAGGCCAGCCAGAGGGAGGCCCCGCCTACAACAGTTAGAGATGCAAAGCACAGAGGATTACATGTGTGTGCTTGGCCCACTGGCTCTGACACTGGAGACAGGCATGGCAGACGGAATCAGGAAACAGATCTTTACTCCCAGCAGGTGCCAGCTCCACTACCCTACGACCCCCAACCTCACTCTAGGGGCTGTGCAGCTCCAGAAACTGGAGCTTCTGCACACCAGTGGGCACCACACAGAAATAAGAAACATCAAAAGAACCTGGTTCAGACAAAAATCTCACAAACACCAGAAAAAGGGCCAAATGAAACCAAACTCACCAATCTTCCTGAAAGAGAGTTCAAAATAAAAATTATAAACATACTTATGGAAGTAAAGACAAATATTCAAGAGTTCAGGAATGAATTTAAGTCAGCGATTCAATCATTAAGAAAATCAATATCTTAAATGAAAGATATAATGGATTTAAAAGCAGATTAGATGTAGTAGAAGAGACAGTAAATGGAATAGAAATTAGAGAAAAGGAATACAAAGGAGATGAGGCACAGAGAGAAAAAAGAATCTATAAGAATGAAAGAATATTGAGAGAACTGCGTGACGAATCCAAGCGGAACAGTATTCGCATTATAGGGGTACCAGTAGAAGAAGAGAGAGAAAAAGGGATAGAAAGTGTCATTGAGGAGGTAATTGCTGAAAACTTCCCCAACCTGAGGAAGGAGATAGTTTCTCAAGCCATGGAAGTGCACAGATCTCCCAACACAAGGGACCCAAGGAAGACAACATCAAGACACATAATAATTAAAATGGCAAAGATCAAGGATAAAGACAGACACTTAAAAGCAGCTAGAGAGAGAAAAAAGATCACATACAAAGGAAAACCCATCAGGCTATCATCAGACTTCTCAACAGAAACCTTGCAGGCCAGAAGGGAGTGGCATGATATATTTGATGTAATGAAGCAGAAGGGCCTTGAACCAAGAATACTCTATTTCGCAAGGTTATCATTTAAATTTGAAGGAGGGATTAAACAATTTTCAGATAAGGAAAAGCTGAGAAAATTTACCTCCCACATACCACCTCTACAGTGCATTTGGGAGGGACTCCTATAGATGGAAGTATTCCTAAGGCTAAATAGATGTCACCCAAGGGCTACCCAAAGAGTACAGAATATGATTCATAACATAAAAAGAATGGAGGAGGAGAAAAAAAATCCATTAAGTTGTGTTTGTAATAGCATAGGAAGTAAGTTAAATTTGACTGTTAGATAGTAACAGAATTACCCTTGAACCTTTGGTAACCACGAATCTAAACCCTGCAATGTCAATAAGTACATACCTATCAATAATCACCCTAAATGTAAATGGTCTGAATGCACCAATCAAAAGACATAGAGTTACTGAATGGATAAAAAAAACAAGACCCATCTATATGCTGCCTACAAGAGACTCACTTCAAACCCAAAGACATGCACAGACTGAAAGTAAAGGGATGGAAAAAGATATTTCATGCAACTAATAGTGACAAAAAAGCAGGAGTTGCAGTACTTGTATCAGACAAAATAGACTTCAAAACAAAGAAAGTCACAAGAGACAAAGAAGGACATTACATAATGATATAAGGGTCAGTCCAACAAGAGGATATAACTATTATAAATATCTATACACACAACACAGGACTACCTACATATGTGAAACAAATACTAACAGAATTAAAGGGGGAAATAGAATGCAATGCATTCATTTTAGGAGACTTCAACGCACCACTCACTCCAAAGGACAGATCAACCAGACAGAAAATAAATAGACAGAGGCGCTAAACAACATATTAGAACAGAGGGGCTTAATGGACATCTACAGAACACTACATGCAAAAGTAACAGGATACACATTCTTCTCAACTGCACATGGAACATTTTCAAGAATAGATCATTTACTAGGCCACAAAAAGAACCTCAGTAAATTCAAAAAAACTGAAATTGTACCAACCAGCTTCTCAGATCACAAAGGTATGAAACTAGAAATAAATTACACAAAGAAAATGAAAAAGCCCACAAACACATGGAGGCTTAATAACATGCTTCTAAATAATCAATGGATTAATGACCAAATAAAAACAGAGATCAACCAATATATGGATGCAAATGATAACAATAATTCAACACCACAAAATCTGTGGGACGCAGCGAAGGCCATGCTGACAGGGAAGTATATTGCTCAGAAAAGAAGAACAATCCCAAATAAACGGTCTAAACTCACAATTAATGAAACTAGAAAAGGAAGAACAAATAAGGCCCAGATTCAGTAGAAGGAGGGACATAATAAAGATGAAAGCAGAAATAAAATTGAGAAGAATAAAACAATACAAAGAATCAATGAAATCAAGAGCGGGTACTTCAAGAAAATAAACAAAATAGGTAAACCCTTAGCCAAACTTATCAAGAAAAAAAAGAGTCTACACACATAAACATAATCAGAAATGAGAAAGTAAAAATCACTACAGACACCACAGAAATGCAAAGAATTGTAAGACAATACTGTGAAAAATTATATGGTAACAGACTGGATAACCTAGAAGAAATGGACAACTTTCTAGAAATATACAACCTTCTAAGGCCGACCCAGGAAGAAACAGAAAATCTGAATAGACCAATTACCAGCAAAGAAATTGAATTGGTAATAAAAAAACTACCTAAGAACAAAACTCCTGGTCCAGATGGTTTCACTGCTGAATTTTATCAAACATTTAGTGAAGACCTAATACCCATCCTCCTTAAAAGTTTTCCAAAAAGTAGAAGAGGAAGGAATACTCCCATACTCATTCTACAAGACCAACATCACTCTAATACCAAAACCAGGCAGAGACACCAAAAAAAAAGAAAAATTACAGACGAATATCCCTGATGAACATAGATGCAAAAATACTCAACAAAATATAAGCAAACCGAACTCAAAAATATATAAAAAATATCATCCATCATGATTAAGTGGGATTCATCCCAGGGATGCAAGGATGGTACAACATTCAGAAATCCATCAACATCATCCACCACATCAACAAAAAGAAGGACAAAAAGCAAATGATCATCTCCATAGATGCTGAAAAAGTATTCGACAAAATTCAACATCCATTCATGATAAAAACTCTCAACAAAATGGGTATAGAGGGCAAGTACCTCAACATCATAAAGGCCATATATGACAAACCCATAGTCAACATTATACTTAACAGCGAGAAGCTGGAAGCTTTTCCTTTAAGATCGGGAACAGGACAAGGATGCCCACTCTCCTCACTTTTATTCAACATAGTTCTGGAGGTCGTAGCCATGGCAATCAGACAACAGAAAGAAATAAAAGGCATCCAGATTGGTAAGGAAGAGGTCAAACGGTCCCTGTTTGCAGATGACAAGATAGTGTACATAAAAACCCTAAAGAATCCACTCCCAAACTACTAGATCTAATATCTGAATTCAACAATGTTGCATAATACAAAATTAATACACAGAAATCTGTTGCACTCCAATACACTAACGGTGAACTATCAGAAAGAGAAATCAGGAAAACAATTCCATTCACAATCGCTCCAAACGAATAAAATACCTCAGAATAAACCTAACCAAGGCAGAGAAAGACCTATACCCTGAAAACTACAAGACACTCTTAATAGAAAGAGGACACTAATAAATGGAAATTCATCCCATGCTCTTGACTATGAAGCATTAATATTGTCAAAAAGGCTATTCTGCCTAAAGCAATCTACAGATTCAATGCAATCCCTATCAAAATACAAACAGCATTCTTCAATGAACTAGAGCAAATAGTTTTAAAATTGATATGGAATGACAAAAGACCCTGAATAGCCAAAGCTATCCTGAGAAGGAAGAATAAAGTGGGGAGAATTATGCTCCCTGACTTCAAGCTCTACTACAAAACGACAGTAATCAAGACAATTTGGTACTGACAAAAGAACAGACCCATAGACCATGGAACAGACTAGAGAGCCCAGATATAAACCCAAACACATATAGTCAATTAATATATGATAAAGGAACCATGGATATACAATGGGGAAATGACAGCCTCTTTACCAGCTGGTGTTGGCAAACCTGAACAGCTACATGTAAGTGAACGAAACTGGATTACTGTCTAATGCCATACACAAAAGTAAACTCAAAATGGATCAAAGACCTGAATGTAAGTCATGAAATGACAGAAGTCTTAGAAAAAAATAAAGGCAAAAATCTCTTGGACACAAACATGAGGACCTTCTTCATGAACATATCTCCCCGAGCAAGGGAAACAAAAGCAAAAATGAACAAGTCAGACTATATCAAACTAAAAAGTTTCTGTACAGCAAAGGACACCATCAGTGGAACAAAAAGACATCCTACAGTATGGGAGAATATATTCATAAATGACATATTCGATAAGGGGTAGACATCCAAATTATATAAAGAGCTCATGCACCCCAATAAACAAAAATCAAATAAGCCAATTAAAAATTGGGCAGAGGAGCTGAACAGACACTTCTCCAAAGAAGAAATTCAGATGACCAACAGGCACATGAAAAGATGCTCCACATCGCTAATCATCAGAGAAATGCAAATTAAAACTACAGTGAGATATTACCTCACACCAGTGAGGATGGACAATATCCCATTGTGGAAAGCAGTATGGAGGTTCCTCAAAAAACTCAAAATAGAAATACCATTTGACCCAGGAATTCCACTCCTAGGAATTAACTCGAAGAATGCAGCAGCGCAGTTTGAAAAAGACATATGCACCTCTATGTTTATCGCAGCACTATTTACAATAGCTAAGAAATGGAAGCAACCTAAGTGTCCATCAGTAGATGAATGGATAAAGAAGATATGGGACATACATACAATGGAATATTATTCAGCCATAAGAAGAAAACAAATCCTACCATTTGCAACAACATGGATGGAGCTAGAGGGTATTATGCTCAGTGAAATAAGCCAGGTGGAGAAAGACAAGTATCAAATGATTTCACTCATCTGTGGAGTGTAAGAACAAAGACAAAAACTGAAGGAACAAAACAGCAGCAGACTCACAGAACCCAAGAATGGACTAACAGTTATGAAAGGGAAAGGTACTGGGGAGGATGGGTGGGAAGGGAGGGACAAGGGGAATAAGGGGCATTACGACTAGCACACGTAATGCAGCGGGGGGGGGGGCGATGGGGACAGCCGTATTTATAAAGAAGACAAGTAGTGATTCTATAGCATCTTACTACGCCAATGGATAGTTACTGTAGTGGGGTATGTGGGGGGGACTTGATAATAGGTGGTCTAGTAACCATAATGTCGTTCAAGTGATTGTACATTAACGATACCAAAAAAAAAATTATATGAAGGGTGCAGGAAGCCAAATCATATTGTGTTCCACCATCCTTACCATTGGTTTGCATCCTCAAGGTTACCCAATGTACCCAATGTTCACAATAATACCTTGGACCCTGAGGGTCCAAGCAGTTCCACTCACATTGCTGGTAGCACGGAGGAGAAAGGAGTGTCAGCAATCCCATCCAATGATTTCTGCTTTTATGTCACTAGAAAGACATATTTTCAGGGGGGTTGGGAAACATAGTTTTAAGCTGATTACAGTGGTACATTTAATAATATGTGAATCCTAAGGAAGACAAGGAGAATATATATCAGACAGGCAGCTAACAGTTAATGCCTTATCTACCATGCTATCGATGATTAAGACTCTGTCAAATGAAAGGGTCCTTAGAGTGCTGCACATCATTCTGCACTTCTTGGTCACATAGTGACAGAACTCTAAAGCTATAGTCCCTGTTCTACTAATTTTTAAGTATGGAAAAATACAGTAATTGCCTTTCTATGCTCCTCACTGATTTTAGACATGCTTTTATGACAGAACTGACCTGAGAAATTAACATGGTATATTTATGGTCTGCATATTCATTAAAAGCTAAAAAATGTTATAAATAATTCAAGAATCTAGAGTTCCGGGAAGATGGCGGCATGAGCAGGGTGGCAGAAATCTCCTCCCAAAACCATATATATCTATGAAAATATAGCAAATACAACTATTACTAAAAGAGAGACCAGAATACACAGGACAGCGCACAGCCTGCATCTGCACCTGAGAGGACTCAGCACCCCGCGTGGGTAAGATACGGAGCCGCGTCCCAGTGGTACCTGAGCACTCCCCCACCCCAGCGCACCGGTGGGAGGAGAGGATTCAGAGCCGGGAGGGAGTGAAATACAGGCCTGCAAAATAACCAGCCCTGGTGATCTGCGCCACAAGCGCTGACACACATCCCAGTGTAGCAGAGATTGGAGAGGCAGATCGTGCAGGTTTGGAGCTGGGAAAGCGCTCAGGTACTTGCAGCCGGCTCCCGGGACAAAAGAAAAGCGCGCGCTTTTTTCAGCGGTCTTATGATCGTCCCAGCACACTCAGCCCAGCAGGCTGGGAATCCTTAAGAATTTCGCACCCCTTGGCTGGCGACTGGGAAAAAGTAGCCGCACTGAAACTTCACACAGAGAACACTACCCTCCCATTCATTCCTGCCCCGACCAGAGCTGCAAAAGGCATAACAGAGCCCCACGGCCACGGCTGTGGAATAGTGGAGCAACAGCGCTACCTACAGCATCCATACAGAATCTGCTCCCAGTGGGCTTTTTTTTTTTTACCTTTCTTTTCTTTTCTTTCTTTCTGCTCTTTCCTTCTTTTTTTCTCTTTTCTTTCTATTCCTTCATTTTCTTCCTTTTTTTTAAGTCTTAAATAGCCCAGCTGACATATGTGGCACCTGCCAGTAACCACTTCTATCGCTATGAAAAGACAGAGGAATATGTTACAAACAAAGCTCACCCAGACAACACCAGAGAGGGAGCTTCAAGGGATGGAAATGCATAATCTTCCTGAAAAAGAATTCAGAATAAAAGTCATAACCATGCTGATGGATCTACAGAGAAATATGCAAGAGCTGAGGGAGGAAGTGAGGGAAGTCAGGAAAGAATGCAGAAATCAGAGAAGCAATCGACGGGCTTAACAGCAGACTGGATGAGATGCAAGAGACTATTAATGGAATAGAAATCAGAGAGCAGCTGAGGCAGAGAGAGATAAAAGGATCTCTAGGAATGAAGGAATATTAAGAGAACTGTGTGACCAATCCAAATGGAACAGTATTCGCATTATAGGAGTACCAGAGGAAGAAGAGAGAGAAAAAGGGATAGAAAGTGTCTTTGAAGAAATAATTGCTGAAAACTTCCCTATGGAGAGGAAGGAAATACTCTCGCAGTCCACGGAAGCCCACAGATCTCCCAACACAAGGGACCCAAGGAAGACAACACCAAGACATAATTAAAATGGCAAAGATCAAAGATAAGGACAGAATATTAAAGGCAGCTAGAGAGAGAAAAATATCACCTACTAAGGAAAACCCATCAGATTATCATCAGACTTCTCAACAGAAAATTTACAAGCCAGAAGACAATGGCATGATATATTTAATGTAATGAAACAGAAGGGTCCCAACCCAAGAATATTGTATCCAGCACAATTATCATTTCAATATGATGGAGGGATTAAACAATTTCCAGACATGTGAAAGCTCAGAGAATTTGCCTCCCATAAACCACCTCTACAGGACAACTTAAAGGAAATGCTCTAGAGGGGAGCACTCCTAAGGCAAAAAGATGTCACCAGAGAAAATAAAATCATAGCAAAGAAAGCAGACCATCCAAATACTAACTAAAGGCAAAGAATAAAACACCTAGTATATAAAGAATGGAGGAGGAAGAATAAGAAGGCAGAGAAATAAAGAAACATGAGACTGTGTTTACAATAACTTAACAAGAAAGTTGTTAGATTGTTAGATAGTAAAGAAGCAACCCTTGAAACTTTGGTAACCACGAATCTACAGCCAGCAATGGCAATAACTACATATCTATCGATAATCACCCTAAATGTAAATGGACTAGATGCACCAACCAAAAGACAGAGAGTAACAGAATGGATAAAAAAGCAAGACCCATCTATATGCTGCCTACAAGAAACTCGCCTCAAAACCAAAGGTATACACAGACTAAAAGTGAAGGGATGGAAAAAGATATTTCATGCAAACAACAAGGAGAAAAAAGAAGGTGTTGCAGTACTTGTATCAGACAAAATGGACATCAAAATGAAGAAAGTAGCAAGAGATAAAGAAGGACATTATATAATGATAAATGGGTCAGTCCAACAAGAGGATATAACCATTATAAATATATATGCACCCAACACAGGAGTGGCGGCATATGTGAAACAAATACTAACAGAATTAAAGGACGAAATAGAAAGCAATGCGCTCATTTTAGGAGACTTCAACACACCACTGACTCCCAAGGATAGATCAACCAGACAGAAAATAAGTAAAGACACAGAGGCACTGAACAACACACTAGAACAGATGGACCTAACAGATATCTACAGAACACTGCACCCAAAAGCAGCAGGATACACATTCTCCTCAAGTGCACATGGAACATTCTCCAGAATAGACCACATACTAGGCCACAAAAAGAACCTCAGTAAAGTAAAAAATTCTGAAATCCTACCAACCAACTTCTCAGATCACAAAGGTATAAAACTAGAAATAAATTTTAGAAAAACAAAAAGGCTCACAAATACATGGAGAGTTAACAACATTCTCCTAATTAATCAATGGGTTAATGACCAAATCAAAACAGAAATCAAAGAATATATGGAAACTAATGACAACAACAACACAAAGCCACAACTTCTGTGGGATGCAGCAAAGGCAGTTCTAAGAGGAAAGTATATTGCAATCCTGTCCTATTTAAAGAAGGAAGAACATTCCCAAATGAATAGTCTAAAGACACAATTATTGAAATTGGAAAAAGAAGAACAAAGGAAGCCCAAAGTCACCAGAAGGAGGGACATAATAAAGATCAGAGAAGAAAGAAATAAAATTAAGAAGAATAAAACAATACAAAAAAATCAATGAAACCAAGAGCTGATTCCTTGAAAAAATAAACAAAATAGATAAACCCCTAGCCAGACTCATTAAGAGAAAAAGAGAATCTACACACATAAACAGAATCAGAAATGAGAAAGGAAAAATAACAAAGGACCCCACAGAAATACAAAGAATTATAAGAGAATATTATGAGTATCTATATGCTAACAAGCTGGAAAACCTAGAAGAAATGGACAACTTCTTAGAAAAATACAACCTTCCAAGACTGACCAAGCAAGACACAGAAAAACTAAACAGACCAATCACCAGCAACGAAATTGAATCCGTAATCAAAAAACTACCCAAGAACAAAACCCCCGGACCTGATGGATTCACCTCTGAATTCTACCAGACATATAGAGAAGAAATAACACCCATTCTCCTCAAAGTTTTCCAAAAAATAGAAGAGGAGGGAATACTTCTACACTCTTTCTATGAAGCCAGCATCACTCTAATACCAAAACCGGGCAAAGACCTCATCAAAAAAGAAAATGACAGACCAATATCCCCGATGAACGTAGATGCAAAAATACTCAACAAAATATTAGCAAACCGAATTCAAAAATACATCAAGAGGATCATACACCATGATCAAATGGGATTCTCCCAGGTGTGCAAGGATGGTACAACATTCGAAAATCCATCAACATAATCCACCACATCAACAAAAAGAAGAACAAAAACCACATGATCATCTCCATAGATGCTGAAAAAGCATTTGACAAAATTCAGCATCCATTCATGATTAAAACTCTCAACAGAATGGGTATAGACGGCAAGTACCTCAACATCATAAAGGCTATATATGACAAACCCACAGCTAACATCATACTTAATAGCGAGAAGCTGAAAGTTTTCATCTAAGATCGGGAACAAGACAGGGGTGCCCACTCTCTCCACTGTTATTCAACATAGTACTGGAGGTCCTAGCCATGGCAATCAGACAAAGCAAAGACATACAAGGCATCCAGGTTGGTGAAGAAGTCAAATTGTCACTATTTGCAGATGACATGAAAATTAAAAACCCTAAAGACTCCACTCCAAAACTACTAGAACTAATATCTGAATTCAGCAAAGTTGCAGGATATAAAATTAACACACAGAAATCTGTTGCTTTCCTATACACTAATGATGAACTAACAGAAAGAGAAATCAGAAAAACAATTCCATTCACAATTGCATCTAAAAGAATAAAATACCGAGGAATAAACCTAACGAAGGAAGTGAAAGACCTGTACTCTGAAAACTACAAGACACTCCTAGGAGAAATTAAGGAAGACACTAACAAATGGAAATGCATCCCATGCTCTTGGCTAGGAAGAATAAATATTGTCAAAATGGCTATACTACCTAAAGCAATCTACAGATTCAACGCATTCCCCATCAAACTACCAACAGCTTTCTTCAATGAACTGGAACAAATAATTCTAAAATTCATATGGAACCACAAAA